>CM042570.1:11920000-12520000 GCA_023630585.1 Cranoglanis bouderius
TAGCTCTGAATGTCTACTCTTGGATTGAGCCATGGGTTTCACCTATGAAGACTGCATATGTTGTTAAAAAGGGTAAACCCACATGAAGACCAGAGAGCTGTCTATGGGAGAAAAGCAAGCCATTTTAAACCTGAGAAAAGAGGGAATATTGATCAGAGCCATTGCACAAGCATTGGACATAGCCAGTACAACAATTTGTAATGTCCTGAAAAAGAAAGAAACCTCTGGTGTACTAACAACCAGATGTTGAACAGGTAAGCCAAGGAAAACAACAGCAGTTGATGACAGAAACAGAGCTGTGAAGAAAAACACAAAAACAACAGTCAGTGACATCACCAACAACCTCCACAGGGCAGGGGTGAAGGTATCACAATCCACCATTTGAAGAAGTATAGAGGCCATACCACAAGATGCAAACCACTCATCAACAGTAAGAATCTGAAAGCCAGATTGAAATTCACAAAGAGATACAGAGATGAGACACAAAAGTTCTGGAAAAAAGATTAACCTCTACCAAAGTGATGGAAAGGCCAAAGTGTGGAGAAATAAAGAATCTGCTCATGACCTAAAACATATTAGCTCATCAGGCAAGCATGGTGGTGGTAGTGTCATGGCTTGGGTTTGCATGGCTGCTTCTGGAACAGGCTCACTCATCTTTACTGATGATGTAACCCATAAGGGTAGCAGCAGAATGAATTCAGAAGTTTATAGAAACATTCTGTCTGCCAAATTACAGAGAAATGCATCCAATCTAACTTCATCATACAGCAAGACAATGACCCAAAACACACCGCCAACTCAACAAAAGACTTTATCAGGGGGGAAAGTGGAAAGTTTTAGACTGGTCAAGTCAATCACCAGACCTTAACCCAATTGAGCATGCATTTCACCTCCTGAAGAGGAGAGTGACGGGAGAAAGCCCCCAAAACATACAACGATTGAAAGAATCTGTGCTACAAGCTTCACAAAAGAAGAATGCAACAGTTTAGTGATGTCAGTGGATCACCAGCTTGATGCACTTATTGCAAGCATGGGATATGCAACCAAATATTAAATGTTATTCACTTTAATTTACTATAAGACTATCTGTTCCTATACTTTTAGATGTAAATATCAGGAAACGAAAGCTGAAATTCTGATCTATCATATCATAATCATCTTTTGACACAAACTCAAAATGTGTATAGCAAAAACAAACCAATTGTCCTTGCTGTTCCAATACTTTTGGAGATGACCGCAAATATTAAATGTAAATGTCACATATAAATTAAAATGTTAAATATAAATGTTACATATAAATGAATAAATGTAAATATTAAATGTAAATATCTATCTTAAATCTAAGTGTATATGTTAAAAGTAGTATTTTAATGTTTTATTCATATGCTAAATGCCCCCGTCCTTTTGGTGTGTGCATAATTGGGAAAACAAAGCGGCGGTGGGGTTGCCAGTTTTACAACGTATTATGGGAACAAGGAAGAGGAAGTAAAAGGCACGTCTTCTAGTGGCATTGTTTGATTTAAAAACAGTCTGTGGCCACCAAGATCTTGTATTAAAGCTTATAATAGGAAATAAACCTAATTCGTTTCTGCAAACATATGCTATGGCAAAGGGAAAATTTTTCCTGTACCCTGCTGCGCCACCATGCTGTGCTCCTACATGCCTACACCCACATGCAGGTAGAAGCACTTCAGAGAAGGTTTGTTTGGAATTAAACACATATTTAATGAAATTCACTACTTATATCACACCATGCCAATGTATTTCAATTACAACGCAATCCTCAGGTGGCACATTGACAAATGACTTCATGGGATTACAAGAAATTAATTCTGTAACACTCCCAGTTTCACACTTATGGAAACAATTGGAAGTAAACACAATTTACTACTGCACTTAACAAAGCTCTGTGGTGCCACAAGAAGTAAAAAACTGAATTTTACACAATTTAATATCAATGTTAATGTCAGTCATCTAGCGGAGTATCAGAGTCTACTATCTCTCTGTCTTCCCAGCAAACACAGAACATTCCCCTAAAGTTAGCATATGGTTCTCATTTGGTTATTTTTTTGGGAACCAAATAATAATATTCTAGGAACATTCTCGGTTGTTGTTGTTGTTGTTGTTGTTGTTTTGTTTGTTTTTGTAACCAAAGACTAACCTTCCTAGAATGTTTCGGGAATGTTTTTTTGTAACAGACTAAAGAGAACCTATACAAAATGTTCTCTCATGGTTATTTTTATTTCAGGGAGGTTTTTTGTGACAACCAAAAGAGAGCATATACAGAACATTCTCTAAGGGTTATTTTTAGGTCAATTTAGAGAATTGACATTTCCTTCAAGCACTGGCTGATCCAGTGGCGGGGCCAGAGGGGCAATGGCCGACCCCAGCTGAAATAGAGATGTAAAGGGCCAGGAACGTCTTAGCTTTCCTGTGGGGGTTGGGGGTTGGGTGGTTGGGGTTGGGGCTTTGGGTGGTTGGGGTTGGGGCTTGGGGTGGGGTTGGGGTCATGAATAAGAATCTCGCCTAAGGCACCAAAATGGCCAGAAACGGCCCTGTAATTGGGTAAACTCAGTCACTTTGAAAAGTTAGCCCTTTTCGAACCTCATTCATGAAATTGCCATTGTATTATGGGTTTTGCGGATTTTCCATCATGTAGGCCTAGTAATAATGGAAATATGTATCTGATATGATGACATTTGAGTGGCTGGATTATTCATGTGCAAGCAAATAAAATCCAAACCCTTCCTTCTCCAGTTTTCAAATTTTTTTAAGCAATTAGCCCTCACATGATCCTCATATTATTATTATGAATTAGTTAGTTTAATTTTATTTTCAATCTTTGATCAGGTAATGCTTTATGATTGCATGTGTATCCCTGGTGATAGTGGGTGCTGCTGTTAGGAAGAAAAATAGAGATGTAAAGGGCCAGGAACGTCTTAGCTTTCCTGTGGGGGTTGGGGCTTTGGGTGGTTGGGGGTTGGGGCTTTGGGTGGTTGGGGTTGGGGCGTGGGGTGGGGGTGGGGGTGTGGGGGGTTGGGGTTGGGTGGGGGGTTGGGGGTTGGGTGCTTGGGGTCATGAATAAGAATCTCGCCTAAGGCACCAAAATGGCCAGAAACGGCCCTGTAATTGGGTAAACTCAGTCACTTTGAAAAGTTAGCCCTTTTCGAACCTCATTCATGAAATTGCCATTGTATTATGGGTTTTGCGGATTTTCCATCATGTAGGCCTAGTAATAATGGAAATATGTATCTGATATGATGACATTTGAGTGGCTGGATTATTCATGTGCAAGCAAATAAAATCCAAACCCTTCCTTCTCCAGTTTTCAAATTTTTTTAAGCAATTAGCCCTCACATGATCCTCATATTATTATTATGAATTAGTTAGTTTAATTTTATTTTCAATCTTTGATCAGGTAATGCTTTATGATTGCATGTGTATCCCTGATGATAGTGGGTGCTGCTGTTAGGAAGAAAAATAGAGATGTAAAGGGCCAGGAACGTCTTAGCTTTCCTGTGGGGGTTGGGGGTTGGGTGGTTGGGGTTGGGGCTTTGGGTGGTTGGGGTTGGGGCTTGGGGTGGGGTTGGGGGTTGGGTGGTTGGGGTTGGGGCTTTGGGTGGTTGGGGTTGGGGCTTGGGGTGGGGTTGGGGTCATGAATAAGAATCTCGCCTAAGGCACCAAAATGGCCAGAAACGGTCCTGTAATTGGGTAAACTCAGTCACTTTGAAAAGTTAGCCCTTTTCGAACCTCATTCATGAAATTGCCATTGTATTATGGGTTTTGCAGATTTTCCATCATGTAGGCCTAGTAATAATGGAAATATGTATCTGATATGATGACATTTGAGTGGCTGGATTATTCATGTGCAAGCAAATAAAATCCAAACCCTTCCTTCTCCAGTTTTCAAATTTTTTTAAGCAATTAGCCCTCACATGATCCTCATATTATTATTATGAATTAGTTAGTTTAATTTTATTTTCAATCTTTGATCAGGTAATGCTTTATGATTGCATGTGTATCCCTGGTGATAGTGGGTGCTGCTGTTAGGAAGAAAAATAGAGATGTAAAGGGCCAGGAACGTCTTAGCTTTCCTGTGGGGGTTGGGGGTTGGGGTGGGGGTATGGGGTGGTTGGGGTTGGGGCTTGGGGTGGGGGTGGGGGTTGGGGTCATGAATAAGAATCTCGCCTAAGGCACCTAAATGGCCAGAAACGGCCCTGTAATTGGGTAAACTCAGTCACTTTGAAAAGTTAGCCCTTTTCGAACCTCATTCATGAAATTGCCATTGTATTATGGGTTTTGCGGATTTTCCATCATGTAGGCCTAGTAATAATGGAAATATGTATCTGATATGATGACATTTGAGTGGCTGGATTATTCATGTGCAAGTAAATAAAATCCAAACCCTTCCTTCTCCAGTTTTCAAAATTTTTTTAAGCAATTAGCCCTCACATGATCCTCATATTATTATTATGAATTAGTTAGTTTAATTTTATTTTTAATCTTTGATCAGGTAATGCTTTAAGATTGCATGTGTATCCCTGGTGATGTATGTACACCAAAGATGACTGCTGATCAGGTTGCCCATTTGCATGTTCTTATTGAAGAGTACATCAAAAATAGTGTTGAGTTATTTCCAGACCATCCTCTTAAACCCAAACACCATTATCTCCATCACTATCCAGAGCTTATAATTCATTCAGCAGAAAGACATCAGCTCCTCCAAGCATACTTAGGCACAGACAGTCTGTTTCCATGTGTAATTATTTCAATAAGTTTAGATAATATTTCTTAGCCAAACCATGTCTTTTGAGGTAGGGATTGAGGCAAGCAAATTTACATGAGGCTAAACTGTTTTACAACATTAGCATCATAGCACTAAACATGTCTAAGAATGTCTTAATAGAGCAACTTCTTTTATTTTAACTGTTCGTTTAAACTGGATTAATAGTAGCACACGGATATTTGAACTTCTTGATAGCTGATAGCTGTCCCCGCTCTGCGTTGGGGGAAGAGACTTTAAAAAAAAAAAAAAATGTTTTGGGGTTTCCCTTTAAATTTTCAAGGCGACTTTTAAAACGCAGTTTCGGGGGCGGAGTTATGAGCCCGTGTGAGTAGTTTTGCCGGGAACAGACACACCACGTGTGTCCGGGCCGGCGGCGTGAGTCACGGCGGTTTTATTCACATTTTCACAGACTGGAGTTGTAAGATGGCGGCCCACTGGGGAACCGGTGAGGATATGTTAACAGCGTGCAAACTGGATTATTTTTTACCAACGACTTTTGACGAGGTAAGATTATCTATATTATTCACTTCGCAGTTCTGCAATCAACTTTGAGCTGTTGTCATTCTTTGCTTCGCTTACAATTCGAGCTAAAGCAGTGAAATGTGCTGGAGAGATGACACGTGGGTTGTGATGGAGAGCTGGGTAGCCTTTGGTAAACTATATTCGTATATTCCTAGTGTTGGTTAAATGGTTACCTGCAGAGATGATTTTACTTGCATATCAAAATAAATAAATAAATAAATAAAACCTGTTTGACAGGATTTATAAATGAACAGCTATGCTAGCAGTTATAGTAACGGCGAGCTGTGGCTATTTGGTATCGATTTCGCCATGCTATATTAACAATCTTTTTCACTCTAATCTAAATCTATTTATGGGATATAATCGGTATATATTGTGATTTTTTTTTTTCTTTATTTACACCTCAAGCTGTGATTTTCACATAGTACTGGTCAGAGCGGTGTGAGTTCACTGTTTGTATGAACAACGTGACTGCTTAGTGTAAACGTGTCTTGCACGAGCGCATAGGCCAGTCGTAGCCATGCACCAAAAGTGTGCTCTTCTATTCATTTAATGCGAGCCGGACAGTAAATCCCTTTCTTTTATTAGTATTTTGTCCTCATTTTGGGGTCTAGCCTTAAACATGGCTTCACATGTTTCCTTCTAAATGCCCCCACGTGCGTCGTGGGATGAAGCACACAGATAGTGTGTGATATTAAATATTATTATAGATATCATACACAGATATTAGCAGTATTTTATTTTCCAGTGCACAACATTTATTCGAAAGCAATAGTGCACGGATTTATTATGCATTTGTTGTTGCCATCTTCTCTGCCAACTTTTTCAAGGGAGACTGACGAAGTGGTTGATTATAGACGAGTTTACACTGGACGTATTTGTAGTAGATGTCGTGACAGGCAGTACAACCCATTTTAAATGTTGATCTAGTGCTTCATGAACACGGAGGTGCAGCTAACTGTTTTTATTTGGGTTTTTATTAGTCTTTTGTTGATTTCGTCCAATCGTGTACAATCTTTCATCACATTGAAATTAAGTGGTGATTAAGTCGGTCGACGTTGCTTGACGTTATTTGCATAAGCAGTAAACAGTTTTTGTGGTGTGAATTAAACAGATTATGGTAGTAAACCTCGACTGGTGCGTTTGTTGTAATGCAACACGTGTTCGTAGAGCCGGATGTTGACCTGACTGTGTCCGACTCCTAAATGTTTTCCTAGTCCTTTTAATAAGTGCACTATGTAGGGCACGAAACAATAGTGTAGTGCGCTATACTGCAAAATACAACCTGTACTTTGGATAGGAACGGCAGCGGTTTTCTTCTACACGGAGCAGATAAGCAAAATATTTGCCTGTATCTTTGGAAAAACTGCAACGCTCGGCTCAGATCACGTGTCCTGTTACAAACCAATGAACTGACGGTTGAGGTCAGCAAATCCCGGATGAACGCTCGCGTTATTATGGATGCCGCCCGAATTTCCTGGCGGACGGAACATTCCAAGCGTCGTGATTGGTTGTAATGCACTCACGTGCAACAACATGCGGAAGTAGAAACTACGTCACTGCTGAGGCGACATGTATGGGTACATGTTTTTTTGTACTTTTCAGTAGTCACAGAAGATTTTATTCAGCTATGTTTGTTGGTTGCTGTTGTGCGCTGTTATCAATGAAGTCCTCATGCTGATTATGTTTAAGATTTCTTTTCTTTTTCATTCTTTCAGTAGCGTGTGTACAAGGTTTACAAACACAATAGTATCAGTATCGGTGCGAGGCATGATGAAAATAACTAATTAAGGGAAAAAAAATAAATAAAGACGCACACATAGCTTACAAGAGTTCAGGCTACCGCTGTAATTGTAATAATCTTCAGCACAAAAATAGGAAGTATGAAAGTAAGACAAATCCCCTTAACAGACCAGTAAAACTCTTCTGAGGATAGTGTTAGAAAACTGAATAAAGGAAAAAAAACATACATTAAATACTAGTGAAATCAAAACCATTGCAGACCTCCAACGACTTTGATTGTCTAATCCGATAATTGTGCATTGAGTGTTTTCCATCAGTGGCTGGCACTTGAAACTCCTTAGCTCATAAGTAAAACAGTCTGCCTTTTTCTTTCATCTGCATTTCATCAAATTTCGCTGTGTTTCAAAATCAGATTACAGTCAAGCACTCAACTGTTTGTTGAGCATTGAACACAGGCCAGCCACAACACTTGGAGTACTATCTGAAACTTCTTGGCCCAAACCCTTTAGTGAGAGCCGCATCTCCGAAAATCTCTCCCCTGAGTTTCGACCACATAATAATCGAAGTCCACACAGGGAATTTTTAAAGGACGGTCACAGCCGCTGACTATAGTGTCATTCTGAACACAAGTTCTGAAGTTCTTTAAAGGTTCCTTCTCAAGAATCTTTATTGAAATGGATTGCCTGGCATGCCTTGTAGATAAAGTCCGGTTGAAAAGTTGAAGCACGATAAAAAGGAAGTTCAATCACAAATGGTATTGGCCATTTTATGGTGTCTCATGGAAAATACATGAACGTTTCTCCACGTACAAGATGGATGGCTCCAGCATGTGTGTAATGTGCATTATGTGTGAAGGCAGTTTACACTTTGTGAATATGAATGCTCTGGAGTTCTGTGGTCAATAGTGGTGGCAGTGAAAGACAGACATACAAAAGTTTGGCCCGGTTCATCTGTTTACCTAAAAAGACATCTTTTTATGTCACTTTTGCAAGGGCAGAAGGGCCATGAGTACTCACCTGTGAGTATACAGCTGGTTATTCACAGTTGTAAATTGCCTTTCTACCTGGTGCTGTATCCTTATGTTAAAAGCAAACATTAACAACTGAAAATGTTCACTGTGATTGAATTTTTTTCCTCTAAGCCTCCAGAAATAGCACAGTCAGCAATTACCAGGTCACTGTTATGTATTTGCTACATCACTTTAAGTATCACCCCTTCCGTTTGTTGTACTGTTGGTTGTAATCATTTGGTTGAAGGGTGTTCTTTACAGCAGGCTTTGATTTTTTATTTTTGTTTTTTATTTTTTATTTTATTTTATTTTAATTTTTTTCCCCTCCACAGTCAGAAGTACTACAGGAAGGTCTGTGCAGTCTGGACACTGAAGATGTACTCGAAGCCCTGCATGGCTGTTTGGATCCATCCATTCTGTCGATCTTTGATGACCTTACAGATGGAGAGGTAAAGCCATATTTTATTACATATACAGAAGGAAAATGGGCAACATACTTCATTCTCTGGTTTTAATCACACACAATGTTTTATTATATGAATTTATACTCTGATAGATTTAATACAAATACCTTGTGTTTTCTTTTTTAGGTTAAAAGCGGTGTTGAAGATAGTGAGGCAACACTGCTCACAGCTCTCACTGAAATGCTTGACAATGTAGATGATGAAAACCTGTCTCCTTTTGACACTCTACCTGACGTGGAGCTTTTGCAAGTGCAGAAGGGCCATGAGTACTCACCTGTGAGTATGCATCTCTTTCCTTTCTAAAGCTGGTGCTAAACGTCAAACAACAAAGAAAAATAACCACCGCCAAACACTCAGCTGTCTGTCCTCAAAAAGAACTCCAGAGCATTCATATGACAAACTGAACAAATCAAGAACAACAGTGGTGGCAGTGAAAGACAGACATACAAAAGTTTGGCCCGGTTCATCTGTTTACCTAAAAAGACATCTTTTTATGTCACTTTTTGTTGTTGTTGTTGGAAGCATACTGCCACCTTGAATGCATTGAAGTCACAAACTAAAGGTTTACTTAGCTGTTCTGCCATCAGAGTGGCTTCAGATCAAGTGTTTATGGCCTCACATTTACTGTCTGTTATTCTCCTGATGTGTGGCTGCTGACTCTCGAATTTTCCTAGCTATAAGTGATTTACATTTGGTTTCCTGTAGCTAAGAAAATTCCTAAGCCTCTCATGCACTCCTCCAGAGGGAGAGTCTGTGTAACCCAAGGCAATTTCCTGGGAAGGTAGATCAGTGTATTAGTTTGAAGTGATGTAGACATGTCGTTAACCTTTCTTGTCAATCCATTGTATAACGTGAAGATTGTTGTACCTTGTTTCAAATGTTTAAAGACGTATTTTTTATATTTGTGGTCCCTGCAGAGATGTGAAGATGGTGCTGCTAGTTATTCTGAACTTCTACAACATTTGGATGCATCATCTGAATTTAACTGGTGCTTTCCCATATCCCTGGAGCAGGATGGAGAGACCATGTCTGTTACTCTCAGTGATTTGCTCAAGTACATGCACCCATATGCCATGACTTCGTGTGTAGAAGAGGAGGAGCAGCTCCTTCCAGAAGGAGGAATCATTTTGGAGATGATGGATAAAGCAGAACATGGGGAACCCATTCTTGCTACCCCAGACCTGAGCTTTCCCCTATCTATGGATAGTTTAGAAGACGAACTGAGTGTTCCTGAAAGCAGTACAGAAAAGGTTACGCATAAACATGAAGACACTCCATCAGAGGTAGCCGTTTCTAAGATTTTACTGGTCAGGGACAACAGCGTGGAGAATGTGAAAATTAAACATTCTAAGAAAGGGTCATCTGAAAAAAGGCTCTTGAGAAAGAAAAATAAATGGAAAATTAAAGAACCCAAACCTGTTGAAGGAAGAGTATTAAGGAGCATGTCCTCTAATGAGGCAGTTGAGGAACCAAGTAAGGAAGGGGAAGAACAAAAGAGGAAGAAAAAGGTCACATTTGCACCTGTGCGTACTGTAGATGAGAATAAGAAGTGTCAAGTGAAATCTTCAGAGGTGAAGACAACTGAAGTACAGGTGCATAAGGAAATTCCTTCCTCCACCATAACCACCACAGCAAATTCGCAGTCAAGTCAAGTCAGTACCGATGTCATAAAATCAAAACACGTTCATGCCCCTGAGGAAAAAGCCATACCTGGTGAATTACCTAGCGACAAATGTAGTGAAACTGCTGTGCCTTCCGAGCAGCAGCCTGGAGTCAGCCAGCCAAGTGAACCCAAGAAAAAATCAGTCAGTTTACAACAGTACCGTCTTCTTCGCCAGCAGAAGAAACCATCTCCTCTGGAGAAGGTGAGTGACAACAGCACTAAATGGCCTACTTTACCAGAAGCACCCAAGGAACTTCCTCCAATCCCCTACCTGCCTAACCCCAACCCTAAAGACCCACGTCGTGCAGCCTGCATTCCTGTGAAAGAGTTTGTCCCTGAAATCATGCCCCCCTGGCAGCCAAGAGGCCCTGGAGCACCCCCGACTCCTCAGGCTTTGCTGGTTCCACCAGCATCAATGTTGGCTGCCTCTACAAAACCTGTGTCTTGTAAGTCAGCTTCTCCAGCTCCCACAAAACCCGCAGAAAATGTAGCTACATCCACAAGCTCCTCCACACAGCCTAATCCCCAGAAACCACCTGTTCCAACCGATATGCGGGAGAACACTATTCCCAACGAGGTATCTCAGGCTGCTAAGCAGGCATCAGCTGAAATGACGCCATCACTACCAATGGCCACTACAGTTAGAGAGGCTCAGAATCAGCATGCAGCTGAGCAGGCAAAATGTTTACAAAAAAAAGCCACTGCTTCTTCTCAGGTTACAGTGACTCAGTTATCAGCCCTCCCTAAGGATCAAGAAATCTCCCAAACTCGGGTTGTGCCTGAAATCACCACAATCACTACAAATACAAAAATCGATGCTTCTAAGGCTGCTTCTAATAATCTTCATGCTGCAAGTGTAGCTGAGCAAATGGTGAAAGTTTCTGTACCTAAACCAGCAAAGTCCGTTCAGTCAGTCAGTGCTACCAAGCCTACTGTCGTCTCCCAACCTCATGTTGCACCCATAGCTCTTCAGCCTTTCTCATCTGCGCCAATTCAGACCAGAATTATGAAGCTGGCAGAGCAGATGAGGATGGCTTCTGTTGCAGTACCTAAAGCAAAGAACCCTACTGCAGAGCTTATAGAGTCCTTCACCAGTGAAATTGGTAAGCATAGTTACAGAGTAAAACAAGTGATCAGTAATGATATCTTCCTTATTACAACAGACTGGAAATCACCATGGTTTTTTTTTTTTTCTTTTTTCTTTTCTTTTTTTCCCTCTTCCTTCTTTTTCCTCTTCTCTCCAGGTATTGAGGCTTCTGACCTCACCAGCCTTTTGGAGCAGTTTGAAGAGACTCAGAGTAAGTGATAGACTTTATCATGTTGTACTCGTTTGGGATGTTAAAAAAAAAAAAATTAATGCATACCTTCACTTCACTTTTGGTTATGCTTATTTCAATTTATGGTGAGACAGATACGTTGATGGCAAAAACATTCTCATATTTTATAACATTTTTCATTTTATAACATGAGGATACCTTGTCTAAACCTTTAGCTGTCTTAAGCCAGCACAGATATACTTTTCTTAAAATTATGTCTGATAGTTGACTCTATGTAATAACTTGCTCAGAACACTCGTATATAAATTTAAAGGTAGTAATAATATATAAAGAATAATTTCTCATTGCATAGGGGAATAAGGAAAGTGTGCTTGCATGTAGAGGAGCTACTTTTTACCATTCTAAAAGAGGATGTAATGTAGTTGTAAGGCGGCACTGTGCCCCTAGGAGAACCACCCTGTGTGGCTGGAACAGCTGCTGTGACTTCATATTCACTGTGCTGCTGGAATTCTGCACTGTTTGCAAATCCAGTTTCACTCTGAGTCAGCTGTCTTTTTGTCTGGGTGTATGTGCCAGCACATGAGCTCCACATGTATTTGCTTGCTTACCAGTATACAAATAATAAAATTGTCTTCTGAATCAAGACTCGTGTTATTTAGAAGCACATTTTACACAGCAGTATAATGAATCCGAAGGAATCATTCATAGCAAAACCCACTATATATGACATGAATGTAATATGAGGGTACGGACCAGAGAGCCTGCTCTGACCCTTGACATTTACCGCCTGTCATTTCCTTTTCAGCCAAAGAGGAGCAGAATGTGCCAGGGATCTGTGGTAGAGCAGCTGCTGTAGGAAACTCCAGGTGAGTGTGGTGTAGTTTTGGACAGAGGCAGGAGTTACCCTACAGCCCTAACGCTGCTCCCACACCAAACCTTCTCTGTTTGTGTGTGTATGGTTGCGTTTGGTTTTACCAAGAACAGCCAAAATGGCTCCGGACTACAGAAGTGGATGACATTGAAAGTTCAGTGCGTCCACTGAAACAGTCTACATTTTAATTAGGAATGGCCTCTTGTTTCATGTCAGTGAGTTTTGAACTTCATTGTGATGGAATGACTGTTGCCTTTGCAGTGTGGAGCAGCATGCAGAAACCACAGTGCTCAAAAAAGCTTGCAGTCCTGATCTGGGCAGCACAGCAGGTAAATCTAACAATCATTTACCTTAAAAGGCTTATTTTTTGATTGCACAAACACAGCTATATCTGTCTTTAAGCCCTTCCCCCTCTTCCTTGCTCTACAGGCGTTACTCCACCAGCCACACCTCCTCACCAGATGTGGAAGCCCTTGGCACCAGTTGCATTATTAGGAAAACCAAACAAGCCGGAAATACCCAAATCAACGCCAATTAAGGCCATTCAAATAGAGCCACTGCCTTTGCCTGCAACCAGGCTCCAGTGCAAGCCCCAGACTTCTGTTACTCTCGGACAGATCCAGCCTTATTCTCTAGACCACGATTACTGCCTCCTTTCAAAGGAACCATCCCAGAATGAGCGAGCCAATAAGCAACAACCGAATATCATAAAGTCTACTGAGTTGCCTTCTGCAAACAGCAAGGAATCTGCAGAGACTGGATCTAAACTCCCTTCCAACACCACCACTAAAGAAAGTTTTCAAGAAAGTGCCAAATCTCAGCCCCTTGTATGTGGGAGTCAGTCTAAGAGGGAGGCCTTGACCACCACAGGCATTGTGACTCCAGATAATTCTCCAGATGCTTCTCTAGATAGGCTGGATACTGAGAGATGTCAGGGATATACTGAACGTTCCCCCAGCCCATGCCACCAGAAGAGAGGTCGCACACAGAGAAAATACAGAACACGGTTACCTAGCAGGTCTAGATCCACATCAAGCAGTTCTGGATCCTCCAGATCACGCTCACCACCCAGGAAAAGGTTGGCTGTTTTCGATCATCTGTTCATATTAATTCTTGGAATTATGACTTTAAGCTGCTGCTATCCCCTTTGCATGCAGTATTGCTTCTTTTTTAACTCCGTAGTTTCTCTTTGCATAGATATAGGTCTCGCAGCGCCTCTAGATCTCCTTCAATATATCGCACCCGTTCCCGCTCATCATCTCCTCACCAGCGCAGATGCTCGTATTCCAGCTCTGGCTCTGAGTCTTGGAGCCGCAGCCGGTCCCGTTCCCGGTCCCGTTCCCGTTCCCGGTCCCGTTCCCGGTCCCGTTCCCGGTCCCGGTCTCGATCCCGGTCCCGATCCCGGTCTCGATCCCGGTCCCGATCCCGATCACATTCTCGGTCTCCCTCTCGCAGGTCTCATCACTGGGACACTCGTCACAGGTGAGAACTGTTGTGCATTGTATGTTTTTTAATTTCATTTGTTAATACTACACAAATAGCAGCTCACATTCACTTAAAGTATGCTTAATGTATTGTCTTTATGATCTGAAGTCAGAGCATCAGTTTACTATTCTGTCATCTTTTCTCTTGTAGCCCTAACCAAAGATCTAACTACTGCTATGATACAAAACATCATAATGAGGAAAATAGAAGATGCAAGGAGAAGGCTATTGTGAGTTATATGGCTGATTTCTAATAACAGGAAGTAACTATAATTTATACTGAACAGCCTGTAGAATCTCCAGTAAAAATTTCTTTGCTGATTTCAGGAGGAGCGTCGAGTAGTTTATATTGGTCGTATTCATGGAAGCATGACCCGTAAAGAGCTGAGGGAGCGCTTCTCATACTTTGGGGACATTGAGGAATGCACTGTACACTTTAGAGAGCATGGGTAAGGCAAAATGACCCTTTATGTTCCCTGATGATTGCTGACAAATGTAAATAATAAATGAAAACAAATAATTGTTGTTGTTTTTTTCTTGTTAACTGTCAGTAATTGAAATGAATAATATTTTTTATTGTAGAGACAACTATGGCTTTGTCACATACTACAACAAAAAGCATGCGTTTAATGCCATTGAGAATGGAAGCAAGCTGCGGCAGCCAAATGAACTTCCATTTGATCTGTGCTTTGGAGGCAGGAGACAATTTTGTAGGACTAGTTATGCTGATCTGGGTGAGTTTTTATTGTCTCTTTAAAATACTATTAATTACACAGGAATTAATCTGTAAGCACTTGATCCTGGATTAATTGAGTTTGGTCCTAGATTACAGGTCAAAAATATTCCACTGGGGAATAAATATAAGGATAATTTGTGGTATGAAGCATAATTATCTGGCTAATATGAACACTCAAATAGGCAATCACCCTCTTGTTCACAATAAAGATATACGAGAAGTCCCAGGTTGATCTGTTTTTTGTTAGTGCCTTTCAGCCCTTTCAAACCTTTTTGATTACAGGCAACACAATCCAAGTAATGGTTTTTGAGCTATACCAACTATATTGCCAATTATTATGTGAACCTTGTACAAGAATTCCATATCTTACTTTATAATTCCAGGATTAAGCTTGCATTACTTAAACCTTGTAAGGGAAAAGAACACAAGTCTTCATTTCTGTTCCAGCAAAGTCCTTACAAATAAACTGATCTGTTTTCTTCCAGATTCAAATCGTGACTTTGATCCAGCCCCAGCGAAAAGCAGGGTTAATGCACTAGACTTTGACACTTTACTTAAGCAAGCTCAGAGAAACTTGAAAAGGTAACGCTTGAGGAAAATAGGAAGACTGGATTCATATTTATGTATTACCTCAGTGCTACGCACAAACCTTCCAAGTGCTGCCATTTAGTTAATGTAATTTTCTTTGTTTTCTTTTCTTATTTGTGTGATATAGTGTTTTTTCTTCTGCAAGTTTACACCTTCTATTGAAGTGAAGATTTGTATGAAAAATTAAAAGCGGAAAAAAAAAGGGATAACAAAACTATGTAATGAAAGTCATGATTTTTTAAAATGAAGAATTTATTTAAATGCTTAAACTAAAATGTTAGATGCATTTTTAAGAAATAAGTTGAAAAGTACAAATGCTGAAAGGTTGGATTTACATTGCTGAAAATGTAGCTCAGTCCAAATAAACTCATACAAGAACTTTCATGTGCTTTATTTATTAGTGGTTTTGCATTTTGCTATCCAAATCTTGTACTGTGTCACAGTTTGTAGTGTTTGAGTAATGAATCTAGCCTGAAACGTCGAGGGCTGTGCAGCAGCCACCTGATTTTAGTGTGGTGGGATGCTGTGAAGGTGAGATTTTGTTGGTGATGGATTTCTGTGAGAATGTTTCTATCCCATATGATTCCACACTCCAGCTAATAAACAAGTAAACTCAAATAGGTGCAGTAATAAAAAGCAATATTTTGGATACAGTAACTATATGCTGATGTTTACACACTATGGTTAACGTCAAGTAGAATTCTTTCTAAAGTGTCTGTGTAATGTTTGAAGTTGCATTTGACACATTTTTGTGAGTAATAATTTTAAACCAACAAAGTGCATATATGCTAAGTGTACCTAATACAATTGCAGATGAGTGTAGGCACATGATGTGACCACTAAAGATATTTTAAAAGGAATCTTCACTTATAGTTCAACTTCACTTAGAACAGTGTGACACATAGTGTGTGTGTGTGTGTGTGTGTGTGTGTGTGTGTGTGTGTGTGTGTGTGTGTGTCTCACACAGACATGCAAGTAAAATCTCACATTTGAGGGGAAAAAAGATTGTATTTGGGCCACTTTTGCCTGCTGTGTGACTGCAGCCTATGTTGTAGCTATTGTGGACTGTGCTTATTAGTAGCCTTCAAATACAGCACATTATCATCTCCAGACTTATTGGCAGGGTAAAAAAAGAAGAAAAAAAAGGTTGTACTTAAACTCACACTGAAAATATGAGAGAAGTATAAGCTGAAGTAACCTTTTTTTTTTTCTAACAAAATAACTTTGTGATTAAGAATTTAGTACTCTACAACCTCCCTTTGCCAACATAACATCACCAAATCTCCTATAATGCTTGACAAGATTCGGGAATATAAAGCAATGAATTTGAGACTCCTCAAAATAAATCTTTCCAGATCCGTGGCTCGCTTTTATGGGATGCCCTTTAATGCCACAGCCTATTTGAGTATTGCTGCTGACCATGTGCATCCCTTCATGGCCACAATTTACCATCTTCTAATGGCTACTTCCAGCATGATAATGCACCATGTCACAAAGCAAAAGTAGCCTCAAACTGGTTTCATGAACATGACAATGAGTTCAGTGTTCTTCAGTGGCCTTCCCACCCAGATAGCATATATTTCTGGACCTCATCTGGGCCAACTATGGCACATATGGCTCAGTTCTGGCAATGGCAAAGGTCATATCTGGCCCACACACGACAAGCCGGTTTTAGGCTTGTTTTGTCTGGGCCCACATCTGGCCCAGAAGCCAGCCACAATCAGGTTGAATCATTACCGTCATTCCATACGGTATGTGGGCCAGATGTCATTTGCTATCTGGGCAGCAACTGAATCTGAATCCAACACCTTTGGGATGTGGTAGAACGGGAGATTCACAGTATGAAAGTGCACCTGAAGGATCTGCAGAAACTGTCTGATACATGTCATCATGTCAACATGGACCAGAATCTCAAAGGAGTGTTTCCAACATGTTTTGGATTCCTTGCCACGAAGAATTGAGGCTGTTTCGACAGCAAAGGGGAGGCCGTACCCAGTATTGGTAGAGTAATAAAGAGAATATACCTAATAAAATGCTCAGCGAGTGTAAATGGTCAGTTGGCCTAGCGGACAAAACCACAGGTCCCAAACACGAGAGAACGAAATCAGTGTAAACGCCAATAATAGGTTGCAAATTCATCCCTTATAAAACCGCATATTAACATTTTAACCTGTTGACTATAAACTGTTTAAATAACGCGTACGCAAATTTAAACGTGAACTGTTCAACGTGTGTCAAACAGCACAGTCCACGGCGATGATATAATACAATCTCACGCTCCTCGTGTTTTGCATTTGAACTGTGGCGCGTGACACAGACCACTCCTTTTATACTGCCTACAGGAGGGGAGACTTCTTTTTTTTTTATTATTTAAGGAATATCGCTCGCCCTGGTTTATATTTTCAGAACCGAGTAACTGGTTAATTACCAGCATAACTGAATCTTAATAGATACACTTTATTAATTACAAATGCACAAAGAACTCATATAATTCTTGGCGTTTCGTATTATCCACATTTTCCCAGTGAGACTTTTATGAAATGCACCGTGCTTAGCGCAGAGACGTTAACATACAGAAGATGTGCACACAGTCCGGTTTCCGGTTTGAACAAATTATACGTTTCGTTCTTCACAGTGACAAAGTATTGTTGAGGAAAAAATAATTTGTTGATTTTGATCAATTCGGTTCGCACGCACCGATTTAACTTAGAAGTAATAGCCCATACGATCTCTTTAACGTAACCCGTGAGTGTAGCGTCTTGTCGCTTTCGAGCGTCTTTGATAAAGCTTTCTGTTTTTGACTGTTAAACCGGCTGTGACTGGTTCGAACTGGCCTACTGAGTATGCGCACTGAGTGTAAACAGGAAGAGAAAAATTAGGCTGTTATAGAACGGGACGGGACGGGAGACTTAACAGATTGCGACTGTTTTTTAGTCATCAATTAATTTCGAATTCTGTACACGAAAGATTATTTATCCGTGCAGACATATTTGTTAAGAAATATGTGTCCTACAGCAGAACAGTGATAACGTCTGCTAGAGGAAAGTGCTAACTAGCGTTAATCTTCAGTTGTCTGGCTATCTAGCAGCCCTGAGAGGATTTTGACGCTGAGGCATATCTCGTTAGTTGAATGGCCACATGAGCGGTTGCATGAGTGGAGAAGACAGACTTGTTGCTGAAAAGGTGTACTTTATAAGTAGTGCTAGCTTGTCATAGCTAAATAGCGGCAATACGCTTTAAATCCGTATCCTCCAAGCTGACGCCATGGCTCACTAACCTAACTGGCGAACGTAATATCTAGCGAACTAAGTTAGCCACTTCTCATAAAAAAAAAACGAACACTTCAGCATTAGTGACATTTTCTTAAATTACATTAGCCGCTTCTGGAAATGGTTCAGAAAGATAAAATAGTGGAATTGTCCCAGTCGGACACTGAGCCGTGCCCGGCAGGGACAGAGGTCGGTGTGGTGGATGTCCAGAGCTCAGCGGAAGAACACAGTGTCGTCCCTGAGAGAACAGGCCGCAGGAAATTCATCAGCGGTGTTGTTGAGGGTGAGTTCACGGTGAAATGTATTTCACACAGCGAACGCTAAATAATCATTTCTGTCAAGCAGTGCTTATTTAAACAATGACTAATGCGGCCAGTAATTAATTTGTGTCATTAACCTGAGTGTTATGCAGAGTACTGGTGTCATGGGAGGCTGGACATTCTTTGCAAGTATGGTTGTATGAAAACCATGTTTCCCCCCCTTTTCTGTTTTTCCTAGGCTTTTATGGTCGACCATGGACAATGGAACAAAGAAAAGAGCTATTTAGGAGGTACTGCTCACTGACCATTGCAAATACAATAACATATACTTAATAGTAATTGTATGGTTTGAACACTGATATATATATGAACCCCTTTTTTCATTTTCCAGACAGCAGAAATGGGGTTTGAACACGTATCTGTACGCACCTAAAGACGACTACAAACATAGAATGTTCTGGAGAGAGATGTACTCTGTGGAGGAAGCGGGTAAAATCTGTTGTTGGCGTTTACTGTGTAAACCAAGAATGTTGCCTAAAAGATTAGTGATGTGCCGTTAAATTTTTAATTACAAGGTGGTTATAATTTTGTCATCTTTCCTTTAAAGAACAACTTATGATACTGATCAGTTCTGCAAAAGAGCATGGAATTGAGTTCATTTATGCCATATCACCTGGCCTGGATATAACATTCTCAAACCAGAAGGAGGTCTCTACACTGAAAAGAAAGTTAGACCAAGTAATGCAGCTTTATTTATTTATTTTTATTGTTAAATACATGTATTTTTATACAGTAAAACTTTTTCCCCTCTCACTAATCCTCTGTTGTTCATACAGGTCTCTCATTTTGGGTGCAAGTCCTTTGCTCTACTTTTCGATGACATCGATCACAACATGTGTCCGGCCGACAAAGAAGTATTTAGCTCATTTGCACACGCACAGGTTTCTATTACCAATGAGATCTACCAGTATCTGGGAGAGCCTGAAACATTTTTGTTTTGCCCCACAGGTAAAATAAGATTGTTCTTTTTATTGGTCTGTGGAAGAGACACCTTTGTTATCGCCGTTCTGTTTGCTTAATTTTATATCTTGCGCTTTTCAGAATACTGTGGAACGTTTTGCTACCCAAACGTGGCCCAGTCACCTTACCTGCGTACGGTTGGTGAAAAACTGCTGCCTGGCATTGACGTTTTGTGGACAGGTATGATTTTGACTGATAATTAATATACACATATAATATGTGTAATGTTTTTTTTTTTTTTTTTTTTTTTTAGTGCTAACCTCGTCTTGTTTCTTTGTTCGTTTTAAGGTCCAAAAGTAGTTTCTAAAGACATAACAGTGGAGTCTATTGAAGAGGTGACAAAGATCCTGAGGAGACCTCCTGTCATCTGGGACAATATTCATGCCAACGACTATGATCAGAAGCGTTTGTTCCTTGGCCCTTATAAAGGCAGGTCCACCGAACTGATCCCCCGGCTGAAAGGAGTCCTCACCAACCCCAACTGTGAATTTGAAACCAACTTTGTGGCAATTCATACATTAGCAACGTGGTATAAGTCTAATATGAATGGAGTGAGAAAGGATGTTGTCATGAGTAAGTATCATTGTAACTGATTTATTTGACTCTTAATTCAAGGCTGTATTGTAGTTTGATTTATATTAGGTTGTGTTTTGTGAGATTTCTTCTGTAAAATATTACAGAAAGCTAAAATTGCTGGTAGAGGTGATGTACTTATGTTGCTGGCAACACATAAGAATTGCTGGAATTAAAGAAAACGGTGGACAACATGGTGGTTCAGTTTCAGCTGTGCGGTCTTGCATGACATGACCAGTATGACTAGGTAGCTTGGATGTGTACACTAGCAGATTTTGAACATTTTATAACTTTAAACAGGCCACCGGTTTGCAAAGAATAACAGCAATATCCACTTTGTGTTTTCTTACTTATATTTCTATTCTTTTTTAATTAATTTATCATGTAATAAATAATTCTGATCATTTTTGAGGCGTGTACATAATTGCTCAAATGTAAATGCACTGATCTGGCTGATTAATGGGAATATACACATTCTCTCTTTATCACGTGTTTTCTCAGCGGACAGTGAAGACAGCACAGTGTCCATTCAGATAAAGTTGGAGAACGAGGGAAGTGATGAGGAGCTGGAGACAGACATTCTTTACAGTCCACAGATTGCCCTTAAGCTGGCTCTTACTGAGTGGCTCAGCGAGTTTGGAGTGCCGCATCAGTACAATAGTAATTTCCATTGTTTGCTAGTAGTTAAATTAAGTTGTCCTTAACACTGAATGTTCTGTATACAGTTAGAAATATTGATTTTAGGGAGTCAAGTCTATATGTTGCTCATGCCACCTATTTTAACAGGCCGTCAGGGAGCTCACAGTGGCCCGAAGAGTGCCTCCATTGATGTGCCCTCAATGACTGCGCCCACTCTAGGATCCTCCACTACAGTAACCACAGTTTTTCAACAGCCTATCATGAGCCCTACTGCTCCCCTCAGTGAGGAGCCACATGCACTGCACAAAGAGGAGGAGGAGGTGGAGGTGGAAGTAGAGAAGAAGGACTCCGATGAGGAGCCCATGGAGATGGTGTTAGAGAAACAAGATGAAGTAGAGGATGCCAAGAATGTCAGTCAGATCCTCACAAAAATTGTTAAAGCTTCAATGACTGAGGATCTCAAACCTATGGACACTGATAAGGAGAGTATATCAAAGACTCCAGAGATGTCAGTTCAGGAGGATTCCAGCAGTGACATTGCACCCATGCAGACTGATGAACAGCTGAATAAAGAAATGTTTGTTCCAGGACCCAACGAGAAACCACTGTACACAGCCGAGGCACTCACACTGGAGGACCTGTCTCTGCTGGCAGAACTGTTCTACTTGCCATATGAACACGGTCCTAAAGCAGTACAAATGCTCAAAGAGTTCAACTGGCTCAGGGCTAACACCAGCATTGTTAGTGTAAACTCCAAATGCAAGGACTCAGAGAAAGTAAGTATTATAGTCAAAACGGTCAGTAAATGGTCCTGTTTCATAACCTAATCCACTTCATCTCTTGACGATATTTAGAGCACAGATCACTGTGTAAGTTTCATCATGTGGTGATCCCAAATTAGTTATTTTTTACTTCTTTATAATAAACGAAGAGCTGAAAATTGTATTACTTTGCTGAATATGTCAGTAACAAGTTTAAACTTTCCTGTTATTGTTGTGTTGTGGCACCCTTTATACATTTTTTACGTTTGGGGTCATTACTTTTAAAGCATTCCATTACCTGAGCATAATTACTGTATCAAATGAATGGAAATGGGTTAAAACCAAGAACTACAGCACATCAAAATGGAGGAAATGCAGCCTCTATTTTGACCACTTGGTGGTGCTTTTAAAAACAAAAAAAGGTCTCATTGCAGGGAGTAGTTGTTGTGTTTTTTTGGGGCGGTTTTTTTGTAGCTATTACTGAAATGTTTGCTTTATATTGATTTGAGATTTGTGCTTCTGTCAGGTGACTGAATGGCACACCAGAGCAGAAAATTTCGAGGAGATGTGTTGCGCCGTCATGCAGATGTTCACGAGACTCTCCAACTCGGCCAATCGAACCATTTTGTATGATTTGTATCCCTATATCTGGGATATAAAGAGTATCATCTCTATGGTGAAATCATTTGTCCAGTGGTTAGGTAGGTAAGACTATGCTCATTTTTTCTTAAATGGGACTGCTGGGGATGATCACACATTAAATACCCACATAGTTATTGTAAACTATAAGCTGGGGATTAGCTTCCAAATTGTGACATTCATTTTGTTTGAGTCAAGAATATACAGGTGAATCTCAAAAAAAATAGAATACTGTGGAAAAGTACTTTTTTTTTTTTTTTTTTTTTCCCACCCCGTAATGTAATTCAAAAAGTGGAACTCTAATATATTCTAGATTCAATACACATAAAGTGAAATATTTCAAGCCTTTTTTTGTTTTAAACTTGATGATTATGGCTTACAGCTCATGGAAATCAAAAATCCAGTATCTCAAAATTTGAATAAAGAATTTATAATACAGAAATGTCGACCTTCTGAAAAGTATGTTAATTTATGCACTCATTACTTGGTCGGGGCTCCTTTTGCACGAATTACTGCATCAGTGCGGCGTGGCATGGAGGCAATCAGCCTGTGGCACTGCTGAGGTGTTATGGAAGCCCAGGTTGCTTTGATAGCGGCCTTCAGCTCGTCTGTATTGTTGGGTCTGGTGTCTCTCATTTTCCTCTTGACAAAACCCCATAGATTCTCTATGGGGTTCAGGTCAGGTGAGTTGGCTGGCCAATCAAGCACAGTAATGCCATGGTCAGCAAACCAGTCATTAGTAGTTTTGGCTCTGGGCAGGTACCAAGTCCTTCTGGAAAAGGAAATCAGCATCTCTATAAAGCTTGTCAGCAGATGGAAGCATGAAATGCTGTAAAATCTCCTGGTAGACGCTGCATCGACTCTCGACTCGAGAAAACACAGTGGACCAACACCAGCAGATGACATGGCACCCCAAATCATCACTGACTGTGGAAACTTCACACTGGACTTCAAGCAATTGGATTCTGTTCCTCTCCACTCTTCCTCCAGACTCTGGGACCTTGATTTCCAAATGAAATGCAAAATTTACTTTCTTCTGAAACGAGGACTTTGGACCACTGAGCAGCGGTGTTTTGAGTTAATTAGCTGATTAGACTCTTCTCAGGTCGACATTGCTGTATTATAAATTCTTTATTCTAATATTTTTGAGATACTGGATTTTTCCACTATCTCATTTCCCAGAGCTGTAAGCCGTAATCATCAAGATTAAAACAAAAAAAAAAAGGCTTGAAATATTTCACTTTGTGTAATGAATCTAAAATATATGAAAGTTCCAATTTTTGAATGAAATTATGGGGAAAATGAACTTTTCTATGATATTCAATTTTTTTAGCTGCACCTGTAGAAAATCAGGAATGTATCCAGAACAGATGCCAAAACTATATTGAGGTAAATTATCGCTAGTCAGTTGAAGCTAGTTCATGGGACACAAACATACCTAATATATTCTTTCAAATTATATGCATCTGCATCAATATTTTTAGTTTAGAATATTTATAAAAAATATGCATATATTAAACTTTAAACTGGCTTATATGACTGTTGCTTTACGTTTTTTTCCCCATTTTTTTTTTTCCACTGGTTTGTAAATACTGTTTTTCTCCACTGACTGAATGCTGTCTTCATTGCTAGGCGGTTCTCCATTTGTTTTCCAGTGTAATAAAGTAAACAAAATAGATGTTATAATTTATTTGGATATGGTTTGAGTTGCCAGTGTGGTTCCTGCTGCTTGCTGTGTGTCCAGTATGATTGTGCGTTAACTCAGCAACACCTGCTGGCATTTTTTCGATCAAGGGCCTGATCGTCATGGAAAGTTGATCCTTTACGCCCTAGCGCGCCGCGCATGCGAGCTTGGAAAGCGAGACAGGTGTGTAAGGCTATTCTGGTGCGATTTCATTTAATAATACAATAAGTTATTGGGGCAAGACATTGGGCAAATCAGTACAATGTAATATCCACACAAAATTGATGAATGCTTTACTCTAACTGTACTGATCTGAGCTGAGACAGTACACCTTACCAAGTGTGTCCATACATAAACCGATCAGCCATGATATTAAAACCACTAGCAGGTATAGTGAATAACGTTGATTATCTTGTTACAGTGGCACCTGTCAAGGGTGTTGTTCTCGAAGTTGATTTGTTGGAAGCAGTAATCATGGGCAAGCATAAGTATCTGAGCGACTTTGACAAGGGCCAAATTGTGATGGGTAGACAACTGGGTCAGAGCATCTCCAAAACAGCAGGTCTTGTGGAGTGTTCCCGGGAAGCAGTGGTTAGCATCTACCAAAAGTGGTCCAAGGAAGGACAACCGGGGAACCGGAGACAGGGTAATGGGTGCCCATGGCTCATTGATGCGTGTGGGGAGGCTAGCCTGCCTCCCCACTGGAGCTACTGTAGTACAAATTGTTGAAAAGGTTAATGCTGGCTATGATATAAAGGTGTCAGAACACACAGTGCATCACAGCTTGATACGTATGTGGCTGCGTTGCCACAGACCAGTCAGAGTGCCCATGCTGACCCCTGTCCACCGGCGAAATCACCTACAATGGGCACGTGAGCATCAGAACTGGACCATGGAGCAATGGAAGAAGGTAGCCTGGTCTGATGAATCATGCTTTCTCTTGCATCATGTGGACGGCCAGGTGCGTGTGCATCGCTTACCTGGGGAAGAGATGGCACTAGGATGCACTATGGGAAGAAGGCAAGCCGGCGGAGGAAGTGTGATGCTCTGGACAATGTTCTGCTGGGAAACCTTGGGTCCTGGCATTCATGTGGATGTTACTTTGACATGTACCACCTACCTAAACATTGTTGCAGACCAAGTACACACCTTCAACGGTATTCCCTAATGGCAGTGACCTCTTTCAGCAGAATAATGCTGCCCTGCCACACTGCAAAAATTGTTTAGGAATGATTTTAGGAACATGACAAAGGGGTCAAGGTGTTGACTTGGCCTCCAAATTCCCCATATCTCAATCTGATTGAGCATCTGTAGGATGTGCTGGACAAACAAGTCCGTTCCATGGAGGCCCCACCTCGCAACTAACAGGATTTAAAGGATCTGCTGCTAACGTCTTGGTGCCAGATACCACAGCACACCTTCAGACGTCTTGTGGAGTCCATGCCTTGATGGGTCAGAGCTGTTTTGGCAGCACAAGGGGATCTACACTATATTAATCAGGTGGTTTTAATGTTATGGCTGATCACTAATTCTGTGTATAAAAAAATTTGTGGAGAAGCAGAGTTGTTTGAATAGGAAAAATACATAACAATTTTATGCATTGCCTTTTGTAGCCAGTTCCTTTGGGAACCATGTTCATGCAGTGCTGTAAAAAGTATTTGAATTTTTTTTTGTTTCTGTGTATATCTCATACTAAATTGTTTCTGAAATTAAAACAAAATCTAAGATAAAACAAAGTCAACCTGAGTAAGCACAAAATACAGTTTTTAAATGGTAATGTTATTTGTTGAAGCAAAAAAAGTTATCCAATACCGTCTGGGCCTGTTTGAAAATGTATTTGCCCCCATAGTTACTAATTTCCCAAATCTATTAAACTGCATTCATAATGGGGTTCAGCTGGACTAGACGTAACCAGTCCTGATTACTGCAAACCCTGTTCAAGCAAATCAACACTTAAATAGAACATTTCCAACAGCATGAAGTTGGTTAAAATGTCTTACCCAGTAACACACACTGCCAACTTTGAAAGAAATTCCAGAAATGATGAGGAAGAAGGTGATACAAGAAGGAAATACATCAGTCTGGGAAGGGTTACAAAGCTATTTCAAAGGCTCTGGGACTCCACAAAGAAATGCAGTGTCATTATCACCAACTGGAAAAACTCTGCATAGTAGTGAACCTTCCCAGAAGTGGCCGACCTTCCAAAATTCCTCCAAGAGCACAGCAACTGCTCATCCAGGAAGTCACAAAATAGTCAAAAACAACATCAATGCACCTACAGGCCTCTCTTGCATCAACAAAGGTCACTGTTCATGACTCCACTATCAGAAAGACACTGGGCAAAAATGGCATCCATGGAAGAGTGGCGAGGTGAAAACCACTGCTAACCCAGAAGAACATTAAGGCTCGTCTGAATTTTGCCAAAACACACCTTAATGATCCCCAAACCTTTTGGGAGAATGTTCTGTGGATTGATGATTCAAAAGTGGAACTGTTTGGAAGAGAAGGGTTCCGTTACATCTGGTGTAAACCAAACACAGAATTCCACAAAAGGAACATCACACCTACGGTCAAGCATGGTGGTGGCAGTGTGATGGTGTGGGGATGCTTTGCTGCTTCAGGGCCTGGGCAACTTGCAATAATTGAGGGAAACACGAATTCTGCTCTCTACCAGAAAATCCTAAAGGAGAATGTCTGGTCTTCAGTCTGTAAGTTGAAACTCAAGCGCAACTGGATTATGCAGGAAGACAATGATCCAAAGCATAGGAGTAAATCTTAGTCCTAGAACTAAGTGAAAGACTGATCTCCAGTTATCGGAAGCGTTTGGTTGCAGTCATTGCTGCTAAAGGTGGCACAACCAGATTTTAAGTTTAAGGGGGCAATTAGTTTTTCACATTGGTGATAGGTGTTGGATAACTTTCAAATAAATAAAAATTGTGTTGTGTGTTTGCGCAGATTGCCTTTGTTTTATGTTGTATTTCGTTTGAAGATCTAAAACTATTTAGTATGAGATGTACACAAAAACTGAAGAAATCAGGATGGCTGGAAAATACTTTTTCACAGCACTGTATGTGAATAATAATTAATATGATCTATATGCTTTATGGACCTGTATGGTTAGAGTACTGGATTCTGTTCCAATTTTTTGTATTTGTAATAAGGTGATTGAATAATTATAGCACCAGCATGGCCTGGGTTACCTTGGTAACCGCATTTCATTCACAGGTTTCTGTCCAGCTATATGATAAAGCAAACACAGCAGGCAGCAACCAAAAACTGGTCAACCCTCATCTTAGTTCAAAAGAATGGAGGAAACAAACAAGTTAAAATATGCTGCAGCTCAGAAATGTCTTTTGAGACATTCAATACAAAACAAGAATTTCTTTCTGAACAAAAGCAGCTTTAACATATGTGTCTCTTAAAAAGAGGTGTCAATTTGTACTACCGGAAGCCATAGTTCTTGCTAAGTGTGGTACAAAAGTGTGCCCTCTTGACATGCATCTCAGCTTCTCTGCACAACCAGGCAAATGAGGTATGCCTGCAATCCTACCTTATCCTTATCTCCTCTGTTTCCTTGGTCCAAAGCAGTGCAGATGGCAGTCAGTCAGCGCCTCAGTGCTGTTGTGCTAAAATTACTTGCTAACGAGCTCTTCTATTGTCTTTTCCCTTCATTATGTACAGATGGAAGAATCCTCAGCACAAGTTTTCTACTGCTATTGGATCGACAGTGGACTGTGTATGCACTGTGTTAGCGTTTTTAGTCCGATTTTTGGGGTGGGGTAGAGGGGGGGGCTTTTGTTTTCTTACTGTTTCCTATATTAAGTAACATTTTCATATGTTTTGGAAAAAGAAAGCTTTTGAATGAAGTCACATTTGCGCAGCGATAGTTGAAGGCATAAGTGTTAACCCCCAGATTTTTTTCTGGCAGCTCTAACGTGTTTTTTTGTTTCTATCAGTAGGCCTTATTGAGATGGCTTCATGACCAGCCATGAAGCACCACCTTAGGGGAAACATTGTGTCTTAAAGTTCTTGTGTTCCCTGCCCTTATTATTTGATTTAATGTGAAGTTGCGTTTCTTAATGTATTGTGTGTACTAATTAACAGCATTTTGACCATCTGAATTCCCCTCAGATGGTGCACATTTGTGCTGTGTCCTGCCATTTCTTCAGAGGATGTGCGTTTAAGTATTTGTATGAAATCCAGGTTAAATGGGAGCATGTTGTCTCCTGTATCATTGCTGCATTTGTCTTGTTACATGACTCTGACTTTCAGTCCCCATGCATTTGGTGGTAAATAAACATTCACAATTTTAAAAATGGGATAAAGGGATGAGGCGTCAAACGTTTCTCAGATGGTTCAGTCTTCTCCCCTTAAAGGGTTCTGGCCTGCCTGTATAATAACTTACACTCTATGTCTAAATTGCTTCAGCTGATGAGCAGTGCTTGGTAGTCATGTGACAAGGCAGATGTAAATGTGACTTCAGTTGAGTTGTAGAATTCAGAGGGGCTTCAACAGCTGAAGCTTAATTAATACTAGCAAGCCACTGATGTTGAACTAACAAAATCTTTAAACAGGCTGCCATTCATTAAAGAGGGGCATCTTATTAGACAGCTCATCATTTGCGAAATACTTTCTTTCTGCATTATTTTAAATAAATAATTTGTATCAAGTTTCTTAGCATATTAATATTATGTAATAAATCGTAATCCAATTAAATACAAATTACTTCGTTTAACAGTCTGTGATTTTAAGGACTATCCTGCAGCACAGATCCTGATTCCGTTGATGATTTGGCCTTGCATATGTTTACATCAGAGATTGTCCCATTATCAATCTAAGCTTTAGCTGCTTGAGCCCAAAAGACCCAGATTTTAAAGTGTTTTACTTTTGTTTATATTTCGATATAATACTTAATTTTTAGTGCGCAAACGTATTACCGTTTACTTTTCAATGGAGTGATATGGAAATAGACACCACTATACCCCATACCCCCTTCCTCCTCATTCTGGCAGAAAGCCCCTCACATAACATTTTCCGCTTGGATCTGATCTCAACAGGGTGTCGTAGTCAGTCCTCAGCACAGTTCTTAAGTGGAGACCAAGAGCCCTGGGCCTTTAGGGGCGGTCTAGCGGGAGAGTTCCAGGTATCCTATATTGAATTCACAGCCAAATGTTAAAATGGAGTTTTATTTTTAATTTTGTTTCTGGTGTGCTTGCGGAATGTTAAGGGTTGGTCTGTTGAAGGTGAGCTGACAGCTACAACAAGATAGATGAATTAAATCACTTATGCTTGACCAGCAGAATTGTGAATTTGTGCTGAACTGTAATATAAAAGGGATATGAATAGCTTCACAGCCAGTTTTTAAGATGATAATGTTTCCTGACACAGCCTAAATTTGGGTTTCTTTCAGCAACTGCCCAAAAGAGATGTGGCTTTTCCCTATGCGCCTGCGACTGCGCAGCATTGCTAGGGTTTATTTTCATGACACCTTATTCCTTTGCAGGAAGCGCAAATGTTATCCGCTGCGCCTGCATCAGCAATACCGCGCTCAGGTGTGCGCCTGCGAGTTCGCCTGCGGAAAGCTCCATGAGCAAATCAAATATTTTACTTTAAACTTTAAGCTGCATGGTAATTTTACAGCGAGTCCATGTTTACAGTTGTAGTATGAAGTATAAATAATGTTTTGCCCTGATATTTGGTCATGGAGTTTTTGCTTGATGTGTGCCCACATCATTCATTTTCTCTACAGGAAATGCGCAGCGAAAAGTTGCAATGCCTTACTGTGGGAAAGGGGCATCTCCTTTAGCCAGTTAAACCTTTCTCAGACCAAGCCTGCAGCCATATGTTCCCTTGTGTATTTGCTTTTGGTTTCTTTCAAAAACATATGAAAAATGCACAGAAAGGTATTTAACTTAGCTATGCTGTTTACCTGCTCTTGCTGATCACTGACCAACCAAAAGAGCCAGTACGATCCCATTTTAAAGCACGCCTATCATGCCAGCATTTGGTTACGTGTGGTGCTCTTATGTGTCAGGTTGGTTCAGCAGGGGCAGAGGAACTCCGAAGTCTAAGTCTGATTGAAAAGCTGCTCAGTCATGCACTTAAAGCTGGTCAAGTACTGAATGTTTTTTGCATTGGTCTTCACAGCGACTCTTGCCAATAGATGGGGCAAACGACCTTTTCTTTCAGCCACCACCATCAATGCCAACTTCCAAAATCTATTCCATAAGGCCTTACTTTCCTAAAGATGAAGTAAGTGTTGAATTTGTGTCTTTTATTTTTATGGCGTCATTTTGAAAGGCTTCTCTGTTAACAGTTCACAGTTTAAATGTGTATCGAATTAGCCAAGTGCAAAAACCTACATCCCACTGAAGTCTAAACATAATTTGTGGATAAATTCTCTAAAGTTATTAAATTTTAATATGAAAATGAATGTTGAATGTGTTCATATTCCCAGTTTGCACAGTGCTGTTAATTGCAGCACTATCGATTAATTGTGCTAAATCAGCAGTTTGGTCTATCTGTTAGCCTTCAAAAACCTGTGTGTGTGTGTGTGTGTGTGTGTGTGTGTGTGTGTGTGTGTGTGTTTGTGTTTTTTTTTTTTACCTGCTTTCTTAGGCTGCCGTCTACAAGATCTGCAGGGAAATGTACACAGAGGGATGTGAGGGTATTCCTTTTCCTGACCAGGAACCAGACCTGATTGGGGACAGGTAACAAATGGATAACTTCTCATCTTCTCTGCCCAAATAGTTTGATATGAAAAATATTATCCTAATAGTACAATTCACATAACTCACAAATCAGTATGTCTGTTTATTTGTAGCTGTATTAACTAGCTGTAGCTGTATTAACTAGCTGTATGTCTTGTACTGTCTGTGGATTGTGCTACGAATTACAGTAATTGTGTGTCCTTCAGGTTAGTGGGAGGGTTTTTGACACTCAGCCCAGACTACGGCTTTGTCCTGGAGGATGAGGAGGGGATCTGTGGCTATGCCTTAGGTACTGTGGATGTTAAGCCCTTTGTCAAGAAATGCAAGATGAGCTGGATTCCATTCATGCAGGAAAAGTACAACAAACCTGACTCGGAGAAGGATCTGTCTGAGGCAGAGGTAAGACATGGTCCTTCCATTTATAGCCAATCACTTTAAATGCACATTATAGTGACTGGTTGTTTCTGTATTTTTTTTTTTTCCTGCAGAAAATGATGCTAAGCTTTCATGAGGAGGAGGAGGGTTTGCCAGACTCATTCCTTAGTAACTTCCCCTCGCTCATAAAGGTGGACATTCATGCCAAAGTGACTGACCCCAGTGTAGCCAAAAGCATGATGGGCTGTCTCCTTTCATCCTTGAAAGCCAATGGTATGGGCTGTGTTATTGTTTGTGTCAGTTTTCCATTAAGTAGAATGTTACTTTATGCTTGTTGAATATTAAACTGTCCATAGCTGCCATAAACCTGTTATAGAGATTTAAGGGTAAATGAAACAAAGTTTGAATGTCTTCTTCTGATCATTCTTCTGATCTTCTTCTCTTTGCTTTTTCAGGCTCTCATGGTGCCTTTTGTGAGGTCCGACAAATAGACAAACGGATGTTGGACTTCTATGGCAAACTCGGCTGCTTTGAAGTAGCCAAAATGGAGGGCTTTCCAAAAGATGTAATCATAATGGGAAGGAGCTTGTGAAAGGGAGCCATGCGGAAGCCTCTACTGCCCTTGAAAGAACTTGTACAAAGCTGCAGTGGTCTGCATGGAAGACCTGGAGTGTGTCTTAACTACCTGTTACAATTTTAACATTGGTACCTTTGGTTGCACCCATTGCAGCCTAGTTTATTTCTATAAAGTGTGCTCTTCAGAAACATCTGAAAGCATTCGTGTAATTTAAGGTGCATCTGATGGTTGCTATGCTTTGCAGATCAGAGGGTGTCTTTTTTTTTTTTTTTTTTTTCTCTTTTTTTTTTTTTTCTTTTTCTTTTTTTATTTCATTTCTTTTTTAAATGAGACTCTCTTCTGGTCTTTAAAAAAAAAAAAAAAACAGCTTGGGCTGGCCCGATGCCATTTAGCCCATTACACTTGTGGATGGTTATGTTCAAGACACATTCAGTATATTACAGGTTTCAGTGAGTGTATTTAGGTGCAGCACAATCGGCACATTAAAGCTGCCACTGTACTATTGAGCTGAGTTAATTTTCCATGTCTTTTTACTCTTATTTTCAAAGCTTGACTGACTATTCAGCAGTACTCTAGAAGCAAGTTAAGCAACTCCATTTTTGCTCCATTTTCCAGTCACAGAATGTTAATGCAGCGTTAGAATTTTCACAGCATCTTTGGATGCTCTCAGAGCAGTAATTCATTGTGCTTTAAGTAATTCATCGGAACTGCTAGGAATGCACATATAATGAACTTGTATGTCCTTAGAACTGCATGGACATTACTTTTTTTATCTTGATACCATTGTGTTTTGGTCTGTTTACTTCATCAGTGTTCAGCAGAATTTTATGCCTCTTTTGAGAATTTTTTTTTTTTTTTTTTTTGTTCATGCACATCATCTGAGGTTATGCCAGTTATGTATTTATATTCTCCAGTCTCAACAAGAATGTGAATATTCCTAACTAAAACTATGTGACTTAAGGAGTCTAGTCTAAAACATTTGTATAAAAGGCCGCGAGTCATATGAATAATAATCTAAAGAGGTCTGAAAATACAGCCACATTTTTCACATTTTGACAGTTGATTCTAGTTGCTTGCAAGTCAATGCCTAAGGTATCAAACCAAAAGTAAAATTTCAGTTATAAAGGAGACTGGGGCTGCATTCAGACAAAGTGTTTTTTTTTTGTTTGTTTGTTTGTTTTTGTTTTGTTTTTATTTTATACTTCTCTGATTAACATTTGGTTTATTAGTAGCAAGGACTTGCTGCTTAGTTTTTGTTTTTTTCTGATTTGAGCCAATTCCATATACATGGTAATCTCTTACGAATAATAGACTGTCTAAATACAGATTGAGTGTAGTAACATCTGATATGACTGATTTGATTTGTGCTTTCTTATACCCTGTCCCCAAATGTCTTGTATAGTGCTTTGCTTTTCCTTGCTTTACTTCGATATTCAGTTTAAGGAGGTCGAGATTACATTCAAGTGGAAAGGGCTTCATTTGAAGGTATAAATGCATTTAAGAAATTTCAGCACTTCAAGTTGTAACTATGAATATGTATGTAATATAGTTGTACTTTCTGTAAGGTTTGTATGTAATTAAGATGGTTAGTTACAATAAAGTATGTAAAAAAAAAAAAAAAAAAAAGAAAGAAAGAAAAAGGAACAGATGCAGGTGTTTTATTGGTGTTTAGTGTCGACTTCATTGGTTCATTACCATATTATGTAAAATCTTTAATTTAATTTCTATTTTTTAGCAAATGGGGGAGAGCATAGAGAAATATTTCCTGACTTTTACTTCATTACAGCATTTCTAGCTTGGGAATGGGAAGAATTTTATCATTACATCCAAGTGATCTTTCCTTTTGACTCCTTATGATTATAATTACATCTAGTCAGTCACTTGGAAGTGTACTTTTTTAATCTGGGAAAAGTGAGAGAATAGTATTATGGTATAGTTCAAGCTCTTGCAGTATACATTTCAATTCATTTCTTAAATTTATTCATACATGTGAAATCTTTGGTGAAACGGTTTCAAAGTGCTTGTTGTGATTGAGGTGTTACCTGATTACGGTCCCAAAAGAGTAATATCTTTGAATTGATCTTCTGAGTTAATATTGGTATTTTATGGCGTTAGATATAGTATGTATTCTTTATATTATTTATTTATTATTTAAAGGCCAATGTTGCCTGATTTCTATTTATTATTATTAGTAGTAGTAGTAGTAGTAGTAATAGTAGTAGTAGAATTGTTAATATTAGTAAATTAAATTAGTACATTTAAAAGTACAGAATCAAAAAAATATATATATTTATATATATATACTCATATTAACAGAACAAGAACCGAAAAATAGCGTGTTAAAAACAAAACAAAATTGAATGAAACCAATATAAACTAATATAGAAAAAAATAAAACGGTTCGTGCTGATTACGTCATATTTCCTGCGACGGGATTAGTGTACTCGTCACATGTTTTGACGCTGGCTTGAAAATTTGAAGATTTGATTTATGAACACTCGGTTCAGTTGAATTGTCTTGTATATTGAAAACCATGTCGTTTTTAGAGGACGAGTGCTCGAGCAACCTAAGCGGTGCACATTCGCGACTGGAGAGCTATGTTTTTAGTAAGTTGAATTTCCATCGTTTCTTTGGGGGGTTAGTTAAGTGTTAGCTTGCTAGCGAACACGTGGACTACAAGTATATAATGCTTACATGAGCAACTGGAGCAAAAGTCCAGTTTTGGTGAAGAGAAACTCATAAAATAATAAATAAGGTTATAAAGTTTTAAGAGGAAACAGCAAAGTCGGCTAATGAATATATATTTAAACACCAGAGCAAAGCTCGAATTATATACATCCATTACTGTTAACGAAGTCAGCAGTTTAAAGCAGTATTACAGTTCATTTGGTGCAAATATTTATGCTGTAGTTAATAACTGACTGGTGCGGCAGTAAGAAATTACAGTATGGTTTTACAATTACGATTTTCTGTCTACAATAAACCGTGTTGTGTTCTCCTGAAGGCTGTGAATTATCCTCTGAAGTACCCTTCTATACCTTTCAAGGAGACGAGGAAGAGGATTTAGAGCATTTTTTAGAACTCCGTACGGTGTGTAGTAGTACATTTTCTTTTATCTTGAATTTTAAATGTATACATATGTCCAAAAAATAAAGATGTTCTCGCTTATGCACCGTTTCCCCACTCCCTCTGCCCTACCACCTCCTATAGATCTGCCTTGGTGAGGGGGCTAAAGAGGAGAACAATGTGGTGGAGGTGACTGCCATGAATCACAAAGGGAAGAAGATTTCAGTGCCAGTAGCAAATCTCCACATATCTTGTCTTCCCATGGTAATGTACTTTTTAGATATTTTTATTCCTTGATTAATTAAGCTTATGGATATACACTCACTGTTCACTTTACTAGGAACATCTATATACCTGCTCATTTATGCAGTTATCCGATCCACCGAACTTGTGGCAGCAGCACAATGTTTAAAATTTAAAGTTTAATGTTCACATCAGAATGAACAAAACGTGTGATCTCTGTGGCATGGTTGTTGAAGATTGGGAAAAGACCATGTAATTTTTATTTTATTTTTTCAAATCTGCAACTGTCCAGTTTGGGTGAGTCTGTGCCCATCATAGGCTCAGATTCCTGTTCTTGGCTGACAGGAGTGGAACCCAATGCGGTCTTCTGCTCTTGAAGCCCATCCACGTCAAGGTTCGATGTTTTGTGCATTCTGAGATGCTTTTCTGCTCACCACGGTTGTAAAGAGTGATTATATCTTTCCTGGCAGCTTGAACCAGTCTGGCCATTTTCTCCTGATCTCTCTTATCAACAAGGTGTTTCCACCCACAGAACTGTCACTCACGCAATGTTTTTTTGTTTTTTGAACCATTCTGTGTAAACTCTAGAGACTATTGTGTGTGAAATTCCCAGGATGTCAGCAGTTTCTGAAATACTCAAACCAGCCCATCTGGTACCAACTTCCATGCCACGGTTAAAGTCACAGAGATCAGACTTGTTCTTCATGCTGATGTTTGATGTGAACATTAACTGAAGCTCTTGACCTGGATCTGCATGATTGGCCGCTTGGATAACTGCATAAATGACCACATGTACAGGTGTTCCTAAAGTGGAGACTGAGTGTACAAAATGGTGCAATTTCAATATTATTCATCTGCTTGATTTAATAAAACATGGTAATATGACTTATTTTATTTCTTGTTAATTGCCATTGCGGTTTTAGCCTAATACGATATCACAAGAGGCCGCAGTATACGAACTAATATTCACAGAGCGGTCTGCTTTGTACTTTGTCAGCTTTTAATCAAATATTCCAAATTTGCAGGCAGATGAACTTGTATACTGTAATGTTTAGTAGATGCAGTCTTTTTATATTGCATTTCGTCCTGGATAGTCCATGTGCCAATACATCAGTCACTTAGCTTATGGTTGCAATAACATACACTATATGGCCAAAGGTTTGTGGAAGCCTGACCATCACACCCATATGTGGTTCTTCCCCAAACTGTTGCCACACAGTTGGAGGCATGCAGTTGTTTAGGATGTCTCTGTATGCTGTAGCATTACAATTTCCAGTTCACTGGAACTAAGAGGTCCAAACCTGTTCCAGCATGACAGTGCCCCTGTGCACAAAGTGAGGTCCATCAAGATATGGTTTGGCCTGCACAGAGCCCTGTTTTCAACCCCACTGAACACCTTTGGGATGAGTTAGAACGCAGACTGCACCCCAGGGCTCCTCACCCAAAATAAGTGCCTGACTTCACTAATGATCTTATGGCTGACGGGTAGAAATCCCTACAGCCACGCTCTAAAATCTAACGGAAAGTCTTCCCAGAAAAGTGGAAGGTATTATAACAGCAAATGGGGGGCCAACTTTGGAATGGGATGTTCAACAAGCACATATGGGTGTGATAGTCAAGTGTCCACATACTTCTGTTTGAGTTCTTGATTTTGTTGTAATATCTGTTTCAGGTAAGCCTGGGAGAATTTGAATTGATGGCACCTGTAACACTACGCCTGAAAGCAGGAAGTGGGCCAGTGACTGTTAGTGGATTACATCTAGTTGGTAAGTTGGGAGTCCAACTCCGGGCGCCTTTTATTTCTTTAATGTGATTTGTTCTTTGCTTGTTGTCCTTCCTTGCTTCTTAGGATGTGAGAAAGGGATGCAAAGTAAAGGAAACAAGGAGAGGAGACATTGAGGATAAACATATTTTCCAAACGAGATGCTCATGGTTATGAAGTGTCGCTTCAAAGTGACTTTATTGATTTGTTATGCAGCCATAATGTACTGGACATGACCAATATGCATATACACTCACCGTATTATGCAGCTATCTAATCAGCCAATCATGTGGCAGGTGTATGCATAAAATCATGCAGATACAAGTCAAGAGCTTCAGTTAATGTTCACATCAAACATCAGAATGGGGGAAAAAGTCTGATCTCTTTGACTTTAACCATGGCGTGGTTATTGGTACCAGATGGGATCGTGTGAGTACTTCAGAAACTTTCCAGATCTTCTGGGATTTTCACACACAGCAGTCTCTAGAGTTTACACAGAAAACTTTGTGTGAGTGACCATTCTGTGGTTTATAAGAGAGGTCAGAGGAAAATGGCTAGATTGGTTAGAACCGCCAATAATCACTCTTTACAGCTGTAGTGAGCAGAAAAGCATCTCAGAATGCACAGAACATCAAACCTTGAGGTGGATAGGCTACAACAGCAGAAGACCACATTGGTTTCCATTCCTGTTAGCCTGATGTTCAGATGTTTCATCTGAACTCATATCTGCATGGTTGTTTGCATTGCACTGCTACCACACGATTGGCTGATCGATAACTGCATGAATGTGCAGGTGTTCCTAATAAAGTACACCAAATAAATATTATTTAAGCATTACTGCACATGTATGTGTTTACGTGTTGATGATGTAGCCTATACCAGAGCTTCTAGCACCTCTGGTTTAGCTGTAGCATTTATGAATTTTGAAATACTACTGCAGAATAGGCTTTAATTAAATAACAAGTCGCTGATTACAGTACAGTTGGCATGACTTGAGAATATTATCTACTGTTTTCAAATCAGACACAAAAATATGTAAAGTCACATATTCAGTACAAATTTTTTTTTTTTTTTACTTTTTATTAATGATTCTGCACACCTTTTCCTTTTTCACCTTGTTCTCAGTCACTGGAAAAGTTTTTTTAATTTTTTATTCAAATTTTAGTCAAATTCAAAATAAAGGACAATATCTGCTAGCTGCCTCGCTACAGTTAATGTTGCTTGCCATGTTTTCATGAGGCAAAACATTTTGCCGTGTGAAAATGACTCCAGATCCTCGACTCTCTTGATTTTAATGAACGCAGGATAGCAACATGATGACTGAACACATAACATATATTAAAAATATGTTAAGAAAATGATCTGTTGCAGAATCTATCAACAGTACTGGGTCAAAATTAAAATAGTTCAACTACAGTGCCTTCCACTAATATTGGCACCCTCGGTAAATATGAGCAAAGAAGGCTGTGAACAATTGTCTTTATTGTTTAACCTTTTGATCTTTTGTTTAAAAAAATTCACAAAAATCCTCTGCTCTCATGGATATCAAACAATTGTGAACAAAACACAGGTTTATCCCAAAAAAATATATCTTTGTTAAATATAGGTGTGCAACAATTATTGGCACCCTTTTAGTCAATACTTTGTGCTACCTCCCTTTGCCAAGATAACAGCTCTGAGTCTTCTCCTATAATGCCTGATGAGGTTGGAGAATACATGGAAAGGGATCTGAGACCATTCCTCCATACAGAATCCATAACATTTCCAGTTGACCAGAACTTCTTAATTATTGCCCTGATGGTGGAAATGGGCATTTTCAATGCTTGTGCATTATCTTATAGCCACTTCCCATTTAGTGAAGCTCAACAACCTTTTGCCGCACATCACAGCTATATTCCTTGGTCTTACCTATTGTTATAAATGACTAAGGGAAATTGGCCTATGTTTTACCTCATATTTATACCCCTGTGAAACAGGAAGTCATGGTTGAACAATTTCCTGTTCCTCGTCACCCTGGTGTACTAAATAAAAATGTAAAATATCAGTGGGAATATACTTCAAATATATTTTTCTCATATGAATTCATGGGGTGCTGCACACTTATACACAATAATTGCTGCACACTTATATTTAACAAAGACATTTTTTGGATAAACCTGTGTTTTGTTTGCAATTGTTTGATATAAATGAGAACAGAGAGTACTTTTGTGAATTTTTTTTTAACAAAAGGTTAAACAATAAAGACAATTTCTCACAGCCTTCTTTGCTATTTACCAATGGTGCCGATATTAGTGGAGGGCAATGTACTTAAAAATCTAATTGATTCAAATAGCTCCACAAATAGTGTGGTTATACTACTGCCTAACACTACATAATGCGAATTCTGATCAACATAAATGAAGAGTCTTGTAAACTAATCACTCATTTAAGACCATGGTTCACCATTTTCAATGCATCAAGTTGTCATACAAACTACTGACTTTCGGGCCAAAGCAGTGCAAGATAATGTTTTCTACTAATGATTTTGCGGGTATGAAAGATCGATAGGTATGAACATGAATTTGCAGTAAGGTAGCTCAGCTGAATACGGTTCAACTTGGGACATTGCGCATGTTTCTCACATTGGCCACAAGGAAATGATTCCGAATTAAATTACCCCTCACATCAAAACACATGATAACAACACCGGAGTGTAATGTAATGTGTTCCTATAATTTAGAGGACTTTGTTTTAATGTTTTCTGCCATTTTTCCACCAATGTTCTGCAAATGATGTGACTTAGTGCCACAGCACACTTCATAACATAGACCTAATCTACTTTAAACTTATCGATAATGAAATTCATTGTCAACTATTTTTATCATCACATTTTATTCATTTTGATTTTGCCAATTGGTTGTTGCAGCTTTATATTGTATACTTAATAATTTTCACGTTTTGTTATTAAGGATTATTAATTATTTCCTATTTGTGCAGACAGGATGTTTTTGTTTGAGGTTTTTCTTTCCTGTCTGTAATAGTGTACAGCGTAAGTGAAAAGTCAACAAATCTACAAATAAGTCACTTGATCAAAAGAAAATATCTTTCACAACAATTGTAGACTGTACTTGTATTCATTTCATATATATTCAACTTTATAAGTATACTTATACACCCAGCTGGTTGTTTATACATCCAAATATTTCTGCATGCTGCTGTTAAATACCAGTTTAGCCATTGCCATTTTTATTGTCTGTACTGTGAGCATCAGGTTGTCCCATGTGCTTGTCACATGCTACATGAAAGTCTTCCATGTAGAAAGAAGCTGTTTATCCTTGATCTAGGACTCACTCTTGATTCCTCTGAGTGCATTTAATGAATTGATACATCCTTAAACATGTCAGGCTTTAAGTGATTTATGGGTCATGGGCTGAAGAGCGTAAGCTAATGGAGTCAAGAAGGCATCGTTTAGAGAATTGGGATGCACCCATAATTTGGTGATTTCCTGGCGTAAATGCACCTACTGAAAAGCTGGTGTGTTGGGGCAGGGACATTGAATTGTGCAGAATGCTGAGAATATGAGATGTGACTGGTATAGATATGCAAGCTGTTTTCATAGGTTTTGATAAATGAACTAAAAATGCACTATTTGCTGTATGAATAACACACTTGTATCTCTCCTCGTTTCAGCTTCAGAGAATGAAGAGTCAGAAGAGTCTGATGAAGAAGATGACTCTGAGGAGGAAATGCCCCCCATTAAGCCAGCCAAAAAGAAGCAGAAACTGTAGAGTCAACAGTTTATGAAGATTTCAATAAGTTTTATAGAACATGATGCTCCATAAATTGTTTTCAATACAGTTACTATGGACTGCAGAGCAAAAAAAAAAAAAAGTGAAGTTTGAATATTTTTTTAAAAGAATTATGTGGACTAGCTCCATGTACATTTTGTGCTTCTTCATGTGAAAAGTGTTTTAACAGTTAACCTGGTAATTTCCGAAATGCTGTAAGTGTTTGTGTAGTACAAGCAGTTTTTGCTTGTCTTTGTAATGCTTTAGGATACATGCTATTTTGGAACAAAACTGTATTCATTGTGGAGTTCAAATGTTTACTGTTCTTCATTTGTTCAGGGACAGTTAAAGGTTCACTAAGAAATATGTTTTCGTATTGTCGGATTACTATTAACTAGCCTTAAGGACATTCACCAGCACCGTTTCCTGCAGCTGTGCAAGTGTGATTTTAACTTTTCTTTTTTTTTTTTTTCTTGAATGTGGTAAGGGTTTTGATGCCACATTTCAGTGATAAGTGTTAACACACAAAGGACTGCCATGGTTGACTTTTTTTGTACATTTATAGATTTTCTGAATTAAAATACTTCCATCTGTAGCAACGGATTTTTTTTTTTTTCCATGCCCTGTTTAAAAATGGACAACGTTTACCACTTATTAAGATTCCACTTTTATGTTCTTTTACAGTATTACATTTCTCTATTTTTAAGATAAATCAGAGAAATTATGGGTAGTCAGTTCTCCTCCTTCTTTTCCTTTCGGCTGTTCCCTTCAGGGGTCGCCACAGTGAATCATCTGCCTCCATCTAGCCCTATCCCCTGCATCCTCTTCTCTCAGACCGACTACCTTCATGTCCTCCTTCACTACATCCATAAACCTCCTCTTTGGTCTTCTTCCCGGCCTCCTGCCTGGCAGCTCTAACCTCAGCATCCTTTTACCGATATATTCACTGGGTAGTCAGTTCTGATTAATTAAAAAAGTGAGTAAATAAAATAGTCTGAATTTGTTTTGGCTAGAACTTATAAAAAGTATTCCTCGCTCTGTTTTGTCCAAATATATGAAACATTACAGGAGACTCGGAGCTGTTATGTTGTCAGAGGTAGACGCCATCTGCCTACATGCAGAGGTTCAGTTATGATATGTGGTTTTGTTAGAGCCATGATGATATTATTTTAGATTTTAAAAAAAAGATATTAGTTTCTGTTTATTTTCTAACTTCAATTATAGGGTAGATTTCTGTCAGGTTTTTAGTTTGAGATTAAACTAATTAACATTTTTCATAACGGCTAATCCTGTAATAAATGTGATCAGCAAATCAGTGCTTGTAGGCTTCATTTAGTCAGGGGTGTAGCCTATAGATAAAGTTTTTTAATGCTTGTTCTAATTAGTGTGACAGTGTGGTAGAGTGAATTCAGATATATTGGGACAATTTTTAAATTTCCAAATTTTCTATTGTTTCTTGCCATTAATAAAATAAAATGCCCAAAATATTATACATTTTTGAAAGTACAGGTTGTTCTAAAGAAGCACAGCTTAGACTTTTGTCAAGACTGACTGAAAACCATTTTTAATTATATGTATGGTAATTTGGGACATTTATTTCCATTGGTTTAGGCCTTTACATTCATCCTCAACGACACATTTAAAGTGTTATTTGTTTGTAGCATACATATTCATTCAATAAATCAAATTTCAATAACAGGACTTCTCTGAAGTCTTTTCCAAATTTATCAACATATTGTAATATTGAATGCAGTAGACTATTTTAACATGACTACATATAATGATGCTGGCCTAAATAACATTCTGTAACTCATTTCTTACAGAAATAACAACAACAGGATTTAGAAAATCTTCAAGATTTCCCAGATTCATAACCAGTCATTTTTTATTCAGTATAAACAGATTGAAAATCACAGTAAAACTGAAAGGTAACATTTTACAAGTAAACATTTCTTGCAGTAGCAGCTAAACACAAGATTTAATAAATAAATAAGTAAATAAACATCAACATCGATCTGTACAATTATATGAACACTGTACACTGAGTAAAAATCTCTACTCGATAGTACAGCCGTGGCCAAAAGTTTTGAGAATGACACAAATATTAATTTTTACAAAGTCTGCTGCCTCAGTTTTTATGATGGCAATTTGCATATACTCCAGAATGTTATGAAGAGTGATCAGATGAATTGCAATTAATTTCAAAGTCCCTCTTTGCCATGAAAATGAACTTAATCCCAAAAAAACATGTCCACTGCATTTCAGCCCTTCCACAAAAGGACCAGCTGACATCATGTCAGTGATTCTCTCGTTAACACAGGTGAGAGTGTTAACGAGGACAAGGCTGGAGATCACTCTGTCATGCTGATTGAGTTAGAATAACAGACTGGAAGCTTTAAAAGGAGGGTGGTGCTTGAAATTATTGTTCTTCCTCTGTTAACTATGGTTACCTGCAAGGAAACACGTGCAGCCATCATTGCTTTGCACAAAAAGGGATTCACAGGCAAGGATATTGCTGCTAGTAAGTTTGCACCTAAATCAACCATTTATCGGGTCATCAAGACCTTCAAGGAGAGAGGTTCAACTGTTGTGAAGAAGGCTTCAGGGCGCCCAAGAAAGTCCAGCAAGCGCCAGGACCGTCTCCTAAAGTTGATTCAGCTGCGGGATCGGGGCACCACCAGTGCAGAGCTTGCTCAGGAATGACAGCAGGCAGGTGTGACTGCGTCTGCACGCACAGCAAGGCGAAGACTTTTGGAGGATGGCCTGGTGTCAAGAAGGGCAGCAAAGAAGCCACTTCTCTCCAGGAAAAACATCAGGGACAGACTGCTATTCTGCAAAAAGTACAGGGATTGGACTGCTGAGGACTGGGGTAATGTCATTTTCTCTGATGAATCCCCTTTCCGATTGTTTGGGGCATCTGGAAAAAAGCTTGTCCGGAGAAGAAAAGGTGAGCGCTACCATCAGTCCTGTGTCATGCCAACAGTAAAGCATCCTGAAACCACTCATGTGTGGGGTTGCTTCTCAGCCAAGGGAGTGGGCTCACTCACAATTTTGCCTAAGAACACAGCCATGAATAAAGAATGGTACAAAAACATCCTCAGAGAGCAACTTCTCCCAACCATCCAAGAACAGTTTGGTGACGAACAATGCCTTTTCCAGCATGATGGGGCACCTTGCCACAAGGCAAAAGTGATAACGAAGTGGCTCGAGGAACAAAACATCGACATCTTGGGTCCATGGCCAGGAAACTCCCCAGACCTTAATCCCATTGAGAATTTGTGGTCAATCCTCAAGAGGCGGGTGGACAAACAAAAACCCACAAACTCCAAGCACTGATTATGCAAGAATGGGCTGCCATCAGTCAGGATGTGGCCCAGAAGTTGATTGACAGCATGCCAGGGCGAATTGCAGAGGTCTTGAAAAAGAAGGGTCAACACTGCAAATATTGTCTCTTTGCATAAACTTCATGTAATTGTCAGTAAAAGCCATTGACACTTATGAAATGCTTGTGATTATACTTCAGTAACAGTTAGTAACATCTGACAAAAAGATCTAAAAACACTGAAGTGGTAGACTTTGTGAAAATTAATATTTGTGTCATTCTCAAAACTTTTGGCCACGGCTGTAGGTTCATAAAAACACCATTATTAATGCACATAAAATCCATCAGTGGGTCATTTAACCATTAGTGGGGTGTTTCACGCCAGAAAATGAGTAATGCTGCTGTGTTAAACTGTCCCAATATACCTAAATTCACTCTACTTCGATCATCAGACATCATTTATGATTTCTGTGCTGTTCTAACATCAGGCTTTAATTAAAACCGTGTAGTATATGTGTGGATTATCTCCCAGACTCCGCGCGCCCTCTCACCGGATCTCCTCGGTGATCTCTGAACCGACTAAAGCCCGTGACGTCACCCGCCTCCCTTAGTAACCCTCCTCGGCGTCTCCGGAGGAAAACCATCAACATGGTGCGTAGCGAATTCACTTCTTTATTAGTTTTAATGTTAAGCGGACACGACCGATCTCACACAAACAGTTCACGCCGTCCGATTTATTCGACAAGGATGTATGGAAAATTAAGGATAGGTCGCAGTGTTATGTCTGAGGGCCGCGGTTTGCTAACGTGATAAAATTAGGTCGCTAGTTAATTAGCTAGCTAACGGATTGTGTAACCAACACACTAGCCAGCGAGCGTTGGTGTCGATAACTATAAAGATGCTTAATAATATTGCAAACTGTTCGGAAGAAGAACAGCATTCCGTCAGTAGGAAATATTATTCAGGTGTTTAATGTGTTACGGTTTGTTCACGCGGTTTGAATCTGATTTTTTTTTTAATCCGCAAACTAAAACTAGCTAGTAACCAGTCGGACTTAACTAGTATGGTTAGAATGCCAAGAACATCTCAATATCAGCAGGCGCTCAAGTAATTTTCAAGAAAACATTCAAATATATTCCTTGTAGACTCATATAGATGTTAGCAGTTTTCCAGACTGCGTTAAAACTATTAATTAACTAACATTAACTGGTTTTGGGTTGTTTTTTTGTTTTGTTTTTTATATTAGTGTCATGTATTTTGGGGGAAAAGCATTGAACTGTGTTGAGAACATTTTAGGGAACTCAGCTGGTAAGAGGTGTTATGTACAGTAGTCAGAAGTGTAACCATGGCTCAGTCTGGTGACTGCTGAACTCTACTCAGTGTTCTCTTTTTCCGTTGTTCATGAGCAGAAGTTTGTGAGAAAGGTTATGTGATTGGAAAATACTGTCCACATGAACAAATCCTGTACTGTGCATATTGCTTTAATGGCCTCTTCAAACTTGTTTTCATCATCAAATTATACAAATCATTTGTTCCTGATGATCTGTGAATTAATTTTACTTATAAGCAGGGGTTAAAATGTTGTTGTTGTTTTTCACTTTATTCTTCAGACTGCAGTTCCCTCTGAAAGTACTGGAACAACAAGACTAATTCTATTTATTTATTTATTTAGCTATACGTTGAAGACATTTGTGTTTGAGATCACAAGACCAGAATTTCAGCTTTCATTTCCACACATTTACATCTAGACGTGTTAAACAACTTACAACATGACACTTTTGGTGGCAGACCACCAAATTTTTAGGTGAGCAAAAGTGTAGGAACAGATAGTCTTCAAGTAAGTTAAAGTAAATAACACTTAATATTTGGTTGCATATCCCTTGCTTGCAACAACTTCATCAATCAACTGACATCACCAAACTTGCATTTTTCTTTTGTGATGCTTTTCCAGGCTTTTACTGCAACTTCTTTCAATTGTTGTTTGTTTTGTGGGGGGGTGGGTTCTCCCTTCAGTTTCCTCCCTTCAGTTTCCTCCCTTCAGTTTCCTCCCTTCAGTTTCCTCCCTTCAGTTTCCTCCCTTCAGTCTCCTCCCTTCAGTCTCCTCCCTTCAGTCTCCTCCCTTCAGTCTCCTCCCTTCAGTCTCCTCCCTTCAGTCTCCTCCCTTCAGTCTCCTCCCTTCAGTCTCCTCTTCCGAAGGAGATTTGGTGATTGACTTGGCCAGTCTAAAACCTTACACTTTTCCCCCCTGATGTCATTTGTTGTGTTTGCATTGTTTTTTTTGTTTTTTTTTTGGATCATTGACTTGCTGAATGATGAAGTTCCTCCCAGTTAGATTGGCTGTATTTCTCTGTAAATTGGAAGACTTTTCTGTAGACTTGCAAGCCATACAACCCCAAGCCATGCAACCCCAAGCCATGACACTACCTCCATCAACTGCTGTTGTTTTCCTTGGCCGACTTGTTCCATGTCTGATTGTTAGTACACCAGTGGTTTCTTTATTTTTTCAGGACATTCCAAATTGTCCAATGGCTCAATTTTCCCTCTTTTTTACAGCTTTAAAAAAAAAGCTTGATTTTCTCCCATAGACTGCTCTCTGGTCTTCATGTTGATTTGTCCTTTTTAACAACAAATGCAGTCTTCACAGGTGAAACCCAGGGCTCAAAACAAGAGTAGACATTCAGAGCTATTAATTCTTTAACCAATCAATTTAACAGGACACACCTGGGTAGCAAGAAACGCCCATCAGTCGTATGTTCCAATATTTTTGAGCACTTGAAAAAATGGGTGGGTTCAAACAAAAGGTGCCATGTTCTAACATGTTTAACACGTCTAGCTGTAAATATCAGGAAATTCTGCTCTATCATCTCATTCATCTTTTGATCTCAAACCCAAGTGTCTTCAGGGTATAGCAAGGAAAATAGAACTGCCCTTGCTGTTTCAGTACTTTCAGAGGGGACTGTATATAAGACAGTCTTGACTACTGGAAAGGTCAGAGAGCAGATTTCAGTCTGTAGTACTTACATTTCTTAAATTAAAAGTATCCTGCATTTGTCTGTAAGTCTGTCCATTTTGTTTCCTTTATGAAATCTGTCAGGTTTCTTCTGGAAAGGGTTTTGATAGTCTTTTTGTTCTTCAGGGTTTATTATCAATTCTCCGAAAGCTGAAGAGTGCTCCAGACCAGGAGGTGCGCATTTTGCTCCTGGGACTCGATAATGGAGGAAAGACAACACTACTCAAGCAGCTGGCTTCTGAGGACATCAGTCACATCACTCCTACACAGGTACAGGATTTAACTAGGGTACAATGTGCAAGTAAATAAATAGTGTGTTTCCTGTTCTAACAGTGCTGCTCTGGTTTGGTAATTAAATTAATCTTAAACCAGGTCAGGTGTGTTTGAGTAGGGCAACCAGAGAATGTTTAGTGGTAAGTGTTAAATTTAGATTTGACTGAACACCACGACAGGTGTTGCACACAGATAAAGGTTACTTTCTTTAAATGCCAGATTTATGACATTGGTCCTCATTAACAGTATTTTGTGTATAAGCCAAACCAAACAAAAAATTCCGCCAGATGTTTAAAAAAACATAAAAATAAAGATTGTCTTAGAGTTAGAAGTGAAAATTATTTTGACTCACGTCTATGTATATATATATATATATATATATATATATATATATATATATATATATATATATATATATATATATATATATATATATATATATATATATATATGCTATACCCAAGTGATTGTGGACACTAAGACACACCATGCAGGAAAACCGCTTTTTTTTTTTTATTCAAAGCATAGTGTCTCAGCGACTGTTGGCCAGAATATGCAAGTGCACTCTCCCCGATGCCATGTCGGAGAAACAGGAAGTGTCATGGGAAGCCTGACGATGGCACACTAGGGAACATACGGCACACTGCAGTCAGACGAGACGTACCAGACTTATTGGTCATTTAGTGCTGGCTCTAATAAAGTGTTGCACAGCATTAAAGGAAGATGTCGTGGAAAATGGAACTGACTTAAACACCTCTTGAGCGAACCTTCAGCATTTTTAATTGAATTACAGTCATGTGGAAAAAATAAGTACACCCCATGGAAATTGTTGTCTTTTTTTATTTTATTTTTATTTATTTATTTATTTTTTTACATATTTGGACAAGCAAACATTTGATCATCTTTGAAACAGTGTCTGTTAATGAAGTTGATATACTTGAACAAAACCACAAGGAAAATTAGCTTTTTTTCAATCATTTATTCAACAGAAATATCAATAGATGTGATATTCGTCTGTGGGAAAAGTAAGTACACCCTTGGTCTCAGAAGCTAGCATTGCCCCCTTTATCAGAAATAACTTCTTGTTGGCGTTTTGCATAATTGTCCACCAGGCTTGCTGGAATTTTTGACCACTCTTCCATGCAATATTCTTTCAGCTGCAAGATGTTTGAGGGTTTTCTTGCATGTACTGCCCTTTTCAAATGCCCCCCACAACATTACAATGGGATTCAAATCCGGGGTTTGACTAGGCCATTCAATAACCCTCCATTTCTTCTTTTCGAGCCATTCCTTGGTGAATTTGCTAGTGTGCTTAGGATCATTATCCTGTTGAAAGGTCCAATTTCAGTTCAACTTCAAGTTTCGGAAGATGGCCTTAAATTATCTTCAAGTACTCTTTAGTATGATGCAGAATTCATAGTTGAATCAATGAATGCAAGCTGTCCAGTCCCTGAGGCAGTGAAGCAACCCCAAACCATAACGTGTCCACTACCATGCTTCACAGTTGGTATGAGGTGCTTCTCCTGAAAAGCTGTCTTTGGTCAGCGCCAAACATGTCTGCTGTTACTGTGGCCAAACAACTCTATCTTTGATTTGTCTGTCCAGAGCACATTATTCCAAAAGGCCTGGTCTTTGCCTATATGCTCATTGGCAAACTGTAGTCTTGCAAAGGCTTTTTCCTGGCACGCCTCCCATGCAGGTCAAATTTGTGCAATCACTTTCTGATTGTAGAAGCATGCACTTTGACACTAACAGTTGCAAGACTTACTAGCAGATCTTGTGATGAAATTTTGGGGTTCTTGGAGACTTCTTTTTGCATCAGACGGTCTGCCCTTGGGCTGAATTTGATGGGACGGCCAGTCCTGGACAAATTGGCAGTGGTTTGAAATCTGTGCCATTGGTAGATTATTTTCCTTAAAGTGGAATGATGTATTTCAGATAATTTGGAGATCTTTTTAAATCCCTTGACAGACTCATAGGCATCCACAACCTTTTTTTCTGAAGGCCTTATAGAACTCTTTAGATCATGGTATGATGACACCACACACCTCAATAGCAAAGGGAACACCAGACACTAGTTATGAGAGGGGTATAAATAAGACAGGTTCCACCTGCACTCCCTAAGCAGCTACTAATAACTGGCACCCAATCTTGAACACCTGATTCTAATTTTATGGATTTGAAGGTGTGATAAATGTAGAGGTGTTAGGGCTGGGCGGTATGACGGTATATACCGTTACCGCGGAATAAAATGTCTACCGTTACAGATCGTTCTATTTCGTGTGTACCGCGAAATGTGAATAAGTGGGTGTGGTTAACTTTGTGCGTAGCGCTCCTGCACGTGAGAACGATCGAGAAGCTGTACATAAGAGTAGTTATGAGAGGAAAAACATGGAGAAAGATACGCACGCTGGTGAAGAAGTCCCACAAACCAATCCTGAGCAGGAGGAGGAACTTGTTATGAAAAGAGGCGCGACATCGGTGGTATGGAGCTGGTTCGGGTTTACAAAATCTGACAAAGAGCAGAAAAATGTTATTTGTAAACTGGGTCGCGCGAATGTTCCCACTAGCAGCGGTAGCACAAGTAACCTGTTTTATCATCTTAAAATTAAATGATGTCAAAGCATACAGTTGATTTACCAGAATGACTATTTTTTTACGCGATGTATATCGTTACCATGAAATAAAATTACTCATTCCGTGAAATAGATTTTTGGTCATACCGCCCACCCCTAAGAGGTGCACTTACTCGGGTGTTCCATGTAACTGATCTGTTTTTTGTTCATTTAAATTGTGATTTCTAAAATTACTACAAAATGTCAATGTTATGTGTCATTTGATAGACTATCACCTTTATTAATAGGCACTGTTTCAAAGAGAATCAAATGTTTGCTTGTCCAAATATGTGGAAAAAAACAAAAAAAAACAATTTTACTTATTTTTTTCACATGACTGTACTTGAGGTTTTATTTGTCCTTTTTATGGATTTATATTTACTTTATATTTGTTTTCATATTTAATTTTTTTTTAGTTAATGTGAAGTTAATGTGAAGTTAATATGAAATGACTGGGTTTCACAAAATGCTCATTAAACTTTTGTGTATAATTGAAATTTAAGCTATTTAAACTTGACAATGCAATCTGTATATGAAAGTGCAGTAACTCATTGAGATTTATATGATTTGAAGCTGATCAATCAAGGTTTATTTTACTTGGTCATTTTATGCGTAAATTTACACACACTGGGGAGCACGAATAGGATACAAATGTTTTTCTGAAATTGCCGGATTTTCATGAATAACACATTTCTTGTGGAAATGCTCACATAAATGATTTATGAATAAATCTGCTCACATCTACCTTTATATAAATGAGGCATACTGAATGCTTTTATACATAATGTGGGTTTTTTTTTTTTTTTTTTTTTTTTAATTTGGAGTATGAATGTAAGGAAAACAATATCATGTGCCTCTTTTTCATTTCTCCTGCTGTATGGAATAACATTTCCTTTTAAGGAAATCTGTATGTTTCTCATCTTCCCCCCCCCCCCCCCCCTCCCTCAACAGGGCTTCAACATTAAGAGTGTGCAATCCCAGGGTTTCAAGCTAAATGTATGGGACATTGGAGGCCAGAGAAAGATCAGACCATACTGGAGAAACTACTTTGAAAACACTGATGTGCTTGTAAGTGTTTTAAGTGTAGTCTTAAAGTCAACGGAGGTTACAGTACCAGTTTGAGACTTTAGTTTGTTTTTGCAGCATGTAGCTGATGAATGTGATTTGAATTTTAATATGCTCAACTAAAGTTCATCATGTCTGTGCTTGTCACTGCTTCGTGCTTGTGAACACTTTGTTAATGGAACTTGTCTGTTTTAGATTTATGTCATAGACAGTGCAGATCGGAAGAGGTTTGAAGAAACTGGGCAGGTGAGCATATTTGTGTGTGTGTGTAAAAGAGAGAGAAATTGGTTCTCTGCACAAATATTCAGTTGAAGATCAAACTCTGCTTTGATTTCACTTTTAAAACAGTGGTGTGTCGTGGGTGGTATGAATGGAAAATCACAGCATGTATGTCTGGAGGATAAACTTTGCATTTTATTAAAAATGGAATTCTTAATAGTAAAGATTGCTTTGCACAGAAGGACAGCAGGTGATAAAAACAGTAACAGTTAATGTGTGTTTTGTGTTTTGTTGGGTTTTTTTTTTTCCACAGGAGCTAGCTGAGTTGCTGGACGAGGAGAAACTTAGTGGTGTCCCTGTCATTATCTTTGCAAATAAGCAAGACTTGCTCACTGCTGCTCCGGCTTCAGAGATTGCAGAGGGTCTGAACCTGCACACCATTAGGGATCGCGTGTGGCAGATCCAGTCCTGCTCTGCTCTTACAGGCGAAGGAGTCCAGGTACAAAAAGAAAAGTCTGCATTTTGTGCATAAGCATTCCTCTTTTCATACTGTTGTAACCAGTACTTAAAAAAAAAAAAAAAAAAACTTCTGCACAATTTGATTCGTTTAGGATGGCATGAACTGGGTCTGCAAGAATGTCACGGCAAAGAAGAAGTAGGAGTGTTTGTACAATTTTAAGCTATCCAGGCACTGTGTGAAAAAGCAAACACTGTGGACTATGTGGAATCTTCACCAGCTGGACTAGGTTGTAGAGGAATGATCTTCGTATTGACAGCAGCTGAGGATGCCTAGGACAAGACATTTAACTCTCCTATTAACTTCTATTAAACATCCACCACCACTGCACTGCAAGCACTATGCCACAGTCCTCCTGGATCATCTAAGCTACTGTCACTTTACTGTTCAGTCTAAAGACTAACCAGTGCACCTAAAATGAACCACTACATCTAACCAAACACTGCAGCTATTGAAGCCCAACACTCCAAGCATAAGGTCTTGACCAGCTCATCATTGATTTAAGCTGAAATCCTCCTCTTTTCCTAGACACTGTACGTGTTGTCTGAGCAGAGGCTTGTTACTTCATGTATTGCGGATTGATGTGCTATGAGCTATCAAAAATGTATGTGCATGTGTGTACACGTATGTGTGCACGTAGAATGAGTGAAAACTAGCTTTATAGAGTGCAAGATCGTTTCTGATCTAATGTCAAAAGGTTTTTATTTGGCATACATACTTATTTGCCCTCTCAGTGGGCACACACACTTGAGTTTATCCATACACTGTTTTATATGTTAGTCCTGTTAGAGGTTTGTTAGCTCTTTAAATTATTTCAAGGCTTGTTGAATTGTTTTAAGGCTTCTTTGTTGTGTTGACTTCCAAAGAGCATTTTACTGTCTTGTACCATAGTGTTAAAAAAATGAGTGCTCATTTTAATTTGGTTAATGATAGATGAGCATCAGGGTAAGCCAGAGTGTGGGAAGGACAGTCACCTCTCACTTAGGACAGGACATGAATGAAACTGACAGGTGCCCTTGTAACAGGTTTAGTAGGCTTAAGCATCTGGTTGTGGCAGTGGAGAGGTGTATTGTGTGTGAGTGTGTCCGATCTAAAAACCACCAGAGAAAAGGGAAAAACTGATGTTGGTGGGTTTTTTTTGTTTGTTTGTTTGTTTTTATTTGGGAGGGGGATTTGTGATTGTTTTATATTGTGTATTTTAACATTCCATTCCTCAGGCCTCAGTTCATCAACCGTGGCAAAGGTTTATGATGGTACATACATTTATCCTGTTACTGTACATTGTTTCCCTTTATTCTTTCAAATACTCCATTGTAAATGATTGCTGATGATTTTACAGAACATTTGACGAATCACTTTCTAGAGGACAGTCATGTCAGCATAATAAACATATTGATTGATACACCAACAAACCATGACTTAGTCTTTGGGTTCTTTTTTTTTTTTTTTTTTTTTTTTTTTTTTTTTTTTTTATTTAAAAAGGAAAAAAAAGGCAATCACTATAAAGAGGGTGATGTGTCCTTGTCATCCTTCACTCTGTATAATATTTCTCTGTAAATATGTATTTGTTTTGCATCAGTTGAGAATGTAAGCTTCATTTCTTTCTGTGTTAGACCTTGTATCATACCAAATGTGGGCTTGCATTAGTTTTAGGAAAGTGTGGGAGGCTGTTAAAATTGAATGCAACCCACATGCTAGATGTAAGGCGGGCCTGACATGAAAAAACATTTACCTACTCTAAACACAAGATTCTCACATAGCTGAGTTATTAGCTGACATTCAGTTTTAAGTGTTTTTTTTTTTTCCATTTGGTTGGTTCAGCCTGAACTGAAACAATACCATTACTCTGGTTAGTCTGGTTCAGTTCACACGATCACAATATTCATGGAATAATATTCATGGAAAGTTGGCTGGAAGGGAAAAGTGTGGTAGGAAAAGGTGCACAAGAAACAGGGATGACCGCAGCCTTGAGAGGATTGTCAAGCAAAGCTGATTCAAGAACTTGGGGGAGCTTCACAAGGAGTGGACTGAGGCTGGAGTCAGTGCATCAAGAGCCACCACACACAGACGTGTCCAGGAAATGGGCTACAAGAGTCGCATTCCTAGTGTCAAGCCACTCCTGAACCAGAGACAATGTCAGAAGCGTCTTACCTGGGCTAAGGAGAAAAAGAACTGGACCGTTGCTCAGTGGTCCAAAGTCCTCTTTTCAGATGAAAGTAAATTTTAGGTCCCAGAGTCTGGAGGAAGAGTGGGGAGGCACAGAATCCAAGTTGCTTGATGTCCAGTGTGAAGTTTCCACAGTCAGTGATGATTTGGGGTGCCATATCATCTGCAGGTGTTGGTCCACTGTGTTTTCTCAAGTTGAGAGTCGATGCAGCGTCTACCAGGAGATTTTAGAGCACTTCCTGCTTCCATCTGCTGACAAGCTTTATAGAGATGCTGATTTCCTTTTCCAGAAGGACTTGGTACCTGCCCAGAGCCAAAACTACTAGTGGCTGGTTTGCTGACCATGGTATTACTGTGCTTGATTGGCCAGCCAACTCACCTGACCTGAACCCCATAGAGAATCTATGGGGTTTTGTCAAGCGGAAAATGAGAGACACCAGACCCAACAATACAGACGAGCTGAAGGCCGCTATCAAAGCAACCTGGGCTTCCATAACACCTCAGCAGTGCCACAGGCTGATTGCCTCCATGCCACGCCGCATTGATGCAGTAATTCATGCAAAAGGAGCCCCGACCAAGTAATGAGTGCATAAATTAACATACTTTTCAGAAGGTCGACATTTCTGTATTATAAATTCTTTATTCTAATTTTGAGATACTGGATTTTTGATTTCCATGAGCTGTAAGCCATAATTAAGTTTAAAACAAAAAAAGGCTTGCAATATTTCACTTAGTGTAATGAATCTAGAATATATGAAAGTTCTGAATTAAATATATACATATAATATGTAATATGTGTAATTATATTGGCCATATAATTGTGTACTCTCTAAGCTAGTAAGTGAAAAGAGGCCCTATGGGAATGTCTTAGTGTGGTACGGTAGGCAGTGCAACTTTGATATGAAGTGTCCTCCTTCACTCAGAAGATTAGCCCAATGTCACCACGATCAAAACTTGAAACTTGGTGCACGATTGATGATCTGCTCCTTCTGAGTGCTATGTACAGGTTTTGCTAGGACACATTACAATGAACATTTGCTTGGTAATTGAGCAAAGACTCTCCAGCGACTTTATGATCAATTGTGGCCAAGAATATTCATAGATCATAGATTTTGAACATGTTTCTAAATAAACTCATACTCATCAAAATCTCTGGTAATTTTCTCCCAAGAGAACAACAATTGTGTAGGTTCTACTTGTGCCACCAAAACAGCTCTGACCCGTCGAGGCATGGACTCCACAAGACCTCTGAAGGTGTGTTGTGGTATCTGGCACCAAGATGTTAGCAGCAGATCCTTGAAGTCCTGTAAGTTGCGAGGTGGGGCCTCAATGGATCGGACTTGTTTGTCCAGCACATCCTACAGATGCTCGATTGGATTGAGATCTGGGGAATTTGGAGGCCAAGTCAACACCTTGACCTCTTTGTCATTTTCCTCAAACCATTCCTGAGCAATGTTTGCAGTTTTGCAGGGCACATTATCTTCATGGTTGGGGGTTTGATTCCCACCTCTGCCCTGTATGTGTGGAGTTTGCATGTTCTCCCTGTTCATTGGGGTTTCCTCCAGGTACTCTGGTTTCCTCCCCCAGTGCAAAGACATATTGTAGGCTGATTGGCATCTCCAAGTTATCTGTAGTGTGTGAATGAGTGTGTGTGTGCGATTATGCCCTGCGATGGGCTGGCACATCGTCCAGGGTGTCAAGGGATAGGCTCCAGGCTTCAGACCCTATGTAGAATAAGTGATACACACACACACACACACACACACATATATATATATATATATATATATATATATATATATATATATATATATATATATATATATATATATATATATATATATATACAGTGAGTATAGAAAAGAATCACACCCCTTTAAAATAATCACATTTTGTTGCTTTTCAGCCTGAAATGAAGACAGACACAGTTTTTGTTTTATCCAGCTGTATTTACTCAGTGCAACTTATAACATCCAAGTGAAAGATATAACACCAACATGTCAGAAAAAAAATAATAAACAGGATCACTGAGTTGGAAAAAGGATCCCCCCTTTTTTTTGTTGAACCACCTTTTGCTTTAATTACAGCCTTTAGTCTGTTGGGATATGTCTCTACTAATTTTGTACATCTAGACTTTGCAATATTTGCCCACTCTTCTTTGCAGAACTGCAAATCAGCAAACTGATTTTCAATGGGGTTTAAGTCTGGGCTCTGACTAGGCCATGCAAGGACATTCACCTTTTTCTCCTTCAACCAATGTGTGGTCAGTTTTGCTGTGTCCTTTGGGTCATCGTCATGTTGGAAGGTAAACCTTCTTCCCATTGACAACTTTCTGGCAGAGGGCAGCAGATTTTCCTCAAGAATTTGACAGTATTTTGCCCCATCCATTTTCCTTCTATCCTGACAAGTGCTCCAGTCCCTGCTGCAGAGAAACACCCCCATAACAGGATATTACCACCTCCATGCTTTACTGTAGGAATGGTGTTATTTGGATGGTGAGCTGTATTGGATTTCCGCCAGACATATCGTTTGGTGTTGAGGCCAAATAATTCAATTTTAGTCTCATCTGAACATAGCACCTTTTTCCATATGGCCTCAGAATCTTTAAGGTGTGTTTTGGCAAAGCTCATTCGTGGGTGGCTTTTTTCCTGCAGCCCTACCATACAAGCCACATTTGTGAGAATTTGTGATATTGTTGTCACATGCACACAATGACCACTCCTTGTCATAAATTCCTGCAACTGCTTCAGAGTTGCTGTAGGCCTCTTGGTAGCCTCTCTGACCAGTTTCCTCCTGGCTCTTTCATCCAGTTTGGAGCAACGTCCTGATCTAGGGAGGGTCTGTGTTGTACCTTTCACTTCTTAATAATAGACTTCACTGTGCTTCTAGGCATTGATAAAGCCTTTGAAATGTTTTTGTATCCATCTCCTGACTTGTGCCTGTCCACAACTTTATCCCGGAGATCTTTTGACAGTGCTTTGCCACCTACAGTTGATTGTTTGCTTCAGTTGCACTACCAAGGATTGAAAAATGCTCCAGGAAAGCTCTTTTCATGCTGAGCTAATCAAAATGACCACAGCTGATCACAGTTGAAAGTCAAATGGCTTTGTGTGCCACTGAGAAGGTGATTGGCTACATCTTATTGAGTTTTAGGAGGGGGGGGGGGGATTCTTTTTCCAACTCAGTGATACTGTTTTGTTTTTTTTTGTTTTTTTTCTTTGGTGTTTACTAAACATTATAACATGTTGGTGTTATATTTTTCACTTGGATGTTATAAGTTGCACTGAGTAAATACAGCTGGATTAAACAAAAACTGTGTCCGTCTTCATTTCAGGCTGAAAAGCAACAAAATGTGATTATTTTAAAGGGGGGTGATTCTTTTCTATACCCACTGTATATATACATACATATAATACTGTGCAAAAGTTTTAGGCAGTTGTGGGGGAAAAAGTGTGTCTGCAGGCAACAGTGAAGCATGGTGGAGGTTCCTTGAAAGTTTGGGGCTGCATTTCTGCAAATGGAGTTGGGGATTTGGTTAGAATTAATGGTCTCCTCAATGCTGAGAAGTACAGGCAGATACTTATCCATCATGCAATACCATCAGGGAGGCATCTGGTTGGCCCCAAATTTATTCTGCAGCATGACAACGACCCCAAGCATACAGCGTAAATCATTAAGAACTATCTTCAGTGTAAAGAAGAACAAGGAGTCCTGGAAGAGATGGTATGGCCCCCACTTAGCCCTGATCTCAACATCATCGAGTCTGTCTGGGATTACATGAAGAGAGAGAAGCAACTGAGGCTGCCTAAATCCACAGAAGAACTGCGGTTAGTTATCCAAGATGTTTGGGCCAACCTACCTGCCGAGTTCCTTCAAAAATGTGTGCAAGTGTATCTAGAAGAGGGGCCCGAAGATCACAGGCATGCAATATTGATTTTCACCCTTGTCCCTTACGCACAGAGATTTCTCCAGATTCTCAGAGTCTTCTGATGATATTATGTACTGTGGATGATGAGATATTCATAGTCTTCACAATTTAAGTTGAGGAACATTATTCTCAAATTGTTCCACAAATTGTAGATGCAGTTTTTTGCTGATTTGTGAACCTCTGCCCATTTTACACAGCGTCAAAACTTTTTGGAATTGGGGTTGTGTGTGTGTGTGTGTATGTGTATATATATGTGTATATATGCATACATACACACACACGTCATTAGTATGGTTAGTATGGCAACTGCTAACTCCTTCTTCATTCTGTGTTGGGTTGAGGCAAAGCCTGATCAAGGAATTGAGATAAAGTTTGTGTGGCCACGGAAACATGTGCCAATTTTCCAGAGTCAAACATCAGGGACCAGGAAAGATAATTAGTCTACTGAGACTCATACTCAGAGTTCTCAGTATATGACCACAAAATAAATCTGTATAGCTTGTTCTGATTGAACTCTTTGAATACGTTCACTATTTCCTCTTGTATACGGATTTACCATGGTATAAAATCTGAATAGTTGCTTTTGGTGTCTGGTTTACTGCTCATTTGATGTAGTCACTCAGTGTTAACTTCCTGACCTGGACTGAGTCATGATGATGAATCCGGGAAACACATTGAAGGGAAGCCTGCCTGGAAAAGGTTACAGTAACCTACACGTGTCACAATACTGAACGTATGTTTATTTCTGTAATGTGACATTTTATTATATAAATAAACTAAAAGATTTTTATTTATTTATTTATTTATTTATTTATTTATATCTTTCTGGGGTCAACTTAATGCAATATTAATCACATCCTTTTTTTGTGTGCATAGGAGTATGCTTTGGTGTCAACTTGTCAGTGCGTCACTACGTTGTTGTGTATTTGATGTGTATGTTCACAGGGGCGCAGCAAGCTGCATTTGACAGCTGTGTTTCTGTGACAGCTGTGTGTGTGCACATGCCCCGGCTCAGGGGCCCCCATGAAGGTGTGTTTTACCACTGCTGCTCCACTGGGAGACAGTCTGTCAGCTGTTGTGCAGCTGCTGTTTGCATTAGCTGCCTCTGAGCTCTACACATTTACCCGCTCCACACTGTCACATCACACTTCTGTTTCCAAAAGCCCCAGACTAATCAAAGACACATACAGAGTGTGGGATGAGTCAGGCCTCCAAATATTGCAGAGAATTGCTGGTTTCATATTCCTGTAATGAGCAACTAGAGAATGGGGGAAAACTGCTTCTCTGGCTGCCCTATTTGTTACCCGAGCCCTTCCCACCGACCTCCAGAATTATTCACGTAGAGCTCTGGGAATTTAGTATAATGATTCTCCACCTTTGAAACAAATGTGCAATGTTATCCACGAGCTTTACCACTGCAGAAGATGCAAAACTGCTCATTATGTGTGTTATAATGATCCTTTGTTAACTATTTTTGCGGTAGTACAGGTTAATCATAAATATGACATCTGCTTATAAAGGACTTGAAACCTTCACAGGGGTTATGAACTCTAATTTGATTGTCCCACTATTACCACCCTGTTTTCTTAGAACTCAGGAACACAGCTCCCATGTCCAAGAAATTACCCACATGCCCCTGCAGCTTCCTATCTCAAGGGCTTAAGAGGGATTTTGGATTATCCTGCCTGGATTTAGGGACTGGAGTCATATTGTGCTGGATGGGAAAAATTATAATTCTACATGGTAAATATATTATTGGGCATGCAAGGGGCTGACAACATGTTAGAATTGGGATGGGTGGGTGTGTTCATTTCTTCTTCCTCTTTGGTTAGTCACACTGAGGCAGTGAGACTGAAGAGAGTAATAAGAGACAGGAGAAAAAGAAGGCATTAGCCAGCATGCTAGTAGCACAGCATTCTTGTGTTTGGTTGCTGAAAAAAGCCAGTGCCTTTAGCCATCTCTGTGTCAGGCTTATTCCTGGCGAACCTTTCTGGGGATTCATACTTTACTTTCCTGTAGAAAGCATTAAAGATTGTTTTTATCCATTTAAACTCACTGGACCAGTTGACAAGTTCAGACTTCAATATTGTAACTACATTTCTTTCTTAATTTAAGGGTAGTTACTGAATAATTCATCTGAATAATATTTACTGAATAACTAATTACAACCCCAATTCTGAAAAAGTTGGGACAGTATGGAAAATGCTAATAAAAACAAAGAGGAGTGATTTGTAAATGTACTTTGACTTGTATTTAAACAAAAAAACATATGAAGACAAGGTATTTGATGTTGTACCTGATCAACTGCATAGTTTTTTTTTGACGATAAACGTTTATTTTGAAATTGATGCATGCAACAGGTTCTAAAAAAGTTGGGACAGGGGCAATTTAAGACTATTAGTGATGTCACAAGTTGAAATAAGAAGGTGATGTGAAACGGGTTAGGCAATCGTCTAATCATAATATACAAAGAGCCTCCAAAAAAGGCCTAGTCCTTCAAGAGCAAGGATGGGTCGAGGGTCGCCAATCTGCCAACAGATGTGTCAGCGAATAATCCAACACTTTGAGATCAACATTCCCCAAAGACAAATCGGTAGGATTTTGGGCATTTCACCTTCTACAGTGCACAATATGATTAAAAGATTCAAGGAATCTCGGTGTGCAAAGGACGAGGCTGGAAACCACTTCTGAATGCGTGTGATCTCCGATCCCTCAGATGTCACTGTCTTAAAAACCGTCATGAGTCTGTAATGGATTTCCTGACATGGGCTTGGGAATACTTTGGTAAACCTTTGTCAGTCAACACCATTCACCGCTGCATCCACAGATGCAACTTAAGGCTTTACTATGCAAAGTAGAAGCCATACATCAACACTGTCCAGAAGCGCCGCCGACTTCTCTGGGCTCGGACTCATCTGAGATGGACAGTAGCAGTAGTCTGACGAGTCGACATTTCAAATAGTTTTTGGACAAAACAGCCGTCGTGTTCTCCGGGCCAAAGAGGAAAAGGACCATCCAAGTTGTTATCAGCGTCAGGTCCAAAAGCCAGCATCTATCATGGTATGGGGGTGTGTCAGTGCCCATGGCATGGGGAACTTGCACATCTGTGAGGGCGCCATTAACGCAGAAAGATATGTACACATTTTGGAGCAACATACGCTGCCATCCAGAGCAGGACAACGCCAAACCACATTCTGCCCGGATTACAAGCGCATGGTTGCGTAAGCAGAGAGTGCGGGTGCTAGCATGGCCTGCCTGCAGTCCTGACCTGTCTCTGATTGAGAATGTGTGGCACATTATGAAAGGAAAAATAAGGCAATGAAGGCCCCGTACAGTTGCGCAGCTGAAGAAATGCATAATGGATGAATGGGGGAAAATTCTGCTCGCTAAACTTAAACAACTGGTGTCTTCAGTGTTCAAACGCTTAATAAGTGTTATTAAAAGAAAAGGTGATGTTACACAGCGGTAAACAGTCGACTGATTGGAAATGAGTATATATTTTCAAAAATAAATTAAATTCACAAAGTAAAACATCAAATAACATGTTAATAATGTGTTTTCAATATAGTACAGGGTGAATTGAATATTCAGATGACTCTTTTTGTTTGTTTTTTTGCATTTTCCATACTGTCCCAACTTTTTCGGAATTGGGGTTATAATAGGCAAAGACCTTAGGGGTTAAAGTGGAGCGTGATAGAAATGGAAATAGCAGGTGTTTTTTTGCTACTTACTCATATTTTATTATACATGACTGACTATACTTAGAGTTCAGTCATATTAATCAACAAAGATGGTCCCTGAACTACAATGGTGCTTGAAAGTTTGTGAACCCTTTAGAATCTGCATAAATATGACCTAAAACATCATCAGATTTTCACATAAATCCTAAAAGTAGATAAAAAAAAAATAGACTCTTTAGAGATGGTTTTGTAATCTTTTCCAGCCTGATGAGCATCAACAACTCTTTTTTTCTGAGGTCCACAGAAATCTCCTTTTTTCGTGCAATGATACACTTCCACAAACATGTGTTGTGAAGATCAGACTCTGATAGATCCCTGTTCTTTAAATAAAACAGGGTGCTCACTCTCACCTGATTATCATCCTATTGATTGCAAACACCTGACTCTAATTTCACCTTCAAATTAACTGCTAATCTTAATACTTTTGCCTCTCACAGATATGTAATATTGGATCATTTTCCTCAGTAAATGAATAACCAAGTATAATATTTTTGTCTCATTTGTTTAACTGGGTCCTCTTTGTCTAATTTTACAAGTTGTGTGACAGTTTGACAATGTTTTAGGTCATATTTTTTGCAGAAATGTAGAAAATACTAAATGGTTCACAAACCTTCAAGCACCACTATATGACTAAAAAAAAAAAAAAGATATGTCAGAGGGAACATGAAACAGTGGTGGTGGAATGTGTATAAAATGAATCTGGTCTGGATTCTCCAGAGAGAAATGCAAAATCTTATAATTCACAAATCTAGTCATACAAATAATGATAATGTATCCATGTCCCTGTCTACCATATGCATTGTGCGAATACTCAATGGCAAAGAAAAGGCTGGCAACAATGTCAGCCTACACCACATACACCACAGCCTGTCAACTTCCAATCACGCACAGATCCATCAGATAACCAACAGCTCTTGAGCTACTATATAGCATGCTTGAAACAATACATCCTCCCAGAGAGCTACCATTAAAAAAACAATAGCCCTCCCCCAAACAGCTATCTGAGTCGGAAAAGAAGGTTGCACACAGTTGCAGACATGGTTTAATAATGCATGTTAAAGGAAGGGAGAGCTCATAGCAAATTCTCTTTAATCTGATCAGCCGTCACATGTGACACTTCATCCAGCCCAGAGCAGGACTAGGAAACTGAAGCAGGACTTGCTTATTGTGTAAATTTGGGCTACAGTGCACTGGACAGCAAAGAGCCATCCACTGTCTGTGATGGCAGAAACAGGGCAAAAGGCCCTGCAGCTGTTCTATCAATACATCTACACATTTATCTTTCTCTCTCTTCCCCTAGCTTTATCTACACCCAAACTTGGAAAGGAAAAAAAAAGGAAAAGGGAACAATTTATATAGTTTCATCTGGATTCAGGGTAGGAGAGGTTTTAGGGGTCTTAACGGACATTATCTGTTCTCTCCAGGCCTTGTGAAATATGACCAATGATCACATGCAAAGAGGAGCCTCGGCTGTGTTTTGCAATCAATCCTTCTGGAGGCCAGAGTCCTCCCACAGGCTGTAGTCGGTCTGCTTGAGCAGCCAGCACGATTAGCATCATGGGACAGTGGAGCTATGAAAAACAAACCCACTGTGGAATACTTAGAGCATATGGCGTGTCCACCCACAGCAAGCAGAGAGGAGACAAAAAGAAAAGGGAAGATGAATTTTGTTCAGATCTGCAATTGGACACAATGTGTTGGCGGTGCTGTGTGTGTGTAATGAGTGCAGATGCGAAGGGCAGTGGGAGGAGAAGGGCAGGAACGTTACACTCCATAAATAAATGATGAGCTTCACTTGGAGACTGATGACTTTCCCTTTCTCCTCCCTTCTCCATCGTCCTAGTGCTGCCTCTCTCCCACCCCCAAAATTCCACCATGCTGTAACAGGGCTGTGTTCCATGACGTGATGCATCAACCTGGCAACCTGTAACCGTAATCACCACTTCCCAAATTCACTGCACAGGAGAGCTATAAAAGGTCTGTGGGATTTGAGATGACCCATCGCCGTTATTGTGGTGTGGTTTTAAGGCAAGTGTTTCCACTGGCACCAAGTATGTTGTAGGCATGATGTCAAGCAAGAGCTCTGTAGGGCTTTTTTTTCTCTTTTCTCTTTACAGGAAGGCCAGATATTCCAGTCACACCTCATAAAGCTCAACAAACAGTAACTATACATTCTCAAAGCCATAAACAAATGATTAAACTGTCTGACAAATGATTAACTGTTTCTCAAACATAACCCCCCACCCTGTTGTAATGAATCAAGGCTTTGCAGAGATCACCAATTGACAGTATGATTTGTGGTTAATAATTTTATCTTGTGTCTGTATAGACAACCCATTGTCTTTAAAAAGCAGAATTCAGTGAGATGATTCTTCTTTTAGCCAATACACATTTCATTGTCTATTCAAAAAAGAGTTCATGTAAGTAGATCCCCGAATATCTCTGAGCACAGAAAGTAATGTGTTGTCAAGGAGATACCTCAAGATTAAAGTGCATCTACAGTGAGTCTAAAGTGCATTTAGACCAATAAAGACGATATTCTGAAAAGGCTTTCTCAAGGTAGATAGAATACAGGGTTATAGGACTGTTAACAAAACAATCTGTAGTCACTGCAGTATCATTATGAGTATTTAAAATTAGTCACATCCACCAACAGCTGTGACTCTGTACAATGTCAATAGGCTGAGCACCTGGATGAATGTAAATTTAACAAAAGCAGAGGGTCAGTTTGTTGGCCAGACTCTGGAGCTGCATTTTGTGCTTCATGTCCAAGCAGAACAACACTGACACTCCCACGATCCAGGATGATAACTGTACGAGGCACAGGGCCAAATTTGTGAGTGACTTGTTCAACGAGCATGATTTTACACATTAAAAAATAGATACCCATGATGTCTAGCTGAATTATGCACCCGATCTGTAGAAGAGTGGGATAAAATTCACAGTGAACAGAACTACACCAAGCCAAAATCACTGTTACCCAAACGTAATATTTTAAAACCCACAAAACTCATGTACAGATAGAGCTGGATGGATACTTCAGATTCCTGTGTGTGCACTTATCTATTCCATCATTATATCAGAGCTAAACATTTAATTCATTTTTGAGTTTTGACATCAGACCCATGAAAAACACACAAATCTGGCTCCATTAACTACTGTTTATTTTTTAGATTAGAGCCACACTTTTGTGTTGCACAAAATATGTACAAAAAAAAAAGTAAAAAAAAAAAAAAAAAAGACTGTACTGCGTTTGTTTAAAACCAACATTTAATACTCTTTTGAAGCACAATGAAGCAAATTATATAGGTTCAGTAGTCCATTGTTTTCTTGTAAAAAATATGTGGAAAAAAAAATGTCAATAACTGTTTTCTATTCAGGCTCAGCATAGACCCTTGAAGTTCATGGAAAAAATCTTTTTGGACTGCTTAAAGTCCGAAACAGGAAGTCAACAGATTTTCAGCATGTTCCTGACAATCAGCACTGTGCAGTGATCACACAAACCCCACTGGGTTCCACTGGAGCTGACAACATTTTTAAAGAGGCAGGATACCACATCTATATAAGTGATCTAAGATTAAATATTGAGTGTGTTTGCTGATCGCCATGAACATGCCTTTTGTGTGCTTTGATTCGGGGAGTTACCATACCCAACAGAAAGCAGAGGAAAGATTCATATTTCTTGTTTCAGAGAAGTCCAGGAAAGACATGGAACATGTGAGATTTGCTCCTGGAGCCTTTCAGGATTATAACTGGTATTCGAGTTTGAAATTATGCCGTTTGATTCCTTAACTTCCATTAAGACAGATCTTTCTACTGCCAGTCAAATCATACAAAATACTAATATGTAATTGTAAACATGAAACTAGATCCTGTTGCCTTTTAGGCATTTACATAGGAGCTCGATCTCAGCTCGCCCCACGTTACACATGGTTTAGACAGTCATGGTGTGGTTGAAGTGAGTAATGAAAACAACTGCATTCTTAATCTTTTTACCCATCTTTCCTATAATAACCAGCAACCCTTTTTCCTACCAACCATTTCTGTTAACAGAAATAAAATGAAGTTTAGGCATCATATAGATGCAGTAAATGAGTTGTTTCCCGCAGTTACATAGTGAATAACAGACCAAATTTATGATATAAAGATGCCTCATCCTCCTCCCCAGGCACCTAAAGGCTGGAAGATCGGGCAGAGGAAGGGCTTGAAGCTGGCCCTGTGCAAAGTCTAATATTATCTGCTCCGGGTCAGCAGCATCTGCAATTATCCCAACCTGTTTTCAATTTTAAAAGCACAGCCACAAATTCCCTTTTTTTTTTTTTCTTTTCTTTTTTTAAAAAAAAGACTGCACAGTGGCAGACAGGGATTTTATAGACTTGAGAAGGAAGATATGTGGTTGGGAGGGCTACAAGGCTTACCTCAACTAATATAAAATGAGACAAAGTGCCATTTGAATGCAATGGTTGCTTTACTTGAGACAAAATAAAGAGAGAGAAAGCAAAAGGAAAAGAAGCAAGAGAAAGAAAGAAGGAATGGAAAAAGGATGGTTAACTGGTGACATAGTGTTTGGTAGAAGGTTCTCCATAGAGGCTGTAGAAGTCGGGGTGCCTGTGGCTCTGTGAAGTGCCAATCCAGTTGCTGCGCACTGAGATGTTCTGCATTGGCTGGGACATGGAGGGAGCTGGGGGGGGCATTGGGTGCGAGAACTCCTGTGCCCAGGCAAAAGAGGGTGAGCGTGGGTAGGATGGGTGGCCATGGTGTCCTGACACAGAGGGCATGCTGGAGCAGTAGCAGTTGTCCACTGTACACATGAGGATCTTACGGCCATTGTATTGTGGCAGCATAGCCTGCTGGGTGGAGCCAGCGTTAGGGTAGTGGGCGGGACTGAACACTGAGCTGGAATGATGGAGAGGCTGAGCATCGCTCACTTCTGTGCCGCCGCTGTTGAGGCTCACAATGTGCCGAGCAGTGCTGCAGGAGGCCACAGATGGCCCTTCATCGGAGCTGGTACTTGGAGCCAGGAACTGCTGCTTGTTCACAGGACCTGACGAGGACTCCATGAAGTTTGCACTGCTCTCAGGAAATGCGGTCGAGTGCTTGCGCTTTTCTGATCCTGAGCTGCTTACTCTGCATTGGTAGACAGGAACACTCTGGAAAAAGTGCGCAGGAGCGGCGAAGGGTGCTGGACACAGGACATACAAGATCAGAACAGAACTCACAGCTCAAAGGGGTTTCTAAAAAAGTTGACTTGCAGCAGCGATATACCTTCCAGCATTTTGCGTAGGTTCTTCTCCTTTTTAGAAATCTCAGCGAGAAAGACTTTAGAGTTAAGGTGACCTGCATTGTAGGGAGGTAGTGCACTGTCTATAGATGTCTGAGATCTGGGAAGAGAAAGAATTCAAACATTTATCACCATGTTTTAAACACACAATTCTTGGCATTTTAAAATGTATTATCTAGTGAATATCTTACCTATCTAGGAGGACCTTTACAGGTTTTGTGTTCTGGATAGAAAGAAACAGAAAGAAGCATTAAAGGAAAATAGTCTGCAGGCTGTTTTCTTACTGCGTCATTGTCAAAAGATCTGAGCTTCCAGATTTTTCCATGCTCACAGATAAACACACTGTGCTGAAGTATTTCTCACAGGTATGGCCACATTCACACTGTGCATTTATGTGAGTGAATGTGAGCATGTGGGCGTTGGCATCTGCAGGGGAGATTTACAGCACAGAGCAAGCAAGAGAGATAAAGAACAAAAAAGAACGTGGGGGTTGAGGGAAAGAAAGGAAACATGCCTCACCTTCATGAAGTTGATATTCTCTGCCTTGTCAAATAAGACCTGGACAGAGCTGAGCATCTTCTTGGCCTCCTGGCGCCGCTCATTGAGCTGCAGGACCTGTCTGGAGTTTTCCTGGCAGAACTTCGATCGTGACTTCTCAAGCACATTCAGAGCCTTCCCCAGGTCCTCCTCCAGGAGCTGTTGCATTTTCTGATATTGCAGACGTACCTCTTGTTTCAGCTGATCCACCTTATCCTGCACACAACATACACAAAAGGCTGTAACAAGTCTTAGGCAACCTATTTTTAATACAAATTTTGTCTACAATTTTTATTTTATGATTCCTTCATTAGCACTAAAAACGTCTATACAGAGCAGTAAACATGCACACACACGCGCGCGCGCACACACACACACACACAAAAGTACTGGAATGGCAAGGTTTTTTCCCCCCCTTTTTTTGCCTTTACACTGAAGACATTTGGGTTTGAGATCAAAAGATGAATACGAGACAATAAATAAGAATTCCAGCTTTCATTTCCTGATATTTACATTTTAATTACATGTAGATGTAAATGATATTTAGATCTAGAAATGTAGAACATGGCATCTTTTGTTTGAACCCACCCATTTTTCAAGTAGTCAAAATATTGGGACATGTGGGACATTATGACTGATAGGTCAATTTGGAATGTCCTGAAAAAGTAAGACCACCACCATGTCTGGTTGTTAGTACACTACTGGTATACGAACAACCAGACATAGAACAGGTCAGGCAAGGAAAACAACAGCAGTTGATGACAGAAACATGAGCGAGAGAAACATGTGAGAGCTTCGAAGAAAAATACAAACACAACAGTCAGTAACATCACCAACACCTCCACAGGGCAAGGGTGAAGGTATCACAATCCACCATTTGAAGAAGACTTTGAGAGCAGAAATAAAGAGGACATGACACGAGATGCAAACCACTCATCAACAGTAAGACTCGGAAAACCAGATTGAAATTCACAAAGAGATACAGAGGAGACACAAAAGTTCTGGAACCAAGACTAACCTCTACCAAACTGATGGAAAGGCCAAAGTGTGGAGAAAGAAAAGATCTGCTCATAATCCAAAACATACGAGCTCACTGGGCCAAGCATGGTGGAGGTAGTGTCGTGGCTTGGGTTTGCATGGCTGCTTCTGGAACAGGCTCACTAATCTTTATTGATGATGCAACTCATGATGGTAGCAGCAGAATAAATTCAGAAGTCTACAGAAACAATTTATCTGCCAATTTACAGAAAACTGTATTCAATCTAATTGGGAGGAACGTCATCGTGCAGCAAGACAATGACCCCAAACAGACTGCCAACACAACAAAGGACTTCATCAGGGAGGAAAGTGGCCATATTCTAAGTTTAACACATCTAGATGTAAATATCATTAACTGAAAGCTGAGAATCTGATTGATCATCTCATATGCATCTTTTGATCTCAAACCCAGTGTCTTCAGTGTATAGCAAAAACAATAGGAACTGGTCTAGCTGTTCCAATACCTTCAGAGAGGACTGTTTATTGCATAAAACAATATAACCAAGACTATTTTTATTACAAAAAAAATTTACAACACTAAGCAAATTTAAAATATCTGGTGAAGAAACAAGACTTTGATTGTTTAAAGGCTTTGTTTAAACTCAGAGAACATTCAGAATTGGTCAAACTTCTCCTTTGTGCACTGGTACTTTGGATTAGGACTTCATTTTAATTTGAAATCTTAAAAAAGGCAGCAGGTATGTACTGATATTTTTCCCCAATCTGGACAGAAGTAAACATAACAAATCCCAAAAGGCAGAAGAGCCTTACCACAGACAGACCATTTTATACAGAAAATGTATAACATGAGATGCAATAGATGTGAGGGGACAAAGGGAGAAAGAAAGAGAGATAGTGTGTGGGTGTATCTATATACTTTATATCATTACCTCCACCTGCCGTTTGTCTGACTCCAGCTTGAACAACAGCTCTTCGATGTCCTGCACTCGATCATCGATACGATCCTGCTGCTTCATCAACATGTGCTGAAAGACAATGAGAAGACCAACATTTTATTTCCCCTGTCACACAGAGACTGGATAACCATGTTATTAATAATGAAAATTTATATTTCGGTACATACAATATATATATATATATATATATATATATATATATATATATATATATATATATATATATATATATATATATATATAAAGTAAACAGTATATTTAGTCTGGACCAATGATTAATTCTGAAGACATTTTATTGGGGAAGGATTTTAAGTGGGAACAACATGCATGGAGATCAGAAAGTACAAGGGTCAGGTCTCAAGAGAAGGCCTGCAGAACCGACTGATCATAAACACAATATTTTCAGTCACCTCTGCAGAGCAACCTCTAATATCCTGCTGCCTGTTTCAGCATCTCTATGACAACCAATCCAAGCAACCATATTAAAGCAAATGAGGAAAACAAAAGCTGACAACAATGAGACTAATTAATCCAAAATACTCTGTTTTTGAGCATGCAGGCACATTTGCCCATCTGATTCAGCCCCTTATCATTAGGTGTCTGGACGAGTTTTAAATTGGATCTGGAAGAAGACACTAACCCCCAAACATCCCCCATCCCCCAGCCAAATCAAAGCATGTCAAAGCCTGGCTTTTATAATCCCCTCCATTCTCTCTCACTCTTGCCAGCATGACTGAGGGAGAAAACACAGCACCTAAAAACCACACAGAATCTACAACATACTACACAATGTTCCAATTCATTTTCAATCTGATAACAGTATATGCCATACACGCGGTAGGTAGCCATGGCCGAGAAAAGGGAAGGCAGCTGTCATGACAACAAATCTTGTGCTCACGTGTGTTTACGTTAATCAGCATTAAAGAGAGAGAGAGAGAGAGAGAGAGAGAGAGAGAGAGAGAAAGAAAGAAAGAAAGAAAGAAAGAAAGAAAGAATGGTTGTCTTGTGCTTTCTTTTTTTGTTTGTGCTCATCTCAGTGTCAGTAACAGATTGTTGGTTGTGCAGGGTGTTCAGGCCCCGTGTGTGTGTGTGTGTGTGTGTGTGTGTGTGTGTGTGTGTGTGTGTTGGCTGTAGGGTCACTGCTTTTCCAGGCAGTGTGAGAGAACACACATTACTGGGGCCTCCAGCAACCCTCAGCACAAGTCTCTAAGGAAGACAGTTTTAGTTTGAAATCTACATTAAATTTTTCACAAAAAAATGATCACAAAAATATTTCTAAGAAAATGAGGCAGCATTTTATCAAGATTATTTCACTATTTAAATTGTAAAAGACAAATGATACCCCTGTAGTCGTTTAACTCAAGCTAAGCCTGGTGCCATCTGTGGTATCAGGATCAGAATTAGTCAACGGGTTACTCAATAACCATGAAGTGAGCACAGGAAATCATATATCAAGAGTTCAACAATGGCCAAGTCCCAGAACATGACAAATATGCTCTGATTGTGGCAGGAAGTACAGCAAATTACTGCTCCCCTGCTAACATATATAGCAGCGGGTTTCTAAAAGAAGTCTGAATATTATTCTACAGTTAGAATAGGCTGTGAGTGTTGGGATGAGTGTATCCATAGACCGTATTTCCATCTGTCCCACGTTCTCCCATTTCAAAACCTCACAGATGTGCAGACATGCTCTATGCACTTCTTTTGTTCACAGGGCTGAAGGTAACATCTAAAGACTATTTAACGCAGCCAACAGTAAAAGCCTTTTTTTATGATAAATATAAGCTTTTTAATTGCAGTGATGCAATGAAAAGGCTTTTTTGTAGTGTTTTTAAGCTCTTAAAGCTGAAAAGCTGAAGTACATGGGAATTCAGGCACAGACCAGAATAATCTGGTTGCTATGAGTGTGTGAGGGGTGCCTGTGAATTTCACAGCTAAATGCTGAGAGAGAGAGTTGATTTATTTCTGCAATTTGTCAGAGAGTGCCCTGTGACTCAAAACAGCCCACTTACATTGCAGGCAAAGACAAAAGGTCATGCATCAATACAATGCAAAGTTCTGAAGAAGGAGTGCGAGTTTACAATGGGAATGAACACTTTTTAACGTACACTCTATACTGTATTCATTCATAACGAGATGTTACTGGACATGAAAAATGAGATACTTCATGACTGTCCTCTAATGAATAGTAACCATGACTCCATGCTCAAAACATGTCCAGAGCCCAGTGCAGTATTAAAGGAAAGGTCAACACATTTCAGACTCTTCCTCCTCACAGCAGGCCTGTGGGAAGAATCCCATCGATCAGTGAGCTCAACTGACTACATTCTTTGACAGGCATGCTGTGTATTCACTGCTTTACAAAAGCTTTTAGAGGAGAATCAAAATGGAACGTTCTACTAGATCACTGATTGGATTTTCAATCAAGCTGTTCCTGTCCATGAGATCACATTGAATCAACTGAACCGACATGTGACTACTGAGATGAAGGTGACATGATATCAGGCAAAAGAACTGACCACATGAATTAGACCAGAAAATATAGGCCATGCTAAAAATATGGCATTGCATTTAGCACTGATTGATATGCTTATAAGATTAGAAAGGATATGCCCAATGAGTAGATTAAGCAATGAATATCTAAGCTCTCTTCACTTACTGTTACAGTGCATGGTAAGTGAAGGTCATGTATACGTATACAGTCAGGTCCCTAAATATTTGGACACTGACACAGTTATCGTTATTTTAGGTGTCTACTGCGGTATGTAGGAGTTGAAATTATATAAGAAGTTAGCTCAAAAATGCAAACCTTTAGCTTTAGTTTGAGGTATATACATCAGAAATCAGGTGAACGGTGTAGGAATTACAGCAGTTTTTATATTTGGTCCACCCTTTCAAAGGGACCAAAAGTAACTGGACAATTGAGTGCTCAGTTGTTCCATGGCCAGGTATGTGTTATTTCCTCATTATTTGACTTACAAGTACATCTAGAGTTGATTTTTAAGTGTGGCTTTTGCGTTAAGAATCTGTTGCTGTTAACTCTCAATATGAAGTCCAAAGAGCTGTCACTGCCAGTGAAGCAAGCCATCATTAGGCTGAAAAATAAAAACAAACTAAATCAGAGAGATGGCAAAAACATCAGGTGTGGCCAAATCCACTATTTGGTAACTTCTTGAAAAGAAAGAATGCACTGGTGAGCTCAGAAACACCAATAGGCCCAGAGGACCACAGAAAACAACTGAGGAAGGTGACCGAAGAATTCTTTCCCTGATGAAGAAAAAACTCTTCACAACAGAGGTAGGCGTATCTGTGTTGAAGTCAACAATCAAGAGAAGGTTTCACCAGAGTAAATACTGAGAGTACACCCCCAGATGAAAACCATTGGTAAGCCTTAAAAACAGGAAGACTAGATTGACCAAAAGCAGGACCAATTCTTAAGTCTATTCAGATTCAGCCAAATGTTTCAAAACTCATTTGGCACAATGCAGATGGACAATGACCTAAAGCATACATCGAAAGTAACCCAAGACTTTTTAAGGCAAAGAAGTGGAATATTCTGTAATGGCAAGTCAATCACCTGACTTGAATCCAATTGAACACGTATTTCGCTTGCTGAAGGCAAATGCCCCAGGAACTGAACACAGCTGCAGTAAAAGCCTGGCAGAGCGTCACCAGGGAAGAAACCTAGTGTCTGGTGATGTCTATTGGTTCCAGACTTCGGTCATCGACCGCAAAGGATTTGCAACCAAGTATTAAAAATGACTTGATTATGCTAGTTTGTCAACTCCTAACTCCTATACTGTGGTAGACAGTTAAAATAACAATAACTTTGTCAATGTAAAATATTTATGTACTTTGACTTGCCATTGGCCACAGTTTGCATGGCCGATGACCTTGCATATTCAGACCTCCTGTTTGTGCATGTTCATTTCTCCTTTGCATCAACCTTATTTTCTTACCTAAGTTTGCACTATTTTGCCTTGCATTCTAAGGAAATGAGTAGAAAAGTGAAAGAAGTCTTATTACTTGCAAAATCAAGGCTCACTTGCCCTTAGGCACAACAAAGACCTCAAGAAGATATCAGCACTTTCACATGCTTTGTTCCAGACATCATCTGCATATTCTGCAGACAAATTCTGCATATTATCACTGAATCTTGTAGCGTTTCACTGCGGATGTGAGCAGATAAAATGTGGGTCAAAGCATGTATGTTGTATTTGATCATGATGGCAATTCTGGGGACATCAGTTAATTTAAAATAATCAATTGCAGTAATGGTGACCTCAGGTTTCAGTTTTCCTCGATTTTCTCATGTTTATCTGTTAACGTTGGTGACCTATTCATTAATTTATTTTGGGTCTGATGTTGTTTATATTTATTTATATTAAACATGACAGAAGGAAGCAGTCTTATTTTGATCCAAATGCTTATCCATAATACACAATGTTGGTTTAAAAATTCATAACATGCAATAAAAGTACAATAAAGGTTATTTCTATATTGGCTGAATATTGAACAAAATAATTGTGATGTTAACCATTATCAAGGAGCTGTGAACATACCTGCAAAACATCTTTGGTGAGGTTTAAAGAGGTTTAAAATTCACTTAAGCAAACTGACCAAGGAAATGCAAGGAAGTGCAACATGCTCTACCTTCCCACACCCACAAAAACATAATCAGATGTCCAGGTAATACTTTCACCTCAGAGCTTTCATGGTTACCCCTTTCATAAATTGCTGTGATTCCTAAGTTTTGAGGTATCTGAAGTCTATTCAATCCTGCATAGAGCTTACCAAAACACGTACAACACTGTTTGGACTTGTTTGTCTGCAGAATTCATTCATTCTACTGAAACAATTCTGTGAAGCATAAATCATATTTCACAAGCTTTTGGAAATCCTATTAAAATATGATAATGGCTCAGTTGACAAATGATCAAATTTATGACAAACTGGCTCCCCACCCTGCATCAGAGCTATGTCTTACAGTACCATGTCTTTCAAATGCCTATGTTGAGAGTAAAAAAAAAGTCAACAACGTCCACAAGGTTTTAAATGATCTTTCCTGTTATCCTGGCAGTCTTCCTACTACAGACACATGGAAAACAAGAAAATGGGGCACAAAGAAATATGACAAGGGCAAGGGTTCAGCAACACAAACCCCACTTCCTCCAGGGCGCTCATATGATGTCATCCTTAACAGGAATGAGAAGGCACTTGTGTTTGAGGGAGGAACTTCCTGCCTCAATATAATAAAAAGGTCACAAGTTTTAGGCGCATGCAAAGAAATGCTGTAGAGCAAATAATGTTTCTACATTAATAAAAAAAAATACAGTAAAGAGCAGTAAACAGTAGTAAATTAAACAAAAATAAAAACAAAAGTGTCAAAAAAAAAAAAAAAGGAAAACAGTAGTCTCCGGTACATTTAGTGCAGTTTTATAAGGAAATGAGCTGGTAAGTTTTATTGAGCATCTTGCAGAACCAGACACAGTTCTTCTGGACACTTTGACTTTCGCACTCGCTTCTTATTTCTGCAGCAAAACCCAGCAGCCTTTATTGTGTTTTTTTTTTAATGTAGAAACATTTAATTTAATTATTTTGAAGGCATATTTGCTCTACAGCATTTCTTTGCATGTGCCTAAAACGTTTGCACAGTATTGAGTGTGTGTGTGTGTGTGTGTGTGTGTGTGTTGTGTTGCTGAAGCGAGAACAGAAGGATGTGTGTGTCTTCCAACAGCAGCTGTGAGCAGCACAAGCTCGGCCCTCTTGGCTGCCTTAAGACCTATGACACAGTGCCTATCTGAAAAGCATTCCTTCACGCATCCAGGAGTCACGCCTGCCAAGTCCGGCAGCAGCTCACCTCACAACAGCTCATTATTCTTTGTAAAGCAGCTGCTGAACCACCATGTAGTCTTCCTCATACACCTTTATGTGTCTTAGCTACTTTCCTCCTCTACATCTTTGTCACATAACAGGATAAGGGAACACTGCGAAGTTTTTTTTTTTTATTCTGTCGGACTTAGATCTATACGATCAGACAACTGAAGGCACAATTTAGAATAGGACACTGGCTTGTCAGCTCTAGGATATTCAGTAGTTAATACCTTACTGTTAAACAAAAACGGTTAGGATATACCGTGCTGTTCATGCTTGGTTTTTTCTGTTTAACATAGATTTATTAACGCTTGTGGCAGAGACTAGCACACACCTCCATACAGAAGAGTCTGCTTCCAGTTAATGAGACAATCAGATTCTGAGGACGCATTAGCAGAAGAGGGTCCATGCAGTATACAGGGTGTATGAGCCGTTATTTAGTACCTGATGGTATAGCGTGAGGAGTAACTGGAGATCCAGACATAAATAGAAACATTAAATTGTTGTTGTTAGCATGATGACAAGCTAACAAAGAGGAAATATGGAAGTTGCACAGTAGGCCAGCAATGATTATAAGCAACTCAGTTTTAGGTTTTAAAACATATCTGTGCCTCAAGTGTGACACTACAATCTTAGGTAGCTCTTATGCTTTCTAGTGTGCATAATTTCGTACTACATTATAATTTCTCATTGTTATAAAATGGATAAAAGGTTAGTGGACATGGTGCCGCAGTGGGTAGCGTTGCTGCCTCACAGCTCCAGGTTTCCCAACTCCAGCCAAAGTTCGAGTTACTGTCTGTGTGGAGTTTCTGTGCATGCTCTACCCGTATCCACAAGGGTTTCTTCCTGGTACTCTGGTTTCCTCCTGCCTCTCAAAAACCTGCCAGTAGGTGTATTGGCTACACTAAATTGCCCCTAGGTGTGAATGAGTGTGTGCATGAAGCTCTGCGATGGACAGTTGTCCTGTTCTGTGTGTTCCCATGTTGTGCCCTGTGTTCTCGACAAAGCTACTGTCCTGGCTTACTTTAACACAGTTTTTTTTTTTTCCTCAGAAGGCTGAAGAATGAGAAAAGTGTTTTGCCTTGGCAGTGCTTGTGTCAGTGCTTGGTCAGAAAACCTGCTCTCCTTCCATGAACTCACAGCTCAGGCCAACATTTTGACTGGGCTATTTTGAAATATCTGCATGTAAGCCAAACCGTACCCAGAGAAGAGAGACGGACACTTCCACTCACCCTTATATCGTTCTGACGCAGTTCCACGTCGCAGACGCCATGTCCATGGCCGACTGCACATCTGGAGAAGCAGCAGTAACGACACACGGCCACCTGCTCGGTCTCGCAGTGATACAGTCTGTATTCGTCATGCTGCGGGCAACTCCAGGCCCGCATGTCTTCAACATCTACCAGTAGATGCCCGGCATTTGAAGAAGGCTGCTGAAGGTGTGTTTGAATGTGCGATTGGCAACAGGGCGCGTTGCAGCGTAGGCAAACTTTCAGTGCAGGAAGCGCGGGTCCCCGTCTGCACAGGATGCACTGCAGTACGGCCGGTTCTTTCTCGGTGTTCAGGGCGTTGAACTTCTCCACGATATTGATTAGCTTGATGTTCTTGTCGAGGCTGGGCTTCTGTTTGTACGGCTGATTGCACTCCGGACACCGCAGAATGCCCACGTCTTTGGCCCAGGCCTCGCTAATGCAGCTGTGGCAGAAGTTGTGCTTACACGGCAGCTGCACGGGGTCCACGAAGACATGCAGACATATGGGGCAGATGAGCTCCTCCTCGAAACAGTTCTTCCAGGCCTCAGCCATCTCAGCCGCTTGGGCAGAAGACATGCAGGCCAGTTTTTAAAGTTGGAGCCTATTAAAGTGTTTAAAATAAGTCGCCAGTAAGTCGACGCGCCGTTTCAGTCATTCTCGTGGCCCTCTTATTAAAATAAGCTCGTGACTCTGCTTGTCAGGCTGCATAGACAGCTGTTGATGAGTCTCCATGAACGGCCCAGGGAGCGCCTCTTCCGGCCCTGTTTCAAGTTGTCAGCAATCAAATTCCGCCGCTGAGCCAGAAATCAGGGATGTGGATGTTGCATGTTACTGAAAACCTGCCGTGGCTTATATGATAAGAAAGCAAGCCGGAGTCCTAGCTCTCCAGTATGAGACGCCTCATATGTGTCCTAATGAGAAACATTATTTTGGCTATGCGAGTGCTCGTCTGATGAGAATGGAAGTGCACAGATTATTACACTGATCCCAATCAATTATATAGCCTATTGCAAAAAAAACAAAACAAAAACAAAATAACAAAAGTTGTTAAAAGCGCATTAAACCTATAGTTTAACTGAAGTATGTTTATGTTTTATACAACATCTCTCGTGTGTGAGCTGGAAGTTGCAGTAAATAGCTGCATAGTCCCTAAACATATAGCCTATATATGTATATATATATATATATATATGTGTGTGTGTGTGTTTCTCTAAAACAGGTCTTTAAATGTAAGCGATCCATCCACAAAGTTTAAACCACACGTGAGTCGAGCTAGCTCAAAATATCTCCAGTCCCGAAAAGGGTGTGTGTCCTGTCTCCTGTCCCTTAATTTGCGGGCTATGACACTTGCCTTACCTTGGCACTAGACCAGGCCTCTACAGTGTGAATGTCGCGTAAGGTGTCGAGAAATACTTTTTAAAAATCATTACGAGAAGCAAACGTTTGTTGTTGTTGTTGTTTTTAAACCTAACTCTGTCAAATGTAGTAGTAGTCGAGTGGTTATCGTGTGTGTGTGTGTGTGTGTGTGTGTGTGATTTTGAGCGAGTCGGTCAGTGAAACGAGAACAAACCGCCTCCGTGTCCCGAAACCTAATAATGTACAGCAAGGGAAAAAAAACAAAAACAAAAACGTTTAAGAACATTGATGTGCGTTATGAAACATTTCCACGGAGCTCGTGCGCTTGCTCGCGACCTCTCTCTCTCTCGCGCGCGCGCGCTCACACACACACACGCACGCACACGCAAATCTCTTGATCAAACTCCGCTCCAGCCTCTGTAAAGCTATTCTCTTGTTATCTACAGTCGTTAAATGTTAAAGGGTTTTCCGAAATGTGCTGCCTTGCCATGTTTAGTCACAGCGTTTACCTGCTCGCAGTTGAAAGCGGCGTCTTCACTTAAAAAAAAATAACCAACAGCCTAACGTCAGGCATTATTTGTTCGAGCTATCTCGAAATATTAAGTATTTATGTATTTTAGACAGATACAGTTCTTGTTCTTAAAGGGGACAATAGCGTCTTGCCCTTGTTATGGTTAACTGTCACCAGCCATCTTGTTTTCCTGCTTTTAAAGCCCATTTAAAGCGGCGTATCTGTTTATTTCTCTTCTCATGTGTGTATACTCCTTTATTAAGCTGTAGTCGTCCACACCAGAAATACCCCAATGATTGAGCGATGATCTGGAAACAACATAATCAGCCTTTAAAGTGGTAGTCCGTAAGCAATCCAGTGGATTTCCGCCGTATTCCAGTCTCTGTTCATGTTATTATTTATGATATTTTTTTCTCCCCCCACCGCTTTCAAGCAGATCCTTGATGAGAGGAATGCAGGCACAGGACTGCAACTCAGGATACAGTTCACATTTACACCCCCTCCTTTCCATGGTCACGTGATCCACCACGGACTTGATTCATAGAAAGGGGCGGGGCGGCTGGACGAGGGGCGGGGTCTCATTTAAAAGGGCAACTTCTCTAGATAACTTTACGGACCGTTCGCAAGAGACCGGACTTTCAAGAATTAAAAGTCGTAATCACACAGTAAGACAACATTTTGAACTAGTTAGTTTTTATATGCTGTGTATTTTAATCGTCAGTGTTTAGAATTTCTAGTTGACGGCACTGAACTCTTTCATAAAAACGTTGGCAATGGTAACAACGACACTGTTCATATAAAGGGGAAAGTCCATGGTAGCTGTAAAAAAAATAAATAAATAAAATGTCTATGGGCCCCACTACAGTCCAACAGCTTTGACTGAGCTGTGTACACATACACTCATGGTCTATTTAAATAGGAACACCTGTATACCTGTTTATTGATGCAGTTATCCAATCAGACAGACAAGAGTCAGCAGCACAATGCATAAAATCATGCAGATACAGGTCAAGAGCTTCAGTTCATGTTCACAGCAAACATTAGAATGGAGAATGTGATCTCTGTGACTTTAACCGTGGCGTGGTTGTTGGTACCAGATGAGCTGGTTTGAGTATTTCAGAAACTGCTGTTCTCCTGGGAATTTCACACACAACCGTCTGTAGAGTTTACACAGAATGGTGCGAAAAACAAAAAACATCCCGCAAGCAGAGGGTCTGCAGGCTGAAACGCCTTGTTGAGAGAGATCATAGGAGAATGACCAGGCTGGTCTGAGATGACAGGACGTCTATAGTAACTCAAATAAGCGCTCTTTACAACCGTACAGTAAAGAATCTGTCCAACTGTCCAGTTTCAGTGAGTCTGTGCCTATGATAGCCTCAGATTCTTGTTCTTGTCTGACAGTAGTGGAACCCAGTGTGGTATTTTGCTGTTGTAGCTCATCCACTGCACTGATTATATGAGTTACTATATCCTTCCTGGCAGCTCGAACCAATCTGGCCATTTTCCTCTGACCTCTTTTATCAACAAGGCATTTCCTCCCACAGAACTGTCACTCACTCAGCGTTTTTTGTTTTTGTTTTTAGCACCATTCTGTGTAAACTCTAGTGTGTGAAATTTCCAGGGTATCAACAGTTTCTGAAATACTCAAACCAGCCCTTCTGGTACCAACAACCATGCCACGGTTAAAGTCATAGAGATAAGACTTTTTCTTCATTCTGATGTTTGATTAACTGAAGCTCTTGACCTGTGTCTGCATTATTTTATGCATTGTGCTGCTGCTACATGATTCGCTGATTGGATAACTGAACATTTTAAAGCGGACAGTGAGTGTACATATTACATTGTAATTCAATTTTGCACTAAATTTGAGATATACCTTATATTTACATCTAAAAGTCATTTTCACAGGAACGTCTTGAAGTAACAGTATTTTCTTTTAAAACACATAGGACAAAATTATTGACTGTTTAAAATAAAACCCTCATTCTTGGGGGGAAAAAACACTACTTTTAAAAATTGTTCTCAGAATCCAGAAACTATTGTTGTTTTGGTCAAAACTCGGTCTTGGAATCGGACGAGGCTGGTAAAGGAGGCAAAGAAGAATCCGAATCGCCGGACTACCAGGCGCCACTTTGAAGCCCTTTCTAAGATCAACCCACAAAATGCAGCATGTGAAATTCAACAAGTCCCATTAGGACTACAATTACTATTATGTGTTGTGGTTAGTTTCAAATTCAGACTTTTTGGCCATAAACACGATCGGGATGATGAACAAAGGGGACTGCATACATGAAAAGCCCCTATCTTCATGGTAAAATATGGCAGTGGATCATTGATGCTTTCGGGTGTTTAGCAGCTCATGGTCTAGGGATTCTTGTCAAAATTGATGGCAACATGAATTCCATACCAGGACATTTTCTGCCCCAAATCTGATTGCCTCTGCCAGAAGGTTTAGACTTGACGCTCTGACAAATTATACATAGCAGCAGAGAGGCTACAGTCAGTAATTGTGCACCTACAAAGTGCCACTACATGGTAGGTACATTAGTACTCACTAAAATGGCCAGTGAGTGTAACTACAAGGTATAAAGCTCACTCCAAATAAATACTACATTCAGTTCTGCTTTTGTCATTACAGTATAAATCTTTTTTTTTTTTTTTACTTATATCAGCAGTGTTCACTCAATCTGTGTAAGGGTTTACAATAAAAGCATTTGACTGCCTACTTAAGTATCTTATGTATCGTAGGCTGGGCCTAAATCACTTTTGAATATGACTTTTTTCCCTTTCAAATTAATGCCTTCTTTAACCAAACACCTACCATCAGATTTTTTTGCAGAACTGTCAATCTGTAAACAGATATATTCAATGGCTTTATGTAATCAATATACTTACGTTTTATTGCAACTTTGCTGTTAGTAATGGTACAACTTCCACATCTGAAGAAGGTTTCCAGTTATCTAATCTTGAAATATTTTAGGTACAATAATCAGTGAAAGCTTATGGACTGTAGCTGGGTACACACCAAAAAATAAAATAAAATATAAATAAAATTATTTTAAAAATATGAAGGGTGATCTGCATTAAGTGGTGCTTTGCATCAGTGATGCTGTGCCTTGTTAAGTGGACATCCGTGCTTTATAGTGTAGCCTATAAACTTGTCTACCAAGAGTTATATTTCATTATTTAATTGGGTGCTGTTGACAATCAATGAAATTGTCACCCAAAGTCAGATAAAAGTTATGGGACATCCTGCTGAATCCAACGGTTTTGCATTTGATGCTATTGTCAAGGTGTAACTATTTCAATAGAGTTAACATATCTCTAATATTCCCTACATAAAGTAATTTTTCTTGTAATTATACTAATCTTGCATGGCAGCGCACGTCTGCATTCATCCGCTACAAACACCACTTGTGTGCCAAAACATGGATTGGTTAAAAATGGTATGACCCTCCAAGAGAATAAAGAAAGGTCTGGCATACAAATGAGCACTTGATAAATAGCACATCATCTTCAAATTTGACTGTAGACTCATCAAATTATTTGTTTTTGTTTTTTTTAAAGCACACAAAAAATATTACAATATTCTTTACACTACACCTACAGGTGTTTTACATACAATTTAAAATGCCAATATGAATATACAATATTCATGTAAATAAACTTTAATGCACTTTAATGGTAAGAAAAACAGGCAGTTTAGTGATTTGAAAGAATATTTAAAAAAAAAAAAAAAAAGACACAATACACTACATAAACACATCTGTTCAAAAAAAAAGAAAAAGAAAAAAAGAACTTGTGGTTTAGTATGCATTTCATTTAAAAAAGGAACTAATGCAGCTTGTGAACATACTCCTGTCTCCACAAACACCTTTTAGCTTACATCATAAAATAACACGGAACGTGACAGAAATGATGGGCGGAAATGTTAACCATTGCACTTTAAATGGTTAAAGAAATCAAGGGGGGGGGACCATCGTAATAAAATGGGCTTTTGACCTCCTACATCCAATACATGAGAATGCAAATTAAATACTGGCTTTGGTATAGATTAGCATCTTGCATCAAGATAGTGTTGATCACAGTTTTAATACAGGCACTAGTGTATTTAATTTGAGAGCAATTTCAACACTTCGATAACTCATGATATAAAAGGTAGATTCATTACAGCTTGACTTCATGAGAAGCAGTTTGTTACAGTTTTGCTTGTAAAAAGTTTACTTTAGCTCGTAAACGTTTCTTAGCAAGACTTGGTGATGAATGGTCACGTTTCTGAATAATACAGTAAAGTACTAACAATCGACAAGGCAAATTCATGTTTTGATGGGCAGTATCTCTTTCTAGCACTAGAAATAATTAAAATTGAGAAAATACACCTTTGGCATAATCAAACTTTTTGCACACGACATGAACATTTAAGATAACAATTGCTTTGAAAAGGAAAGCAAAATTACTTCAGTACTTCCTTGTGGCACAGAAAAGGTTTGGGGATATTTGTCAAGGCTGTGAATTTGCTATGTCCAACCCTTAAAATGTGTAAACATGGTATCATCCAATCTCATTTTCTGTCCCATTTAAAAAAAAAAAAAAAAAAAAAAAAAAAAAAAGTAAAAAGTAAAAATCAAACTGTATTAGCTCTTCCCTGTTTTTCTCCCATAAAATCAATAGGTATTATTGTTTAGATTTATGCAAGTCATTCTTCAGCCTGATGCAAATAGCAGTCTGGGTTAATGCACACCACAGACAGCTACACAGAAAGCCCTTTTACAGTACAGCCATCTCGAATATTCAAAAAAAAAAAAATAATAAAAATAAAAATTCCAAAACCTTCTATATACAGGCTACAGGCACACAGGTAAAATTTTGAAAATGAAGGGTATGAGGGCATTTGGACAAAATGCATTAAACCAAAACATTTGAAGGGTAAATGTCATGATGGAGTTAATACTTGGTGAAAAAGGCATATTCAGTGTCTTGTGCCAACAGCTGTCTGAGAAGGAGTCAAGTGTCTACGTGTCCATTTCCTCCAACTGTGTAAAAGTATGAGTCTCTATGGAGCCCCTGCGGCTCAGCACTTCTCTAGAGACGGGGAGGGGGGGGGGGGAGGAGACGGGGGGGCTCTCAGTCTTATTGCAGTGGGCTGTCAAACACTGTATCTGGCAGGATAGAAATCTTCAGCTTCTTATCAGGCCAGCTGTATTCCTTTGGTAGCTTGGACTGAAAATCAGGGACATGTTTAAGAACAGTGGTTCAGAAATTCCTTTTAAAACAGGTCATTATGCGTTCGGTGACTACCTACCTCGCCACGAATACTCAGATCCTGAAGGTCGCCTAGCATGTGCTCCACAAACTCTTCGGTGAGAAGGATCTAAACAAGAGAAGCATGCATCATTACCTGTTCAGTGAGCATACTATTCATACATGTACCGTAGTACTGGATATTCATTACCTGTAGCCATGGCCCATGAGCAGCGTAGGGGTGCTCTTCTGTTGCAAAGGCACCCTCTACTCCAGTGGATACAAAAGTGATTGCCGTGTCACCATTGATGCTTTTATATGTGAAGTGCCTCCCGTGAAGGAGGCGTCCTCTATGGAAGATAGAGATGAGGGAGAAATATCGAATTTAGTAATGACAGACACGAGTGTCTTGATTGCTACAGAGAGTCTTCAGGCTTAAACAAAAGCATGGACTTTGATTTCGTCTAAACAAAATGAGATTACACTTCAAACTTGGATCTTATACTAAAACCTTTTAATGCTAACACAGGCTTGCTGGAACCGGCCTAAAAGATTTGCTGGCTAAGGACATCAGTAACATGTTAACAGCGATGATATTTTTAGAACAACGCTGTAGGGATAAAGGAAAATCTATTCTCAAAATAACAGGACACTGAATAAAGTAGTGTATAATAAGTGCATTTTCCTTCACAACAGCCATTCCCAAGTGTATGAGGCAGGGCCCACTCATAATTTTGTATGTGGGAGGCACGTGTATGTGTGTGTGTGAGAGAGTGAGGTGGGAAAGAAAGCATGCCTGCAAAAGAGACTGGGAAGTCTGTACATTACCTAAGGCACAGTGGGAGCAGAGTTCCAGACTCCTGATTGAACTTGAGATGCACACTCTCCAGCTGTCGCGTCCTCACCAGCTCATGAGGAACAATAGCAGATGAGCTCTCACTTTCCAGACTGTCCTTACGACTTCTGATGAGGGTGGAAGGAGGCGCGTGAGCAGGGGCAGAGCAGAGAGAGAAAGATATGAAGGAAGAAGGAATGAATAATTTTGCATATTTCATTTGCTCCTATTTTCTGCTGTCACAAAGATAGACTGCTCTAAAGATCCCTAGGCAGAAAACAACAGTCCCCTTTTCTGCTTACCCATAAGATAAAGTGATTAATACTCGCACATTTGCATAGAAGCAAGTCAATCAACTGCCAGCATGCCAAACTGCACATACAGTCCCCTCCAAAACTATTAGAACAGCAAAGCCAATTCATTTGTTTGTGCTATACACCAAAGACATTTGGGTTTGAGATCAAAAGAAGGATATGAGACGAGAGTTTAGGATTTCAGATTTTATTCTTGGCATTTACATCTAAACAACATAAAACATAGAACCTTTTTATATCAGACCACCCAATTTTTAGGTGAGCAAAAGTATAGGAATAGATAAGTCTTACAGTAAATTAAATAACACTTAAATATTTGGTTGCATAGCCCTTGCTTGCAATAACTGCATCAAGCCTGTGACTTGCTGACATCACCAATTTGTTGGTTTCTTCTTTTGTGATGCTTTTCCAGGCTTTTACCACAGCCTCTTTCAGTTGTTGTTTGTTTTGGGGGGTTTCACCCTTCAGTCTCCTCTTCAGGACATGAAATGCATGCTCGATTGGGTTAAGGTCTGGTGATTGACTTGGCCAGTCTAAAACCTTCCACTTTTCCCCCCTGATAAAGTCCTCTGTTGTGTTGGCAGTGCGTTTTGGATCATGATAAAGTTCCTCCCAAATAATTTGGATGCATTTCTCTGTAAATTGGCAGACAAAATATTTCTGTAAACTTCTGAATTCATTCTGCTGCTACCATAATGAGATACATCATCAATAAAGATGAGTGAGCCTGTTCCAGAAGCAGCCTTGCAAGCCTAAGCCATGACACTACCACCACCATGTTTCACAGATGAGCTTGTAGCTTGTATGTTTTGGATCATGAGCAGATTCTCCTCACTTTGGTAGAGGTTACTCTTGGTTCAAAAACTTTTGTGGCTCATCTCTGTATCTCTTTGCGATCCGATTGAACGGTGGTTTGTGATATCTTCACTCCTGACCTGTGGAGGTTGTTGGCGATGTCACTGACTGCTGTTTTTGTTTTTCTTCACAGCTCTCACAATGTTTCGGTCATCAGCTTATCCTTTTTAACAACAACTGCAAGCTATACAGGTGAAACTGAAGGCTAAAACCTAGAGTAGATGTTCAGAGCTATTTATTATGTAAACAATTAATCTAACAGGACACACCTGGGTAACCAAAAAAAAAAAAAAAAAACAGTCAGTCACATGTTCCAATATTTTTCTCGCCTACAAATTGGGTGGTCTGATACAAAATGTGCTATGCTCCATGTCGTTTAAATAAAGGAAATAAAAGCTGAAATTCTAAATCCTATTCATCTTTTGATCTCAAACCCAAATGTCTTCAGTCTACAGCAAAAAAACGTTTAATTAGCCTTGCCGGTCCAGTAGTTTTGGAGGGACTACATGTACTTCACAGATTATTAAATAGCGGTATTTGGCTCCATATTAGAAGCAGCCCAGCTCATGTAAACAACTTTAATTTCATTATAAAATCAAGGTTATTTCACCACAGACCAATTCTAAGAGCAAAGTTCTTTTCAGGTTAAATAAAATGTTGTATATGACCCTAATGTTGCATTGGCTATAAAGGAAATTATAATCACCCAATATGAGAAACATAAAATTGCTACATATAGAGCACTTTACATTTGAAATGGTGAACTGTTTCCACTGCAGTTTGTGTTGTTCTTGGTTTTTAAAACATCAATTAGCCACGGTAACCTAGCTTTAGAGCACCTCAGGTGTAGGGAAAGTGCCACTGCCATACCGGCCCATTTATTATCCTAAGTAATTCAGACATAGGCTTTAGGGTAGAGAAGAGCTTAATTATTCAGATTTATGGTAAGCAGAATCAAAGGGAACCACTGCCTTGCTACAGAACTGCCCCTTTAACATTAAAAAAAATTTTGTTCATCATTGCAACTGACAAATCTATAGTATATACTGTGCCCCTGTACCACTACATTGTGTGTACCTTCATTTAGGGAACAAAACGTAACCTGCAGATACTGAAGATAGCACCATTTATTAATGAAAAACTCCACTAGAGAACATTTTGTTCAGGTGTGCATTTTTTTTTTAAACTTTCTCTATTGTTTGGCTCTTACCTTGAGTTCTGCTTGCTCTGCAAATGTCCGACTGATTGTCTAAAGAGAAATTAGGGGTAAATTTGTACCACAGCGAAGAGAAATTAATGCATTTACCATTACTGTCGAGAGGAAAATCAATTTCCATTTATTTTTTTTGTGTAAAAGCCACTAAGAACAGAGACAACCATTCCCTGTTTTTTTTTTTTAGGGGAAGAAACGCTTTCAGCACCTCACACAGCATATTAAAGGTCTGACTGTTGGTGTCACATCTGGTCTTTCAGTGAAAAGGGTAAGGCTTTCTGAATTAATGTTAAAAGGGAAACAACTGTACATACTGCGGGTCTTTGATGCTTGTAAAGCTTCTTTCACCCAAAACTGATTTTTGCCATCAGGCATTGAACACTCTCGAGTTAGTTTCAAAATCTATTAAACATTCAGTTATCTTTCTTTTTTGATGATTCTTGCTACAAAGACTGCTCAGTTACATACACACATATAATTTTATAATAATCTGAAAAAGATTTTAATATCAGTCTATCCAGAATTGCCAACTACCACAAACCTCCTCTATAGCATTTTATGAACTAGCTCTGGAAACAGTTTGACTATCAATCCTAAAACTGAACATGCATCTACTATAGTAGATAAATATCTACAACATAAAAAAAAAAATCAAAGTAATATTCAGATCAATGCAAACAGCAAAAAATGCTCAAGTATAATCCAAAATGTATAAACAATAAATTTAGATTAGGGAGGTCCCAATCAAGTTTTTTGTCCCCGATCCGAGTCGTTTAATATCGAGTGTCTGCCGATACAGAATCCAATCCGTTACTTGTATTTTCCTAGTGCTAGGTGCACTCTTCAAGTACATTAAAGTTATTAAAATCAATCCAATGTACAGTACTGTTCAAAAGTTTTAGGCACATGTGAAAAAATGCTGTAAAGTAAGAATGCTTTCAAAAATAGTCATGTTAATGAGTTTATATTTATCAATTAACAAAATGCAAAGTGAGTGAACAGAAGAAAAATCTATATCAAATCAATATTTGGTGTGATTCATTGCTAAATATAAACTATTAACATGTCTATTTTTGAAAGCATTCTTACTTTACAGCATTTTTTCACACCTACGTTTGCACAGTACTGTATGTACACACACACATTATGTATTCCGTCGAGTGTTTAGTTTTTAGGTCAAATTGGTAGTATTGAAAGCAGCTCTATTATTTCCACACGGCAGATATTTTAGCTGCGTAGTCCTGCCACAAATTTTGCTCTCAGTGACAGCTGACATAAAACAAAGGATCGGGTTTAGTGATCAATAAAGCCGAAACTGATCAGTTAAAAAAAATGCTTAATCGGCCCCGATACTGATCTTTGAGATCGGATTGGGAGATCCCAAATTTAGATACATTTGTATTTTTACCAAAATAGTATTATAGATTCGGTATATATATATATATATATATATATATATATATATATATATATATATATATATATATATATATATATATATATATATATAAATTACAGATGCCAAAACACCCTTATAGAGTATGTATTAGATTGACAGCACTTTTGTGGTTCCTGCCGTGTATGAAAAATGCAAATAAACAAACAAAAAAACAATCCTTCCAACTACTATGCTTTCTAAATACTCTGCTGCAGTACGTGTATGCTTGGCATGGCTAAAGAAAGACATAGCAAAACCTCTGCTTATGGCTGGGGGCAAGGTCAGCAGGACAAGATGGGCAAAACACAATAGGAGGCTGAGATTACCCCAACCCCCTGTTGTGTACGGTGTTGAACGGAGCACGACTGCATTGAGATCAATGAGATGAGAATAGACTGTAAACACCTCAGCTAACCACAAGGAGCGTCAACACACAGAACAACCAGATATTAGAGAAGGTTTGAAGAACTATTGATCACAGCCTATGCAGTGACCGCCAGAAGCGAAAGTTTATCAGACAACAGACAGAGATGAAAACCACTCTACTCTGCTAGCATTACACCAAACAAGAGTTTATAAAGGCCTCTTATAACTAACTTTTCTACCATTCAGCTATTCCCCCAGTCCCGAGTCACACACTAACCAAAAGCTGCACCTAAAATTCATTTAGACTGGGTAGACATTTACACTTATCTTAGAATTTATCAAGTTGTATTTCCAAATTTCTGGCATTGTTCAGTGTTTCCTAAGACAAAGCACATCGAACATTAATATTACATCCATCTGGACCCTGTAGCACTAATGCAGTTAATATAACTTTTATATAGCACTACTAATAGTCGTTATGGTGATTGGGTAAATTCTAATCAATATTACTGGTACAACGTTGACATGAAACAATTCACTTTCTGAAAACAGTTAAAAACAACTCTTGATCAGTATATTAACTGAAGAGCAAACTTGGTCCAAAAATTCATTCAAAAGGTCCGAAACTCATCAAGGATAAAGATGGATTCCGATATCAGACAGACACCATTGGCAAATCTTTATACTTTACTGACTAACACTGCTGTAAATCTATAGGGGATTTCTGAAGAGGCAGCAGCAATAACATGGAATATGTGAAAGGAACAGGTTCAAACTTCTATCACACTGGTTAGCTTAAATCAATATGTAAACGCCAGCAGCCATGTTGTCAAGTAAGCCATTAATTATAATACAAGGATTTTAATTAACTTGAGAGCAAATATTATGAACATATTGCCATTTTGAGATAACAGCAATGGCAAACAGCCAAAACCATTTTTTGCTCGTTCTGACAAACGGTGATTAAATTTATACACAATACGCAATTTGCTTCCAGAATGTTCCAGACCATTTTCTCTGATATTTCTGGTCAATATGGGCAATATATCTCATTTTAGCAGCAATATGTCCGATTCATGATCAAACATTTGGTTTGAAATGTTTTCTATGAGTAATTCTCTAATTAGCTATAGGTTACAGTGAATGTAAACATTGCACTAAATGGGCACAATCAGAAACATCTACTAATGAGCAATAAACAGCAATTTGGGCAACATTAGGAGGAAATTCAAATAACACAATTTTTAATTAAAAAATGGTAAATTAAAATCTCAATTTCATGGCACAATTTAGTGAATACAGTAAAGACCGGCAGTTTTACAAAGAGATATATTACACTGAAAATATTTAATTAAATACAAAAGTATTCATGTAATTAATGATTGTATTAAAATAATACAATCTATATCTTGATGCTCAATTGTACAGATCTTTCCTCAGAACATCACCTCTAGGCAAAGTTCTCTGACAATTTCACTGTACACACGTCAAAATTAAGGTGCCACATCCAGCAGGTTATATCAGTCTTATATGTTCACTGAGGGAACCCATAAACAACCCCCACACCCAGTGCTTAAATTTGTAAATCTGAAAGTCCCGGAACAATAAGTCGGTAATCCCCAAACTTACAGACATGTAAAAGTGCTTCTAGAATCTCACATAGCTAACGATATTCAGTGCTGACAGGTACGCTCGCTCCCTTGGACTCTTGGCTTTTAGTATTTTGCTCCGTTTCTTCTCTGTCGTTGTTTGTGTTCTTAAAAAAATTGCTGTAAATGATCACTGCTTTCTTTTCGCCATGACACACTCTACAACGCATGCTACGTGATTGTAGGCTTCGCTTCGTGACAAGGAATTCAGGTGACCTTTGAACTTGAACGGATTATGTTATGTGAAAGATGCTACCGATTGGCTGTTAGCAATATTTGCGCACCAGTAATATAAGATTAGCATTTTTATTGCAGTTTTTTTTTTAGTTGTTCAATTTTACTTTTGGTGAATTAAAAACGAAAACTATTTGTTTTGATAATATTGCTGCGGGAGACGTAGAGGTGCCGGATCCACATACAAAGGTTCCGGAACGCAGGTGTGCTGTATTTTAGAGGCTCAACTTAAGCTCTGCCCACGCCTCATCCACACCTCACACAACTCATTAACATCAACAGATGTATACTGATTCTCAATTTGGGACTAGTTTCTCAAAATTCAGTGTTAAAAATTCCAAAGTTACTTACAGTGGCCGGTCTTGATGGGGTCTCTGAGCGTTAATGGGTGGTAAGACTGACTTGCTGTTAATCTCCAGTCCTTTCCTCAGGGCTTCCCTGATCTGTTCGGTGTCTGCGTATGAAATACAAACCTGTTAACTATTCTTAAGTGTGATGTCATTTAGTCAAATACAAAAAAACATGTAAAGCATTAGAAGCAAGAAAAGATTCTATTGCAATTACAGATCAGTAAACTACGCTCTGGATCATCATTTCTTAGATTATGATAATTACTTCCGTATATCAAAACGCTCACCTTTCTCGGACAGCCTGCGTGGCTGCGATCCAATGCAGATGCTGCGACTGTCGTCCTCATCCTCGGGAGGTCGGCTCAGGTCATCCCATGCGCACTTGGCACTGACGCCACTCAGATTAGAGCCGTCCGTTTCGATGCCTTTATCCACCCTCTCCTGCTTGGATTGAATAAAATCACGACACAACAGGTCAAACACTGATGGGTGGACATGTCGACATGAACAAAAGTGTACAGCTAAAACTGACGCACGTTTAATGAATGAAGAAAGGCAAATATCTGGAATTGTAATATTGTGGTGGGTATTAATTTTCTAATCAAGCAGTTTGGTCTACTGCATGCAGCGTAGAGCTGCAAAACGTCTCTTTACTTACTAACCCAATTTCCATAAAAGTTGGGATTTTTTTCTAAAATGAAATAATAAAAATGTGTGATTTGTCAAGTCTCTTGAAACTTTAACTGACAAATGTACAAAGAGAAAATATTCAATGTTCTCACTGACCAACTTAATTGTATTTTGTAAATATAAACTAAAATGGAATTTGATACCTTCAACACACTCAAAAAAAGTTGGGACAGAGGCAAAATAAGACTATAAGAATATTCAAGTAACACCATTTTGGAGGATCAGGTTAACTGGTAACAGGGGAGGGTATCAGGATTGTTGAATGTGCGTGACCTTCGAGCCCTTAGGTGGCATTGCCTGAGAACTCGTCATGTTACTGTGATGAATATAACCACATGGGCTCCTGAGTATTTCAGAAAAGCGTTGTCACTTAACACAGTCCGCCGCTGCATCCAGAAATGCAACTCGAAACTCTATTATGCAAGGAGGAAGCCACACATCAACTCTATGCAGAAACGCTGCCGAGTTCTCTGGGCCCGAGCTCATCTCAGATGGACTAAAAGGCAGTGGAAACATCTGACTACAGCACACTTGTTTTGGGGAAAAACGGACATCGAGTTCTCCGTGCCAAAGACCAAAGACCAACCAGACTGTTATAAGCGAAAGGTGCCAAAGCCAGGATCTGTGATGGTATGGGGGTGCATCAGTGCCCATGGCATGGGTGACTTTCATATGTGTGAAGGTATGCGGAGGTGTATATTGGGATTTTAGAGAGACATATGTGCCATCAAGGCAAGGTCTTTGCCCAGGAAGTCCATGGTTATTTCAGCAGGACAATGCCAGGCCTCATTCTGCATGTGCTACAACAGCGTGGGTTCGTAGACAGAGTGCGTGTGCTTGACTGGTCTGCCAGCAGTCCAGATCTGCCTCCTATGGCGCATCACGAAGAGGAGAATCAGACAATGGTGACCAAGGACTGTTGAGCAGCTGAAGTCTTGTATCAAGCAAGAATGGGCAAAAATTCCACTTGCAAAACTGCAAAAATTAGTATCCTCAGTTCCCAAACCATTAAAAAGTGTAATTAAAAGGAGGGGTGATGTAACACAGTGGTAAACATGCCTCTGTCCAAACTTTTTTTTGAGTGTGTTGAAAGCATCAAGTTCTAAATTTGTTTAGAATTGAACATCTTTAATTAACTGACAAATGTACAAAGAAAAGTTTCAAGAGACTTGACAAATCACAGATTTTTGTTTTTATTGCATTTTAGATCAAATCCCAACTTTTATGGAAATAGGGTTAGTAGATTAAAAAAACAAATATGATGGAAAATGGTGGGGAACGTTAAAAGAGAAAGATGACAAAAGTCCTCCAAAGTACAGGAACACTTTACATTACACTCCAGTGTTGGCATCATCATGACCTATCTTGTGGTTTGATGTGAGGAATAAATCAATCTGTAATCATTCCTTTGTAGCCAATGTGAGAAACATGCACAATGTCCCAGGCTGAACCTTATTAACCGCCAGGCATTCTGTTGAGTGGTCCTACTTTAGCAGACATTTATGATCGTATTTATTTTTCCTTCCTTATCAGAAAACATTATCTTGTGCTACTTTGGCCAATGAAATTGAAAATGATTTACAACCCCAATTCCAAAAAAGGTGGGACGCTGTGTAAAATATAAATAAAAACAGAATGCAATGATTTGCAACTCTTATAAACCCATATTTTATTCACAATAGAACATAGAAAACATCAAATGCTTAAACTGAGAAAATGTACCATTTTCAGGGAAAAATAAGGTAATTTTGAATTTGATGGCAGCAACACAGCCCAAAAATGTTGGGACAGGGCCATGTTTAGCACTGTGTAGCATCCCCTCTTCTTTTAACAACAGTCCATATACATCTGGGTACTGAGGAGACCAGTTGCTGGAGTTTTGGGAGAGGAATGTGATCCCATTTGTGTCTGATACAGGATTCTAGCTGCTCAACAGTCCTGGGTCTTCTCTGTCGTATTTTTCGTTCAATGATGCGCCAAATGTTTTCAACTGGTGAAAGGTCTGGACTGCAGGCAGGCCAGTTAAGCACCCGGACTCTTCTACTACGAAGCCATGCTGTTGTAATAGATACAGTATGTGGTTTAGCATTGTCTTGAAATATGCAAGGCCTTCCCTGAAAAAGACGTCGTCTGGAAGGAAGCACATCATTAAATGTCGTCATCTGGATCATGTTCACATGATCTCATGGCTTCTTCTTTGCATGATAGAGTTTTAACCTGCATTTGTGGATGGCACAGCGAACTGTGTTCACAGACAATGAGTCCTGGAGGTGTTTCTGAGCCCATGCAGTGATTTCTATTACAGAATCATGCCAGATTTTAATGCAGTGCCGCCTGAGGGTCTGAAGATCACGGGCATGCAATATTGATTTTCACTCTTGTCCCTTGCGCACAGAGATTTCTCCAGATTCTTGGAGTCTTTTGATGATATTGTGTACTGTAGATGATGAGATATTCATACTCTTCGCAATTTTACATTGAGGAACATCTATTCTGAAATTGTTCCACAATTTGTAGACGCAGTTTTTCGCAAATTGGTGAACCTCTTCACTTCTGAGAGACTCTGCCTCTCTAAGATACTCTTTTTTGTTTAATACCCAAATGATGTTACTGACTAATGATGTTCCACTTTTCCCCCGATGACATCCTTTATTGGGTTAGCAGTGTGTTTTTGGTCATTGTCTTGCTGCATGATGAAGTCAGATTGGATGAATTTCCCTGTGAATTGGCAGATATATTTTTGTAGACTTCTGAATTCATTCTGCTGCTACCGTCATGAGTTACTTCATCAATAAAGATTATTTAGCTTGTTCTAGAAGCAGCCATACAAGCCCAAGCCATGACACTACCTCCACCGTGTTTGACCAATGAGCTTGTATGTTTTGGATCATGAGCAGAACCTTTCTTTCTCCACAATTTGGCTTTTCCATCACTTTGGTAGAGGTTAATCTTGGTTCCAGAACTTTTGTGGCTCGTTTCTGTATTTCTTTGCCAAGTCCAATCTGGCTTTCTGATTCTTAATGCTGATGAATGGTTTGCATCTTGTGGTATGGCCTCTATATTTCTGCTCTCAAAGTCTTCTTCAAATGGTGGATAAACAACAGCAGTTAATGGCAAACATTGTGAGAGCTGTGGAGAAAAACAACAGTCAGTGACATCACCAACAACCTCCACAGGGCAGGGTTGAAGGTTGCTGGTGATGTCACTGACTGTTGTTTATCTTTACAGCTCTCACAAGGTTTATCATAACTTCTGTTGTTTTCCTTGGCTGACCTATTCAGTGTCTAGCTGTTCACCAGTGGTTTTTTTTTTTTTTCCTGGGCTATGCCCAATGCTTGCACAACGGCTCTGATCAATTTCCTCTCTTTTCTCAGCTTCAAAATAGCTTGCTTTTCTCCCATAGACAGTTCTCTGGTCTTCATGTTGGTTTATCCTTTTTAACAACAAATGTAGTCTTCACAGACTAAACCCAGGGCTCAAACCAAGAGTAGATATTCAGAGCTATTAATCGCTTAAAAGGGAACCTATAATGCAAAATTCACTTTTACATGGTGTTTGAACATTAATGTGTGTCGACAGTATGTGTACACAACCGCCCTATAATGGTAATCACCACCCCACTCCTTTTTTTATATTCCCCATAAATCATAAACAGGGTCTCAAAATGAGTCATTCTATCCAATGTGGCATCACATTGGAACAGGCCCCGCCCATGACTAGTGACTGACTCTGCCCTATTAACATTTTTTTAAAAAGTAGTAAATGAAACAAAGTCAATAGTAGTCTCTGGTATAATATAAGTTTGTACTACAAAAAAAAGGGTGTCTAAAACTGAGGCATATAGATTATATATACACACACACACATATATATATATTATATTATATTATATTATATTATATGATATGTGTGTGTGTGTGTGTGTATATATGCTTTCAAAAATAGACATGTTAATAGTTTATATTTATCTATTAACAAAATGCAAACAGAACATGCAGTGAACAGAAGAAAAATCTACATCAAATCAATATTTGGTGTGACCACCCTTTGCCTTCAAAACAGCATCAATTCATTAATTCTTCTAGGTACACTTGCATACAGTTTTTGAAGAAACTCGGCAGGTAGGTTGGCCCAAACATCTTGGATAACTACTCGCAGTTCTTGTGTGGATTTAGGCAGCCTCATGTGCTTCTCTCTCTTCATGTAATCCCAGACAGACTCGATGATGTTGAGATCAGGGCTCTGTGGGAGCCATACCATCACTTCCAGGACTCCATGTTCTTCTTTATGCTGAAGATAGTTCTTAATGACTTTCACTGTATGCTTGGGGTCATTGTCATACTACAAAATACATTTGGGGCCAATCAGATGCCTCCCTGATGGTATTGCATGATGGACAAGTAGATAAGGTCCAATGACGCCCAAGCTTCAGCTTCCTCACAGATGGCATGACGTTTTCTCCTAGGATTGCCTGATACTTCAATGAATCCATCCTGCCTTCCACACGCTGCAGGTTTCCAGTGCCAGAGGATGCAAAGCAGCCCCAGAGCATCACCGAGCCACCACCATGCTTGACTGTGGACAGTGTATTCTTTCTTCATTCTTCTTTCTCCAGACTTTTCTTGTGCTTCTGGGTCAGTAGTGGTGTACATCTTTGAGTTCTGGCATGGAAACCTTCTGTGTTTAGTACGCACCATACTGTGCTCACTGAAACCTCAGTGTCTGTTGCCACCAAGTCTTCCTGCAGGTCTTTTGCAGTCACTCGAGGGTTTTTCATAACCTGCATTCTCAGAAATCTGGTTGCAGCCATTGATAGCTTTCTTTTTCTGCCCCATCCAGGTATTTCATGTATTTTCTGCCCCTAGCCTGTTCAGGTATTTCCTGTGTTCCAGCTCAAGCACACCTGGTGCAGCTGATGAAGCCCTTGATTAGTTGCATCAAGTGTGCTTGAGACAACACCTGTTTTTGCATATTTGTGCTGTTGTGAGGGAGTCTATTCAGGGGGTTGAATAATTTTGAAACTGGATAAGTCATAATAAGTTGTATCTTCAGTTGAATTTGGGGAAACCACTTGAAGCATTCGTTGTGTTGAACTATTTCAATTGCTTTTGTTTGATTTGTTCATTGCAAACAGCTGAAAGTCTGCGAATTTTGACAATAAACCTGATTTGCAATGGGGGTTGAATAATTTTGATTGCAACCGTAGCAAGTATTTTCGCCTCTTCACAAACCAAAAAATAAAATAAAATATCTTATTTACCATCACATAAATGATATTTGAGTAATTTTAGATAGGAAGTGAGGTTTTTTCCTGAGAAACTGCACACGGCAAATAAACAAGCTTTTATTTATGTTTTTAACAAGGTTTTTTATTTTTTAACCTGGCTTCAGTTAACTAGCATGGAAAAGCTGCCAAATCATCCAACTATTTTGCCAGTAGTGTTCTTTTCAGAAGAATATTCCACATTTAAAATCTAATCAACAATCAACTGTGAAATACGCAACACAGAAGAAGAAGAAAAAGAAAGAGGAAAAATGCATTGATTAACAAAATAAAGCCTTACTTGTAAGTGAGGATCAATGTCAAATATAGTCTCCCCTCTCCTCATGTCAGTGATTAACCACGGACCTCCAGCACTGCAAACATAGTGGGAGGCAGGAGAGACACACAGTTAATAAAAAAGGGAGGTAAAACAAAGCATCTCAGGGTCAGTGACCCATTTAACCAGAGGAAAAACAAAACATTGTAAACACAACATTAAAAACTACCCAGCAACAATTCCAATACTTGCAACATTTGTCCACAAGGCATAACAGTACCTTGAAGAACACTTCAGGGAACATAGTAATCCAGTAACCCATTCAAAAACAACTTTTGTCCTTACTTTACACTGAGCCTGGTTTTTGAGAATACTCACATACGCACTCCACGCAGCAGGTCCAAAATGCCCTGACCATTCCACTGCTGTGCTGCCTGGAGCTCTTCTGTACACACCCCCACGATCTTCAAATCACAAAAGAAGAAAACACAATTAATAATTCTACACTAAAGTATCTACACAAAACATACTGGTACATGGACTGGTGTCCATTCCAGGGTATATAATCTAGCCTTGTGCACAGTGTTCCTGGAATAGGCTCAGGATTCGCCGCTTCTCTGGCCAGGATAAAACAGTTAATGTAGATGAATAAATAAATGAATTGTGGTACATAAAAAATATCCTGCAGCAATAATCTTAAAGTTAAATGTTTGAATAAAATAAGCATCTGCAAGGTGATGACGGTAGAAAAAGCCACCCCTCTTATTAATCCCATACTCAATTTCACAGAAGGTGAAAATCTGCCCTATGTACTGTACACAGATTATACAGTATTAATTCAAACTAACCACATTGATATACTTCCCTGTGCAAAACACACATACAAAACTAAACCATCAGATGGAACCAAACCACTGAATAAGAAAATGTCAAACTGATCTGAGAATAAGCTTTGCTAACTAGACTCATAGTAAAAAAAAAAAAAATTACTTTAAAGTGATACAAAAGCTTTTTTTTGATATTTTGACATTTTGGATGATAAATGTGTTTGGAGAAAAGGTTGGGTAAGGGTTAGTATTAAAGTATACTAATACTAATACAATAGCAAGAATGCAAAAACAGCATAAGTATGCAAGAACAATGAGAGGACTATGTATATTTGTTGTGCCTTACTTGAAGGAAGCTAACCAGCCCAAAGGGGGTTTGTACAGGGTGCATCTGGGGGTCCTCAGTGAGCAGCATGTGCTGGATTCGGGACTCGCTGTTGTCTAATGGGCTATGCCATGAAATGTGGTCACCACTGCAGAATGTGTTTTCTGTATCCCCAAAAAAAAGGACAACACATTTAAATGTTTGGGATACAGTTCAAAGTTTTACCCAGAAGACATTTCATCCGAAATCACTCCCTCGGTAATGTGGACACGGCATATTATTTTGGTGTATAAAAAGTATGAACAACACAATTCTAATCTATTCCTAAGCTTTACAGTTTATCAAGTTTTTCCCTTGAATTTAGGTGAATTTAGTAATGTGCACTATGAAGTATCCAGTATACTGGTTGTAATTCTTCTTAGGTTATGGGGTTTGTCCATGCCATGGAACACTTTTTCATAAGAAAACAATGTATTACAGATTATCTACTTATAAACTGACTTTATTTCAGCAACTTTTTACTTGATTATTTTTGCCTCCAAAGTGCTGTCATTGGTCAATCAGCAACCAAATTCATGTAATGATGTGTTATAGAGACAAAAATGATTGTCCAAATGTATGTGTAGTGGTGGGAAACGCTAATGAAAATGTAGTACATCTGACCACAATGAATCTAATTTCAACTATGAAGGCTACTGCTTAAGATCACTGTCTTCAAAAAAAAAAAAAACATTTTTCATCAGTTATTAGAACACATTGTCTTTATCCACAGAATAACTGGTAAGCATTTTAAATGTTTTTTTTTTTTTTTTAAATAATAAGACACCTAGATTCTGGCTTCAGTGTTGTCATTGGATAACGTTGGCCTTTCCAGATTAAAAAAACTGACCATTAAAGATTTTGATCTTTCTGTGGAGGAGATAATAGTGCCTGTCCACAAGCAATGCAAAACGTGATATTTAAACAATAAATGTGAAGATAAGTGTGATTTATTTGTTCATTAATGAAATAAAGTAGGGTATTTTCCTTGAAAAACTGAAGGGATATAACATTATACCATGATAAAGGAGTAGGAAATGTGATTATAAAAATAGCCCTGTACACATCTCTTCTAGTAGGTGACACTGATTTTGCAAGATAGTTGATACAGCCCATCCAAGAATAAGGCCACTCCATCCTCAGAAAAGACTGACAACTGTACCTTCTCCATCTTCTCGCAATGTAAAAGAACAATATAAGTTATCAATCTTGTGTATAAGGTTCAGAAATTACTCTCACAGTATTCAACAGGGTGTCTAAAGCCAACCAAACTGCTTTTTTTATTAAATATTAATGAACGGGTAAGTGATCAGTCATAATAAAAGAACACAAGTAATCTGTAATGTACACAGATGTGAACTGAGATCAAATGAATATGAAAATGCATCTGCTTAATTTCCCTCATAACTGACATTTTTGTTTCATTGTGATAATTAGCTTTTAAAGCCTTTAAACACTAAGGACACTTAGTTCCTCTCCATGACGTTGAAAAGAATTTGAAAAGAAAACGTATAAAGAAATATTACTCCAGTATGGCGCATTTTTCCATCAAAACATTTTGAATGACTTGCTTTGCTTCTCAACAAGCAAATGCTGTCACGTGTATTTTATTTTACAAAATTCATAGAAATTCCTCTTTGAGCTATCCTTCAAAGGTGATTCAAAGGTGTGAGTTGCAGAAGACGTATGATTTAGACCTCAGTGACCCAGATTTGGTGCAGTTGGAACTGGCAGCATTTCCAAGAAAATGAAGAAATGATGCAGGCAGTACTAAGCCTTATACGATAAACCAGTTTCGTACCTGATTGAAAGACGTACCGAGCCAAACCTTGCATAAGCTCAGCTGGCCAGGTCGGGGGAGCGGTCTCTCCGGGCTCCCTCTTCAGCCGAAATGTAAGCTCAAAGCCAAATCCACTTGGACCTTCTTGACCAGTGAATCTAGGGAAATGAAAAAATATTTTATTTTAAACAAGTCGGTCTCAATGTGGTTTTACAATATAATTACACAAAACAGAAAATAATGTATATCTACATACTTTTATAATATGCTTAACCTGAAACATGTTTATCAGGGATCAAAAAGAAAAAGGGTCTAAAAACTTTAATGGGTTTTTTTGTTGTTGTTGTTAGTCTATTTCATACGTTCTGCTTTATTATCTCAAATGTACATGCTCAGGAAGGTGGATTAAGTTGTTACACTCACTCATGAACTCTGTTGTCTCCGTACAGATCACTCAGGCCGAGACTCACATAGTGCCAGTGTTCCTGTACATCCAGGGCAGGACATCCCACGTTCCTGTACATGCTTATGTAGTCCAGAGGATCTGGTCCCCCTAACCTGTGTTTACGTAATGAAAGGGTAAAACAAGGCTAACCAAACCGTGTGCAAGACTAGCTACATCCATAAACAATTGAACAGTATAGAGCCTTTCTTACACTAGTACAAGTAGATAAACAGCTTGGAAGATTTTTCTGTTGTTGTTGTTGTTGATCCAACACGACTGAACATTTAAACCAAATACCTGATCAAATTTTCGGATGTAATTGCTCGCCCTGGTTAGCTCTGTAGCTACATCAAGCTTTTATTAATCTAGGGTCAAAAGATTTCCACATCACGCAGCCACCTGCATATTTATTTTCATTACACACTATTTTAATGAACATGTTCCCGTAAACAGTCAAATCTGCATGTCAGAAACGCTTACCAGTACTTAACGATGGCAGTGACTTGTAGCGGGTTTGGCTGATCGGGATACAGGCGCCGACACTCCGCATAGATGGCCTGCAGACCCGGCGGAAAGAGCGAGGCGAGCCCGAGGTGGCCAGCCGCTCCGCCGCTAGGCCGCATTTCATCCATCCTTCAACACGACACCCAAAAAGAATGGAAAAGTCCTCTGAAAATACCGAAATTCTGACGCTCCCTTCACAAAAGTACGTAAAACTCTCTAATGTTATTATCCTCGGGCAATTTTTTTTATTCCTGCGTATATTTCTTTTAAAAACCCTGAACACTCGTCTCCCCCAGGATTTGTGGGCTCAGCGGGAGGCGTGGCCTCTTACTGTGACTGACACATGTTCTGTTCAATCAGAACAGCGCTGCTTGACCCAGACGGGAAAAGATACGCACTGTGATTGGACATCGTATATGTGGTGTGCGGACTGGTCTTCTGCCATTAAATAAAATGTATTTGTCTTCTCTCTCTCTCTTTTTTTAAATTAAAAAAAAATTTTTGTTAGACCTTTTAATGAGTAACGAAATTCAAAACTAATCATATAAGAAGCAATGAAATAACTAATTTCTCTTGTACTGTAATGTATTTTATTTAATAGCTGTTTATCTTTGACAGAAATAGGCGCCACCTACTGTTTATGTATACAGTGTAATTATTATTATTTAGATGCATTTCTTTTTATTAAAATTATGTAGAATAATTTCTGAAGAGATTACTTTTGAGGAAGAATCATGAACTGTGCAGGATATTTACAACAGAAAGATTATGTCCCATATCTCATAGTGCCATACTGAATGGATGTCAAGTTGCAGGTTCCCAGTTTTGGTCCTGGGCTAGGCCTACCCCCAACCCCCAACCTAACAGCCCCCTTCCTACACATTTTTTTTCCTGTTCCAACAAACCCACTTCAACTCAGGAAGGGCTATTAATTAGCTGATTGAATCAGACATGTTAGAGCAGGGAAAACACTCAAATGTGCAAGACAAGGGGTACTCCAAGACAAGGGCTGGGAACCTGTGGTTTAAGTCATAATAGTAGGCCTATGCTGCCTATGGCTGTGTAATCAGTTGACATACTATTTAGTACACTAGTGTGCAGTTTGCAACATAACTAGGGTGTGCAACTCATTTATCTTGTCACCAACAGGCTTGTTTACCTGGTGCTTGGATACAGGAGCCATTCACGGACTTTCTAGCTGATGACAGATGAAACAGAACTTATTCAGAAACATTTCGAGAGCTCTGGAAATGGGTAACTACACTGGCATTTTGTTTATTTATTTTTTTGCTGACTCCCTTATGAGTTTAATGGTGAAATATTGAAATACAACAGTCTGTTGAATGATTTGAAGCAACTGGGCTTGAACTGTTGTAATCAAATTGTTGATGGTCATCTCTTGTATACTCCCTTCTGTTCACTTTCAAAAATAATGACTAAAATGATTGAGAATGATCAAATATTTTAGGGACACAATGTACATTTCTGTTGGTGTATATGCCCAACTTATTTTTCCACATATGCATGTGTAAATTCATGCCTTTGGATTAATCTTGATTGCATTCAGTTCAAACAAATACTGTCCCATGTTCTCAATTGTTTCAGAGTGTCAGATCTGCCAAGGAGAGCATGGCCACCTTCTACATCTCATCTACTGTTCACCAAAACATACAAGCTCCCAGAACCAAATTACACAGCTAGAGTACCACCACTACTATGTCTCTCTGCCAGTTCTTCCAGCTAAGCCTTGGGACTGGTATTACTACCATTTATATACACATCCCCTTCCAGACCTGCTGGTAAACCATTCAGGTAGCCATCCTGAACCCAGCAGTGGGTCATGGCCAGAAGGATTCACCTTGAGAGGTGAACTACGTTGGGGGAAGCTGGAGCGGGTGTTTGGCGCCAGCCAGGAGCTTCCAGATTCTGTTAAAGAAGATCTGCGGCGGGTGTATGGCACCTACCCAAGCACTGCTGTGAATATCACTTATCACAGAGGGGAATTTGTGGTGCGTGGAGAACCACGGGTTGGGGAGCAGGAATACCGGGTAGAGAAGAGGTTTGTTCGACAAGTGAAGGGTTGTCACAATGAGGACAAAGCAGAAAATGAAAAGAAGAAATCATCAAATGTGGAGTAGAGTTGTTGATTTTTATTTAATGGTTTGTATTTTGCTATCATAGTTTCTAATGCACATATGGCATGAAAGTTCAGAAGTGTGTACCAAGTTTATTGCATTAATGTTTAAAACTTTGTTTCCTTTAGCCCAGCATAAAGCATTCTAGTGTAAAAATATAAAAGGATTAAAAAGAGTTTTAACAGTAGCATGCACTTGGATTTCCTTGTCCAGAGTAATCATTCCCATTTTCATCTACGACAACTGACAAAATAATGTTATCCCATTACATAGTCATGTGAAAAAATAAGTACACCCCGTGGAAATTGTTGGCTTTTTTGACATATTTTGACAAGCAAACCTTTGATCATCTTTGAAACAGTATCAATAAAGTTGATATACTTTAACAAAACCTTAAGGAAAATAAGTTTTTTTTAATCATTTATTCAACAGAAATATCAATAGATGTGATATTCATCTGTGGAAAAAGTAAGTACACCCTTGGTCTCAGAAGCTAGTATTGCCTCCTTTAGCAGAAATCTTATTTGCGTTTTGCATAATTGTCCACCAGGCTTGCTGGAAATTTTGACCACTCTTCCATGCAATATTCTTTCAGTTGCAATATGTCCGAGGGTTTTCTTGCATGTACTGCCCGTTTCAAATCCCTCCACAACATTTCAATGGGATTCAAATCTGGCCTTTGACTAGGCCAGTCCATAACCCTCCATTTCTTTTTTTGAGCCATTCCTTGGTGGATTTGCTAGTGTGCTTAGGATCATTATCCTGTTGAAAGGTCCACTTTCAGTTCAATTTCAAGTTTCGGAAGATGGCCTTAAATTATCTTCAAGCACTCTTTGATATGATGCAGAATTCATAGTCGAATCAATGCATGCAAGCTGTCCAGTCCCTGAGGCAGTGAAGCAACCCCAAACCATATCATTTCCACCACCGTACTTCACAGTTGGTGCTTCTCCTGTAAAGCTATCTTTGGTCACCACCAAACATGTCTGCTGTTACCATGGCCAAACAACTCTATCTTTGATTCGTCTGTCCAGAGCACATTATTCCAAAAGGCCTGGTCTTTGCCTATATGCTCATTGGCAAACTGTAGTCTTGCAAAGGCTTTTTCCTGGCACGCCTTCCATGCAGGTCAAATTTGTGCGATCTCTCTCTGATTATAGAAGACACTTTGACACTAACAGTTGCAAGACTTACTAGCAGATCCTGTGATGAAAATTTGGGGTTCTTGGAGACTTCTTTTTGCACCAGACAGTCTACTCTTGGGCTGAATTTGCTGGGACAGCCAGTCCTGGACACATTACAGTGGAATGATGTATTTCAAATAATTTGGAGATCTTTTTAAATCCCTTGCCAGACTCCTAGGCATCCACAACCTTTTGTCTGAAGCCGTTACAGAACTCTTTAGATCTTGGCATGATGATACCACACACCTCAATAGCAAAGGGAACACCAGACACTAGATATGAGAGGGGTATAAATAAGACAGGTTCCACCTGCACTCCCTAAGCAGCTTCTAATAACTGGCACCCAATCTTGAACACCTGATTCTAATTTTATGGATTTGAAGGTGTGATAAATGTAGGGGTGTACTTACTTTTTCCATGTGACTGATCTGTTTTTTTTGTTAATTTAAATTGTGAAAATGACTACAAAATGTCAATTTTATGTCATTTAAAAGAGTATATCAACTTTATTAATAGGTACTGTTTCAAAACATGTAAAAATAAATAAATAAATAAATAAATAAATTCGATGGGGTGTACTTATTTTTTTCACATGATTGTATGCAATTATATTGTTTGGGGTGTATTTTATTTCAGACAACTTTTATAAGAATGTAATGGATATCAGCTGTGGTTGTGCTTGGTAATTGTTCTTGGTAGGGTGTCCATGACTTTCAGTTTCCATGGAATAATCCTGAGTCATTTACCAGGAGCAGGAGATAAGGCATATTTGTGGTCAGTGTGTGGGTGGACACACATTTTCATACGTTAACTCACATATCATCACTGTTAGTTTTGGCTTATTGTACAATTATATGGTACATATTGTAGATACAATACTTACATAGCATGTACATACAACACAGTGCAATACATATGTGAAATTATTTCAGCATCATACAGTCTAGCATTTAAATGAGTTGGTATGAACGATTTTCTGTATGTATGTACAGATAAACCTTTAAGTATCTTCTACTTAAATGAGAACACTGAATAACTGAACAAAAAGGTGTGACAAGTCAAGGGGGAAATGGTTCTAAAGCCATTTGATTAGCACACCCACTCGTGCTGCTAAATAAACACAGAGAATATCTCACATGCAGTGCATATAAGATAAAAAAGAAACAGGGCATGCATGGTTTGCTCTTGACTTATAAAATATATTTGAATTTCATGTTTACAGACATTTAAAAGAAAACAGACATTTTAAGTGGCTGGGGGGAAAAAAGATTTCTTTCTTCAACGTTCATTAACACAACAAATACACCATATATAGAGAGTTTGGCTTTTTATGCAGATAAAGAGCACACTGCCAAAAGAACTGAGTCCATAGATGAGCTCCTCATAACCACCATCTATGGAATTCAGTTCTCAGGGCCAAGTGCTCAGAAAAGCCATATACTATTTTTTATTCTATAGGAAACTGGATGCTGAGGCTCCTTACACGGCCCATGAGATTGAGGCTGCTCCACCAAGACCCAGCTGTATAGAGCCATTAGCAGAACCACATTAGCTGAAATCAGATATTATAAGAGTTCAGTCAAATACATTTCAACAGTTTTAAAGCATAGGGGCTCATCAGCACTAAGTAAACCCTTGTCAACCTGTTAATAATCCTTGCTTAGTTCTATTCAAGTCTAACTGACAAAACAAGTTAAATGACTTAGTTACGTTTATTTTCTCAATGTTATCTCATTCTCATATTTGTTTAATGTTTGATCATTACTGAATTCCTGAGACGGGCACATTGCACTTCATGTCCTCAGTTCTGGCCACACCTGAAGAGTTTCAGGAAATTTACTTTCCGTTAAATCGGAGTAAAACCAGTTGAATGGCCTTAATGATTATACAGCCAAAAGGCCCCATAGATCTCCAAACACGATGCATTATATAAGTTACAGCTAACTGTATGAAGCACAACATATGACGTTTTTTTTAATTAAATAAAATGTTATGATATGTTTTTATGCCATTCATGAAATACTGCAAAAAATCACATTAAATATTAAATTGAAAAGGTACAATTAAAGAATTTAAGGTTCAATTCATGTAAATTAGTTTAAGTCTAAAACAAAAATTTTAGTCTAAAACATTTCTTTACGCTCTAGTAATTCCAATACTGTTTAGTTCTTTTAGTTCATAAATACACAGAACCTGTTAATATTCTATCACCTTACCTGTTTCCGAATAACAAATACTCACCTATGTGAGCGGGACAAAATTATCCCAATTTGACATACCACTCTTAATATGTCTCCTTCCTGGAAAAAGTTCCTGCTTCAGTATCCACCAACTTCTCATAGTTGATGAATTTCCAGAGCCAACATACACCCATCCTCTTGATTAGAGAAGCGAGGACTTATATATAAACTGTAAATTCTTCAGCTTAAATACCTATGTACGTCCGTGTTGCTGCCTCACTCATGGACACACTCACTCACTCATGCTCTGTGAGTACGGTAAGCCTGGCAGTCACTTCCCAGTAAGAAGGAAGCAGTGGGAGGGAGTCTCCCGCCCCCTCGTAATGAATCAATACACAGCGCTTCTGAGGAAAAATATCTCACTGGTTCAGCCCTCAGTTCCCATAAAACAAAAAAAGGGAAAAGGGGAGAGAGAGGGAAAAAAAAGTACCCGTCTCTGTAGGAACCAGGAATTCCCCTATTGCAAAAACGTGGTTCCATGTGAGGATAGGTGACACAGTACAGGCAGAGAGAAACTAACTGTCTGAAAGTTTGTTTTTGTATCTCCAAAAAGGAAATGGAAATCCTACATGTCGAACACTCATTTTTAGAGTCATGTTTACTGTTAGTGCTCTGGTAGAAAAAAAAAAAAAAGAGTGATCAGTTCAAGTTTCCTCATATGGAAGTTTCTGCTGATTAATACATGTAAGTTGCATCATACTGAGGTGTGGTGTTAAAAGCGTGAATACAGTTCTTCCACCTTCCCACTCTACTTCCAAGTTAACACTTACTGTAAGGTGAAGTCATGGAGTATTCGCAAATTCAGCCTACAAAATTGTGAGTTATAACTGGTCAGACATTCAAATTGTAGTTGAGATATGACTGGTGTATTCTCCTGTGTTCTCGAAATTAACCCAATATTGCAATATGGAATATGATTAATTTTCAGTCATATGACATCTTTTCTCAAACTGAGAATGCCTCTCACTCATGCTATTTAAGGTCAAATGCGTGTTCATGAAACGATAACTATTGTACAACAACAGGCAGAGACCAGAAAGATGTTATGAGAATGATAATCTGATAGCTGTTGATGTCCCAAATAAATCAGTAAAAACTGCTTGGATTCCAAACTGAGGCGCTTCATAGTCAATCGTAGCATGTTTCTTGCTGTTTTATAACATATAATTATACAATGTTACAGCTTTTATATGTTTCTATACTGCTGATACCATTAATAAACATATGAGTATAGTCGATGCCATTTTTTTCTTTGGGCAAGTAGTCAAGTCAAGAAGGTCTAATATTGATGTAAGTAATTTACTGTCATTTCCAACGTCACCATTCTGACAAGAAGTCAACAAAAAGCAATGAAAATAGATATTTCTCAATAACCGCTTGGTCATCCTGGAAGACATGCGAGTTTGTCATGCCAATAAGTGTAGACAATTTCATCATAGGTTTTTCCAACATATTTGACTTTTTCTTGGCGAAGCTGAACCTCTACGCAATTCTTAGAAAGTGCACAGTATTAGAAGAGGCTGGGGGTCAAGCTATCCATGTGCAGTGACTTAAAAGCCCAGGGCAACAATAAGGGAATCTACTTTCAGAGAAAATCCTTCTGCTGGTAGGATAAGTTGCAACTGACATTTTGAACAGGACTTCAGAAACAGACACGGCTTTCATGCTGCTGTTTGAACACGGGGGAAATTGGCTGCAAAGGTCACTGAGCCCATTTCCTTTCCCCTATGCTTGCTGAGATAGACCTTTACAGCACCCATTCTTTTTTTTTACTTGCACTTTAACCAATAGTCACCATATTCAAATGCTCTATATGATCGTAAGGGTGTGGGTTACCCAAGAGTGTGGAGAGGATTTTCCTTCCTCATTTGTGATCCTGACCTCTCTCTGGTATCAGTTTCTTTCCCAAAACCTTGATTTTGCTTTGAAAAGGATGACTAAGCAGTAAAAATAAAATAAAAAACTCCCATTTTTTCTTAAATCAACCACGGTGGGCTCATGCTTTTACATTACATGAATTAGACTATAAGTATTAAGGTTTATAGGTGTACAAATTAGATACTAATATACCTGAACCTACATAACCACAACTACTGTACATCAACTAGACTGTTATAGTGTTATACCTGGTCCATATACATAATAAGTTTTATGTGTCTGTTGGTTAATTTGGGTATATGTAGATATTACACTTTTATTTGTACTTCTTAAAAAGAAAAAAAGTAGTCACCTCATAAACAGACATGATTCAAGGACATCAGTACGACTCTAAACAAAATATTTCCCTACAAATAATAGAATACCAGGTTTACTGCAGAGTTTATTTTCTTTGTTTGCCACAATTCTTGTTTCCAGTATTGAAACATGTGATGTGGTCAATATCCGTTTGTCTTTCTGTTTTGCAGATAAATTCCCATCATTTCAGGTTAGAAAATCACCAGCAGTGTGAAACTGACCATTACAGAACAGAAAGAATTTTTTACTGTCACTAAATAAGCTTTCCCAGGCTCTCAGTCTACCACATGGAACATCTTTCACCTATAAACATTACTTTGTGTTACAACCCCAATTCTAAAAAAGTTGGGATGCTGTGCAAAATGTAAAGAAAACAGTATGCAATGATTCGCAAATCTCATAAACCCATATGTTATTCACAACAGAACATAGAAAACATATCAAATGTTTAAACTAACTTTGAACTTTGTAATTTTGAAATTGATGGCTGCAACAAATCACAAAAAAAGGCTGGAAAAGTAAGTGTTACTAAAAAGAAACAGCTGGAGGAACATTTTGCACCTAATAGGTTAATTGGCAACAGGTCAGTAACATGATTGGGTATAAAAAGATTATCTTAGAGAGGCAGAGTTTTTCAGAAGTAAAAATGGGCAGAGTTTCACCAATCTGCGAAAAACTGCATCTACAAATTGTGGAACAATTTCAGAATAAATGTTCCTCAACGTAAAATTCTCTGTGCGCAAGGGACAAGGGCGAAAATCAATATTGCATGCCCGTGATCTTCGGTCCCTCAGGCGGCACAGCATTAAAAACACTCATGATCCTGTAATGGAAATCACTGCATGGACTCAGAAACACCTCCAGATCTCATTGTCTGTGGACACACTTTCGTGCCATCCATAAATGCAGGTTAAAGCTCTATCATGCAAAGAAGAGCCATATGTGAACATGATCCAGAAACGACGCCGTCTTCTCTGGGCCAAAGCTAATTTAAAATGGACTGGGGCAAAGTGCAAAACTGTTCTGTGGTCAGACGAATTGAAATTTGAAATTCTTTTTGGAAACCATGGACGCCGTGTCCTCTAAACTAAAGAGGAGAGGGACCATCCGGCTTTTTATCAGCGCTCAGTTCAAAAGCCTGCGTCTCTGATGGTACGGGGGTGCATTAGTGCCTATAGAATGGGCAGCTTGCACACAGGGAAAGGCCCCATCAATGCTGAAAGGTATATACAGGTTTTAGAGTGACATATGCTTCCATCTAGATGACGTCTTTTCCAGGGAAGGCCTTGCATATTTCAGCAAGACAATGCTAAACCACATACTGCATCTATTACAACAGCATGGCATCGTAGTAGAAGAGTCCGGGTGCTGAACTGGCCTGCCTGCAGTCCAGACCTTTCACCAATTGGAAACATTTGGCGCATCATGAAACGAAAAATACGACAAAGAGAACCCAGGACTGTTGAGCAGCTAGAATCCTGTATCAGACACGAATGGGACAACATTCCTCTCCCAAAACTCCAGCAACTGGTCTCCTCAGTTCCCAGACATATACGGACTGTTGTTAAAAGAAGAGGGGATGCTACACAGTGGTAAACATGACCCTGTCCCAACTTTTTTGAGACGTGTTGCTGCCATCAAATTTAAAATTACCTTATTTTTTTCTTAAATGGTACATTTCCTCAGTTTAAACATTTGAAATGTTTTCTATGCTCTATTGTGAATAAAATATGGGTTTATGAGATTTGCAAATCATTGCATTCTGTTTTTATTTACATTTCCCCACTTTTTTTGGAATTGGGGTTGTAATTAGAAGGTCTATACCACCGGAAATAAATAAATGAAACAGCCTATTATGGAAATAAAAGGCTTGTGGCAGTAGTACCATAACAATGCGTTTTGATTGAGCTGTTGAACTGATGACACTCTGTTGCCAAACATGTGGATTTAATTTCTATTGAAAGTTCTAGATATTTCTCAATATAATTTGTGGTCACATGTTTTTGGTCACAAGTTTACTGTCCTACCAATGAGCGTAGGCAATGTCAGCATATTTCATCATACCTTCCATGTACATTTCATTCGTTTCGCTTTTCGTAAAAATAAATAAATAAATAAATAAATAAAGCTCTAGTGTTTCTCCTTTGCTTATTTTTCATCATTTCAGATTAATTTTGGAGCTAAAGTTAAATGAGTTGAATGACTCGGATGATGCTACGCCAGTTACTGGGTAAAAGCAAGAAGGGTGTATTAAAGATGAGCATTAATGCCTGGTGTACTTTTAAAGGGGTCATATCATGATTTTTTTAAAACGTTTTTAAACGTTTATTATGATAATTAATAACGAAGGAGACAGGTAAAGGAGGACGACATGGTGGCTGAAAAAAATAATCTTGTATGAAAACAGAATAAGGTTTAAGAGTACATACATTTTAACCAGAGAATATCCTGTAAAATAGACAACTTGTATTGAGGGTGTGCCAAGAAAAATACACTTAAATAAATATGAAAGGTTGTTTCCTTATTTTCCCCATTATCAATAACAAAAAATATAATAATAAAATAAAAACTAATGAATGTACGGTTAGGGCCTTTACTATTATTGTTGTTACGGATGGCTGTTTTTTCCTCTTAACATTGCGCTAACACTGTGAATCATATTTCATCTGGTATATTTTGTTTTCATATCTGAACAGTAAGCGTTCTGGTTTTGAAAATGTCAACTTTGTTTCGAGACAAAAAAAAAAAACGTCGAAACTATTACCCCACTGTATTTCCCTGACTATCAAAAGGTAGCAACAACACTACAAAGCAGGCTTCGTTTCAAAAACCAAAAACCCCTTTCTCACGTTCTCTATTCCCTTTTGCTTAGTATTGCAGCCACGAAAACACTAACAGACCTGTTTATGTTTTACGTACATTGTTTAACAGTGCTGTTTCTGAGCTGTTCACTGCCTCAGACATTAAAACTATGCGCCGTTTATGGTGTGTGTGTGTGTGTGTGTGTGTAGTGGATTGTTGAAGGTGACTACAAGAAGTGAGCGCGAGTAGCTTTCACGGAGTGAATCGGACGTGACTCATTTCCCTTTTCACCGGAAGAAGACGCGTTGACATGTCAGAGCTGTTGTGGATGTTCATACGTTAGCGACCTGATGTTGTTTTCAAAAAAAAGAAAAAAAAAAAAAAGAAAAAAAAAAAATTTTTTTTTAGTTGTAAGTTGCAGTCTGGTTAATTAGCACGCGAAGTGCAGCTTGTCCTTCTGCTTTAAAGGAAATGCAAACTTAACGATATATCTGTGCTGTGAGAGAGCAGGCCATGGACACTCACGAAACGCTGCGGCTGTAGTGTAGAGACTGAAATCTTTTTTAGGCTTTCAATAATTTAAGATAAGCATCCAGGATTATTCTGTCCGCTTGCAACAAATTGTCTTGTTTGAATCATTCTTAACGCTTAAAAAAAAATAGCCGACACTGCAAACCGAAACACCGTTACTGTGAAATAAGAGACCATTAGCTGGACTTGTTCAGAAAGCCAGTGAGAACGAAAGTAAGCTAAATGCACAGGGTCGCTGAATTAGCGTGACATAAACACTAGTCCGCTGACTGGATGAAGCTTTTCGACGACACCTCTGCACAGAGACGTTGCTGTGGTGGTCGGTTCATGAGGTGACACAGAGTCCCTCATTAAATTAGCTCGATACAATGTTGCGACTAGAGGACGTGGCTAATGTGTTGCTCCGGGTGCCCAGTCTCTTAGTCCTGGACTTGCTCTACAAATGCGACATCGAGAGCTTCACCCATCATCTCAGGGCGAGCAGCGAGGACATGCTCTTCAAATACAAATACATCATCTGGAACATTTACTACTTAGGTACAGTTTACACTCTTCCTCCTCCAAATGGTTATTGGACTTACCCAGACAGACACAGCCTTCAGGCACTGCCTTCATGTGCTCTATGTCCACAGGTCACTTTGTGAGCACCGTGGTGCTGTTATTGCCTCTTCGACACCTTGTTGAACTTTACCTGCATGTCCTCACTGCTCTTCTGCTCTACATGGGACATCAGATGTCCAGGTGAGAGCCCCTTGCACTTGCACACGTCAGCAAGCAGTGCTCAGTAAAGTTGACTGCGTTCTTTCACGTTTGGCAGAACACTAATCCAAGGACATCTGCATCTTACAGTTCGAATATATTCTCATAATAATATATTGTTTTTCCTGCATCAACTTCCACATGCTGCCGGGTAGTTCACTCAAATGAGGCTTGCTCTGTGACAGGTCAGGTCATCTGACGCGCTCACAGTTACCCTGATTCTACCATCCTTAAATGATTATAAACAGACAAGAGCATACAAATCGCCGTCTTTTCTTGGAAACATACGTGCCAAGATGTTCAATAAGATAAGCACAAAGTCTCTTCTTCGGTCTACACAGATGCACTTCACAACCTGTCAGCATTTCTTAAATTTTTATCTAAATGATGTGCTACCTGACATTAAATGCCCTTCAAGGGGTTATTAAGGGACATTCAGCTATTCAAACAAGTCCCTGTTTACTTTAAAAAAAAATTTTTTTTTTTGTATTAACAGGGAATATGTTGTGGCGGAGAGTCAATACGGGTATGACGGAGCACTCTTCCTGCATCCACCAGCCTTGAACCGTTTTGTGAGGGCACTTACATGTAGGTACAAACCCTCCACCTAAGATTGCACCATGGCCAGGAAGCAGTAACTTAAAGCCTATCCATGAAATAAACATTCTTTTACATTAGGTTGGCATTAAAATGATCATATTGTTGTACTTTTGTTGTCATGCTTAGAAAAGCAGTTTCACTTCTTATATAAATTCATTACCGTTTAATCTAATTCACTTCTGTGAAATCTAGTCTTTTTTTATGTGACAGTTAACATTGACTTGTTGTGTATCTCACCAGTACCGAATCTGCTACCTGCTAAGCTTGTTATTCTTAGTACCTACCCAATTTCCTTGACTAGAGTTAAAAATACAGCCTTCAGTTGAATGACAGCATCCTGTTTTTATCTTTGACATGAATGTACATGCAAAGCACAACCATTAATTGCTAAAGATTTCTAGATCTTTTCCAGAGATTGTTTTTCTCAAGAAATTCAAAATTAATGACGAATGTAATCAATGTGGCCGCTACAATCACGAGAAAAGGTCACACTTGTTATTTTTCTGTTGTCACTGGGTCTTCTGTGGAGAGGACTAATTAAAACAGGTTGAAGAACAATCAGTTATCTTAACCTTTTCCAGTCATTTTGGCTCCTACCCAGATCACACCGATTTTATTCTCATTCCTGGGTGGTGTTGGATAGCTGTAATTAAGGATTGCATTTACATGTGCATGCAACAAAGTACAGGAGTGAAGAAATTGTGGACACCTTTTAGAGAGAGACGGAGTAACACAATATATACAGTGCTGTGAAAAAGTATTTGATTTCTTCCTGATTTCTTCTGTTTTTGTGTATATCTCGTACTAAATTGTTTCAGAAATTTAAACAAAATCTAAGATAAAACAAAGGTAACCTGAGTAACACAAAATACAGTTTTTAAATGATAATATTATTTATTGAAGCAAAAAAGTTATCCAATACCAACTGGGCCTTTGAAAATGTATTTGCCCCTGTAGTTACTAATTCCCCAAATCTATGAAACTGCATTCATAATGGGGTTCAGCTGGACTAGACACAACCAGGCCTGATTACTGCAAACCCTGTTCAATCAAATCAACACTTAAATAGAACTTTTTCAACAGCATGAAGTTGGTTAAAATGTCTTACCCAGTAACACACTGTGCCAAAATTGAAAGAAAGTCCAGAAAGGATGAGGAAGAAGGTGATTGAAATACATCAGTCTGGGAAGGGTTTCAAAGCTATTTCAAAGGCTCTGGGACTCCAGAGAACCACAGTGAGAGACATTATCTCCAAATGGAAAAACTCGGCACAATAGTGAACCTTCCCAGAAGTGGCAGATCTTCCAAAATTCCTCCAAGAGCGCAGCAACTACTCCTCCAGGAAGTCACAAAAGAGCCAAGGACAACATCAAAGGACCTCTTGCATCAATAAAGGTCACTGTTCATGACTCCACTATCAGAAAGACACTGGGCAAAAATGGCATCTATGGAAGAGTGGCGAGGTGAAAACCACTGCTAACCCAGAAGAATATTAAGGCTCATCTGAATTTTGCCAAAACACACCTTAATGATCCTCAAACATTTTGGGAGAACGTTCTCTGGATTGATGAGTCAAAAGTGGAACTGTTTGGAAGACAGGGGTCCGTTACATCTGGTGTAAACCAAACACAGAATTCCACAAAAAGAACATCATACTTGCAGTCAAGCATGGTGGTGGCATTGTGATGGTGTGGGGATACTTTGCTGCTTCAGGGCCTGGGCATCTTGCAGTAATTGAGGGAAACATGAATTCTGCTCTCTACCAGAAAATCCTAAAGGAGAATGTCTGGTCTTCAGTCTGTAAGTTGAAACTCAAACGCAACTGGATTATGCAGCAAGACAATGATCCAAAGCGTAGGAGTAAGTCCTAATTCTAGAAGTAAGTGAAAGACTGATCTCAAGTTATCGGAAGCGTTTGGTTGCAGTTATTGCTGCTAAAGGTGGCACAACCAGATTTTAAGTTTAGTTTTTCACATTGGTGATAGGTGCTGGATACCATTTTTCAATAAAAAATAATACAATAAAAAATGTATTGTGTTTACTCAGGCTGCCTTTGTTTTGTGTTGTATTTCATTTGAAGATCTAAAACTATTTAGTATGAGATATACACAAAAAGCGAAGAAATCAGAATGGGGCAAATACTTTTTCACAGCAATGTATATGTAATAGGAATTGGGTAGAGAGAATAGTAGAACAGCTAGAGCCTTGCTATATGCTACATGTTTGTGTGGTTTTGTATATGTATAAGATGGGGAGTATAAGTATTATTTCTTTTAATGTTTGTGTCTGCATGCTCATTTATTAACAGGTCAGATTATTGTTGCCACTCTGTGTGCATTTCTCATGCGCACTCGCCGTGTATGGCTGTTCTCTGCACACTTGCTCCCACTGATTGGACGGGTGTGTTTAGTTTCTCAAGATAATGCCCTGATGCTCACTACTGTTTCCATGGGGATAACTGCGGCAGAGGTTGCCATCTTCCTCCTCATGAATCTGTTTGTCCCATATAGATTGGCCAGGGCCACATACCAGCAAATAGCACAATCACAGGTAAACCTACATGTTCTTGCACTCAAAGTATGTTTAAGTGTTTGCTACAACAAACCAGTGTAAAGTAAAATGCACATCTGCACACATTGTACTCTCAAATTCCCAGCTCCGTATTTCTCAGTGTCTGTTTTTCTGTAGGTGACGGATTTGTACCGGTTGTTGGCGGTGGGCATGACTCTCTGGCATAGCTTTGCTGTGCCTGTGTTGTTCAGTGCATTCTGGTTTGTACTGTTTGGAGTTCAGCTTGTCTCCAATTTTGGCAGCTCCACTGCCATCCAAGAGGGGCTGCTGCTCTACCTCCTCACCAGGTAAACACTCACTGAAGGAGTAAACACACTCAAAAATGTCACTTGTTTAGTTGATTTTTAAGGTTTGGCGAACACAAATCAGTAGGATGAGGCCGATAAGCATTCTAAAAAAAATTATTTATGATATTACCTATTGATTTCATGGCTATTGTATTCTGGTTGTATTCTTGATATTTACAATGAGGGGAAAAAAGTATTTGATCCCCTGCTGATTTTGTACGTTTGCCCACTGACAAAGAAATGATCAGTCTATAATTTTAATGGTAGGTGTATTTTAACAGTGAGAGACAGAATAACAACAAAAAAATCCAGAAAAATGCATCTCCAAAAAGTTATAAATTGATTTGCATTTTAATGAGGGAAATAAGTATTTGATCCCCTATCAATCAGCAAGATTTCTGGCTCCCAGGTGTCTTTTACACAGTTAACGAGCTGAGATTAGGAACACTCTCTTAAAGGGAGTGCTCCTAATCTCAGTTTGTTACCTGTATAAAAGACACCTGTCCACAGAAGCAATCAATCAATCAGATTCCAAACTCTCCACCATGGCCAAGACCAAAGAGCTGTCCAAGGATGTCAGGGACAAGATTGTAGACCTACACAAGGCTGGAATGGGCTACAAGACCATCGCCAAGCAGCTTGGTGAGAAGGTGACAACAGTTGGTGAGATTATTCGCAAATGGAAGAAACTGTCAGTCTCCCTCGGTCTGGGGCTCCATGCAAGATCTCACCTCGTGGAGTTTCAATGATCATGAGAACGGTGAGGAATCAGCCCAGAACTACACGGGAGGATCTTGTTAATAATCTCAAGGCAGCTGGGACCATAGTCACCAAGAAAACAATTGGTAACACACTACACTGCTGCCTATGACCCCAAGAACACCATCCCCACCGTCAAACATGGAGGTGGGAACATTATGCTTTGGGGGTGTTTTTCTGCTAAGGGGACAGGAGAACTGCACCGCATCAAAGGGACGATGGACGGGGCCGTGTACCGTCAAATCTTGGGTGAGAACCTCCTTACCTCAGCCAGGACATTGAAAATGGGTCATGGATGGGTATTCCAGCATGACAATGACCCAAAACACACAGCCAAGGCAACAAAGGAGTGGCTCAAGAAGAAGCACATTAAGGTCCTGGAGTGGCCTAGCCAGTCTCCAGACCTTAATCCCATAGAAAATCTGTGGAGGGAGCTGAAGGTTCGAGTTACCAAACGTCAGCCTCGAGACCTTAATGACTTGGAGAGGATCTGCAAAGAGGAGTGGGACAAAATCCCTCCTGAGATGTGTGCAAACCTGGTGGCCAACTACAAGAAACGTCTGACCTCTGTGATTGCCAACAAGGGTTTTGCCACCAAGTACTAAGTCGAAGGGGTCAAATACTTATTTCACTCATTAAAATGCAAATCAATTTATAACTTTTTTGAAATGTGTTTTTCTGGATTTTTTTTTGTTGTTATTCTGTCTCTCACTGTTAAAATACACCTACCATTAAAATTATAGACTGATCATTTCTTTGTCAGTGGGCAAACGTACAAAATCAGCAGGGGATCAAATACTTCCCCCTCCCCCCACTGTAGGCGTAAATATGTAAAACCCCTTTTTAGTGAGTTTTGAACTTTCAGTGTTGTAGCTTATGATATTTTTATGCACCATAAACAATGTTAAAATTCAAAGTTGCATCTCCTATTACGGATGTAAAAATCTTACACTGAACTGCAAATAGGGCCGAATGGAATTATTCTAATTCTCTCCTTATGCTGCTTTGAACAGTAACCCAATTCAGAAAGGTTGTGCATTTGTATGGCAAATTGTTGGTTTGCTAAATTTGTACTACTGTTCTTCTCTGTGTGTGTGTGTGTGTGTGTGTGTGTGTGTGTAAGTGTGTCTGAGTGCTGTGCTAGTCCTTACTCTCTGCTGGGTTTGACATTTGTGGTTTCTTATTTGGCACTGGGCCTCCTGAATCTCTGCAAATTCTGCCTGGGAGGATTCACAGGGCTGCAGAACCACAATGTCATGCACAGGTATGTGTGTAAATACATGTTTATACTTTTGTAAACGTAGTAAATATTGGCAAAATATTTTACTACTAAAATATGTTGTGTGTGTGTGTATGTTGCAGGGGTGTGACAGAAGGTGTGACTCTGTTGTTGTTGGCCCTACAGACTGGCTTGTTGGACTTGCCAGCCCTGCAACGCTGCTTCCTCCTCTTTATCATACTCTTTATCGTCCTCACTTCCACACTGCAGAGCATGAGTGAGATAACCGAGCCCATTGTGCTAGGACTTGGGGCCAGTAGAAACGGGTAGAAATTTACCATTTGAATTTCTGTCCATTTTCTTTGGTGTCACACCCAAACAGTTAATTTTCACTAATATGTATCAGTATAATATATTTCAGTATAATATACAGTACTGTGCAAAAGATTTAGGCACAAAGAAATGCTGTAGAGCAAAGATGCCTTCAAAATAATGAAATGAAATGTTTCTACATTAAAATAAAAATACAGTAAAGAGCAGTAAACAGTAGTAAATGAAACAAAGTCAATATTTGGTGTGACAAAAAAATTTAAATAAAAATAGTAGTCTCCGGTACAATTAGTGCAGTTTTATAAGGAAATGAGCTGGAGTTGTTCTGGACACTTTGACTTTCGCACTCGCTTCTTATTTTTGCAGCAAAACCCAGCAGCCTTCATTGTGTTTTTTGTTTGAAAAGTGGTCTCTTACAGCTTGGTCGCCAAGCTGCCACTGTTGGGCACTTGGGCAAGGCCCTTAACCCTCAACTGCTCCCCGGGCGCCGCAGCAAAAATGGCTGCCCACTGCTCCGGGTGTGTTCACGGTTTGTAGTGTGTGTGTTCACTACTCACAACTCCTAATGTGTGTGCATTAACTTGCAAGGGTTAAATGCAGAGAACAAATTCCAAGTATGGGTTACCATACATTCACGTGTCTTCACATGTCACGTTCACTTTCACTCCACTTCTTTCACTTACATAATATGCCGCTTTCTTTAATGGCATACAAAAAATTTTCTGTAACATTTAATTTTGTGCTAGAAAACTAATGTTTGGGAATCAAAAACGTTTTTTGTACTGACTTGATAATGTAGAAGTCATAAAATAAAAATAAAAAATCTATAACAAAGTTTGTACAAAAAAAATAGGGTGCCTAAAACTTTTGAACAGTACTGTATTTCACTAATATATCAGTATATTGTCAGCATATTTTGTTCAAATACCTCATGGTTATCATGGAATATTCTTACCAATTTAACAACATATTTATGTAAGTGTTAGCAGGTGTAATAGTCACTCAGGCTGAGGCAGCTTAAAAAATCTATGGGGAATAAGCATAGGGCCATTACATACAATGGTGTAACCATATTTAAATTCCTGTGGGAGTTGTGTCATTCGTAAAATGGCTGTGAATAGTCACATGGAAAAGAAGCAATGAATACCCTGACCTAAACCTGTGTGTGCATAGGTGTGTGTGGAAGCATGTCCGGGGGCTGAGCATGTGTGTATTCCTGCTGCTTTTTCCTGGCTTCATGGCCTTTAAGATATCCCAGTTCTTCCCCATGGACTTCTGGCTTCTCATCCTGGTTTCCAGCTGTATGCTTACATCACTGCAGGTATGATTGGACAATTCACAGCCACACTTATCATGAAAAGGCCACCAATACATACTTCTTTTGCATGCACATTCAAAGTATTGCATAATGTTAAAAGTAGAGATCTTGATGAGCCTAAGTTGTCATTTGCTATGTGTTCTAGGTGACAGGGACCCTATTAATTTACTGCTTGTTCATGATGGAGGTGTGGCGCGGTGCTGCCCTGCCCAGCCTTGACGAGGTGGTGTATTGTGTGAACGCTGTGTGTCGGGCATTGGAGTTTGCTTTGGCACTGTGTGTGGTTGCTTACGGGGCATGGGAGTCACTGTGGGGTGAGTGGAGCTGGATAGGGGCATCCGTTATCATCATCCACTCCTACTGCAACGTGTGGCTACGTGCCCAGGCTGGATGGAAGAGCTTCTTGCTTCGGCAGGAAGCTGCACGCAAGATCAACTCACTCCCACGGGCGAGTGCTGAACAGCTGCAAGAACACAGTGATGTCTGTGCCATCTGTTTTCAGGTCAGCATCGGGTTTGGATTGTAAATATTGGATAATGGTTGTGTATAGAACAATGAGAAACTAGATAAATGCCCTGCTGACCAATCTGAGCAGGGTTCATTCTAGATAAGATTTGAATTTTGATTTTGATACTGTCACAAAATTGTCCCACAGAACAATTTTAGCAATCGCAAACAGATGCAAATACAATTATAAAATAGTCACACCACGACTGTACAAATCTTTAGACAGTTATCATTCATAATGTGCATGTTTGACTACCTAGCAAGTACACTGATTATCTTCACCTAAAGGCCAGCTAATGCTGAAGTGGTTAAACAGTAAGGTCAGATTGTTGTATATGACCAAATTATTTTTTGACTTCTCCCTGTCTTCCTTTGAGTCTCTGGTATTTCCTTTGTAATAAATCTCGGCATATTTTCATCAAATAGCTCTCAAATTATAGCTATCAAAAGTTTTTTTGGGCACTGTACTGTATTTTCCATTGTGCTGGTTTCCATCAATACAGTCAAAACAGTGCATACTGGGCCGTATTTGAAGCTTTGCAATTTGTGACACAGAAACTCAGAACACCGTAGAATGGTAATAACCCACTTGAATTATTGTGGCTGTGGTCCATCCTGAAGTGATGAACCCTACGCAGGGGACTTCAAAGGAAGGGCACCCATAGCAGCCATTTGTAGTGTTGTTACAAACTGAAGTGATGAATAGATTTATTTCAAAGGGTTGTTTAAAACAGTTATTTTTGAAGGGAAAACTAATGGATGCTCCTGAGATTCTTTACAATGTTATTAAAATGACCATGGAAACACAAAAAAAACAGGCAGAGTTCATGTACAAAATACACTGTGTTGTATAGTCTATATGTGTGACCTGACCATCACCCATGTATGGCTGTTGAACATCCTATTCCAGATTTAGTCCCCTTTGCCGTTATAATAACCTCCACTCTTCTGGGAATGTGACTGTAGGTACAGTATCTCACAAAAGTGAGTACACTCCTCACATTTTTGTAAATATTTTATTATATCTTTTCATGGGACAACACTAAAGAAATGACACTTTGCTACAATGTAAAGTAGTGAGTGTACAGCTTGCATAACAGTGTAAATTTGCTGTCCCCCCCAAAATAACTCAACACACAGCCATTAATGTCTAAACCGCTGGCAACAAAAGTGAGTACACCCCTAAGTGAAAATGTCCAAATTGGGCCCAATTAGCCATTTTCCCTCCCCGGTTTAATGTGACTCGTTAGTGTTACAAGGTCTCAGGTGTGAATGGGGAGCAGGTGTATTAAGTTTGGTGTTATCACTCTCACACTCTCTCATACTGGTCACTGGAAGTTCAACATGGCACCTCATGGCAAAGAACTCTCTGAGGATCTGAAAAAAAGAATTGTTGCTCTACATAAAGATGGCCTAGGCTATAAGAAGATTGCCAACACCCTGAAACTGAGCTGCAGCACGGTGGCCAAAACCATACAGCGGTTTAACAGGACAGGTTCCACTCAGAACAGGGCTCGCCATGGTCGACCAAAGAAGTTGAGTGCACGTGCTCAGCATCATATCCAGAGATTGGCTTTGCAGAATAGACGTCTGAGTGCTGCCAGCATTGCTGCAGAGGTTGAAGGGGTGGGGGGGGTCAGCCTGTCAGTGCTCAGACCATACGCTGCACACTGCATCAAATTGGTCTGCATGGCTGTTGTCCCAGAAGGAAGCCTCTTCTAAAGATGATGCACAAGAAAGCCTGCAAACAGTTTGCTGAAGACAAGCAGACTAAGGACATGGATTACTGGAACCATGTCCTGTGGTCTGATGAGACCAAGATAAACTTATTTGGTTCAGATGGTGTCAAGTGTGTGTGGTGGCAACCAGGTGAGGAGTACAAAGACAAGTGTGTCTTGCCTACAGTCAAGCATGGTGGTGGGGCTGCCATGGTCTGAGGCTGCCATGGTCTGAGGCTGCCATGGTCTGGGGCTGCCATGGTCTGGGGCTGCCATGGTCTGGGGCTGCCATGGTCTGGGGCTGCCATGGTCTGGGGCTGCCATGGTCTGGGGCTGCATGAGTGCTATCGGCACTGGGGAGCTACAGTTCATTGAGGGAACCATGAATGCCAACATGGACTGTGACATACTGAAGCAGTTCCCTTTGGAAACTGGGCCGCAGGGCAATATTCCAACATGATAACAACCCCAAACACACCTCCAAGACGACCACTGCCTTGCTAAAGAAGCTGAGGGTAAAGGTGATGGACTGGCCAAGCATGTCTCCAGACCTAAACCCTATTGAGCATCTGTGGGGCATCCTCAAACGTAAGCGCAAGGTCTCTAACATCCACCAGCTCTGTGATGTCGTCATGGAGGAGTGGAAGAGGACTCCAGTGGCAACCTGTGAAGCTCTGGTGAACTCCATGCCCAACAGGGTTAAGGCAGTGCTGGAAAATAATGGTGGCCACACAAAATATTGACACTTTGGGCCCACTTTGGGCCCAATTTGGACATTTTCACTTAGGGGTGTACTCACTTTTGTTGCCAGCAGTTTAGACATTAATGGCTGTGTGTTGAGTTATTTTGAGGGGACAGCAAATTTACACTATTATACAAGCTGTACACTCACTACTTTACATTGTAGCAAAGTGCCATCTCGTCAGTGTTGTCCCATGAAAAGATATAATAAAATATTTACAAAAATGTGAGGGGTGTACTCACTTTTGTGAGATACTGTATTTGTGTCCATTTAACCACAAGAGCATTACATGAGGTTGTGCATGTAGTTGGCATTCCAGTTCATCTCAAAAGTGATCAATGGGGTTAATCATTTCAGGGGTTTGTGCAGGCCACTCAACTTCTTCCACACCAACCTTGGCATATAATTTCTTTATGGACTTCCCTTTGTGTACAGGGGCACTGTCATACTGGAACATGTTTGGAACATGTCTTAATGCTACAGCATACAAACCCATTCTAGACAATTCTGTGCCAATTTTGTGACAACAGTTTGAGGAAGACCCACATATGGGTGTGATTGTCAGGTGTCCAACTAAAAGAAATAGAAGGGCTGAAAGCAGTGACGTGGCATATAAGCTCTCTGGTATAAGTTCTGCATTTTTATCACTGCCTTAGGTAACATAGATCTTGCAGTTGATTGTATTTGTAAATTAGGCTATTTTACAGAATCAGCTTAAGCGAAATGTAACTGATAAATGAAATCTTTAACAGCATGGGAAAATTTCATTGTAAATGGGTTATTTACAAGTTTACAAGTGTCAGTGATTGTGCTACTGTAGAACAATTGATGTTAAAGTGTGTACCAAATGGCCATTATTTTTGACCGCTACATAAACGGACTTTTCAGAGTTCTCAGTGTGGCGTGCATAGCTTTTCGAGGGTCTAGGGCATAGTTATAGAAACCTGTACATGTATCCCATAATGCTCAATGCTCACAGTGAATATTGCTTTATAAAGATGAATTATGTATTTTTTTACTGAAAAATGTTTTTATATTGTATGCATTTATGTTGTTATGATATTGAGATTTCAATGGAAACATCTAGAAGTAGCTAATATTTGTTACTTTTTGAACAATTTTTCCAAACCATCTTGCACACCAATTCAAATATCCTTTATCCATATCGTCTCTCTGTCCTGCAGGATATGACATCTGCTGTGATAACCTACTGTGGTCATTTTTTCCATGGAAACTGTCTTAGAAAGTGGCTGTATGTTCAGGAAACCTGCCCCATGTGCCACACTCCCATCAAACCATCCACATCCATCCCAACACCTGCTGCTGGTGATGCCCAACCAAACCCACCACAGACCCAACCCCACCCACCTCAGCAAGAGCCAGTTACTGAACACACTGACACTCACCAAGCAGAGCAGGGCCCAGTGGAAGACGAAGTCCATTCACCAGATAAGAAGTCCGAGTCTGAGGCACCACCCAGAAGAAAGGGTCTGCAGGATCTGAACTGTAGTGCCAGTGGAGACACTGCTGGTCCTAGCTGCTCATTAGAAGGAAATCCCTGCAGTGAGAGAAACTGGGAATCTGAGCAGAGGACTAACCAGCCCAGAGAGGCCAATTCAGCTATGGACTCAGACAGAGAACCATGACTCTGTCACTCTGTCTTTCAGTGGTAGTCATGGAGCCAATAAAAAAGAAGGAAAAGTGGATCATTAGATGACAATAGAGAGCCAGCAGTTCTCTGAAATCCGAGTAACAAAGACTTCAACCCAGTTTCCTGGTGGAATGATGCTTCTTCTAATCATCTTAACCATGTGCTGGTATCTTCTCATCACAGCACTTCTTCAAGCAATACAAAATGTAATATTTGTTATGGTTACATTTCTGTTGAAATGTTTAAAATGCATAGGTTGTTGTGAGGATGTTTGTCCTTTAATGAAGGGTAAAAGTGAAGGTGAGATTATTTTGCTGTCTCTTTTTTTTGAAGCAATGTATAATAACTGGATAATTTAACTTAATTCTTTAAAAATGATGTCCTATTTCAATACAAGTCGCGTATCATCTGTATGTTGCGGTCAAATATGCAGGTGAAGAGATAAGCTCTCCACCGAGCACATAGGTATCTGGCAGTGCCTCATCATTCTGTTCTGTTTCATGCAACCATAATTTTCACTGTCACTTTGTCCACAGCATCAAGTATATTTTTCTGTTCATTAAATGTTGTTTAACTATTACAACATTTTGACTTTAATTTATGTTGCTCTACAAATAATCTTTTAACTTGAATTGTGATTTAAAAAAAAGAGAGATTATATCTAATGATTAAATTTCATGCACCTGTCGTATTCTTAGACCTGGATTCTACTTCTGAGACCGCATGTCTGTGAGCATTTCAAGGTGTCTTGCACAGATGCTCATATAGGTGTCTGCCTTAAGATGACATGAGTGTATACACTAGAGCATATTGTCACATGTACCAAGACCAGAATTTAGAGGAAATTGAGCAAAGAAAATACAAGTACTGAAGCCAAAAACAAAGGAGAGTTAGATGTTGCACAGTAGGAATAAAGGATAGAAGAGAGCAGAGTGTTTTGAAAAAAGAATGATGACTATGGAAACAAAACAAATAATGAAGCCTTGTGCGATCACTTTGCACCAAAAGTGTTTCTGAAGCATTTTCACTTGTATGTATTAAGCAGTATCAATTGTTTCATGTATGGAAGCACCTCAATTTAACTATGTAAAAATACACAATTATAGCAATCATGGAATGACTTGTTGACCTGATTGACTTGTTTTCCATTCACTAACATGGGAGTGGGTGGGGTTAAAAATTGTACTGCAACCAGGCACTAGAGGGCCTCCGAAATTTTGCCTTCACTTTGAAACCCCTGTTAATACCCACATATACAGCATTACACACACACACACACACACACACACACACACACACACACACACACACACACACACACACATATATATATATATATATATATATATATATATATATATATATATATATATATATAATATAGCCAGTGACTGTATATGTGGGTATTAATAGGGGTTAATTTCAATCTGATCTCAATGATGTTGAGATCAGGGCTCTGTGGGGGCCATACTATCACTTCCAGGACTCCTTGTTCTTATTTAAGATATTTTTCCAGTATCTCATTTCCATGAGCTGTAAGCCGTAATCATCAAGATTAAAACAAAAACGACTTGAAATATTTCACTATGTGTAAAGACTCTAGAATATATGAAAGTTCCACTTTTTGAATTTAATTATGAAAAAAACACCTTCTCTACGATATTTGAGATGCACACACACACATATACATATATATATATATATATATATATATATATATATATATATATATATATGCATCTCAAATATCGTAGAAAAGGGTTTTTGAACCATGTTAACACTGAAATTTAGAATTGGAGTAGAACCAATGCTCTCTCCTCAAAACATGACTTTGTTGCCAGGAAGATGAATTCGCACACACATAGTTACAGAGAAAGGTGTTTTGAAGGTTCCAGCTAGTGTTTTGAAATACGAAGTCTACCTCCTTTTCAATCGTGCCCGTGTCCAAGAGAGAACTTCTCAGGTCAAAGCAAGAAATTTGTTGGTTTCTGACCTTGACGAAGCCCTGAGCCTCCAAAAGTTTAGGGGGCCTCCAGATGAAATTAAGTTTGTACCCCTAGGGCATTGTCATCAGGACACATTGATGCCCAATAGGGGCCCATTAGATGATGTATTCGGCTGTAAAGTGTACCTTTGCATTCAGCACTTGTGCAATACACAATCTGGACATAGTGCTTTGTCTGCTGAGAATACCAGTGATGTGATGCAGGCATCAGTGGGATGCATGTGGCTCAGCCCGTCCTGCTCATGATCCATAATACAACCCCTGGCAAAAATTATGGAATCACCACACTTGGAGGATGCTCACCCAGATTTTTTACTTCTTAGCAAATAAACAATTCACAGATATGGCACAAACAATTTTTGTTTAATAACTGAACATTCTGGCTTCGTGAAACATACCTCATACCTCAAAAAAGTTCAATTAAATTGTTTTAATTCATGGCATATTTTTTTCCAGATCAAGTAGAGGAAAAAATTGTGGAATCACTCAATGTTGAGGAAATAAATAATGGAATCATCAATAAAAAAAATCACAATTAGTACTTTGTTGCTCCTCCTCTGGCTTTTATGATGGCCTGAATTCTTTGAGGCATGGACTTTACTAATGAAAAACAATATTCTTCATGGAGCTAGTTCCAACTTTCTCGAATAGTGGTTGACAGATCAGCTTTGCAGGATGGAGCCTTGTCATGGACCACTGTACAAATCTCATACAAAACTCTGAGTGTTTATACTAGAGAGAAACTGGGCATACAAGTCTCTTCATGTTTACAACTTTATTGTTTTTTTGGGCACGTTCATGATTTACAGTTACAACATCGAGGACATTGAGGCATTGAAAGCTGAGGTACTGCTCAACCAGATCATAAACTTATTTGTTAGCTGAACAAAGTTAATTAACACTCTTCTATTGGCCCACTCTTCTTTGCAGGACTGCTTTAGTTCAGCCACTTTTTGAGTGTGAACTGCCCGTTTAAGATCCTGCCACAGCATCTCAATTGGTTCAAGTCAAGACTTTGACTAGGTCACTCCAAAACTTTAATTTTGCTTTTTTGAGCCAGAGGTAGATTTACTCCTAGGCTTTGGATCATTGTCATGCTGCATAATCCAGTTGCACTTGAGTTTCAACTTACAGACTGAAGACCAGACATTCTCCTTTAGGATTTTCTGGTAGAGAGCAGAATTCGTGTTTCCCTCAATTATTGCAAGTTGCCCAGGCCCTGAAGCAGCAAAGCATCCCCACACCATCACACTGCCACCACCATGCTTGACCGTAGGTATGATGTACTTTTTGTGAAATTCTGTGTTTAGTTTACACCAGATGTAACGGAACCCCTATCTCTCCAAAATGTTCCACTTTCGACTCATGAATCCACAGAACAATCTCCCAAAATGTTTGAGGATCATCAAGGTGTGTTTTGGCAAATTTCAGATGAGCCTTAATGTTCTTCTGGGTTAGCAGTGGTTTTCACCTCGCCACTCTTCCATGGATGCCATTTTTGCCCAGTGTCTTTCTGATAGTGGAGTCATGAACAGTGACCTTTATTGATGTAAGAGAGGCCTGTAGGTCCGTTGATGTTGTCCTTGGCTATTGTGTGACTTCCTGGATGAGTAGTTGCTGTGCTCTTGGAGGAATTTTGGAAGGTCAGCCACTTCTGGAGAGGTTCACTACTGTGCATGCAGAGTTTTTCCATTTGGAGATAATGTCTCTCACTGTGGTTCTTTGGAGTCCCAGAGCCTTTGAAATAGCTTTGTAACCCTTCCCAGACTGATGTATTTCAATCATCTTCCTCATCATTTCTGGAATTTCTTTCAATTTTGGCACAGTGTGTTACTGGGTAAGAACTTTTAACCAACTTCATGCTGTTGAAAAAGTTCTATTTAAGTGTTGATTTGATTGAACAGGGTTTGCAGTAATCAGGCCTGGTTGTGTCTAGTCCAGCTGAACCCCATTATGAATGCAGTTTCATAGATTTGGGGAATTAGTAACTACAGGGGCAAATACATTTTCACACAGGCTCAGTTGGTATTGGATAACTTCTTTGCTTCAATAAATAACCTTATCCTTTAAATATTGTATTTTATGTTTACTCAGGTTACCTTTGTTTCAACAATTTATGGTGTGGCGAGGGAAAAACCACTCGACCATGTGAGATTAGGGGAGATGTGGAATACTCAGAGGAGACATAGCTGAGGGAAAAACCGACCTCTGGGGAGAATAAGAGGAAAGTACCACTTACTGTGCAGAGGGGAAAAATTACACAGTATAAGACAGGTGCCCTATCAGCATTTTTGTGACACCCTAAATGACCATAATTGATGACCTCTCTTTCTCTCTCTTTCTCTCTCTCTCTCTCTGAGATATATCTCTATGATATACACCAATCTGCCATAAACATTAAAACCACTGAGAGGTTAAGTGAATAACATGGATTCTCTTGCTACAATGGCACCTGTCAAGGGGTGGGATATATTAGGCAAAAAGTGAATTGTCAGTTCTCAAAGTTGATATGTTGGAAGTAATAAAAATGGGCAAGCATAAGCATCTGAGCGACTTTGACAAGGGTCAAATTGTGATGGCTGGATGACTGGGTCAGAGCATCTCCAAACTGGCAGGTCTTGTGGGGTGTTCCCGGTATGCAGTGGTTAGTACCTAATAAAAGTGGTCCAAGGAAGGACAACCGGTGAACTGATGACAGGGTCATGGGCGCCCAAGGCTCACTGATACGAGTGGGGAGCGAAGGCTAGCCCGTTTGGTCCGATCCCACAAAAGAGCTACTGTAGCACAAATGGCTGAAAAGTTTAATGCTGGCTATGATAGAAAGGTGTCAGAACAAACAATGCATTGCAGCTTCCATGCTGACCCTTGTCCACCACCGAGTGCCTACAATGGGAATACTTTGGTACACCTTCGTCAGTCAACACCATTCGCCGCTGCATCCACAGATGCAAGGTAAGGCTTTACTATGCAAAGCAGAAGCCGTACATCAACACTGTCCAGAAGCGCCGCCGACTTCTCTGGGCTCCGACTCATCTGAGATGGACAGTAGTACAGTGGAATCGTGTTTTGTGATTCGACATTTCAAATAGTTTTTGGACAAAACAGCTGTCGTGTTCTCCGGGCCAAAGAGGAAAAGGACCATCCAAGCTGTTATCAGCATCAGGTCCAAAAGACATCGTCTGTCATGGTATGGGGGTGTGTCAGTGCCCATGGCATGGGGAACTTGCACATCTGTGAGGGCACCATTAATGCAGAAAGATATGTACACATTTTGGAGCAACATACGCTGCCATATAGAGCAGGACAACGCCAACCACATTCTGCCCGGATTACAAGCGCATGGTTGCATAAGCAGAGAGTGCGGGTGCTAGTGTAACGAATCAATCATTACTAGCATTATTCTTTTCCACCAGAATAATGTAATGGATCAACTTTAAACATGAAAAACGAAACAGAAGCGCACGCTTCGATTCGAAGCACCTTTTTAAAGGAGACAAGTTTTAAAGCGTGCCCGCATTATCTACCAGAATATGTAGTAAATCGGGTGAATCTGCAACATTTAAAAATATTCTCCACCAGTTACAATTTATGTAACGAATTAAAAGATGTTTAACACGTTTAAATGTATTCTCCAATTTATATAAGGAATTAGCTCGAATGGCGTGAAATATATCTATATATCTAATCAACGCGTGTTGTGACCAGTTATAAATATACATCAGCCATGAAAGGGAATTCATGTATGTGCACATATACATATAGATAATTAACTACAATGGATTATAATTAATTATGACTATGTATGTGGTCTAGATCAGCTTTTAGGATTAGCTGTTGTCTAGTTTGGAATTATGAACTCTAAAGAGGGAGTTTATCCTTCTGGCCAGGAAGGATTAACCAACGAAGTTGTTATTAAAAATTAGAGCGGGTAAGCGAGGTTCTTATGCAGTGCAGAAGGGACTCTATCACGTGACCAAAAACAGAGAAAATCAAGCGTGGGATAACAGATTTTAATAACTAGATGTAACTATGGATACACACGACTAACTCTAAGCAAAACATACATATGTAAATCTATATACAAGGAAAGAAAAGGTATAGAGAGAAAGTAATGAAATAAAAGGGAATGGCAGAAAAAACACAACTAATTAGCCTTTTTCAAAACCAGCAACGAACTTAAATCTCCTGTAAACAGGGGTACAATCTTAAACGCAGATATAGATCCATTAACTATACTTGCATGGCTCCGGTTTGAAAGTTCGCGTGAGGTCGTGTAGAGTTCGCTGGTTTGTCGTGCGGTTTGAAAAGGCGTGGGCCGTGAGGCGGTTGCATCCTTTGTCCGGGAGAGAGAGATCCTGGCTTCCTCTTCCTGGTGCACGTGGCCCCGGGGGAGAGAAGCCGGAAAGAGTGTAGATGTGAAGTTGAAGAGTGTGAGTGAAGAGAGACTGAAGAGAGTTCAAAGCGTGGTGTTGTTTTAAAGACAACACCAACGCACACGCCTCTTTGGGCTATGGGCCAATCAGGAAGTTGGATTTGTTGGCGGGATGAACTCTCTTTGTCTGGTCTCAGACCTGGATTTGCATGTCCAGGGAGGGGCCGGTTTAAACCGTATTACGTGTGAAATTAAGAAAAAGCATGAAATAATGTATCCCATTGCAATATGATATGCATAATCAATCAGTGTATCGCAAGACAATTAACCACATACCAAATTCGATGGACTTATAAAGAATATTACAAGTAAAACATGGTTACAGACATTTAAAATCACATCCTAAGTTAAGCTATCTAAAATCATTATAGTTATGAAACATAAACACACAATATATGCAAACACGAAAACATCACACTATTTGGACATCGAATAATTACATATAATTACATGTTACATTGAAAAGAGATTCTCCCATTGTGTGTGTGTGTTTGTGTGTGTGTGTGTGTGTGTGTGTGTCTGAAGAGGGGGGGTCGTGTCGCATTCTGATGGCATCTGGTGAAGACCGGAGGGGGGGTTACCGATAAGGATTCAAGGCTCAGAGATACACAGAGAAACTTTTTTTGCTAGATCCAGGCTGATTCAGAAATCAGTTTGATACGTTCAGACGTTACACTAGCATGGCCTGCCTGCAGTCCTGACCTTCCGGGACATTCCGATTGAGAATGCTGAGAAAGTTGTGCAGCTGAAGAAATGCATAACAGATGAATGGGGGGAAAATTCCACTCGCTAAACTTAACCAGCTGGTGTCTTCAGTGTTCAAACGCTTAATAAGTGTTATTAAAAGAAAACAATGGAAAACAGTCGACTGTCCCAACTTTTTTGGAGTGTGTTGCAGTCATCAGATTTGAAATGAGTATATATTTTCAAAAATAAATAAATTTCACAAAGTAAAACATCAAATAATGTGTTAATAATGTGTTTTCAATATAGTACAGAGAATTTTTAAATGATTGTTTTTTTTGTTTGTTTTTTTGTTTTTTTTTTGCATTTTCCATACTGTCCCAACTTTTTCGGAATTGGGGTTGTGTGTGTGTGTGTGTGTGTGTGTGTGTTTGTGTGTGTGTATATATATATAAATGCTGTAGTGTTCATGTCCTGTGCAGCAGGTGGCAGCAAAAGATTAACATCATCCTTTTATGCGTCATTAAAAGCGGAAGAGTGGTCACCCTAAAAGACATTTTATCTCATCACCTGTGAAATTATTTTTAAGTAATTGACAAAAACCGGGTTATTTGGTATATTAAATGTCCTATCGGACTTTTAATTTCTCTGTACTGTAGCTGTTGAGTAACTTCAAAATACATAAATACATGAAAGCTTGATAGCTCGCTACATTTCAGGTTAGCTTTCAGAATAGGCTACACACTGAAACTATTATGTTTCCTACCTGTATTCTGACAAAATCCCCACCCCCTAACCCGCCTGTCTCGCTAATAGGTCCGCCATATAGCGTCCTCGATTGGCGAGCCGCCTTTGAGTGTGAACCGTAAGCCAATAGTAGGGCAAAAGGCGGGGCAGTACGAGCCAATCACAGCAAAGAAAATGCAAAATTTTTTTAAGAAATACGGGTGGGGTAAGCAATGCAGCAAGACTAGGTAAGCATAGCAACAGTCCGCCAAAAGTTCAGCGCGCTAACAGATATTTGGTGCGGCGGGTTTGCAGTGCAGCTCCGCTAAACCACTGCGGGTAGTGAGGGGTAAGATGGCGCTTAAACGAATCCAAAAGGTAAGCATTAAATGCGCTAAAGATTTGACTAAAGCGCTTTTTCTTTAAAAAACAAAAAACATTAAAAAGCGGTTCATGTGACTCATGGAGCCCATTAACAAGTGCAGCCTAGTGACTGAGTGATTTAGTTTACAGCTATGCAGCTACAGATTATACACAACTACATAAGAGCTATAAACTGGTCCAGGGTGAGTGTACTGTCGGGTTACACATTTACATACCGCATATATATATATATATATATATATATATATATATATATATATATATGTATATGTATATATATATATATATATATATATATGTATATGTGTGTGTGTGTATGTATGTATATATGTATGTGTATATGTATGTGTATATGTGTATATGTATATGTATGTTTGTATATATATGTATATGTATGTGTATATATGTATTTAAATTTAAACAGGCCCCTGAAAAGAAACGGATAAGCCAGCTGTTCGTTATTTCTGTCTATAACGTGTCAGCAGACTTGTCAGTACATGAGACCGCACACACTACAGTCCTGCTAGAGATGTAACTTTATAATCTCAGAGATCATGTAGGTTTAACAGCATCTGGGTAGTGTTGAAGATGTGTTACACCTTTATCCATGTTCATACACAACCTTTGGACTCTTAGTGTCCCAAATAGTTTTCTCCCTTCGGCTCAATCTCTGATTAAAATAGTAAGAAGATCATCTTTCCCCATTCACCCAAATGCTCTTCCTAGCCTGCGATTTAGAAAAGTATTGAGCATTTGTTAAACTCCGTGTGTTTCAGTTCGTGTTTGTAACTGCGCGTGGTTGTGATCAGTGTTCATGTTGAGATTTGGTGAACAACCTGAAATCTCACGTTAAAAACACGTCTCTGAGTTGTTTTCAGTCCCGACAGCGTAAGTGCAGTTGCGCAATGCTCAAACGTGTAGAGTTGAATAGTTATGGAGATCAGCCAGGGTTGCCAGGTCTGATAAAAGCAGCCTAATGCTCGATAAAAACCAGCACAATACCAAAACCCAAAACGTTTCCCTTCCGAAGGGAAGGGATGAAGATCCAGCATCTATTATTTGTATCATGTAATATTTAAAAGTAACATCATACAATAGATTTTAATGAAACGGTATTAACAGGTGTCTAGATTATCCCCATAAAACCAAAAAACATGTTTTATACATTTTCATAAATAATGGAACCCTCTTTTGGGGGAAAAAAACCCCCAATAGAAATCATCACAGATATACTAATGGTTTCCACTACAAATACCATTACAAACAATCAGCTAAACATTAAAACCATTACCATTATTGGTCCTTAATGGTATCCACTAGACATAACATGCCACCAATAGAAGGCAACAGATTATCAGCAGAGACTCACAGGGACCATTACAGTTTCCATTAAAAGCAATAAAATTCCCATTATAACCATTACAAATTCTGTGAGGGTTTCTATAGTTTTTTTTGTTTGTTTGTTTGTTTGTTTTCTCTTTTCTTTTCTTCTTTTTCAGCAGGAAAAGTAGATCAGTAATCCAGTTCACTGACTCAAACTGTGATACATTCATAGAGTAATGTATAGAGATTAGAAACAAGAGAACAAGAGTCACTGTATGAGAGGAGAGCATCTCATATGGCTGTTGGTGCGGGTGATAATATTTTCTACTGTATACAGTTTTGAAAAGCTGCAGGTTTTCCTGGACTGAATATGTTTTTCTTTTTGCACATATCTTAATCACAAGTAAGGTTTTGGCATTTTAAATTCTGTTTACCCCCCAAAAGTGAAAAGTGAGAATCATTCCAGTTCCACTGAAAGATGGTGTGCATATTTCTGCATTTATTACCTAATCTATGTATGGAGAAACAAAATGACTGCTGAATTTAAAAGAGTTATATGTTTACAATGGGAAATGAGTTCTCACTTTGATCATCATCATCATCCACATCATTCTCTGTCTCATTCTCCTGAGGTTAAAGTCACTCATGGCATTTAAATGAAAAAAAAAAAAAAAAGGTTTATTGTTCTTGTCAGAGACCGTGGAATTCAAATAGCAGTTGCATCTCCAAGAAGTGACATTTAATATATTCACAAAAACAACAACAACAACAACAAAAAACTGATTTCCGTTCACTCTAACATCATGGGGAAGTAATCACTGATTGGTGTGTTCAGTGTGCAAGTGCTTTTCTCTGCTTTGATGATGTGCAGATGCATCATGGAGTCAGTATCTGATCACAAAATGAATTGATTAAAAAATATAGAAATATAATACCTTGATCAAAGTATGAAATTCACTGTTTGTGGAAAGTACACTGAGCTTGCAAGGTTTTAGACATCTTGCACGTGTAATCTGCATTTACGGCCGTGTTTTGAAAAAGCTGGCTCCTTACCCAATGTGATCTAGAGGTCTATGGTAGAAAGTAGCCTAAATAAAAAAAAATTTAAAAAAACATGATTTTATTTGGACAACATTTTTTTTTATGTACACAGTTGAGTATATTATTGGCAGAATGACACAATTTTGGGAAACCATGGGACCTGGCAACACTGATGTCAGCCGTCTAACTCGGTGACCTCTCGCTCCAATCCTGTATACTTCAGGTGTCTTCCCACCCACTAGCAAAAATAAACGTTGCACTACTCGCTCGCCAGTGGAGACGGACATGCTTGTGGACTTGCTTTGGCTCCATTCTACCCTCCCCTATCCCACGTGACCTCCAGTAGCTAAATATACACTAAAGCTAACACACGCGCACACCCGCAGGGCTCATATTGCTTTACAGTCATACCACAATTATCATGACGACAGCACGTGCCTTTAGTGATCTTATTAGATCTTAATAATGCATTATTGGAATGCCCTACGTTGTGTAGATGAGAACCTAACAAAGTGCATTTGGCTTTCTCTCGGTAACACACACACACACACACACACATGTATTTTCCATCCCTTAATCACTTGCTCTTTTGTAGGAACTGACCGATTTGGCCCGTGATCCTCCAGCACAGTGTTCAGCAGGTCCAGTTGGGGACGATGGTGAGTTCCCAAGCCCCAAACATGTTTATATTTGAAAGTGGCTCCATCGTTTTTACAGAACATGAACATCGTTCTTTTTGTTTCAGTATTCCATTGGCAGGCTACAATCATGGGTCCTGTGAGTATAACTACATCTCATCGTATAAAATTATGTCAGTAACAGTAAGGCTTTGTGGGGGCTTTAACAGGATATTTTTCGGTCGTTTTTTTTTTTGACACCGGGTGGTTCAGTGAGAAGTAAGAGAAGCTAAACTCTTACAGTTTTACTTTATTTGTAAATAAAGAGCATGATCAGTCACACTAACTGAAGATATGTTTCTTCCTCTCTGTTTTCATTGTTTGCCAGTCATTATCATTTTGGTCTGAGGTGAAGGTTTGAGTCAAGTATTTGCAGAACACAAGTGGGTATTTCTTAATCGTTGGCAGGTTGCTGATGGATTTTAATGCTAATTTGAACTGTGTTCCACGTTCTCTGAGATACCTGGTTAGGCAAACATTAGTGAGATTCTAATATTTCGACTAGAATTCAGGTAGTATAAATAGTTAATGAGAAATTATAATTTTTAACCTTTATGTAGCCTACTATATGCTCAAATCGTGAGCCATTTAAGATCCACCCAAATGTAAACTTTTTGGAAGACCCAATGAATGTTCTACATTGTAACTATTCGGTCACTACTCTATTGAACTATTGATTAAAGGCACCATAGCGAATCTGTCAATATATATATTTTTAAATGTTATAGTATAGACTTTTTTTTTTTCATGCCAAATCAAATGTATCAATGCTTACAAAGCCATTGACCAGCAGAACAGAGGACACAAAGATATAATGCTGGATGCCAGGTGAACATCTAGAAGCCTTATTTAAAATTTTTGATTTTTAATTTGACTTCTTCTATTGTTGAACAGCTCCTGAAATGGTTACAACTCTTACACTGTTGACTGTTTTAAGTTACTCAAAAGTGGCTACTGTTGATGTATTTTTATTTTTCACCTCATATATTGCATTGTATGGAGTATCTTGGGTAATTATTTTTTGTAGACCCATATGTTATAGACCAATGGTTCTTAACCTTTTTGCGAGTGCGACCCACTTTTAAGAATGACAATGTTTTGCGACCAAAACCCACCCCCAAACAATGTTTCGGACTACTCACTCAGTGGGATAGTTAGGTTTTGATAGTGGATGCGAGGCGGTTCATTCGTGGCTCAGTAGGGCTGAGGAAAAGACGCAGACTATCTTCGAAAAGGAATTTGGCTTTATATTTGTTCTTCAGGTATACCAGCTCTGAAAAACCAGCCTCACAGTGATAGGTCTATGTGAATGGGAGAGTTGTTTTATTATTATTTTTTTTCAATGCCATGTCGCTCAGTTCTTGGTATTCGGCATTCACGGATATCCAAAAATCCACCAGTGGCTGCTCTGTGAACCTCTCTTTACAATCGTTTAAAATAAAAGTTTTCCCGCGACCCCCCCCCCCCCACGGCTAAGATCCGCTGTTCTAGACATTCTGTTTGCGAGATTTATTTACTTAAAATTATGGTTAAATATGACATGCAAATATTATTTGAACATGTTATTTATACACAGAACATTTTATAAATGCGTAGGTTCAAAGTTATGCATTACAAATATGTAGGTTTAAGCCAGGTTTACTGTGACGCAGTCCAACATCTGGATGATTGAAGAATGGCCACATTTGTTTTGCAAGTGTCACTTTTTTTTCAAAAGGCTTGGTCTGAGAAAGAGAGTAAAACATCAGTCATGCAGCTGTGCTGAAATTGGCACATCAATATCAGATTTTCAGAAATAAAATTAATAACTAGTAGAATTGTAGATTTTGAGAAGTGCTGTGTGAAATATTAATAAAAACATTTATTTGTTTGGTTAAAAACAAAGGTTTTTAATTACTCAGAGGTTCACTTAGATTTTTATATACAAACACAAAATTGTATGCTATTTAATATAGTATAATGACTGTGTTAATGTGTTGGAGCTACATTGGATCCTTATTTTAGCAATTAATATGAATAACTTGACCTGTTTGCATGTAGAACGAGAGTCCCTATCAGGGTGGTGTTTTCTTCTTGACTATACACTTCCCAACAGACTACCCCTTCAAACCTCCAAAGGTAAAATTCTGAAATTCTGGTTGTTTTGTTCAATATGCATGTATATTATTGTCGTGTTGACATTACCTGATTGTCTTTTGATTAGGTCGCATTCACCACAAGAATCTACCACCCAAATATTAACAGCAATGGCAGCATCTGTCTGGATATCCTCAGGTCCCAGTGGTCTCCTGCACTTACAATTTCTAAAGGTACAAATATAAAGATATAAATACAGGTTAGATATAAACTTAAGGATTATGTGTGTGATGGTCAGGTGTCTATAAACTTTGGCCATATAGTGTAAGTGCAGTAGATTTTGTCTGTATTATTGGGTGCCAGTAATTCTGGAACTGGCAATAAATTATATATACACCTATTCATAACCATGATGAGTTCTGAGGTGTTTTACTGTGATTTAATCTTATTCTCAATTTTTTTTTCTCCAATTTTTTTTTTTTTTTTTTTTTTTTTTTTTGGTAGTTCTCTTGTCCATCTGCTCACTGTTATGTGATCCAAACCCAGATGATCCTCTCGTACCAGAGATTGCACGAATCTACAAAACAGACACAGAAAAGTATGTACTCTCTTGTACACTGACAAAAATAACACATGCAGTCTTGTTGAAAGCTGATCACTTGTGCCCATTATGTTTTTCTCACGCCTCTGTGGAATACTCGATTCTGATTGGTCGGTCGAGGCATACAGCGCTCTGTTATTTCTGTCATTATTAAATCACAGACCACTGAATCTGTTTAATTAATCCTGCCACCGTGCCATATCTCTTATGTCATGCCAAAGACAGCTGCAGTTGCAGCCACAGTTCAATCCTATTGAAGTTAAACTTTTCTCATCTCACTTTCACATAAATTGAAATGTCAAGGGTAATGCTAAATAATTGCCCATTCAGTTCTGATTGACTGTTACTTAGTGAAAGTTTGATGTAAAATAATTTATTAATTAATATTGTGTATTCTGCTTCAAATGAATGATTACATGGACTGTAGCAATGTAATAAGTGGTATAATGCTTTAAGGCCCTCTACCCTCTCGAGGATTGTTTTGAGATAATGTCAATCTGTCTGTACATTTTCCCTGATATAAAACGCTGCCTTGGCAGGTACAATAAAATGGCAAGAGAATGGACAGAGAAATACGCCATGTTGTAGGTGAGGGGTAAGAGCCTGTGCATTTTGAGCAGAAATATAAAGATAAAAAGAGTGGTGTGCTGCATTGATGCTGCTTCCTGTGTGGTACTGCATGAATGTGTGAGCATTGCTAATACACTTTAATGCAGATGATTTGTTCTGAACTGAAATCCCAAGACCACTATGCCTGGTCACTTCCTATTAGCCCCTATAATTATATAAAATAACTATACAGTGCTGTGAAAAAGTATTTGATTTCTTCTGTTTTTGTGTATATCTCATACTAAATTGTTTCAGAAATTAAAACAAAATCTAAGATAAAACAAAGGCAACCTGAGTAAACACAAAATACAGTTTTTAAATGATAATTTTATTTATTGAATCAAAAAAGTTATCCAATACCAACTGCAAAATGTATTTGCCCCTGTAGTTACTGATTCCCCAATCTATGAAACTGCATTCATAATGGGGTTGAGCTGGACTAGACACAACCAGGCCTGATTACTGCAAACCCTGTTCAATCAAATCAACACTTAAATAGAACTTTTTCAACAGCATGAAGTTGGTTAAAAGGTCTTACCCAGTAACACACTGTGCCAAAGTTGAAAGAAATTCCAGAAATTATGAGGAAAAAGGTGAGTGAAATACATCAGTCTGGGAAGGGTTACAAAGCTATTTCAAAGGCTCTGGGACTCCAGAGAACCACAGTGAGAGACATTATCTCCAAATGGAAAAACACGGCACAGTAGTGAACCTCTCCAGAAGTGGCCGACCTTCCAAAATTCCTCCAAGAGCACAGCAACTACTCATCCAGGAAGTCACAAAAAAGTCAAGGACAACATCAAAGGACCAACAGGCCTCTCTTGCATCAATAAAGGTCACTGTTCATGACTCCACTATCAGAAAGACACTGGGGAAGAGTGGTGAAAATCACTGCTAACCCAGAAGAACATTAAGGCTCGTCTGAATTTTGCCAAAACACACCTTGATGATTCTCAAAACTCTTGGGAGAATGTTCTGTGGATTGATGAGTCAAAAGTGGAACTGTTTGGATGACAGGGGTCCTGTTGCATCTGGCATAAACCAAACACCGAATTCCACAAAAAGAACATCATACCTGCGGTCAAGCATGCTCAACAAAAAGTTGGGACAGAGGCATGTTTACCACTGTGTTCTATCACCCTTCCTATTAATTACACTTTTTAATGGCTTGGGAACTGAGGATACTAATTGTTGCAGTTTTGCAAGTGGAATTTTTGCCCATTCTTGCTTGATACAAGACTTCAGCTGCTCAACAGTCCTTGGTCACCATTATCTGATTCTCCTCTTCATGATGCGCCGTAGGAGACAGATCTGGACTGCTGGCAGGCCAGTCAAGCACACGCACTCTGTGTCTACGAACCCACGCTGTTGTAGCACGTGCAGAATGAGGCCTGGCATTGTCCTGATGAAATAACCATGGACTTCCTGGGAAAAGACGTTGCCTTGATGGCACATATGTCTCTCTAATATCCCAATATACGCCTCCACATCAATGGTACCATCACACATATGCAAGTCACCCATGCCGTGGGCACTGATGCACCCCATACCATCGCAGATGCTGGCTTTTGCACCTTTTGCTTATAACAGTCTGGTTGGTCTTTTTCATATTTGGCACGGAGACCTTGATGTCCATTTTTCCTGAAAACAAGTTGAAACATGGACTCATCTGACCCCAGCACATGTTTCCACTGCCTTTCTCCACTCAGCGGTGTTTCTGCATAGAGTTGATGTGTGGCTTCCTCTATGTGTAATAGAGTTTCGGGTTGCATTTCTGGATGCAGCAGCGGACTGTGTTAAGTGACAACGCTTTTCCAAAGTACTCCCGAGCCCATGTGGTTATATTCATCACAGTAGCATGACGATTTCTCAGGCAATGCCGCCTGAGGGCTCGAAGGTCACGCACATTCAACAGTGGTTTCCGGCCTTGCCCTTTACGCAGTGAGATTTCTCCAGATTCCCTGAATCTTTTCACAGTATTATGCACTGTAGATGGTGAAAGACCTAAATTCTTTGCAATCTTGCGTTGAACAATGTTCTTTTTGAACTGACTGACCATTCTCTCATGAAGTTTGGCACAAATTGGTGAACCACGACCCATCCTTGCTTGCAAAGACTGAGCTTTTGGTGGATGCTCCTTTTATGCCCAATCCTGATACCCTCCCCTGTTACCAGTTAACCTGATCCTCCAAAATGGTGTTACTCGAATATTCTATAAACCTTTCAGTCTTATTTTCTCTCTGTCCCAACTTTTTTTTTTTGAGTGTGTTGAAGACATCAAATTCTAAATGTGTTTTATATTTACAAAATACAATTAAGCTGGTCAATGAAAACGTTGAAAATCGTTTATTTATAGTTTCAAGAGACTTGACAAGTCACAGATTTTTGTTTATTTTGCACTTTAGAAAAAATCCCAACTTTTATGAAATGGGGTTGTATTAATTCAAATTACTTGGTGCCTAGCTGCCAGTGGCATATTATTGATCCTGTAAAATCCAATTTAAGAAGTGCTTGTGATTGTGGCAGGTTTTTTCTTTCAGGTTGTCAAAAGTTTGACATGACAGTTGTTGTTTTTTTTCCAGTCCAAATGAGAATTTATGTTTAATTGCTTCCTGCTTATAGTGAAATACTTTAAAGACTCACAAACAACTGCTTTTGTCTGTTTGATGCATAGATGCAAGCAAATTTGGCAGCATACTGTGAGATTACAGCAGGGCAGTCAAGAGGTTTTGGTACAAAACCAAATGACAAAACTACTGACAGTCACATTGATGTGCACAATGAAATATTATTATTTTTTTCATAATGTTTCTGTAATATTGAGGAAACTTAAGCAGAGAATTATATCCGTGTTGCAAGTACTCCTAAAACGCATACTACCATACTAAATAGTTTATCAATATGCTGTTGGTGTCCTTATTAGTTAAGCATACTGCTTATTGTGCATTATGCAGTTTGGGATGCAAAAATATTTTTTAAAAATGGAAAAGATGCCCCTGAGTTGCTCAGAGTCGACCTGACAATCCTGTAATGGTAATTCAGTGACTGGGTACTTTTTACATGCAACCAAATAATCCGTTAGTAATCGGATTGATCACTCGATCGGATTGAAAAGCCTTCATGTAAACACCTCAGTCGGCCTGACTGAGCTCGATCCGAATGAAATTCCGATTATATTGTAAGGAGTGGGGTAGATCTGAAATAATCCGGTAAATAGGAATCCGATCATTTTCTCAATCGGATTAAAAAATACCTTGTGCCATGCAGTGGTGCGTATGTTTATTTACGTCTTGCACAGAAGTTTTGTTTGGAATATATGTAATGCACATGTAAACGATTATTTGGATTGCAATGTTTAGGGTACATATAAACCGTACTTTCGCAATCTGCAATCGGATTGAATTTATTCGGATTGACGAAAACGGGTGCTCGTAAACATGCCTAATCTCACAGCCATCAGATTAGGCACATGTTTACTGCTTTTTACTTTGTGTGACTTGACTTAAGTGGTATATTTTAATAAATGATATACAGTATATATAATAGAGGTGGGAGAAAAAAATCTCAAATTCAGAATCGATTCTGCGTTCAATTCAAATCACGACTGTGCGCGTACCAGAAACAGTAATGAAAGAAATCTTCATCATCATTTTTAAGATGGCAATACTGTCATACAGAGATTCCAACTATAAACAGAAAGTATAGAAACTCCAATTTTGGTTAAAATGTAAAGTTGATGTATTTGCACAGCAAAAGAATTAATTAGGACAAAATGTATATCAAGAACCGTTTTGGAATCGGATCGTGACTCCCAGAATCGGAATCGGATCGGATCGTGAAGTGCCTAAAGATTCCCACCCCTAATATATAAATAAATTTCTTCTTGGTACAAAAAAATTGTGAATGGTTAATTTTAAAAGATAATGCAAATAAAATATTTGTCTGTTAAAAGTTAACCGATGGTTTATTTGATTTGTCAGGAATTTGGAGGAACCTGTATCAGATCGGCACATTCACATAGTTGTTCCTTTAAAACTGATAATGTATTACTGACCTTCAGACTGATTATGCTGAACATTGTGGCACAGGGTTTATAATGCTTTTTGTCTTTTTTGCAGATATAACAGAATAGCACGGGAATGGACACAGAAATATGCCATGTGATGTTGGCAGGACACATTTACAAACTGTTGTTTATGCTCTTGTGTTTGGTCACTGTCTTAACACCATTTCATCACATATGTCTCTTATGGAGAAACAGTCCGCAGTTGTCTGCTCAAACAAGACTACAAGAAGACCTGCAGGAGTTGCCATTTTTTCAAATATCATGTGGACCTCATTCATCAAGTGGAGTCTTTTCTCCGCTTCCTGCTTCTTTGTCTTGTGGTCAATACGTCAGTTATTTACTCTGACCTCTTGCCTCATGCAATCTTTGTAAGAGCACAGTGCTAGCCTGCTCAGGCAGAGGACTGTAGGCTGTGCTACTGCTTCTTCCAGGCTGCACTGCATGTCATCACAGAGTGAAGGTCACTTGTGGCACAGCACTGGGATTATCAGATGCCTTTTTCGGTTTGCTCATTCTGCAAATCTGAGATAGTTTCTTGGCCCAAGCTTTAACATCTGTAGCAATGAAATGCACCTCTGTCGACTAGTTTAAATGTCCTGCTTTTAATTTCTCCCTTAAATAAAGTTACATAAATCATTTGTGTTTCTGTTCCATGTTTGTGAACTCAACTGTGATACATAATGTAAAGATGTTAGTTTGTATTTATAAGTTCCCCAGGGCCTGTTGATTATATTTTACCTTTACAATCAGATTAAATCTGTAACTTTTGTCGGCGGTTTCAAATAACGATTCTTCAGACCAGGTTTGGTAGTCATCCTATATCAGCAGTATTTTTTCTTGGATAATGAACAGACAGATGAGTTGTGAGCAGACAGTTGTATTTCTGCTGTTCATTTTTCCCCTCTTCATTTTGTTAATTTTGGACATTTTAATGTTAATATTGTTTTACCAGCACTGTACTTGTAACAATCTTTTTTTTTTTTTTTTTTTCCAAATCTATCCACAATAGCAACTGATATTGTGTAGAGTTTGACAACTAATGTGCAATGTACAGAATACTTAGTTTATCACAGAATTGATTATTGATTTATTCTTTAACAGTATAAATATTTTTAAATGTTATGGTCGTGTGTAAAAAAACAAAAACAAACAAACAACAACAACAACAAAAAAAACCCCACCATTTTCAGCCATTAGCTGTCACACAATGACAGCAGTCCAAAAGTGTTGTACTTTGTTTTGTTATTGAAAATGCCCGTGTAGTCCTGTAGAGATGCTGCCTGTTGAATATCATGCGCAAATCCACGGAGTCATACACATTTGAGGAACAAATTTTGTGCAAGTATGGACACATTCAGTAATTGCAGAGACAAAAAACAAAGGATCTCGTTAATTTATTTCGACAATCTGTTATCTACGTTTTGGTTTCATTTCTCCTATCTGAAGAGCCTGTTCACGCTGTCTCCATTCTGCGTAATTTGAGCGCATCCACCACGTCCAAAAGGCTCCAAGCTGTAAATATCACGCGGATCAGACTTTGGCCATTTCAACATTTTTACGCTCGCGCATTTAAACGCTTACACTGTTAAATCCTGTTTAAAACCTTTTTTTCCCAAGTAAAGCCACGAGGAGGTTTACGCCTGGTTAGCACTTTAGTATCAGACCTTAACCATGTGGAACAAGTCTGGACCTACTTATGTGTTTTTCTGCGGTTTCTTAGCGTTTCCTGCGTTGTTTCTATGCAACGTGAGGTCTCACAGTTTGGGAGTGTACGAGTTAGTTCTGGACGGGACATGGCAGTTACAGAACTCTAATGGGTCCGTGTCACTCGGTGCAAAAGTACCCGGATGTGTCCATACAGCACTGCAGCAACAGCAGTTTATTGAGGTACTGAGGCACCAATGAGTCTACATTTGTATTATCATGTTTAGGTATTGTTTGAAGGCTCATATTTAGTTTAAAGTTGCAGGAAACATATTGTTCACTCTTAAAATGGTTTGTATAAAACAGGTTTAGGTGTTCTACATACTGCAAAGTCAAGATGAAAAGTACAACCCCAATTGAGAACAGTATGGGAAAATGCAAAAAACAAAAAGTCATTTGAAAATTCAATTCACTCTGTACTATATCGAAAACACATTATTTGATGTTTTACTTTGTGAGTTTAATATATTTTAGAAAATATACACTCATTTCAAATCTGATTACTGCAACACACTCCAAAAAACTTGGGACACTCGATTGTTTATCACACATTCTCAATCAGAGACAGGTCAGGACTGCAGGCAGGCCATGCTAGCACCCGCACTCTCTGCTTACGCAACCATGCGCTTGTAATCCAGGCAGAATGTGGTTTGGTGTCGTCCTGCTCTGGATGTATGTTTAACAGTTATGCGTATGTTGCTCCAAAATGTGTACATATCTTTCTGCATTAATGGTGCCCTCATAGATGTGCAAGTTACCCATGCCATGGGCACTGACACACCCCCATACCATGACAGACGATGTCTTTTGGACCTGACGCTGATAACAGCTTGGATGGTCCTTTTCCTCTTTGGCCCGGAGAACACGACGGCTGTTTTGTCCAAAAACTATTTGAATTGTTGACTTGTCAGACCACAAAACACGATTCCACTGTGCTACTGTCCATCTCAGATGAGACCGAGCCCAGAGAAGTCGGCGGCGCTTCTGGACAGTGTTGATGTATGGCTTCTGCTTTGCATAGTAAAGCCTTACCTTGCATCTGTGGATGCAGTGGCGAATGGTGTTGACTGACAAAGGTTTACCAAAGTATTCCCAAGCCCATGTCAGGATATCCATTACAGACTCATGACGGTTTTTATGACGATGACGTCTGAGGGATCGGAGATCACGCGCATTCAGAAGTGGTTTTCAGCCTTGCCCTTTGCGCACTGAGATTTGACTGGATTCCTTGAATCTTTTAATTATACTGTGCACTGTAGAAGGTGAAATGCCCAAAATCCTACCAATCTGTCTTTGGGGAATGTTGTTCTCAAAGTGTTGGATTATTCCTTGACTAATCTGTTGGCAGATTGGCGAGCCTCGACCCATCCTTGCTCTTGAAGGACTGGGCCTTTTTTGGAGGCTCCTTATATATTATGATTAGACGATTGCCTAACCCGTTTCACATCACCTTCTTATTTCAACTTGTCACATCGCTATTAGTCCTAAATTGCCCCGTCCCAACTTTTTTGGAATGTGTTATATGCATCAATTTCAAAATACGTTTATCTTCAAAAAACTATGCAGTTGATTAGGTACAACATCAAATACCTTGTCTTTATATGTTTTTTGTTTAAATACAAGACAAAGTACATTTACAAATCACTCCCCCTTTTTTTATTAGCATTTTCCATACTGTCCCAACTTTTTCGGAATTGTATACTGTACATTCCTCAAAATTACAAAGACATTAGCTTACTGTTTTAAAGAAATTGCAATAAACTTGTATATGAACTCAAGGTCACTTTCTTCTGTCTCTCTTTTACAATAAATTTATATATATTATAGTATTTGTGTGCATGCATGGCTAGAAAATTGGGCCAAAGGAAATGGCTCCGTTGCATTTTTTAGGGCCTCTGTCATGTACATAGGCCTTTTGATGTTCAACAACTCCTCACTGCCAGCTATTTTACAATATGTTGACCTCATAATCAGAAACATGTTTCCAGTTGAGCATAATCATAGGGTTAATTAAGATTTGTTGGTGGGAATGGAGATAGTTATGTAGGATACATCTATATGATTCTTTTGATGCTGTGTATGATATGCGCAGCTAATATTAAAGCCAATGCATGTGTCAAAAGCCTTTATTAGGAGATGTTAGGAGTGTGTTTTTGATACTGACTCTGCTATGCTTTAATTTTTAAAAAAAACTTTTGGTCATTGCACATTATTATTGTAAAGCCTGCTATCGTGTAGTCTGTTCTATACAGACTGTTTCTTCATGGTATAATTCGATGCTTAAGAAATAACCATGTACTACTTTAAATGCCCTGTAGGATCCATACTATCGGTTTAACGACCTGGTCTACAGATGGATCTCGCTAGATAACTGGACGTATACCACTTCATTCTCTGTGCCTGACCATGTCAAGTATGTTATCCTACTGTACTACTAGCCAGCTCTCTGTATTAACTGAACACAAGGCTGCCAATCTGTGAGTGACTGCTTGCTGTTGACCATATAAACGAGACTAAGTTTATTTATACTGTGTGCTTCAACAGAGAGAGTAGGAGAGCTGTTCTCATATTTGAAGGTGTGGACACAATCTCCACTATATCTCTAAATGGAGACATCATCGGAAAGACAGACAACATGTTCCGAAGATATGTATGAAAATACTTACTCTCACACAAATCCTCCAAACAATGAATTGTCTCCAAACAAGTGTTTTCAATTTAACACCCTGATAAGCTGAGAACATGATATTTTAAAATACTGACACATCAAACAAATGATAATACAGTAACTGAACATTACAGCATTTGTACATTCATCTTCAGGACTTTGAGGTTGCAGGACTACTTAAGGATGTTAATGTACTGAAAGTATGGCTCATGTCAGCTGTGACCTACGCAGCAGAGCGAAGTCAAGCCCACACGTCATACAAAGTCCCTCCAGAATGTCCTCCTGCTGTACAGAAAGGAGAGTGTCATGTAAACTTTATTCGAAAGGTATATTAAAACTCGATGTATGATGTTAGCTCGTACTAGTTCATCTACAACAGTGAGATACAACTGTTGATTTTGTGTGTCTTTCAGGCACAGAGCTCATTTAGTTGGGATTGGGGGCCATCTTTCCCCACTCTTGGCATCTGGAAGGGTGTTCGTCTACAGTCGTTCAATAACCTTAGGCTGTTGAGCTTCATCGCCAATCCAAAATATGGTACAGTTTACAGGACTTTTGTTAAGACCATGGTTTTCTCATAAAATCCAGCACTTCACATTCATAAACGGAGACGTTGGAATTATAAGTGTGACGTTTGGGTTGATAAAGTAAGACACAAGCGTGTAGAATCAGTGTGGTGTTTATTTGGGCAAATAGAGTAGTCATAATCATAGTCCATAGCAAAGGTCACATTACAAGCTGACAGGGTTAACAGAGGAATATCCATGATTATAATTGGCATGGACACAGAACAAAATTGGGAAGTTAAATCAGAAGTACAAAGCAGGGAACCAGAAAACACAGAGAATCATGGCTCAGAAACACATATAAATGAATGAGATGTCACCTTGGGACAATTGCTTAAATAGACAAACCAATCAGTCACTAAACAGGTAACAGGTGAGTACTATAAGGATCAACACCAGGGGTGGAATCAAGACACAAATCAAAACAAGTAGAACTTGACACCAATGGTGTTGACGGGGGTGCCTCTGCTGCCAACAAGTCTAGTCCTTCTTGAAATATGCTTCAAACAGGAAGGAAGGTTTGAAGGGAAAGCTATTTACATCATTTGGCAGACACCATTATCCAGAGTGATTTACATTTGTTTCATTTATACATCAATGATGGAGCTTGGTAGTGCTGGGATTTGAACTCATGACCTTCCGATCAGTAGCCCAACATCTTAACCACTGAGCTATCACTGCCTTGCCTGGTTCAGACATTTGACATTGATAATTCCATATGAATCCTACAAACATTCAACCACTTATTCTTGAGATAGCATATTAATGGGAATTTTGAATGGACAGACACATGGATTGACCAATGGCAAAAATTGTAGATACGCATAAAATAGGCCTTGAGTTCCTGAACATGACATTGTAAGTAACATTTCTGTAGGACAAACAGGAAGGAAGTTCCTATTCAGGAAAAAATATTTAATACCTGTTTGACCTTGCTGTGACCGTGACCCTGTTCAAGTCGTCCAACCATTTTCCATACCACTAATCCTACACAGGGTCACGGGTAGCCTGGAGCCTATCCCAGGGAACTTGGGGCATAAGGCAGGGACACCCTGGACAGGGTACCAACCCACCACAGAGCACAATCGCGCACACATTCATAATTTGGAGATGCCAGTCAGTCTACAACACATGTCTTCAGACTGGGAGAGGAAACCCCCCAAAACACAGGGAGAACATGCAAACTCTGCACACACAGGGTGGAGGCAGGATTCAAACTCCCAACCCCGGAGGTGCAAGGCAAACATGCTAACCACTAAGCCACTGTGCACCCCTTAAGCAGTTCATCTGTTGGTTATAATGATAATTCCATATAAATCTTACAAACATTCAACCACTCGTTCTTGAGATAATGTGCTAACTAGAATCTTAGAGGATGGACAGCCCAGTGCAAACAAAGGGGCACGTTACATGCAGAGAGGGGGAATATGTGACAAAAAGTTTCTGTTTGACAAATTTGTTTTTAAGATATATGGAGCCAAATCTTTTTATCTTTAAACAGCAGATACAGCTTTTTCTGGTCATTACAACTTTATAACTTACACTTGTATATATACTTATCACATACAGTACTGTGCAAAAGTTTTAGGCACATGCAAAGAAATGTTGTAGAGCAAAGATTCCTTCAAAATGTTTCTACATTTAAACAAAATACAGTAAAGAGCAGTAAACAGTAATAAATGAAACAAAGTCAATATTTGCTGTAACAAAAAAATAAAAATAAAAACAGTAGTCTCCGGTACAGTTTGTGCAGTTTTATAAGGAAATGAGCTGGTAAGTTTTATTGAGCATCTTGCAGAACCAGACACAGTTCTTCTGGAGACTTTGACTTTCGCACTCGCTTCTTATTTCTGCAGCAAAACCCAGCAGCCTTCATTGTGTTTTTTGTCTGAAAAGTGTCTCTTATGTAATATGCTGCTTTCTTTAATGACATACAAACATTTTTCTGTAACATTTAATTTTGTGCTAGAAAACTAATGTTTGGGAATCTAAAATGTTTTTTGTACTGACTTGATCATGTAGAAGTCATAAAATAAAAAATCTATAACAAAGTTTGTACTTAAAAATAATAGGGTGCCTACAACTTTTGCACAGTACTGTACACTCACTGGCCACTTTTTTCATGCAATTATCCAATCCAATCCAATGCGTAAAATTATGCAGATGCAGGTCAAGAGCTTCAGTTAATGTCCATAAAATATCAGAATGGGAGAAAATGTGATCTCAGTGACTTTGGCATGGTTGTTGGTGCCAGATGGTGTGGTTTGAGGATTTCAGAAACTGCTGATCCCCTGGGATTTTCATGCACAACAGATTTCCCCATTCTGATATTTGATATGAACATTAAATGAAGCTCTTTACTTGCATCTGCATGATTTTATGCACTGTGCTGTTGCCACATGATTAGCTGATTGGATGAATTGCATGAATATACTGGTGTTCCTATTAAATTGAACAGTATTTATATAAATAGTAAAATTATAACATTAGAACCAAGTTTTGTCAAAACAAACGTAGAAAGAATCTTAAATATGGTTCTCTTTCGCACTCCCTGGGGCCCACCATCTCTCTCTCTCTCTCCAGACTCTGTCCTGTCATGCTGGACTGTGGAAGTAGAGTTGTTCTTTGATGTTACTGCAGCCTCAGTGGGTGTTGTCCATGTGTCTATGCCACAGTTACAGTCAGAGGTGAAAGTTCCTCATTTTCTCACACCTGAACGAAGCAACACATCCGTACTCCTTCGGATCAACCAGGTAAACAAAGAACGTTATCTTAATTAAAACTCATGTCAGATTGGGAGTAAGAAAATGCAGCAGCAGATTATATTGTGTAAATTCAAATTATTTCACTAAAAAGTAATGCAAAATATGTTTGAAGAGTGTTACAGTTGATCTGTGGTGGCCCTTTGGACATGGACAACAACCTCTGAAGGATCTTCTAATAAATATCAACATGGAGGGTGGAGAGACATTTCATGCAGAGAGACTGGTGAAAAGATCATAATCTGTTTGTCCCCCCCCCCCCTCACTTTTACTCAAGTTCTTTCACTCACTTTGGTTTCTGGGTACAGGTTGGTTTCCGTACTGTGGAGTTGATACAGGAACCTATTCCTGCTTCTCCTGGCCTCAGCTTCTACTTCCGTATCAATGGGAAACCCATCTTCCTGAAGGGGTCAAACTGGATTCCAGCTCATGCCTTCCAGGACCAGATTACTGCAGTCAAGTAAGACTTTTCACACTTTTATAATCCAGTCTCACTCAAGAATCCACCTTTTCACGTTACTCTCCTTATGACAATCTATTTAGTAGATACAAGATATCCCCGGCTATCATGTAAACTCACATGAGTTCTTTTATTCTAACCTTCTGATTGTTTGTTTCTATGTTTGTTAGTTTGACTCAACTGCTCGTGTCTGCACAGATGGCAAATATGAATGTTTTGAGAGTGTGGGGAGGTGGAATCTATGAACAAGATCTTTTTTATGTTCTGTGCGATCAGCTCGGCATCATGGTACTCATATTCTTGCATTATGCTATAGATCTACTCTCTGCTTATTCCTTGTTATTTGAGATTTGTTTCTACTTCAGGTTTTGGTTCTATATCTGGTTTTAGGTTTGGCAAGACTTCATGTTTGCATGCGCGCTATATCCTACAGACCAAGATTTTATTGAGTCACTGCGAGAGGAGGTCATTCAACAGGTAGATACACACTCATCCCCAAACACAACGACCCTTAAACCTTCAAATTTGCATTAATGGGTTCATGTGGTGTAACTCAGGTAAGACGGCTCAAGTCGCACCCCTCCGTGGTCATCTGGAGTGGAAACAACGAGAATGAGGCGGCTATAGCAACCGATTGGTTTTCTATTCCTCCTGCTGAGAAGCCTCGCTATGTGAAGGACTACATTCAACTGTACGTGGAGAATATCAGAGAGATTGTACTGCAGGTGAGATTCAAATTTACAGGTGCATCTCAATAAATTAGAATGTTGTGGAAAAGTTCATTTATTTCAGTAATTCAACTCAAATTGTGAAACTCGTGTATTAAATAAATTCAATGCACACAGACTGAAGTAGTTTAAGTCTTTGGTTCTTTTAATTGTGATGATTTTGGCTCACATTTAACAAAAACCCACCAATTCACTATCTCAACAAATTAGAATACTTCATAAGACCAATAAAAAAAAAAACATTTTTAGTGAATTGTTGGCCTTCTGGTAAGTATGTTCATTTACTGTACATGTACTCAATACTTGGTAGGGGCTCCTTTTGCTTTAATTACTGCCTCAATTCGGCATGGCATGGAGGTGATCAGTTTGTGGCACTGCTGAGGTGGTATGGAAGCCCAGGTTTCTTTGACAGTGGCCTTCAGCTCATCTGCATTTTTTGGTCTCTTGTTTCTCATTTTCCTCTTGACAATACCCCATAGATTCTCTATGGGGTTCAGGTGTGGTGAGTTTGCTGGCCAGTCAAGCACACCAACACCATGGTCATTTAACCAACTTTTGGTGTATTATATTGCCAACACAATATAATATAAATGTTTACCACATTTTAAAAAATGATACTTAAAATATGAAAACATATACTTACAAACAAAGTTTAGATGTATACAGCTCCCCAGTGGTGCAACAGAAAAGTGTTAATCACAGTGACACCAGCCAATTGTGTGGGTCTTTGAGCTCATGTATGCAGAAGAGGGCAAATAGCGCTTTCCTCCCAGTGTAATACTTGCATGAGCAACAGTTCATGGGCTTCACCCTTTCCGGTTGGTAGCTGTCACATGATAGGGGAAAGCTGACTGATGTGTGGGACTAGGCAGATGACCAGAATTGGGGAGAAAATGGGGAAAATCAGAAAATATATTGTTGGTTTTACTATATTGAAAAATAAATATATATACACGTTTGTAAACTAAGAGCCGGTATGATTATTATAAATGTTTATCATATAATAATGATCATCATAGAAACACATTTGCTAGACATATGGCCTGTCTAAAGATGATCTTATGACAAGAACAACAAATAACAAAAGGTGGCACATTCTATCAGTGAAATGTGTTAATTTCATTTCTTCAGTTATTTGTCTTTCCTTTTTATTATATGACCTAATGTAATTATATATTTGCATAATTCTAAATATGCAGAAAGGAATTAGTTATAGGCTTCACGGTGTAGAAGTGACCATAGTTCTGTCTATATTAGGAAAATAAAATTCCTGTTATTTTTTTAATATCCTATATCAGGACACATCCATTGTTTTCCTGTGGGGATTATTGGAAACATTATACTCAATATAAACACGGTGCTGGTCATCCAATGAATTTATAAATTGGCTTAGAGTGATTTGATTTCTTTCTTCTTCTTTTTTTCTTTTTTAAATTTTCCCCGATTTTCTCCCTAATTTAGTCACTGCCAATTCCCACCCATCAGGCATCTCTCTCCTATCACACGAAAGCTACCATCCAGGAAGGGTGAAGGCTATCCTCCGAGGCATGTGAAGCCAGCTGAAGCTATCTTTTCCGAACTGTCACCAGTGTCTAGAACTAGCGTCACTGTTAATCACCCCTCCCTGAGAGCACGGCCAATTTCGCAATCTCTTGTACTACCGGTCACGAATGGCTATGGCATCATCGGGATTCAAACTCACAATCTCGTGAACGCTTTTCTGTTGCCCCACTTGGGAACCTGCGATTTAATGTCTTGAATTTGTTTACACAGTTTTCTCTGCAGGTGACTGGAGACACTAAAAAAATTTCTTTTGACAAAAAATGGTGAATAATGATAAACTTCTAATGCTGTGACATTTCGTTTTAGGAGGACAGCACAAGACCTTTCCTGGTGTCTAGCCCAACCAATGGTGTGGAGACTGAGAAAGAAGGCTGGGTGGCAAAGAACCCCTATGACACTCATTATGGAGACGTCCACTACTACAGCTACCTCACTGACTGTTGGGACTGGAGGAGATTTCCCCACGCACGCTTCAGCTCTGAGTACGGCTTTCAGTCCTGGCCCTCACGGTCCACCCTCAGAAAGGTAAAGCTTCTGGATACACATGTGGATACACTGTGTGCCTGTGCATGTATATACTCTGTTAATGTACGTGTTAACAGGTGTCAGTCGCTACAGACTGGGATTTCAACAGCAAGTTCTCGCAACATCGACAGCACCATGAGTCTGGAAATCTGCAGATGCTTCAGCAAGCATCACTACATTATATCCTTCCCAACAACACAGACCTCAGGCAAAGATACCAAGACACTATATATATCACCCAGGTGACAATACAAGACACACACATTGCATTTCAGTCTCAGTTATAAAAAAGGTAATATATGGGTAACACAAAATAATATGCACAAACATCGTGTTTGATCTGTGCAGGTTATGCAGGCCCAGTGTGTAAAAGCGCAGACGGAATTCTACCGCCGCAGTCAGAGTGACATTGTTGAGGGTGGCGGGCACACCATGGGTGCCCTCTACTGGCAGCTGAATGATATTTGGCAGGCACCCTCCTGGTCCTCTATAGGTCAGTGTGGCAACACACACCACAGCCAACACAATTATACATATTATAATATGTACAGTCTCCACTGAAACTATTGGAATGGCAAGGCCAATTCATTTGTTTGTGCTATACACCAAAAACATCTGGGTGTGAGATCAAAAGATGGATATGAGACGAGAATTCAGCTTTTATTTCCCGGTATTTAATCTAGATGTGTTAAACACTATAAAAAATATAATATTTTGTATCAGACTACTCAATTTTAGGTGAACAAAAGTATAGGAACAGACAAGTCTTGAAGTAAATAACACTTAATGTTTGGTTGCATATACCTTGCCCACTATAACGGCATCAAGCCTGCGACCCATTGGCATTGCCAAATTGTTGGTTTCTTCTTTTGTGATGCTCCTCCAGGCTTTTACAGCAGTCTCTTTCAGTTGTTGTTTGCTTTTGGGGGGGTTTCTCTCTTCAGTTTCCTCTTCAATAGGTGAAATGCTGCTCAATTAGGTTAAGGTCTGGTGATTAACTTGGCCAGTCTAAAACCTTCCACTTTTCCCCCCTGATAAAGTCCTTTGTTGAGTTGGCAGTGTGTTTTGGATCATTGTCTTGCTGCATGATAAAGTTCCTCCTGATTAATTTGGATGCATTTCTCTGTAAACTGGCAGACAAAATGTTCCTGTAAACTTCTGAATTCATTCTGCTGCTACTTTCATCAATACAGCAATACTAATCTTTACATCATCAATAAACATTAGTGAGCCTGTTCCAGAAGCAGCCATGCAAGCCAAAGCCATGACACTACCTCCACCATGTTTGACAGATTAGCTTGTATGTTTTGGATCATGAGCAGATCCTTTATTTCTTCACACTTTGGCCTTTCCATCACTTTGGTAGAGGTTAATCTTGGTTCCAGATCTTTTGTGGCTCATCTCTGTATTTGTGAATTCCAATATGGCTTTCTGACTCTTACTGCTGATGAGTGGTTTGCATCTTGTGGTATGGCCTCTATATTTCTGGTCTCGACATCTTCCAACCGTGGATTGTGATACCTTCACCCCTGCCCTATGGAGGTTGTTGATGATATCACTGACTGTTGTTTTGGGTTTTTCTTCACAGCTCTCACAGTGTTTCTGTTATCAGCTGTTGTCACCATTTGGTGTCTGTTGCTCAGTACACCAGTGGTTTCTTTCGTTTTCAGGACATTCCAGTTTGTCCAATGTTTGTGCAATGCCATGTTGTTCACGTTGGCTTATCCTTTTTAACAACAAATGCAGTCTTCACCAGTGAAACTGAAGGCTAAAACAAACAGTAGATGTTTAGAGATATTTATTGTTTAAACAGTCAACTATTTATTGTTTAAACAATCTAACAGGACACACCTGGGTAACATGTTCCAGTATTTTTGCTTGCCTACAAATTGAGTGGTCTGATACAAAATGTGCTATGCTCTATGTCTTTAACACGTCTACATATAAATAGTAGGAATTACAAACTGAAATTCTAAACTCTCTTATTATATTCATCTTTTGATCTCAAACCCAAATGTCTTCAGTCCACAATAGAAAAAAAAACAAAACAGAAAAACAGTTGAATTGGCCTTGCTGTTCCAAGAGTTTTGGAGGGGACTGTATAATAATGTATAATTATAACAATTACACATACATATCTATAAGAGCACAATACTTTTGCTGTTTTATGTGACATAATGTACTGTACATGTGGTGTGTGTGTGTGTGTGTGTGTGTGTGTGTGTGTGTGTGTGTGTGTGTGTGTTTTAGAGTTTGGTGGAAAATGGAAAATGCTGCACTATTTGGCCGTCCATTTCTTCAGTCCTCTCATATCAGTGGGGGTTGAGGACAAAGGAGACTTACTGATCTATGCTGTCTCTGATAGTAACACAGATTTCACTCTGAAACTTACTGTAAGAGCGCTCTTTCTTTCTTTTCTTTCTTTGTCTCTGGGACCTTAAATCCAATGTAAACCTTAAGATTTTATCAAATTGATCAACCTAGATTTTTTTTCTTTTCTCTCTTTTGAATCTGGATGTGTCCATGTTGGCTGCCTGAAGGTGAAATTATACCGGTGGAACAGTTTTACTCCACAGTGTTCTCTGGAGTCTGATCAGGCAAAGGTGAAAGGGGGTGGGGTCACGAAGGTGTTTCAGTCTCCAGTCTCCACGGTGCTAAAGAACTGTGGAAATTGCACTCGGAAATCATGTGTAGTCACCTTTTTCCTCAGTGGCCCAGAAGGTGTAACGAGTCCCTTCAACTACCTGTTCCTCAGCTCACCAAAAGATGCTGAAGGCCTCCAACACCCCAACATCACGGTGAGGGTCACACTGTATCAGTTACACTCATTGTCAAAATGTTACCCATTTTAACACACCATTCTTTACCCACACCAAGAGTAAAATGATTTGCACATCTTTATGCACACTTTGTTTGTGTGTGTACAGTTCACTGTGAAGGATAATGGGAGGAGGATCATGGTGAACCTCTATTGCTCGTCACCAGCACTGTTTGTATGGCTGGATGTGGACGACATTCCTGGCTTCTTTGATACTAATGGTTTCTTGCTGATATCTGAGAAATACACTGTTTATTTCACAAAATGGGGAACCACCACCATCCAAGAGTTCACTACTAAGCTGCACATTACTTCCCTTCGAGACCTCTACTGAGTGTGTGTTGGTTGGTATGAATGAGCAGACATGTATGCAGTGTGTGTTTACCATTGTTTATATTGAATGCATTGATTCTATACTGTAGGGTACGGTGGTAGAGCAGGTAGTGTTGCCACCACATAGCTCTGGGGTCCCCAGGACGATCATGAGCTTAGGCTACTGTCTGTGAAGTTTCGGGTGCTCTCCTGTGTCTGTGTGAATTTCCTGCGGGTTCTCTGGTTTCCTCCCACTTCCCAAACATACCCCACTATAAAATGACCCTAGGTGTGAATGAGTGTGTGAATACGCGTGTGCATTGCACTGGCGTCTCATTTGTGGTATATTGCTGTCTTCTGCAATCATTAGTGTTCCTGGGAAAGGCTCTGCATCCACTGATGAGGAGTGAATGATTCTGTACACTTTTGGAGAAAACTGTTCTCTAACATTCCTAAATGGGGTTCAACTTGTAACCTTTTCTGAAAAAGTTTTAACCCTTTCATGCGTAAATGATTTTTTTATTTTTTTTTAAACATCCAGATTGGTTAGTTGTTTTTTTTTTTTTTTTTTTACTACATAAAATTGTATGTCAAATCATTTGGACTTTTTCTAAATATCACTTATGTTAAAAGGTAAATTGTTTGTCCATGTATAGAAATGCAATCAGTGAATAAAGATAAAACATTACGCCTGGAATTAAGAAAAAATAAATCAAATGTGTTTGGAAACAAAAATATTAATATTCAGGTCTACAATATTTAATGTTTATCAAAATTGTAGAAAATATAGTAGTCTTGACATACAACATTTATACAGTTTAGGAAAACTGCTAAAAAAACAAACAAACAAACAAGCAAACAAAAAGCTGACATTCATTGGAGTCTGACATAAAATCTAGAAAGCAATAGAAATCATGATAATGATTCTTGTTAGGCTAAGTTAAAGTAATGATCTCAAATGATTTGGAGGTTATTTACATCTTAATTTTTTCCTTAAAGCAGCCTTTAAAAAGATGATCCATAACTGTAGACACTATGCATGAAAGGGTTAAATAGATTATCTAAAAACCAGGTTGTTTTGAACTTCAGGTTCTTCTGAACTTCAGGTTCTTCTTTTCTAAATGTTTCCTGGGAGAATGTGTTTTGTTATGTTTTGCATGTTTCGTTATCCTTCTCAGTAAAAATACCAAATCACACAAAATGTCTTTAAGAACTTGCTTTTGAATGGGTTTGTTAGGGTAAAGCACGGGAGAGTAGGTTACCTGCATTTCCTGCAAGCCCAGTAGATTTGGCCCATTCACTCTGTCAGCACGGAGCATGTTACATGAGAGAGGTAGGCAACAGAGTAACAAAGGGTCCTTTGACACAGTCGAGCCGAACTATAGTAACCGCCATGAAGATTTACCGGAGTAAAGGAGAGTAGATGGACCACGAGTGTACTGATCTTTGAACGTTTCCTGATACTGGCATCGCTGACAGGATCCGAGCTGGGAGGTGTAAAACTCTTTTATTGTCGCTTGTTTCGAAGGAAAGCTCAGACTTTGTTCTGACTACCTCAGAGACAAAAGCAGAGAGCGACCGAATTCCTCCTGGACCGATACCAAACTACCAGACTCCGTAGGTCATTTATACGGGTAACTAGTGGATTCACGTTTGTTTTGAAATTGCGTCAAGCTGAGGAGTCTCCTCGGCTGGTTTTGCTCCGCGCGCCTTCTGGGGAGGGGGGAAACACTTAATAAGCGGATACGATATAAACCAGGAACATGAGTGAAAGTTTTCTTCGGGACATTTTGAGCTTTTACGGTGATAACAGTTCGCTCTCGACGACAAACTTGGAGAAGTTTTTAAACCTCATCACCTCCCGCCGAGCGCCAGCATCAGTAGACAGCGAGACGAATCCGCTAAGGAATGCTGAGGTAAAGCTGATGGGACTGTGTCGGTCTAAATCTACACTGTATATCTATACTCCCCCGTTTAGCTTATTTCCACAAGTCTATTGACTTTATTTATTTATTTATTTATTTTTTAAGATTCTGTTTGACTAATTTTACAAAGTTGTGCAGTGTTTGTCTGCCCCAGATCTCCTGGATGCATTTGGGCTCTCTAATGCGTCTGAGCTGACTGTGGATCAGCTACAGTTCATATGCCCAGCTGTTCTTACTCAGGTTCTACTCCCTTCCTGCCCTTACATGACCCCCTCAACCATAACCACTGACCCACAAGGTGAGTGCATACAAAACCATCTCTTATTGTACATTTCCCAGGATGCACTACTTTTTATTGTATTTATTTATTTGTTTATTTTAACCAGTATTTTCATTAGTGCCCCACATAGCGACATGCCCATTTGTCCTCACCTTCCCATTTGAGGATTACTACATGGGTAAATGTGGTCACTTTGTGCATTTTTTCCTTATTCTGACTGGTTTAATGGTTAATCTTAGATTTCTTTCGTTGAGGCATGCCACGAACTTTTTAAATACCTCCCCCATGATTCTCATACATTGTTTCCGTCTCTAAATAGCACTTCATCTATCAATCGAATCTACCCTGAGTTTTATTTATTTATTTATTTATGTTTTAAGTCATTTGAAAAATTTCAGATTGATATTCCCATTAGCATTGGTGTACATTTCCCAGAAGCAGCGTCCATCACACCTTATACCTTTTCACCTGTGAGTATCAAGCAGGGCTGTCGAATTTCCATCAGTTCTCAGTAAATAGAGGAAACTCTCTGTCCTGTAACCAATTCATATGTAGATTTCCAAATCTCTAGTGGATTTTTATAAAGAAGCGTGTATATGAAAATGCTGCTTTACTGCCAGGACGATCATTTAATGTTAATTCTTCACCAGCCTTCACATGTAGTGATTTTCAGTTTGTGTTTTAGATCATGTCTCTAATCTGTGTCTGTCTCTCTTTTTCAGTTTGGGGCTATAGTTTCTTGGCTGTGACAATAATTAACTTGGCTTCTCTACTGGGGTTACTCTTAGTTCCTTTCACTAAGAAATCCTACTTCCCAAAAGTGCTAACCTACTTCATTGGAGTGGCCATAGGAACATTATTCTCCAATGCTGTACTGCAACTTATCCCTGAGGTAAGAAGAAATCAGGATGGAGCAGAAGGTTAATCAAAGGGTAAATAATAAGTTACTGTAAAAGAAATCCAAATAGACAGTGGGTGGGGAAAAAGAAATAGGTTAATAAAATCAATCCAAACCACTGTATTATTCAATAACCTGAACATCCATATCTTTTGTTTTTAATAAATAAACAGGCTCTTGGATTCGACCCAAGAGTTGATAACTATGTGTCAAATGTGATTTGGATTTTCGGAGGGTTCTACCTCCTGTACTTTACAGAAAGAGTCTTAAAAATAGCACTGAAAGCAGACACGGAGGTAAGAGTTCAACTACATCTGGATTCAAAACTGGTTATTAGAAGAAGAGTAAGAGCTCACTGTGCCTTCTATTTCTGTCTCTATGCAGCATTGCCACAACCACTTCCCGTCACTACAGACTAATGATGTAACCATCACCAGCTTCAGCAACGATATTATCATAAGCAACATGACAAGTGACATTATCACAAATAACGCCAACCATGAGATCGTACCAAACAGCCCCAGTGAGAAACCAAGCCAGTCAACCATGAACCCAGCCAATGAACAGGTACCCCTGACAGCTTATACATATTATCACATACCTTTCCATGAACAAATATTTGATTTTTTTTACAAAAAATAGCCCCAAGTTCCTCATTCCTTTATGTTGTTTTTTTTGCATACATTTTTTGCATACTTTATCTTGTGTCTAGAAAGCTGGCCTGTGGTGTATTGGTACATCAGGTTGGACTAATGGTTTAGTGAATAATGATTAACAGAACACAAAGCCTTTTCACCTTTTATATACCTGTGCAATATACACTCCGTACAGGATTTCATGCTGCGGCTTTTTTTTCTTCTTCAAAATTTGTGATGCCACTTGCAGAGTTTTTTGTGCTTTTCTGCGGAAAACTACCTTTGAGACCTTTTAGTTGTGCTCATGTTCAGCTGAGTGTGTGTTGTGATAAATATTTTAGCTCTTTTTAAAATCAGTAGTAGATGGAGCCAGGTGAATGTTTATTAGCTCCTGATGAATTTGTTACAGATATTTGGTGCATTTTAAAAAAAAAAAAAAAAGGTGGACTGAATGGGATGAGTGGTTGAATGGGATGTTCAAAAAGTACATATCACCCATATGTCAGGGGTCCACAAACTCTTAGCCATGTAGTGTATAATATTAAATACATCAGTTAAGTAAGGAATAAAACAACAGACCATGTTGTTATAAGAATGTTATAAGGATGGTGCGGTATGGTGCGATTTGCCAACAATTATAACTTCTAATTTATTAATGAACAACACCATACATTTTAACAGTTTATATTTACATTTAATGTTGTGGAATATCCACAAGAAAAATTTGCTGTTATCACTTATGTTATATAGTAGCTATAAACAGTCATTTCTTTACCTGCTTCTCTTATTTTTTCTTAATAAGAAAAAGAAAAATGTAGCCTGTCATGTTCCAAGAAACTGGAAAGTGCAAAATCGGCTGTCCTGTAGAATTTTCCATGGTGGAAAATTTATTGTTACAAAACAGTGGCAGCCTGAGACTCCTACCATAAATATATAATAAACATCTCTTAACAGAAAACTTCACCATATCAACAAGTATATGTTTTTCTTTGTTAAGTAACATGTCTTAATCCATTTATTATTAGGCTTAGATTATGTAGAGTGTCTACCCTACAGGTCCCTGTGAATGAGTTGCTACTATAGAAACAGTAACATATTAGAATTTGCACATTAAAATAAACCGATCATTGATTTAAGAATCTAGCAGCACTGTGGTATAAATCCAAAGTGCAACACATTGCCTGCACCTCAGATCATTTATTACTTTCACTAATGCTGTTTCAGTGCTATGATTTGATCTGAAGCCAGACTAGAATTTTTCATTATTTTTATTTTCATGTAACAAGTCACTGAGCTGTGAGAAGACTTTTTTGTTTTTCCAATTATTTTCCTCAGAAATGGAAAATTAGAGATACAATCTGGTCCACAAATATTTGGACATTGACAAGTGGGTGTTTTGTCTCAAAATGCAGACTTTCATCTTTAATATGAGGGTATTTATATCCAAATTAGGTAAACAATGTAGGAATTACCCCCCATGTTTAAGGGACCAAAGGTAATTGGACAATTGACTGCTCACTGTTCCATGCCCAGGTGTGTGATATTCCCTCATTATTTCATGTACAAGCAGATAAAAGGTCTAGAGTTCATTTAATGTGTGGCAGAATCCAAGCAAACCTATCAGTGAGAAAAACATTACATGTGGCCTACTGTTGGAAAAGGATTTAAAATACATTACATTACATTTCAAGCATTTGGCAGAAGCCCTTATCCAGAGCGACTTACATTTACTTCGTTACATTTATCTCATTTATACAACCGAGCAGTGGAGGGTTAAGGGCCTTGCTCAATGGTCCAGCCTGCTGGTGTTAGGATTTGAACATACAACTTTGTCCAGTGTCTTAACCACTGAGCTACCACTACCCCCGTGGTAGCGCTGAATTACAGGAATAATTCAGCAGCATGACAATTCTGACAAGCATGACAAGTTGTCTTTTGTTTTACCCGTGCTTTGCTGTTGAGGAAAAATAGAATACATCATTACTTTTTCCTGTAGATTAGTGAGTCACTAATTCACAATCATTACACAATGTGTATCTGCGAAAGAATAATTGGTTGATTTAGGATTTAAATGATATCAATAATTGAAAAAAACAAAAAAAAACTTGCATTGTGTTCATTGGAATTTACAAATTTTGAGAAGTATGTCTCTCTGTTTTCCCCTGATGTCAAAATAATTTTACACATACCTGTTATTTCTTGTACTAATCAATGTCCTTAATGCCTGAGTTTTTTTATGTACACCAATTCACAATTGTGTGTATGTATATGTCTGTGCCCCTGCTTATGTTTAGGAGTCATGCATGCTAGTGGGATGTCGCTGGCTGCGAGGAGAACCAGTGTCAAACATAAAAACGGTGGCTTGGATGATCACTCTGAGTGATGGATTGCATAATTTTATAGATGGACTGGCCATTGGAGCCTCCTTCACTGTCTCTCTTCTCACTGGCTTCAGTACCTCTATAGCCATTGTCTGTGAGGAGTTTCCTCATGAGCTAGGTAAGACCAAAGTCCTCGGATTGTGAGGAATCTCATTTATTTGGGCAGGTTAAGTTTAGCAAATGATGAATATTGTGTCTGTTTCCAACTGGCCTAGGTACCCTGTCTTTGTCTCTGTCTCTATACCATCTTGTTGTCTGTCTCTAGGTGACTTTGTGATTCTCTTGAACTCTGGTATGAGTGTCCCTCAGGCTGTGTTTTTTAACCTGCTCTCTGCTATGTGCTGTTATCTCGGCTTGGTGCTGGGCATCTTGCTTGGCAGCAGCTTCGCTCCGAATGCCATCTTTGCCATTGCTGGTGGAATGTTTCTTTACATCGCACTGGCAGACATGGTAAGGCACATACAATATCACATCTTAAAATAAACCATAGAACTGTAAGAGTTTCTATAATGCAGTATTATTGTGTATTTTAACCTTCACTTTGTGGCTGATTTTAGTTCCCAGAGATGAATGAAATAATGACCACACATGCCAGAGGCCGCAAAGGAAAGATGTTATTCTTTCTGTTCCAAAATGGTGGTCTGCTAACCGGCTTTTCCATTATCCTCCTCATCACCATCTTCGCTGGAGACATCAATCTGGGATAAATTGAGTTTGAAGAATGAGAATAAAAGGATTAAAGGGAACAATGAATATGAGTTCAGTCCACACAACCAGAGACCAAAGGGTTGATACCACAAGCAAAAATGAGTAAAGATCTATCATTTTAAAACTCTTGACTTGGACCCTATTCCTATTGTTTAACGCAATATTGTATCTCAAGTAACATTGTAGTACTAGAAAAAAGGAATGATAAATTATTTTTGTGTAATTCGTCTCTGTACAGGGGCATCACACACAAAGATGCTCCTATTTAATGTTTGTCCCCAAGCTTCCAAAACGTTTCCTTCACTGTCACTAGGCTTACAGACTTGACTTGTGGGTACATAAACAATATAAACTACTTTGGCAACTCTCCCATGCAGTTATACCCAGTGATACAAGACCAGAGAGCAGAGACAGGCCACTGTTTTGAATATGAATGGGGCTCAACATGGCAACTGTATTCAGTCCTTGTTGGTTTGGTAAAGATGTTAGCAAAAAATGTCTGGCCTATTATATTCTTACACTGACACATGTCCAGATATACAGTGTTGTGAAAAAGGCCATTTCTGGGAAGATTTACCACTGTTTTCTCCCTTTGGAGATAATGGCACTCACTGTGGTTTGCTGGAGTCCCAGAGCCTTAGAAATGTCTTTATAACTCTTTCCAGACTGATATCTTTCAATACATTTCTTTCTAATCTCTTGCAGAATTTCTTTTGATTGCAGCACAGTGTGCTGCTTGTTGAGACCTTGTAGTCTACTTCGTGACCCTAACCCTAATCCTGGCAGTAATCAAGCTTGAGTGAGTCTAATCTAATTCAACCTAATTATCAATCAAATATTGTTAATTGGTTGACTGAGTAACTAACAGGGCAATTACATTTTCACACAAGGCCATTTGGCCACTTTTGTGAGGCCACTTTTTTCCTTCAATAAGTGATCATTTAAAAACTGTCTTTTGTGTTTAATAGGTTGTATTTGTCTTATATTCAGTCCTTACAGGACTTCGTCAAGTTTTTTTGTGATTGTTGCAGCCAGAAATGCTTGATTTGATGCTTGAACATTTGCGATGCAATTTGCAGAGTTTTCAGAAATTGTTTTGCACGGTCTTTCACAAGTCAAGTGATGTCTGTTGAGACCTTTTAGCTGTACTCATGTTCGGCGCACGTGAATCGGAGGGAGCTTTGGCTGAATGCGCGTTGTGATGACGTCACATGACGCGTCTTGGCACAAATCTGCGGAAAATCTGCTGTAATTTTGAAAAATTGCAAGCTCCGAAGAATATTGTGGAGTTTCCTTGATTTTGCTTTAATTTCTCCGATTGCAAAATTGCAAAATCCTGGAGAGACGGTATATTAAATTTTGTTGGAAGATCTGATTAAGTGTGACAAATATGCAAAAATAGAAGAAATTGGGAATGGGCAAATACATTTTCACAGCACTGTAGGGCACTTTGCTTCATTATAGAGAAACGCACATGCATGTTAGCTGTAGCAACCTGAAGCCCACACATTATTTACAGTATTTATCTCATATTTTAATAACGATTCTAAATCTGTGTTTGTCAATCCACTGACATGGAGGTTTTGCCCCATTCAAGTAATTAGGCCTTGCATCACTGAAAAGAACTGCTGGGGAGTGTTGCCAAGATGGCTGCAAAATGGACTTTACTGGAAGAGCCATTCCACCGAATGGGTGACATTTCAGTCCCCAGAACATTACATGTATAAAAATGCATGACAGTTAACTCTAAAATACATTTCATTATTAAGCAAAGTGTCCTGCACAAGAACCTAACTGCAAATTTAAAATATATAATTAAAAACATTAATAAAAACTACCTAGAACACTAAAAATAGCATTTTTTTGCATGTCCCCACTCTCTACCTCTATACTTTACATTGAAATATAATGATTAAAGTCCTTCAGAAATCTTATTTTTCCCCATTGCTCTGTGACTTTTTATCCAGTCTATGATTTAAAATTTTTTTTTTTTCCATGAGAAATCCATAACATTTTGGATAAAATACACATTTTATTCGTGTCCTCGGGTTTTCACTCAGTCCTGTTACCCAGACACATTGCCCTCCTTGAAGAACTTGGAACATTCCACAAGACACATTTTCAACAGGAAGTTGCATCATTTAAATCTCCTGAAGGCAATGGGAAGACCAAAAGTAAATCCTCTCATTTTCTTTTCTGTATATTTGATGATATTGCAGCTATGTCTGAGAAGGTCAATCTCAACGTACTGTCCTTTTTACCTAAATTATTTTTTAGATCTTACTTGTTTATTTTAAATATACACATTTTTGGTAAATCACTAGAATTTGCTAAGTATCCTCATGCTATTAGCATGTATGCCATGTGGCTATATTTCATGTATTTGCTAATTCTATGCTAAAAACTCAGTCCTGTTATCTTCAGTCCTGTTACTCATATAAACCATAACAGGACTGAGTAATAGGTAACAGGACTGAGTAGCATCCTATGGTGTATTGATTTATTAGTGTGAATATTAGTTTATGTAATACAATTTACTTGATTTTTAAGTTTTACAGTTACTGTTACTTAAGATATAGAAGTATCAGTTTTATAGTGTGAATGCCGTGTTTACAGGGAGCCAATCACCACTAAGTGCTGCAGAAAAGCTCTTCAGGCCAGGATTCACTGCCGGTACGTGGAACTTTTTCGAGGCGAGCCATGGGAAGGCTGACCCAGATGGTGTGGGACACACACACACTCACAGACATACACACACACACACACACACACACACACACACACACACTTACACAAACACACACACACACACACACTCACAGACACACACACACACACACACACTCACAGACATACACACACATACAGTCATAGACATACACACACACTCACACACACAACACAGCAGGAAATTGATATATATATATATATATATATATATATGTGTGTGTGTGTGTGTGTGTGTGTGTGTGTGTGTGAGAGAGAGAGTGTGTGTGTGTACATATATATATATATATATATATATATATATATATATATATATATATATATATATATATATAATTTAAAAATAAAAAAGAGAATAAAACACTACTGTCTGTCACATTTATTTAAAAAAAGAAGAAAAAAAAAGTAGAAAATAATTATTTTGGTAGGGTTTCCTCTCAGTGTCCTCAAGCTGACTCGGTAATTCGTTTTGGCGAAACTTCTTCTGATGAGGAGAGTGAACATCAAATCCAGTTCACTTGGAACAACAAAGATTTATCTAAGAGATCCAGGATTGATTTTTAACTTATTTCAAACGATTTGTTAGACCGTGCGGAAGAAACAAAAATAGAACCCTCGGTTTTTTCTGATCATAACATGATCACTTTAGTGATATGCATAATGAATAAATCGATTCATTTTAAACCAAATTATTGGAAATGAAATAATACACTTTTGAGTGATAAATTATTCAAAGAAAAAGCCATAAAAATTATACATGATAATTCATCAAAAGCCACAAAAGATCAAATATATGGCAAACATTGGGACTATACAAAATTTCAGATCCGTAATATGGCCATCAAAAGGGGAAAAGAATGACACAAGACAGACTACTTAAGGAAATAATTTTTATATATGAAAAGGATGAGCAAACACGAGCTGATATTAATATGTTTTACAATCTGAATTACAATCTGAATTTCAATCTGAATTACAATCTGAATTTCAATCTGAATTACAATCTGAATTTCAATCTGAATTTCAATCTGAATTACAATCTGAATTGGATAATATCTATCAGAATCTGGCACAGGGAGCTTTCATTCGTTCTAAATGGAAATGGATAGAACACGGTGAAAGGAATACCCAACATTTTCATAATTTAGAAAAAAGAAATGTTAGTGTTAACAATATATATATATATATATATATATATATATATATATATATATATATATATATATATATATATATATATATATATATATATATATATATATATAAACTTAAAATTAATGAGCAGATATCCGAAGATCCTAAAAATATCTCTGATTTTGTGGAAGAATTCTATAAAAAAAAAAAAACTATATTCTGAACAAAATAGCCTTAAATCAAACTTTCTTTCTCATATAAAAAATGTTGCACAAGGTATTGATGAGACACAGAAAGTGTAATACTCTATAAAGTATTCCAAGATTATATTTCTGAGTTTTTGTTATTGGTTTTTAAGGAAGCTATAGAAACCTGTAAGCTCCCCCCATCTATGTGCCAAGGCCTAATTACATTGTTACCTAAACCCAATAAGGACCGTTTGCTTCTTGACAACTGGAGGCCTATAACTTTAATTAATAATGATGCAAAACTGTTGGCTCACATTTTTTGCACGAAGAATAAACTTATGTTTAGATACAATCATAGATAATAGTCAGTCAGGACTTGCGGATTTACTTTGAAACTCTTCAAGGTCTTTCAAATCAGAAAGCAACCAGAACTACTGACACGCTCAAAGAACTAAACTCCTCTTTTCTATTGTGATTATTGTTGTATACCCTCCTTATATTTATTTATTTATTTATATATTTTATTTTATTATTTTTTTTCTTTTCTTTTTCTTCACCATGTTGTTTATTCCTTTGAATGTTAATTGTTCAGCATATACAATTAAAAAACAAAAACAAACAAACAAACAAAAAAAAACCTTCTTTCCCATATAGTGGACTCAAATGTCGTTCGCTATATAGGAAATAGTGAATGAGTGAACGAGCGAGCGATTTCGGACACAGCCATACTAGTCGTTTCTTTGAGTTGCAGTTCCTCGTTCGTGGAAAGAAGACTTTTACTTTGACACGGATCCTAAACGTGATGGAGAGTTTCCCCTTGCTGGAGAGTGCTAAAGCTCACTAACAGCTAAGAAACAAAAGAAGAAGAAGAATTTGGTCGCACTCAGGAAAGGTTAGTGAACAATATATATATATATATATATATATATATATATATATAGTTTGTGTTTGCCAAATAAATAAACAGATATATATATATATATATATATATATATATATATATATATATATATATATATATATATATATATATATATATATATATATTTGTCTATCTATCTATCTGTTTATTTATTTATTTATCGAACTCCGTGACTGTATGTTAATGTATCGTTACTTAATCCACTTTTGTAGTCACGCTTAGCACAAGTAATACTCAGTCCGCCTTGCCAAAGTAATTTCCTGTATTTAAAAGACACGCTGAAGCCATTTACTGCCGAGGATTTGATTAATAATTAAGTATGTAAATATCCCGTAAACACTGTAAACAAATATGTAAACATTCCTTTGAAGTTTCTGGTAGGGGTTTATATGCTGCAGAGAGGACAGGAGGGTCAGTCAGGCAGCTGACTGTGTGCACTTAAGTCTAAATGAAGTCTGTAAAGTCCTATTGAAGATTGAAGGTCAAGCTAGACACCATTTATGACCTATTAACATGGCTGGTCGGATGCAATCAATTAATTAAAAAAAAAAAAAATAATCAAACTCAGGTGAATCAATTCATTTTGCTTAGCATTAAGCCATTAAACCATTGCATCATTAAACGCTTTCTTCATGACTCTGGGTTTGTGTTTACTGTCAATTTTTAGCTAGAAAATTTGATCTCTGTAAACACAACTGCGTTGTTGGTTGTGAATGCATTAATGCTGTCAGGTATCAGCTTCCTGTTTCTACCTGCCATGTTTAAGCTCAGCCTTGAGGCTACTGACTCAGATTAGAGTGTAATCCGTGGCACTGTGTGTATTTGGTTTGAAGGCCATGGCAGAAGTGCAGATTCGTCGCTATGAGGACAATGATGAGGAAGACGTGAAGGAGATCTTCACAAGTGGAATGAGCGAGCATGTACCATCCTCATGCATGCATGTGCTGAAACAGCCGCCTACCCAGATGTTGCTTGCATGTGTGTTCTGCGCTCTGCTGGCCAGCTCTAAGTCCATCTTGCTGCCCATCCTGGCTGTTACGCTGCTGCTGGCTGCAGGGCGCCAGGGAGTCAGTTACATGTTTTCCAACTACATCCAAGTTTCCCTGCGCAAAGACCTTAATGATATCCGGGAAACGTACCTGGAGGCAGCCGACTCCTGCTTTTGGGTGGCCGAGTGCCAGGGTCAGGTGGTGGGCACGGTGGCGTGCCTCCCTGCCGAGCAAAATGAGGGCTGTCTGGAGCTTAAGCGCATGTCGGTGAAGCCAACTCATCGTGGGAGGGGCATCGCCAAAGCCCTGTGCCGCACCGTGGCCGACTTTGCTCAGCTGCGGGGCCTTTCAGCTGTAGTGCTGTATACTTCGGTTGTGCAGACAGATGCTCAAAAGCTATATGAGAACGTGGGTTACAAGAAGGTCAGAGAGTTTGTCGCCCCACAGTTTCTTGCCAAGCTCACCAGCTTCACCTTATTTGAGTACAGGCTTGACCTGCAGCGGCCTGGAAACTAAACGAGAATGGTTCACTTTACGAAAAACAAAAAATGTGATGCTCCATTCATTTATTCTGTTCATGTATTTCAGCTGGCCTTGTAAACATTTGAATGTGAAAGGAGATTGTTGTTATAATTTATGTTTATTGAATCATTTCGGATAAAGATGAAAATGCATAAAGTGATTGTACTCGTGTGCACAGTTAAGTCAGCATTCAGCCATTGATTAGAAACATGATCACAAATATCCTAAGATGCATATCCCAAAGATATTCTACATGTATAACTAACCTCTTTTTTTCCTCATATTGCACTTTTCAGCTCACATTCTTCTGTTATGTCATTAACACCCTATAACACATTTTTAAGTAATTCCTCATTGAGTGTTATATAGTCTTACAGCATTTCAGGCCAGGGATTATAGTTCCTTTTAGCAGATAATTGCCATCGGGCACAGTGTTTTAGGTAAACAGGCCTAACTGTCTTCTGTGCATTTTATAAGGAAACTGAATTGTATCCATTAAATGTATGTCATTTAAAAAGAAATAAATTGTAAACATATCTCTGTGTTAATCTTCATCTGATTATTACACTGACCCATAGCATGCAGTCGAGCGTTTGGGTCGACTGATGCATAATTTGCCTGTAATTAAACCCTTTTTTTTCCACGAATACTTGTCTTGTGACTGTGTTATTACTGTAGACATGGCCTAGGAGGAGCCGTATCATTTGATAATGCCTTTTCTTATGGAGGCAGACAGGTCCCATAGTAAGGCATGGTAATGGCTTGGAATAGAAGAAAAAGATCATGTGATATTGTACAGGAAGTTTCAAGTTTTCCACCCACACTAGCAGTTGTGGTTCTTTTTCTGCTGATGTACATCATTAGTTGCTCTATTATTGTTTAATGGACAGACAGATTGAACAGAAACTGTAAGGGTAAACTTTTTACCAGGTTGCAATTAAGTGTATTACAACATTTTAGACATTTTCAGTGTCTTATTGTCTCTCAGATCTTGTAAGGACAATTCCAAAAGAAGCTTAAAACAGATCACCCAGATAATACCGCTGCTCTGTTTTTCACCTGAGTACACAGCAGTACTAGACATTATGCATGCTTGTCTTTATGTGTATGCAACAATTTGTCTATCCATTCTTACTGGTTCTGTGTCTCAGATGTGGTTTCAGATCCGGGAGTATCAAGACTCGGACTACTCTTCTGTGCGGGAGTTGTACTCTACAAGCTTCAGAGAGCATGAAGGAGCTGTGTGTGTCCTAACCCTGAAACAGCACTGGGTTCAGACTGTGCTGCTCGGACTCTTGATTCTCTTCCTCTTCCTGTTCGGCTCTCTCCTGGCCTCCATTCTGTGTCTCGGTGGAGTTCTGCTGGCTGGCAGGTTTGCTGTATGCTGTCTTTTTGAACAGGGAGTACAACTCGGGCTCAGCGAAGACCTGCAGGACATCCGGGCATCTTACATGCACCCAGGTCAGGTCAGCTGCTTTTGGGTAGCTGAGTCTAAGGGCTCATTAGTGGGAACAGTGGCAATATTACCCTGTGTGACAGAGCCTGGAGCATGGGAGTTGAAACGAATCTCAGTGAGAAAGGAGTTTCGGCACCGAGGCCTTGCCAAAGCACTTTGTCAAACCGCCTTGCAGTTTGCAGCCAGGCATAAAGTAGAGAGGGTGGTGTTGTTCACCTCTCTGGTGCAGTCAGATGCGCTTAAACTCTACCACAGCCTGGGATTCCACAAGGAGGAGGAGTTTGTTTGGCGATCACGTTGTGCCAGGCTCATCAACTTCCTTGTGTTTAAATATGCATATAAGGTTAGGTCTGATTAGTATAATTCAGCCCCTCCAGGATTTCGCAATTTTGCCATTGCAGAAATTAACGCAAAAATCAAGCAAACTCTGTTCTTCGATTCACGTTCGCCGATCACGAGGACAGCTAAAAGGTCTCATTTACCAACAGACATCATTGCAAAAGACCGTGCAAAACATCCATCCATCCATTTTCTTTACTGCTTATCCTACACAGGGACACAGGGAGCCTGGAGCCTATTCCAGGGAACTTGGAGCACAAGGCAGGGGATACCCTGGACGGGGTGACAACCCATCGCAGGGCTCAATCACAGACACATTCACACAACCATTCACACACTATGGACAGTTAAGAGATGTCAGTCAGCCTACAACGCATGTCTTTAGACTGGAGTGGGTAGAGTGGTAACCCCAAAGCACTGGGAAAACGTGCAAACTCCGCACACACAGGGCAGAGGTGCGAGGCAAACATGTTATCCACTAAGCCACTATGCCCCATGCAAAACAATTTCATGCAATTGCAATTTCGCCAATTCAAGTAGTTTTCCACAAAAATGGCACAAAATTCTCTGCAAGTTGCATAGCAAATTTTTAAAAAGGCCGCAGCAAAATCAAGCATTTTTGGCCACAACAATAATAATAATTAAAAAAAAAAAAAAACCCTGGTCTGTACAGATGTGAAGCTGTAAAATAAACAGAACATGTGTTACTCCAGTTGGCAGTGTTGAATTTTCAAATAAATGATTACAGTAACACTGGATACTGGGGACACCTTTTTCTATGAATAGTTATAACATATAACATATAGCAAAGTGTTCCTTTTTGCTGTTTTAATCATATTCACTATAATCACTCAGTGAAGCATGTTTAATACCTTTATTTCGTTCCACCATTACAACCTGAATAGTTAATCTTGTCATATACATCTAAGAAATCTAATCTAAGAACTTTCCATATACAGGTGCATCTCAATAAATTAGAATGTCGTGGAAAAGTTCATTTATTTCAGTAATTCAACTCAAATTGTGAAACTCATGTATTAAATAAATTCAGTGCACACAGACTGAAGTAGTTTAAGTCTTTGGTTCTTTTAATTGTGATGATTTTGGCTCACATTTAACAAAAACCCACCAATTCACTATCTCAACAAATTAGAATATTTCATAAGACCAATAAAAAAAAACATTTTTAGTGAATTGTTGGCCTTCTGGAAAGTATGTTCATTTACTGTACATGTACTCAATACTTGGTAGGAGCTCCTTTTACTTTAATTACTGCCTCAATTCGGCATGGCATGGAGGTGATCAGTTTGTGGCACGGTGGTATGGAAGCCCAGGTTTCTTTGACAGTGGCCTTCAGCTCATCTGCATTTTTTGGTCTCCTGTTTCTCATTTTCTTCTTGACAATAGAATCTATGGGATTCAGGTCTGGTGAGTTTGCTGGCCAGTCAAGCACACCAACACCATGGTCATTTAACCAACTTTTGGTGCTTTTGGCAGAGTGGGCAGGTGCCAAATCCTGCTGGAAAATGAAATCAGCATCTTCAAAAAGCTGGTCAGCAGAAGGAAGCATGAAGTGCTCCAAAATTTCTTGGTAAATGGATGCAGTGACTTTGGTTTTCAAAAAACACAATGGACCAACACCAGCAGATGACATTGCACCCCAAATCATCACAAACTGTGGAAACTTAACACTGGACTTCAAGCAACTTGGGCTATGAGCTTCTCCACCCTTCCTCCAGACTCTAGGACCTTGGTTTCCAAATGAAATACAAAACTTGCTCTCATCTGAAAAGAGGACTTTGGACCACTGGGCAACAGTCCAGTTCTTCTTCTCCTTAGCCCAGGTAAGACGCCTCTGACGTTGTCTGTGGTTCAGGAGTGGCTTAACAAGAGGAATACGACAACTGTAACCAAATTCCTTGACACGTCTGTGTGTGGTGGCTCTTGATGCCTTGACCCCAGCCTCAGTCCATTCCTTGTGAAGTTCACTCAAATTCTTGAATCGACTTTGCTTGACAATCCTCATAAGGCTGCGGTTCTCTCGGTTGGTTGTGCATCTTTTTCTTCCACACTTTTTCCTTCCACTCAACTTTCTGTTGACATGCTTGGATACAGCACTCAGTGAACAGCCAGCTTCTTTGGTAATGAATGTTTGTGGCTTACCTAGTGAACCAAACTGAGAGACCATTTTGAAGGCTCAGGAAACCTTTGCAGGTGTTTTGAGTTGATTAGCTGATTGGCATGTCACCATATTCTAATTTGTTGAGATAGTGAATTGGTGGGTTTTTGTTAAATGTAAACCAAAATCATCACAATTAAAAGAACCAAAGACTTAAACTACTTCAGTCTGTGTGCATTGAATTTATTTAATACACGAGTTTCACAATTTGAGTTGAATTACTGAAATAAATGAACTTTTCCACGACATTCTAATTTATTGAGATGCACCTGTATGTTTGTGTTTTCCCAACTTTTTAATTACAGTTGCAGAATTATTCATCGCATATACATATAAATATCCAATCAGTATTCCTTCAATATAACATTGTGTGAACCATAGCTTTATTAGTGTAATGTCCTGACCACTGATGCTAAAAATATACATGTTTTTTTTTTTTTTTTTTTTTTTAAACATCCTTGTGTTTTCTTGTAAAGAAAAAAAACGGGTTCTCACTGATGGTAATAGTAAATGAACTAGTGAACTAGCAAGTAGTTTTTGATAGAAACTACAAAGCACTCGAGCTTCTGCTAAACGCCTCATATGTACACGTAACATAATATAACATATGGGGTGGATTTTTCAGCCAATCAAAGCGCAGCAAAACGCATACATTTATAGACTTATAAGACGACTTCGAGTACCAGGCTAACTATTGATATTAGTAAAAAATACGACGGCTGTAGAATAATCTTCCTCAAACTCTCTACGTTAACCGTAGGCGAATAGAGGTGACGGAAACTCCGCACAGACCTCATATTAAAAGCTGTGCGGAAGACGCCTGAGTTGTTGTTGATTTGTTTAGCCAGTGACGCAGCAGCAGTACCGGAAGTAGCCAGACGAGCCAGCACATCTCCACTGTATGGGAATGAACACAGCGCTACACCGACACACGTCCACATATAACCTGGGCTAAAATAGTGGGGTAAGTTTATATTTCACAAAATATTGGCTCTTTGCAGAGAGTCATCACAGCAACACTGGGCTCTAATCTATTTAGCTCCACATTCTTCAGTACAGTCCAGTTCAGTCCACTACACAGACAGGCGCTGGCTGATGGGGATGTTGTCAGTCATATATATGAGATTCAGGTTCAGCTATATTTCCCCCTAACCGCACCGCCGACCGGGTTAAAGCTGTTACTGAGAGGAACTTTATTTTCCGTTACAGGTGACAGGTGCATCTCAGTATCTTTTATCCAGAAGCAACTGCAGTACAACTAATCAATTTGAAGCAACGAAGTATTAAGAGCGTTGATGTCCATTTTAAGTGACTTATTTTGTTATGCTCGAGGTTAATTATTTTAAATATAAATATGTAAAATGTTTATATTTGTAAACAAACAAACAAACAAACAAAATCTCTCTATGCAAATCCTTTAATTGCCTGAAGAGGGCATAGAAATACAACATATTTTTGTTTTTGGGGGGTTGAGGTAGAGGGGAGTGGGGGGTAAAAACGAAAAATAAAATAAAACAAATAAATAAATAATATAAGCTAGCCCATTTATTCATTCATTCATTTCCAGTAACTGCTTTATCCTGGTCAGGGTTGTGATGAAACTGGACCCTATTCCGGTAAAACTGAGTGCAAGCCGGGGACACACCCTGAATGTGCACCATGCACACACACATTCGCAAAAGTCACTATACAGATCACATGGACTCAATGTTTACTTTCCCCACACTACAGACGATGTAAATTTCCCCTCAAAGGTGCCAAAGGTACACATAAGGTGCCGAAGATGGCAGGTCTAATAATGTACATTTAACCCCCAAAGTCCTAGCTTTTTGAATACATTATAAGTACACCCCATGGAAATTGTTGTCTTTTTTCAACATATTTGGACACACAAACATTTGATCACCTTTGAAATTGTCGCCTGTTAATGAAGTTGATATACTTGAACAATACCACCAGGAAAAATAGCTTTTTCAATAATTTACTCAACAGAAATATCAAAAGATGTGATATTCTTCAGTGGAAAAAGTAAATACACTCTTGGCCTCAGAAGCTAGTATTGCCTCCTTTAGCAGAAATAACGTCTTGTAGGCGTTTTGCATAATTGTTCACCAGTCTCTGACATCAGCTTGCTGGAGTTTTTGACCACTCCTCCATGCAATATTCTTTTAGATGCAAGAAGTTTGAGGGTTTTCTTGCATGTACTGCCCATTTCAAATCCCTCCACAACATTTCAATGGGATTCAAATCCGACCTTTGACTAGGCCATTCCATAACCCTCCATTTCTTTTTTTTTTTTAATCTTTCATTGGTGGATTTGCTAGTGTGCTTAGGATCATTATCCTGTTGAAAGGTCCACTTTTGGTTCAACTTCAACTTTCAGACAGATGGCCTCACATTATCTTCAAGCGCTCTTTGATATGATGCAGAATTCATAGTTGAATCAATGAATGCAAGCTGTCCAGTCCCTGAGGCAATGAAGCAACCCCAAACCATAACATTTCCACCACTGTGTTTCACAGTTGGTATGAGTTGACTACAAAATGTCAATTTTATTGTCAATTTTATGTTATTATTTTATTAAATGTCATTTGATAGAGTGTATCACCTTTATTAATAGGCACTGTTTCAAAGAGTATGAAATGTTTGAAATACAAATATGTGAATAAAAAACAATTTCCATGGGGTGTACAAATTTTTTTTACATGAGTAAAAATTTTATAAGTGTACAGTACTGTGCAAAAGTCTTAGGCATCCTATTTTTTTTTAGTACAAACTTTGTTATAGATTTTTATTTCATGACTTGTACATTATCGGGTCAGTACAAAAACATTTTTAAATATCCAGACATTTGTTTACCAGCCCAAAATTAAACGTTACAGAAAAAAAATGTTTGTATGCCATTGAAGAAAGCAGCATATTACGTTAGAGACTACTTTTCAGAAAAAAAAACATAATGAAGGTTGCTGGGTTTTGCTGCAAAAAAAAAAAGAAAAAAAAAAAGAAGCAAGTGCAGCAGTCAAAGTCTCCAGAAGAAATTTCAGCAGTTTGGTTTAGCAGTCAACCGACTGATGGGTTTTGCTGATTAATCAGCAGCGATATCCCGTTGCTGGAACTATCGGTCATCGGTAAAAATCCACACCGATAGTTTTTCCCAGTTGCGTCCGTTGTGGGAGCGACTGAGAAGACTCTGCTGTCATTATACGGTATAAGAACCTCTAGAGAAATAAAAACTATCACTGACAAATTTTGTTGTGTTATTTGAAGTGTTTTTTGATTCATTTTGGAGGTCTCTTTTAGTTTGTTATTTGGAGTGGGTTTTTTTTTTGGTTCAGTTTGTATGTATATCTTTTAATTATTAAAATTTTTATTAATAGGTTATATATATATATATATATATATATATATATATATATATATATATATAATTTTAAAAAGTACAGTACATTTTTATAGTACAGTAAGTACTGTTTATTGTTGTAATAAAGTTCAGCAATATTTTACTTTGAGTGATGTTTTCATTCAGTATCAGTTTTAAAAACTATCAGTTGATTAATCGGTCATTAGCAGGTACTGCCCAACTTAGTTATCGGTATCTGTAAAATCCACTATCGGTCGACCTCTAGTTTGGTTCCAAGCCTAATAATTACACTGTTAGAGAAGAAAGATCTTTAATGGTTTATTGGAATAAAAGTTATTTAATGGTTTATTGGATAATTAAGGGTTCTTAGCATCCAAAAACGGTTTAATTGGAACACGTTCTGATAGGTGGCCTGTAAGTGCTGAATATACTAACAAAATAAAAATGAAACAGCAAATTATGAAAATATTCAGAAACACGTTGTCATGAGCTCAAAACAGAATGCTGGGTCCCTATTGAACACTACATGCTCGTTGCTGATTGGACACTGTCTATGACTGTCACAAAGAAGAAAATTAGCACTTTTTCAGTCCATTATCTTTTTAGCCTAGCAAAACGGTTATAATGTGAAGTTGATTATCTTATTGTAGTGAGTGTATTTCTTTCATCTGACTAACCTGGCTTCCTTTAGGCGGGGTTTCAATATTTGCCTGCTCATTTTAATGCCGTGCAAAGTTGACCACATATCTAAAATCACATCATATGAATGCCCTGATAAGCATCACTTAGTTCATTTAGGCTCACAGTCTTACTCTAAACATCCTGCAGCTGTCTGTTTTCCATGGTCTTTTAGACTTTAGCCAATCAGTAATGAGCATGTGATGCTCTGTAAGGACCTATCCTTTCTGTTTTGAGCTGAAAGGTGCAAAAATCAGCTTTTTACAGAAGAACCTCACCAGTTCTTCATCTCCACTGTCATCCCTTTTCCCTCTCTCTCTTTACTTGTCCCTCATATCCTCTTAACTTGTCTGGTCAGTCCTCTTCCTACTTTTCCTTGTAATGGGTCTTACAGTAGTTCCTGTCATTAGGATGTTTGCCTAGATGAAAGACCAATTTAGCTGGAGATCTGTCCAGGGAATAAGTGAGCTGCAGTTAAGGTGCATTAGTAACCACACATATGTACATGTCTACAATGGTAACTGTGGTGTAATTTTGCTGGTTACTGCATACGTTATGAGACAGAAAGCAGCAGAGGGTCCCATCAGTCTATGAATCAGTGATTAGTGATAATGTTCACCTGCTCCTAGTTGCTGCCTGTGCAGGATCTTTAAATAAACAGCAAAGCTGTAAGTGCTGCATTGCAGTTTTAACTCATAACGTGTGCTAATCCTTTTGTGTGTGTGTGTGTGTGTGTGTCTGTGGCACTCTCGTCAGCTGAGGTTGCACACTGCTCTGTCTCTTTGGCTTTTTGTTAAGAGCTGCGTCACATTGAAGCAGGCCTGCAGCAGAAGAGAAAGGCTGAATAGGGAGGCCACCTTCCTCCAGCTCGCTGCCTTAAAGTGACCTTTCCCATTGAACACATTCACTCTCATTGACGTTAACAGCATGGGAAAAAAGAACGCCTATGAACTGACTTCCCTATGATTTATTCGGTGATGTGAAATGATCCCAGCTGGATTAAAGAGCATGGTTACATGTCCAGTTTAGGTTACAGGACTAGTAGCTGCTCTGAGATCTCAGAAGAATGGATCATATGCACTGTACAACAGGAATGCATTATTAGTAGTAATTTAATAGAGACATGTTTTAAGATTTGTGCATTTGCATCATAATGCTGCCAAATGAATACGAATGAATAAATACGTGACAACTTCGGCTCTAGTTTTAGGACATTTGAGAGGCAGGTAGAAGAGTTGTGGCAATGAGGGATAAAAATGTGGAATGTAGTGTTATATATGTTTTATGACTATGCTATATCATAGTTATATCTGAGCCTACATCCAGTAGATACACTAGGTTGTATTGCTTCCCAAATTTTGGCAATGACTGCAATGTAACCAGAACTATTCAGAACACTGCTATTAATTCTGTGACTAAGTTGTCAAGTGGCTGTTTTTAATAGACAGAAGATATACTTATAATGATGTCCTCTTAACTCTAAACTGCAGTTCTGTTGAAGCGTGGACATAAATGTCCTATTACTCTGTTATAGGGATATCTTTGCGTACGGGTTGACGTTTAGATGCTCGTATGTGTGAATGCTTATTTCTGATGATACATTTGTGCTTATTTGTACCTTCATATGTGCTTTTATAAGAATGTGTAAGCTTCTGCGTAATGGAGGGCTTTAGGACCCAGCACGGGCTCTTGGCTCTCTCACAGAAAGCACAGACACTAGCGCAGTAGCATTGCTCTCCACACACACTCCCCCACCAGCACCAGATACACACTATACATCCATATGCACTGTTCAACCTAATGGACAAGACCTCTCAGACAGCTCCCATTCACACACATATTTAGCTTTCAAGACGGTATGCGCTGATTCTCTGCTCATCAGTGAGCATCAAGCAGTGGTGCTGGCCTTCTCCTGGATCAGACAACGTTCTGCTGGACCGAGAGCAGACAGCAAGTTTCATCCAGCCATCACAGGGATGGAGAGAAGAGACAGACTGATGTGTGATGGAAGACAGGGGAGGTAGGGAGTGTGACAGAGGGAGACAGAGAGGTAGAAACCATATTGTTGTCTAGAGAAGGGCAGGGAGTCATCAGCAACACTGGAGCGGCATGTCTCAAATGAAGAGGTACACTTATAGCAGGGTGAGTGATAAACAGGTAAACAATTACACAAATACAATAACCTACTGTCTGTTGTTCATTTTCTGTGCACTACAAGGAAAGACATTTCTTTGTGTAATTTCAAAAGACATTGGACAGTGATGGTTCCATGTGGCTGAGTGGATTTGTATTAGGGGGGAAGAGTAACATCAGATTGGTATTGTGCTCTCCTGAGTAGTATAGCATGACCGGAAGTGTACTGAAATGACACATGATGATGTCACCCAGTGATATCATTTCTGGGATCTAGAGTTAAATTGAATTGTAATTGAATTCAGCATTCAGTTAGGATGTGTGTGTGTGTGTATCAGTTATTTGTTTCTTTTATATCTTTAATCAAATTAAAAAAACAACATTTCATCAATGTTGAAAACGTTTCAGGTTATCTGCATATTGTTTTAAGCAAACCCAGTATCTAAAGCTTCATCCAACCTATTTTCAGCCTGCACTTCTATGTTTTAATCCCATCTCCAAACCCTGATTAATAAAAACAACAAAAACAAACCTACAGTAGCTCTCAAAAACTTGCATGCAGTCACTTTAATGACATTTCACCAGCATGAGGTCCATATAACATCATAGTCTTATAGAGAAATAGAGAACTGTTTAGTTTGATGTTTTTAAAGTTTCTAAAAGGTATGGACGTAAGCAGGATACAATAAATGATGAGTTTACTGTTTCAGTACAAATGTGTGTGTGTGTGTGTGTGTGTGTGTGTGTGTGTGTGTGTGTGTGTGTGTGTGTGTGTTTATTTATTCATGTTTCCTGAACCATCTCAGTGGGATTGTTGATGATCACATATTGCAGCCTTAAAGAATAAAAGAACACACACACACACACACACACACACACACACACACACACACACACACACACACACACAAAGTTTACCCATGCTGCAGACCTGTAAAAAAAAAAAAAAAAAAGACGTAACGGTAAGCCAGGTATGCTTGTTCCAGACGATTTCATTCCAAACAAACAGCAAATTTTGCTCCCAGTGAGGCCTGTGCCACAGCACATGTACACCCATGTTTTTGTCTGTGATACAGAGACTCACAAGCGCACACACACACACACACACACACACACACACACACACACACACACACACACACACACACACAATGGTCCCTTAAAAAAAACATATATGAAACATATATGAAACAGCACTCCTGTGTTATACTGTTAAATTATTTAGTAGCTACAATGAAAGCACCATCTTGCTAAGTCATTAAAACAGTTCACACTTTCTCTCTCCTTTTATTCACCTCCCATATTTGCTGAGTCACTGTCATATCTCATTGGTCCTTTTCCTAGAGGAGTTTATAGTTTAAAAATCTTCCTGTCTAGTAGCTGTCATTCTCTTGCGTTCTCACTTTGCATATCCATATACAGTACGAATTCATGAAAGAAATGTAATGAACCCAGTTCCTGCCCTCTTGTTCTATTGTCAGTTGATCATATACAGTATCTGTTAGTAAGTCTTGCTTGCGAATACATAGACGTCATCATCAATTGATTATAAACTATAATATAGTGAAATTATAATCCATGCACATGCACTCTGAGACTTGTAGAAAGCTTGTAGTTTTCTTAAAGAATGAACATTGTTTTTGAATGTCTCGTTTGCTCTTGAACTTGGCACAACAAAAAAAGAGCATCTGACTGAACAGTAAATGAATATGGAGCATGTCTCTGAAGATTTGCCTACTGGCTCGTTGTGCCTCTGTGTGCTATGAAATGAATGCAGGTATTTGGGCTACTTTCTCTGAGATGTGTGTAGAGGAGCTGCAGGATTTGTTCAGTCTGAATCATACATTGAACTGAAATGATCAGTTCTGCCCTGTCCTGCTGGTTAATACTACCCACACTACTTCTCTCTTCTCTTCCAGTGGGCAGAGCAGTATTTTACAGATCAGACATTATTAAAGACAACAACCACAAAGTGCAGATGCTACTAATGGGTTTTACATTTAATTATGCTTCACTCTGTCTTACTTGTCATATAAAGTATGTATTTTGGATTGTATGAACAATGGGATTTAGTTTTATTAACAAACACAGACAACTTCTCCTGTCCTCATATGCCCCCATTTGTATAGTCTCTCGTTCTCTCTCCATGCCTGTCTCACAGACCACTAGCAGTGGCAGCAGCAGGATGAGTTCAGATGGAGGAGGACGACCAGTGAAGGTGGGCTCTGTGGTGGAGGTCATTGGAAAGGGTCATCGTGGCACTGTGGCCTACATTGGCAATACACTCTTCGCCTCGGGGAAATGGGTGGGAGTCATCCTAGAGGAGGCCAGAGGCAAGAACGACGGCACAGTGCAAGGCAAGCGTTACTTCACCTGCCTTGAGAACCACGGGATATTTGTGCGGCAGTCACAGGTAAACAAATTGCTGACATTACTGACATGCTAAGCCAATGGGAATTGTAAGACTGAGTTTACATGGAAGTTGGAAACTAAGCACCTTATCCTGTTATTCTAATGTAGATCCAGTTGGTGGAGGATGGGGCAGACACAACATCGCCTGACACTCCTGAAGCTGTCACATCTAAAGTGCCTAAGCGAGGTGAGCTTCTTTTTAAAGGCATTCATGGGTATACAGATTGTATTTCATATGTGTGTATAGATACAGTTGTACTCTGTTACAGTCTTGTTGGATTTTACGCATATGACCTTCACAATTCTTTAAATCTGTACCTTGCCTTGTCCGCAGAGATTCTGGAGGCTCCCAAGTCCAATAAAGTGGTGAGTCCCATGTCTTACAAAAACATTTTGTTTGCGTGTATGCATGTGTGTGTGTGTGTGGTTATAAATATACAGTCCCCTTTGAAAGTATTGCAAAAGCAAGGCCAATACTTTTTTTTTTCTATACACAGAAGACATTTGGGTTTGAGTTCAAAAGAACATGAGACGATAGATCAGAATTTCATCTTTAATTTCCCGATATTTACACCTAGATGTGTTAAACAACTTAGAACGTGGCACCTTTTGTTTGAACCCACCCATTTTTCACATGATCAAAAATATTGGAACACGTGTCTGACAGTTGTTTCTTGTTGCCCAGGTCTGCCCTGAGAGATTGATTGTTTAAACAATTAATAGCTCTGAATGTGTATTCTTGGTTTGAATCGTGGGTTTCATATGTGAAGACTGCATTTGTTGTTAAAAAGGATAAACTAACATGAAGACCTGAGAGCTGTCTATGGGAGAAAAGCAAGCCATTTTGAAGCTGAGAAAAGATGGAAAATCAAAGCCATTACAACAATTTGGAATGTCCTGAAAAAGAAAGAAACCACTGGTGTACTAACAACCAGACATGGAAAAAGTCGGCCAAGGAAAACAACAGCATTTGATGAAAGAAACATTGTGAGAACTGTGAAGAAAATCACCAACAACCTCCACAGGACACGGGTGAAGGTAGCACAATCCGCTGTTTGAAGAAGACTTCATGTGCAGAAATGTAGAGGCCATACCACAAGATGCGAACCACTCATCAGCAGAAATAATATTAAAGCCAGATTGGAATTTGCAAAGAGATACAGAGACGAGCCACAAAAGTTCTGGAACCAAGATTAACCGCTACTAAAGTGATGGAAAGGCCAAAGTGTGGAGAAAGAAAAGATCTGCTTGTGATCCAAAACATACGAGCTCATCTGTCAAGCATGGTGGAGGTAGTGAAATGGCTTTGGCTTGAAATGGGCTCAATAATCTTTATTGATGATGTAACTCATGATGATAGAAGCAGAATGAATTCAGACGTCTGCAGAAACATTCTGCCAATTTACAGAGAAATGCATCCAATCTAATTATGAGGGATTTCATCATGTAGCAAGACATTTACCTAAAAACACTGCCAACACAACAAAGGACTTCATCAGGGTAAAAAAAATGTAAGGTTTTAGACTGGCCAAGTCAATCATCAGACCGTAACCCAATTGAGCCTGCCTTTCACCTCCTGAAGATGAGACTGAAGGGAGAAAGCCCCTGAAACAAACAACGACTGAAAGAAGCTGCAGAACAAGCCTGGAAAAGCAACACAAAAGAAAATGCAACAGTTTGGTGATGTCAGTAGATTGCCAGCTTGATGCAGTTATTGCAAGCAAGCAAGCGATATGCAACCAAATATCAAGTGTTATTTACTTTAATTTACTTTAAGGCTATCAGTTCCTTTACTTTTGCTCACTTAAAAAATGGGTGGTCTGTCACCAAAGGGGTATAGCAAAAACTAACTGTATGTGTGCTATTGCTTAGTGTTACCTGATCGTTCTTTCTGTGTCTTGATCTAATGGGCTCTAGTGTCTATGGGCTATAGAAAGGGGACATTGTTACCTTTTGTATCCACCAGAGGGGGTTATAGTTACATGTTCTTTTGAAGAATTCCTCATCTCTCATTCAGCTGACATTCAGTTATCACTGTACATGTTTGTTCCTGTTAGAAGGAATTACACTCCTTTATTAGTGTGAACATTATTGCAGTTTTTCATAAATGCTTACACATTGAAACTTCTCAATAATGGGGTTTAATTATTTTGCCATAGCCACTGGCGCAAAACTTTAAACACATTTCATAACACACTCCATACACACCATTTATTTTGCAAAAGACTTCTCAAAGTGCTCCAACTCTAAACTCAAATTTCATGAGTCATTCCATTTTTTTTTTTAAACTTATGCCGAGATCTAAGTGCCATATAGATAGTATAATAGAAAGTATAATGCATTCTTTTTATGCTACACCTGCCATCCAAGTTTGTTCACTGGAAAGATTGGAGAAAAAAAGAGGATGAGGATGAGGAAAATAGTATGGAGACTGAGCTAGAGGAGAGATATTGTGTGTGAGGAAGAATAGGAGAAAAACTTTTTCTTTTGAAAAGGAGACAAATGATTTATATTTACACAAACTGATCATGTCATCAGCAAAATTTGCATGTGATAACATTGCATGGGCATGTAACACAACATGCTCTGACCAATAAGAAATTAAAGGAAGGGTCCAGCATAGTTTTCTTTTGAAACTGACCGATGTTATTTAATGTATTAGTCAGCCAACCTAAAGGTTTCTGTCCATTCATTCATTCATTCATTCATTCACTTTTTTTCTTTTTTTTTACCATGCAAACAATAAATGTGAAATACATCAGTAAATAAATCTCTACAACATTGCCATCAGCATACACACTGTGACAGCTATCTTCTCAACTGATCATTGCAGTGTGAAAAACATGGTTTGTTGTGAGTGTGGGTGGAATTTTATCGTGAATATTTCTTTTTTCAGACGAGGTATAGGTTTATATTCTGCATTTCACAATATATACAGTATCGTGGTTTGCAAAATGTGTACAGTTTTGAAATATAGGTTGGGGAATTTGGGAGCAATGACACTGTTTCTGAAACATATGTAAGCAATTGAGAAAATCTGGAATGTATGAAAAGTATTTAATCATTTACCTCTCGCCTCACATACACTCAGTTTAAGAAATATTGGCACCCTTCAAGAGAATGTGCAAAAGCAATTAGAGAAACTACTTATCATTTTCCTAAGAAAAATAAATAAATGAATAAACTTCTTTCTTTAAACCACCTATAGCCTCAGGATAATTAAGCCTCATATTAATTATTGCTCATTTTTAGGAAGGGTGTCAGTAATTCTAGAGCTGACTGTATTCCATCTCAGATTCAACCAATTCAACATTCATGTACGCTCTATTGGGCTAACACTTTCCCTTATATTGAAGAGAGAGAGGGTCAGTGTGGTATGTGTGTGTGTGTGTGTGTGTGCAGTCCACTTCCTCTGACAACACTCTGATTGATTGACCTTTGACCTCTCACCTCTTCCTCCTTCCTCTGAGCGTGCAGCGAGGAGCCAAACCCAAAAAGGTGCTGCATGTTTTTCTAACCTCCCTTAATGTAGACCACCATACACACACCACCGCTCCACCCAGAGCTGCTGCATGCTGTCAAACCCTGTTTTAAACACACCCATATGTAACTGTGTGTGTTTGTACTCCTTGTCAGTCTGTTCTTGTGTGGATGTCATGTGACAAAATGCAATTGGCAATAGACGCCATGTACAGTCTGTTGGTCTGGAGTCATCATTACAGCATCTTGATTAACATTTTTGTATCACCATTCAGGCTTGAGCTAGTATTTGTGTTTCAGCCTGAACGCTTTAATGAACCTACAGTACTGTGCAAAAGTCTTAGGCACATGCAAAGAAATGCTGTAGAGCAAAGATGCCTTCAAAATAATTAAATTAAATGTTTCTACATTAAAAAAAATATATATAGTAAAGAGCAGTAAACAGTAGTAAATGAAACAAAGTCAATATTTGGTGTGACAAAAAAAAAAAAATTTAATTAAAAATAGTGCAATTAGTGCAGTTTTATAAGGAAATGAGCTGGTAAGTTTTATTGAGCATCTTGCAGAACCAGACACAGTTCTTCTGGACACTTTGACTTTCGCACTCGCTTCTAATTTCTGCAGCAAAACCCAGCAGCCTTCATTGTGTTTACTGTCTGAAAAGTGTCTCTTACGTAATATGCTGCTTTCTTTAATGACATACACACATTTAATTTTGTGCTAGACAACATATTTGTTGGGGAATCTAAAATATTTTTTGTACGGACTTAGTCCGTTTTATTTTAAGTCATAAAATAAAAAAAATCTATAACAAAGTTTGTACTAAAAAAAAAAAAAAATAGGGTGCCTAAAACTTTTGCACAGTGCTGTATATTAGACAGGGGTTCCTCACTGAAGCTTTAAATCAACTTTAAATATCATTAAAAAGAATAAAGGACAATTAAAATAAATAATCAAGTTCTCAGCCAACATCCACCCTTTTCTAACTGAGCATGTGGCGTCTGAGTGCTCATGCTCTCAGAAGCAATTTATGACAGTGTTCAGCCTGTACTCTGGCGCAGACTGCCACGGGTCACTGCTTTAATATCGAGCTCACAGAATCACATCTGCAAAGCCTCTTCTTATTAACATCAACATTCAGTTGGCATTTTAGTCCAGAGGCTGCTTGTGTGCTGTACCAGACAATAGTATACATATTAGAAATGTAGACATAACAGAGCTAAGATAATCTCTTTCTTGGGTTAGGACATCTGATACAGTAGTAAGCAACATAAAGCATTATTTATAATACCTAAAATATAACCATTATTTACAGTGTGTGTACAGTATATACACACTGTTCCTTCAGATGTAAATAAAATAAAAAATAAAAAAAACCTCAGTTTTATTCAAACAATGATGGATGAGCAGACATTCAGTCTTTCAGTGATATTTGAGCCAGCACTTAGGGAGGTCATACTCCTATTGCAGCTCTCTTGGGCTTTTGTTATTTTGTTTCATGAGTGCATGGTATTTGAATACTGGTGTTTTAGCAATGCAGGTTATAGCAGTAACCAGAACTCTGTATTTCTTTTATAGTTGGTAGCATTTTTTATTTGTATAGCAGTAAATATTGTTCATTAATTATTCATTGATGTCATACCCACATTTATTGAAGTCATAAACAAGCCAGTGCATTTGATTTTTTTTTTTTTTTTTGAGAAATCTGAATATCCAAAAAGCCGTAAAGCCATTTTAATATCTGACATCTGACATGACCACCAAACCTGTATACATTGTACATTATATACACCACAGTACAGTTTGTAAGTACACAGTACACAGTGTCAGAACATTTTATTTTGTCTCTACACTCCATCACATTGGATTTGAAATAAAAAAAAAAACACTTACTATCTGGTTAAATTACAGAATGTCAGATTATATTTGTTAATGTTACATACAATTTGTAGGAATAATAGCCATTTTAGGAAACCGAGTCTTCTTGGAAATTTGGCTTGTCTGGTTGCATCATTAGTTCATGCACAAGCAGCCTAACAAGCAAGATGTGGAGTTGATTCTGGATCTGGCGTTTACACCTGGAGTGTCACGCAACAAGTTGTGAAGTCCTAGAACAATTTTCACAGACAGATCAGATGAAGAATAACATTTTAAGAATGCTCTTAATAGGCTGAGTCAGTCACTTGGCCTGAACTCTATTGTGTGTACACAGTGCTTTCTGAAACAAGTAGGAACTGAAAATGGCTGACAGTGCCTCTGCAGAGCTTGTTCGTGGAAGACACTCAAAGTCTGCTGATGTCTGTGGGTTACAGACTTCACATAGTCATACATTGCAAAAGATTTGTACCAAAAACATAAACACAATCATTTGTGTTAAGATTGTGTTGATGATATAAAATATAATTGGCCTTGGACATGGTGTGTTGATGTACAGTACTGTGAAAAAAGTTTTAGGCACACTACTTTTTTCAGTACAAACTTTGTTATAGATTTTTTTATTTCATGACTTCTGCATTATCAAGTCAGTACAAAAAAACGTTTTAGATTCCCAAACATTAGTTTTCTAGCACAAAATTAAATGTTATAGAAAAATGTTTGTAGGTCATTAAGGAAAGCAGCATATTACGTAAGAGACACTTTTCAGATAAAAAAAAACACAATGAAGGCTGCTGGGTTTTGCTGCAGAAATAAGAAGCGAGTGCGAAAGTCAAAGTCTCCAGAAGAACTGTGTCTGGTTCTGCAAGATGCTCAATAAAACTTACCAGCTCATTTCCTTATAAAACTGCACACATTGTACCAGAGACTACTATTTTTATTTGTATTTTTATTTTTTTGTCACACCAAATATTGGCTTTGTTTCATTTACTACTGTTTACTGCTCTTTACGGTATTTTTTTTTAAATGTAGAAACATTTCATTTCATTATTTTGAAGGCGTCTTTGCTCTACAGCATTTCTTTGCATGTGCCTAAAACTTTTGCACAGTATATACTGTATATAAAGTGATTTTATTTTGTTCAGATTAAAGTTGACATTCTGTAGATAACCACATAGTCACCACACGGTCACTGGTATCAACTGCACTGTAAGTTATTTGTGTATGAAGCGGCCTGGTATGTGGTACAAAAGTCTGAGTGGACTGAAAGTGTGATTTCAGAATGAAGTGAACAGACACACAAAGTTGTGGAATAAAACTTTTTTAAAAAAATTTCTCCACTCCTCATACCTTCTCCATCTAATCCTCGCACCATCGTTCTGCACTCTGCAGAGCTGTAATCTGATCTATCAATCTGATCTCTGAACTGCCGTGCTCTTCCCTTCCCTCCTTTCACTCTCTGTCGAATCGATATTCGGATGATGCCGCGTCTGCTCACACTAAGTGCACTAATGTATTTAAAACACAGACATAAACGTAATGCAATAGGAACATTGGTAAAAAAAAGGTGAATCCAAAACTGTGGCCTCTATGCACACTACACATGTACAATGTACATGATCTTGCCCCATTGTTTTGTAAAGCCTAATGTAATGAATCCATAGAGAGATACTGGTGACATGTTGCTAGGATACAGGGCAGACTTCCATCAGTTCCCCCTTCCCCTCACCCGCCCTTCTCTCTCTCTCTCTCTCTCTCTCTCTCTCTCTCTCTCTCTCTCTCTCTCTCTCTCTCCTCTTGTTCTTGTCTGAGGCTAACACTCAGGAGGGTGGGAGGCTTGTGATGTAATGTGCTTGCGAGGCAGCTGTAGGCACAAAAGAGCAACAGAGAGAGGGAGGGAGAGAGGAGGAGACTAAGGGAGAGGCGAGGAAGAGAGAGAGATGGATGCTGAGGGAGAGAGCGATGGCTGCTCTGCAGAAAGATGACAGTGCTGTAATCAGAGAGATGAGTCGAGCAGTAGAGATGAGGCTGTGACTCCTGGTGAAAAATCAAGGATTTGGATACTGCAGCAAACGGAGAGAGAAACAGATTTACGGATTTATTAGCAGTTCTGACTACCTGCAGCACCGTTTGTGTGTGTGTGTGTGTGTGTTTGTGTGTGTGTGTGTGTCTGGACCCAGCTTGCCTGCTACTGTGTGTTTGTGGCTTTGCTACAGGTTTGGCCTGCTTTCCTCACTCTGTCTCTCTGTTAATGTGACTGAAACCCTTTTCTGTCTTTCTACTCTCTTTTTGCCCCTGTGTGTGTGTGTGTGTGTGTGTGTGTGTGTGTGTGTGTGTGTGTGTGTGTGCACATTGTGTGTGTTTGTGTGTGTTTGTCCTCTTCACTCGCCAATATGATGAGACAGACGCCTGCTCCCCGTAAGGTACGCAGCATCTGATCTGCTTTAATGCCATATTACTGTGCTTTTCTTTATCTGTATTATAAAGAAAGGGTGTGTGTGTGTGTGTGTGTGTGTGTGTGTGTGTGTGTGTGTGAGCGCGCGTGTGCGCGTGCAGTTCTAGGGGTTGGGGGGTGTGAGCGAATGAGTAAGTACAGATCAAGTTGTTTAGTACAGCAATACAAGTAAAAGGCTTCACTTGTGAATGGCATTGTGTTTAGGATTAGTCACATGATTATGATTGTTATAAAACTAATGATTATGATTATTTAAGTTATATGACAAGTAAGACTAATAATATTTATAATACCATTTTATTATGATGATTGTTTAGCTTTTTATTTATTTATTTATTTCTTAAATAAGATATGTGCTGGTTCCATGAATTGGTTTTATTGTTAACTGTAACTATGTGTGTGTGTGTGTGTGTGTGTGTGTGTGTGTGTGTGTGTGTGTGTGTGTGTGTGTGTGTGTAGTTAGGTACAGAGGAGTTTTGTTTGTTCAGGAACTGTGGTGTCCTCAGTGTAACAGTGCTGTCGTGAAAAGGCTTGTGTGTGTGTGTGTGTGTGTGTGTGTGTATGTGTTGTTTTTGACCTTGGTGGTGCCAGTCGGCTGTGCTGATTTTTCTAATTAAAGAATAAAATTAGAGTTGTGACAGAGTTCCAGAATTGTTCTTGATGAACGTGTGTGTGTTCATGATAGAACTGTTACTTAAAGAAAATACACACACATACGTACACAACCTGCTTCTTGTCTTTTCTCACTAATCCTGACACCTGTATCCTCTCTTCAATTCTCTTTCTAACTGCTCAATCATGGTGTGTGTGTTTTCCGGTGTGTGTGTGTGTGTGTGTGTGTGTGTGTGTGCTTGCTCCTCAGACTACGGCCAGGAGGCCAAAGGTGAGTTTTAATTTGCAACAAGATCGAAACTAATCCATTTGTGTGAGTTGAACATGTTATGATAAAGAGAGAAAGTGTGCTTTTTCTCACATGTAATTGGTCTCTCGTGGGATGAGTGAAGCGTTATGTTGAGTACTCACTGTTTTTTTGTGTGTGACGTGTGTGTGTGGTTTAAACTCAAATTTTCGATTTTAATTAAAAGTGATAGGTTTGTCACTTATTCCAATTTAGGTGTTTGTAGAAGCTGAAATTATTTTCTGTTTTTATTATTATTATTATTTATTTATTTCTTTTTGACATAACAGTAAAATTGTAATGTTAACATAAATGACATTTATACTGAGATAGTAAACTATGGTGATGGCACCGTATGATAGTTGTGTATTGTTTCTATGTGTGTGTCAGGCGCGGGTGGGTGTTGGAGTAAAGGTGGGCTCTGGCTCAGCTTCAGCAGGAGAGATGAGCAGCAGTGAACCCAGCACACCTGCTCAAACCCCTCTGGCTGCTCCTGTTATCCCTTCCCCTGTAGGGATGCTCCCCTCCCCCGGAGCTCCACCCATCCCGGCCCCGAGTAAGGTGGGATACAGCAGTCTTTATTATGTCTTTCAAGGGTTACTGTTATACATCATTTAGACTGGCGTTTTTATGCACATCATGATGTGCATAAAATCAATCAAATAGTTTAAGAGACATCCAAAGTCTTTCATTATTCATTGAGTGTTTCTGACTATTCACATACTGTACTTGTCTTTATTCATGTCAGTTTTCTTATGTGGGTTTGTTTTTGCAGTTTTTAGGGTTAAAGTAATAAAGTATTTATAATATTAAATTTGATGTGACACTGCTTATTTTCAGTATCACATTATGACTTGTGTGTGATTGTCTGTAGCTGTGTGTACATGGATCAGTGTAACACTAATATACTGTATACAGTACATGTATATAGAACACAGAAGGACATGAGCTACCGAGCTGTTTTCATGTCGGAACATCTGGTCTCCAATATGCACCTTTAAAAAAAAAAAAGAAAAAAGTGCACATCTAAAAGAATTAGCTAGGCCAACTAATTTGCTAATGTTAGCCAGCTAAATAATGTGTTTATCTAATGTCACCTATCCTGACTATTTGACTAGTAGCTAGTTCACTAATTAAGCCATCCAATAGTAAGCTAATTATATATGTGGATAAAACCCTAGCAAGCTAGCAAACATTAGGTCAACTATAATATTTTTCTTATGAAAAACTATTATCCAATATAGTTGGATGTAGTAACGCAGAGGCAACCATGTTATTAGACTAACCTGGGTTGTCAAAACAATTATCCAACTTCTTTAGCAAGATAGTTAACCTTAGGCTAGCCGTAACAATGTGTGATTATAGCCAGTATCCAAGTTTGCTAGCATAATGTTAGCTCTCACCTGCCCAGATTGGTGGCTGTTGGGCAATATAGGGAGAGCTAACTAGCATGTGGGAAATGGTAATGTGTGTGTGTGTGTGTGTGTGTGTGTGTCATCAGGAGGAGGAGGCTCTACGGGCACAGGTGAAAGATCTGGAAGAAAAGCTGGAAACTCTGCGGATGAAGCGGGCAGAGGATAAGGCCAAGCTAAAGGAGCTGGAGAAGCACAAGATCCAGCTGGAGCAGCTACAGGAGTGGAAGAGCAAGATGCAGGAGCAGCAAAATGAGCTGCAGAAACAACTCAAAGAGGCCAAAAAAGTATACATGCACACGCACATGGGCGCACATACACACACACACACACACACACACACACACACACACACACACACACACACACACACACACACATAGCCAAATCAGGTTCTGCATATTGAGATGTCTCTGGACTGTGTATGAATTGAGCGTGTACAAAAGTTGTGTGAGAACATATACACTGATGCTTGAAAGTTTGTGAATTTTCTATATTTCTGCATAAATATGACCTAAAACATCACCCTATTTTCACACAAGTCCTAAAAGTAGACAGAGAGAACCAAATTAAACAAATGAGACAAAAATATTATACTTGGTCATTTATTTATTGAGGAAAATGATCCAATATTACATATCTGTGAGAGGCAAAAGTATTAGGATTAGCAGGTCATTTGAAGGTGAAATCAGAGTCAGGTGTTTTCAATCAGTGGGATGACAATCAGGTGTGAGTGAGCGCCTTCTTTTATTTAAAGAACAGGGATCTATCAGAGTCTGATCTTCACAACACATGTTTGTGGAAGTGTATCATTGCACGAAAAAAGGAGATTTCTGAGGACCTCAGAAAAAAAGGGTTGTTGATGCTCATCAGGCTGGAAAAGGTCACAAAACCATCTGTAAAGCGTCTGGACTCCACCAATCCACAGTCAGACAGACTGTGTACAAATGGAGGAAATTCAACACCATTGTTAGTTATTTAATTGGGTTCTCTTCATCTGCTTTTAGCAGTAGACTTGTGTGAAACATCTGATGATGTTTTAGGTCATATTTATGCAGAAATTTAGAAATTTCTTTTCTCAAAAACTTTCAAGCACCACTGCATATCTCTTTATCTATGTAGTGATTAACCATATGGCCTGGCTTGTATGTAGTAAATGAACAAGTAATAGGTGAATAATGCTTGATAACATGCTTGCAGCACCATGCTAAGAAGGTAATGCAATTCCCATAATCTTGATGAACCTGATGATTGAGGAGAAGCATTACACAACACGAACACACACACACACACACACACACACACACACATATTGAATTACCTCTTACACAGACAATAAAATGTCAAGAGGACAGATATGATCTGATACTGATTTTTCCTAATGTGTTTACGGTAGGAAGCAAAAGAAGCTTTAGAAGCAAAGGAACATTATATGGAGGAGATGGCAGACACAGCAGATGCTATTGAGATGGCCACCTTAGATAAAGAGATGGCTGAGGAGAGGGCGGAGTCTCTGCAGCAGGAGGCTGATGCACTCAAAGAGAAGGTGGAGGAACTGACCATGGACCTGGAGATCCTCAAACATGAGATAGAGGAGAAAGGTACGCATACATACAAACACTTACACACAAATGCATTACTTCATTATTTGTTTCTTAACTCTTTAACACACGCAATCACACACACACACACACACACATACACACACACACACCACTGGTAGAAACTAATTCATTTACTATGGCTCGTGACTTTCAGGCTCTGATGGTGCAGCATCTAGTTATCATGTGAAACAACTGGAAGAACAAAATGCCCGTCTGAAGGAGGCCTTGGTCAGGTGAGTGTAATGCAATTACAGGGTCTACAGCAAAGCCTGCTTTGGCAGTTCAGATATTCATCTGTTTGTGTGTACGTGTGTGTGTTAGGATGCGCGACCTGTCGGCCTCTGAGAAACAGGAGCACTCAAAGCTGCAGAAGCAGATGGAAAAGAAGAACTTTGAGCTGGAGGCAGTGAGGGTGCAGAAAGAGAAAATGCAAGAGGAAATGAAGATGGCGGAGAAGACCATAGACGAGCTCAAAGAGCAGGTCCTCTGAACTTCCCACAGCATTCACCTAGAGAACTGTGGAACATATGTAAAACTCTACAAACTCCACAGTACAGATTGAACATGTTAATTAGTGCCAATGAAACTTCTTCAAATCATGTCAAGTACTTGATTTGATGGAATCGATCGAGATTGAAACACTAACAATGTACAATGTAGTCTGAAATCAGGAGGTTTTTATAATCATCATGGTGTGTGTGTGTGTGTGTGTGTGTGTGTGTGTGTGTGTGTGTCTTTGTGTGTGTGTGTGTGTGTGTGTCTTTGTGTTTGTTTTAGGTGGATGCAGCTCTTGGAGCAGAAGAGATGGTGGAGACTCTAACTGAGCGGAATCTAGACCTGGAGGAGAAAGTGCGGGAGCTCAGAGAGGCCGTTACTGACCTGGTGAGAAGGCGCAGTCCTATTGGGGGGAAAGTATAGACTTTGTACAGGAGTCCACCAGTAGTTCAGTGTTAACATTCTGAAAAGTGACTAACACTAGGTATTTTTAAAAATGCTATGTGAAATGGACTAAATCATGAAAAGTATTTGTACCTCAAATGCTCTAAAAAGTGTGTTGGTGAAAGCTTAACATAGTCACAAGATCATAGCATTCAGCTTACTAGCTAACGACGCCTAATTAACGATAAAGTAAATACGTGATCGTTTGATAAGATTTTAAACACATAGTAACCATCCGTAAACAACGGTCAGGTTTTAGAAACAAGTCAGTCAACACATGGCTACCGCTCCGTTTTTATCTTTGACGAGTTCAGCCTTTTGGAAGCAAACTAGCAATACAAATTACATAATATTATTTTATATTACAAATATATACAGTACTGTGCAAAAGTTTTAGGCACACGCAAAGAAATGTTGTAGAGCAAAGACGCTTTCAAAATAATGAAATGAAATGTTTCTACATTTAAAAAAAAAATACCGTAAAGAGCAGTAAACAGTAGTAAATGAAACAAGGCCAATATTTGGTGTGACAAAAAAATAAAAATAAAAATAAAAATAGTAGTCTCCAGTACAATGTGTGCAGTTTTATAAGGAAATGAGCTGGTAAGTTTTATTGAGCATCTTGCAGAACCAGACACAGTTCTTCTGGACACTTTGACTTTCACACTCACTTCTTATTTCTGCAGCAAAACCCAGCAGCCTTCATTGTGTTTACTGTCTGAAAAGTGTCTCTTACGTAATATGCCGCTTTCTTTAATGACCTAAAAACATTTTTCTGTAACATTTAATTTTGTGCTAGAAAACTAATGTTTGGGAATCTAAAATGTTTTTTGTACTGACTTGATAATGTAGACGTCATAAAATAAAAAAAATCTATAACAAAGTTTGTACAAAAAAAAAAGGGTGTCTAAAACTTTCACACAGTACTGTATTTTGAATAATATTATCACTATCAGAAATGCTGGCCACCTCTGGTGTGTGTATGCTTGTGTGTGTATGCGTGTGTGTGTATGCTTGTGTGTGTGTGTGCACGTGCGTGTGTGCATGTGTGGTAAGCCGTATCTCTGTTCTCAGCTGTGTGTCTAAATGTGTGTGTGTTTGTCTGTGTATCTTCATTGTAGGAGGCCATTAATGAGATGAATGACGAGCTGCAGGAGAACGCGAGAGAGACGGAGCTGGAGCTGAGGGAGCAGTTGGATCTGAGTGCAGCCAATGTGCGAGAGGCAGACAAACGTGTGGAAGCGGCGCAAGAGACTGTAGCAGATTACCAACACACCATCCAGAAATACAGGGAGCTGACCGCACACCTGCAGGTACTGCAGCCCCTCACACTACAGCATCAACACTCACGTCTTTATTAAAAGTGAATTCTTCGCCTGAAGTGACAGGACAAATGACAGTAGGCTTGTGGAAGGATAAATATAAGAGATGACATGTTCATTTAAATTTGTGTGTGTGTGTGTGTAGGAAGTGAATAGAGAGCTGATGAGCCAACAGGAGGCCACCGCTGAGCTGCAGCAGCAGCCTGCCGAGATCTTCGACTTCAAGATCAAGTTTGCAGAAACCAAAGCATATGCAAAGGTTCAGTACATACACACTCTAAAGCAGTCTTTGGCAACAACTGTACCATTATTTGACTGTGCATGCGTGTCTATGTGTGTGTATGCATGCATGTGTTTATCCCAGGCCATTGAGATGGAGCTGCGTAAGATGGAAGTGGCTCAGGCGAACAGACAGGTGGCTCTTCTCACCTCCTTCATGCCCGACTCCTTCCTGAGACACGGAGGGGACCATGACGGCATCCTCGTCTTGCTGCTCATTCCCAGGCTCGTATGCAAGGTACTCTATGAGTGAGAGAGAGTGTGTGTGTGTGTGTGTGTGTGTGTGTGTGTGTGTGTGTGTGTGTGTGTGAACCGAATGCTTTTATGGTTTACTAATGTGTGTGTTTTAAGGCCCTAGGGGTTGTGAAGGATAAACATGGAATCCTCAGTTTTGTTTTATCATTTCGTTAATGACATGATGGTAGAGATTGCTATAAAATACTATGAGTGATTATGGTTTATATAATTATTATTTCGTTATTGAAATTATAATTGATTGGTCACTTTGTTTGAACAGATTTAAAATGATGCCAGTCACACTAATACAGTGGGTACAGAAAAGAATCGCCCCCCCCCTTTAAAATAATCATATTTTGTTGCTTTTCAGCCTGAAATGAAGACGGACACAGTTTTTGTTTTATCCAGCTGTATTTACTCAGTGCAACTTATAACATCCAAGTTAAAGATATAACACCAACATGTCAGAAAATAATAAAGAAAAATAAAAAAACAGAATCACTGAGTTGGAAAAAGGATCACCCCCCTCCTAAAAATGACTTGTAAACTCAATCAGGTGTAGCTAATCACCTTCTCAATGGCACACAAAGCCATTTGACTTTCAACTGTGATCAGCTGTGGTCATTTTGATTAGCTCAGCATGAAAAGAGCTTTCCTGGAGCATTTTGTAGTGCAACTGAAGCAAACAATCAACTATGGGTGGCAAGGTACTGTCAAAAGATCTCCGGGATAAAGTTGTGGACAGGTACAAGTCAGGAGATGGATACAAAAATATTTCAAAGGCTTTATCAATGCCTAGAAGCACAGTGAAGTCTATTATTAAGAAGTGGAACAGAAGTTTAGTACAACACAGACCCTCCCTGGATCAGGAGGGTTCTTTCTCTGCCAGAAAGTTGTCAATGGGAAGAAGGTTTACCTTCCAACATGACAATGACCCAAAGCACACAGCAAAACTGACCACACAGTGGTTGAAGGAGAAAAAGGTGAATGTCCTTGCATGGCCTAGTCAGAGCCCAGACTTAAACCCCATTGAAAATTCAATTAAATTTTATTTGTATAGTGCTTTTAACAATGAACATCGTCACAAAGCAGCTTTACAGAAATGTATAAATTTCGGATCAAAATTTTAAATTGATAAATTTATCCCCAATGAGCAAGCCAGTGGTGATGGTGGCAAGGAAAAACTCCCTGAGCTGATATAAGGAAGAAACCCTGAGAGGAACCAGACTCATCTGGGTGACCAAATAGTGCAATTATAAGTAATTCCGTTCTATGACTGTGTGCTACATGATAAAACAAAAGTGCAACTGTGTAAACAGGAAATTCCCCACAGTCTCAAACATGAAGTCTATTCTGCTGAAATCATGAACTGTCCACCGATGGAGACTCAAGCGCAAAAGTCTGTTTCTGCGTTTGTTTGTGGTAATTTCAGTCCCAAAACCGTCACCGCAACTGCAGTTCCACGACAGCGCGCCAAGACTGCCCGCATCAATTTCAGTCCAATGCCATCTTCACGGCTTCAAAGTGAGTCCCCAGGCTGTACATATGGGGCCATCCTCAGCAACAGCGAGTGGCCTCCAAGTGACGAGAACTCCAGAAGCAGGGCACCAGGACGGACCAGGCTGGACCGGAGAGCAGAAAGGGTCAGGCCCACTGTTACCCCAGGAGCAACATGTGTAGAGCTTGTGATGTGACGATTAGACGGTTGGTATCATCCAGACGTCATCTGGAATCTTCTTAGAGGCTGGTTCTAAGAAAATCTGTGGAATGACTTGAAGACTGCAGTCCACAAACGGTCACCATCAAATTTAACTGAACTTTTGCAGTTCTGCAAAGAAGAGTGGGCAAATATTGCAAATTCTAGATGTGCAAAGTTATTAGAGACATATCCCAACAGACTAAAGGGGTTGGGGATTCGAATCCCACCTCTGCTCTGTGTGCACGGAGCTTGCATGTTCTCCTCGTGCTTCTGAGGTTTCCTTCAGGTACTCCGGTTTCCTCCCTCAGTCCAAAGACATGCGTTGTAGGCTGATTGGCATTCCCAAATTGTCCGTAGTGTGTGAATGTGTGTGATTGTGCCCTGCGATGGGTTGGCACCCCATCCAGGGTGTCCCCCGCCTTGTACCCCGAGTTCCCTGGGATAGGCTCCAGTCTCCCCCACGACCCTGTGTAGGATAAGCGGTACGGAAAATGGATAGATGGATTATTATATTGTACACGTTTGCCATATGTGTCTAATACTTTAATTGCTGGTTTATCCACACATTAAATCTATGCTGCTTATCATATAAAAGGTGGGCTTTTTTATTTTTACACTGGCTGCAAAAAGAGAACCTCTTTTTTAAGGTACTCTGTGTATGTGTGTGTGTGTGTATGTGTGTGTGTGTGTGTGTGTTACAGGCAGAGCTGATCAGTAAGCAGGCGCAGGAGAAGTTTGATCTGACTGATAACTGCTCTCAGAGGCCGGGGATGAGAGGGGCAGTGGGGGAGCAGCTCAGCTTTGCTGCTGGACTTGTTTACTCTCTGAGTTTGCTTCAGGCAACACTGCACAAATATGAATAGTGCGTATATATACACACATACACACACACACACACACACACACACACAATTAAACTCTCCTATTAAAGTAATAGAATGGCATAAAATTTTGGTTGTGCTGAATATGCTTTTTCTCTCTCTGTAGTGCCCTTAATCAGTGTAATGTAGAGGTATATAAACGTGTGGGTTCCCTTTACTCTGAAATGAGTGTGCATGAGCGTTCTTTGGACTTCCTCATTGATTTGCTGCACAAGGATCAATTGGATGAAACTGTGAATGTTGAGCCACTTACTAAGGCCATTAAATATTATCAGGTATTTCTCTCTTTCGCACACACACACACACACACACACACACACACACACACACACACACACACACACACACACACACACGCATACACATACATACATACACACACCCAGAAGATACGAATGTGTTGCTCTGCATGTTGCTTGATGCTCAGGCTGTCTTGGTTACATTAATGTAGATTAAATCTTTCACAGTGTTTTTAGTACCTAGCAAAGTACTTTACTTACTGTTATAGAATGATCATATCATAGACAGAGACACACAGTATGGCACAAAACGAGCATAATGAAACACACAATGTTCTGTCCTGTGTCTGCAGCACCTTTATAGCATTCATCTAGCCGAACAGGCGGAGAACTGCACCATGCTGCTGGCTGACCATATAAAAGTAAGATACACACATACACAGAATTGCCAGTTTAGACTAATGGCACTTCTCCACTGAACAGCGCTGCTCGCCAAGCCTCAGAAACAAATTTAGACTCTCCGTATATGGTCTGATTGTGTGTGCCACTTTCCCGTTGCATAGCTCTACCCGTGAAAGTAGGAGAACTTTACTCAGGAGGTTATCTCACGGTGACTTGATAGATATGATTAAGGAAATACAACAAGCAGTTGTGCGTTTTCTGGGGCTGAATCTCAAATGTCTTTCTTACTGGTTATGAGGGCACTAGGTAGGGTATTCATCGGAATCACATTATATCTTATGTAGGGTGCAAGCAAAGGGAAGTCATTTGAGATCTGACCTATCTAGAAGATGGCAGATTTTACTTGCATCAGGTCAGCTCCAGGGTCCCCAGTGCAATGTGATGGTGTATGGTGCCCTGTGATGGGCTGGTATCTCATTCAGGGTGTATTCCCACATCACACACAGTGTTCCTGGGATCCACAGCTACCTTGAACAGGATAAAGCATTTACTGAAGATGAATGAATGAATGAATGAATGAATGAATGAACATTAGATTAGTGTTGACAGTTAAAATAAAGAATGTTGGCCTCTTATTTAAAAAAAAAGAAAAAAAAAAAAAGAAAAGACTTTTCAAAAGTGTGAAAATGGCAGAAGGAAGCAATTCCAGCCAGAGACATTAATCACGATGTCTGTGTGTGACTGTGTTTGACCAATTGCTGGACTGTACTATTTTTAGCTCACATGTTACCTGGGCAAGAAGCATAACCAAATGCTGCAGGGGTGTGGAACAGCTTGCTTGGTGGTGGAGGACCATTGATGATTTGCTGAGCTGAACTGTGCCACAGTGTCTGGTGGAAAAGCCCTATATAATTATACTTCCACATGTGTATCCACATAAGTGGTAGAATTTTCCATTTTAGCTGTGAAAAGACACAGAGAGTGTAATAGATTTGAGTTTTAATGTTCATTTTACATAAGAATTGTTGCCAGATCATCTCTTACCTCATCGACACCACAAGCAAAACATCAACTTTCAGTCTTGTGCATGAATTAAATTGCACGATTCAAAAAATCTTTTCATAAAGATTATCTACAGTATAAAACTCAATGCAAACATCACCTCTGGTATTATTTTGATATTTTATCCAATCGAACGTCGTCATCTGTTTTTTCTTCTCAAGGCCACTTATCGTTCATGAATTATGTAAATGATTACAAAAACCATGAGGAGTAGGATTTGAAAACATATCTGCATGGAGATCTACACAAACACACACACACACACACACACAGCTCTAAAAACACTTGTCTAACATACCCCTGTATCTCTGCAGTTTACCCAGAGTGCTCTGGACTGCATGGCGGTGGAGGTGGGTCGTCTGCGTGCCTTCCTGCAGGCGGGAGAGGAAGAAGCACCGTTTTCTGTGCTGCTCAAAGATTTGGACACTTCTTGTAGCGACATTCGCCAGTTCTGCAAGAAAATCCGCCGCCGCATGCCGGGCACTGATGCACCAGGCATCCCTGCTGCTCTCAACTTTGGGCCTCAGGTCCACACACACATATGTGCACATACACACACAATGCTAACACACACATATTTTTGCTGACACACACTCACATGTACATCCCTCAGGTAGAACTTACAGGCAATGCTTTTCTTTAATCTATATTTATGACTCAAGACTAAAGTGGACAGGTATGGCTGATGGGAGTGTGTGTGTGTGTGTGTGTGTGTGTGTGTGTGTGTGTGTGTGTGTGTGTGTGTGTGTGTGGGCAGGTGAGTGAGACACTGGCAGAAAGCAGGAGGCAGCTGGCCTGGGTGAATGCTGTACTGCAGGAGGTGGCTGCAGCAGGAGCTCAGCTCATTGCGCCACTCGGTGAACATGAGGGTCTGCCAACGCTTAAACTGGAGGACATGGCCTTCAAAGCAGCTGAACAGGTCAGTGTGTGTGTCCCTGTGTGCAGCATGAATAAGTGTGTGTGTGTGTGTGTGTGTGAGAGAGAGAGAGAGAGAGAGAAATTAGTTTCACACTTTGTTTTCATTTGTTATTTGTGTGGTTTCGTCAGTGTTTATTCATTTTTAGATTTTTAGTCGAGTGAATAAATACATACTGTACATTGTGTATTATCATGTTCCCTTATGTTGCAGGGAAAACAAAAAAGGAAATTCATTCATAACCATGAATTTTTTTTTATTTAGTTGCAGTTTTGTTTCATTTTAATGTATTATTTAATTCAAATTTACTAAAATATTTGTCTACACTCGTAGACTGCTCATTGAGGGAACCTTTAAACTTTGTGTATATCCTTACAACAGAGTGTTGCCCTTTTTGTCACTTTAATTTCAGCTTTGTTTCATATAACATACGCGTTATAATATGCACATTTTTGTGTTCTGTTCTCGTGCTCAGATCTACGGCTCCCAGGGAATAAACCTCTTTGAGTGTCTGCGCCAGTCCTGTAGTGTCGTCATCGCCACCATGAACAAGATGGCCACCGCTATGCAGGAGGGAGAGTATGACTCTGAGAAGCCACAGACTGGGGCGAGTTCAATACGACAGCTCTATTTCTGCAGCGCTATTCATTATTACAGCTTGGCCTGAAGTGCTCCAGCTGAACATTGGAAATTAAAGAAACCATTACAGGAGTCATATTCCCATTTTGATTTTGCCCATGTTTATGTGTGTGTGTGTGTGTTGTAGATGGCTCCAGTGGAGGTGCGGGCGGCTGCACTGAGGGCAGAGATCACAGATGCCGAGGGACTCGGCCTAAAATTGGAAGACAGAGAGACTGTCATCAAAGAGCTCAAGAAATCCCTCAAAATAAAGGTACCCACATTTTTAAAAGAGAGTGCAGTACATCCACATACCTATGCTGCATACACACAATAGCTAACTGTTGTTGAAACTCTGCTATGTGCAGGGTGAGGAGCTGAGTGAGGCCAACGTGCGTCTGAGTCTTCTAGAGAAGAAGCTGGACAGCGCGTCAAAGGACGCAGACGAACGAGTGGAGAAAATCCAGACCGTTCTGGATGAGACCCAGGCACTACTAAAGAAGAAGGAGAAGTAAGAGAATAAAGATTAGAATAAGCTGACAAACACAGACTATCCTTTACACAATAGTGTGGTTTGTTCTCACTTTGATTCTACCAGTTAATAACCATTAATCGATCAAATGTACCATGTGTCATAAATCTATCTCTCTCTCTCTCTCTCTCTCTGTAGGGAATTTGAAGAGACCATGGATGCTCTGCAGGCTGACATAGACCAACTTGAGGCAGAGAAGACGGAGCTGAGACAGCGGATAAACAGCCAATCAAAGATAAACATTGAGGGACTCAGAGGAAGTCCCGCCTCTGGCATTGCATCCATTGTGACAGGTGGCATCACAACTGGTGAGAATGATGAAAATGAAAATGCATTAATATACATGTGAGAAAGAGAAATGAATGAAAATCTGATTTTCTAATGGCACCCTAAAGGCTGTATGGTTATAATTAAAATGGGGTGGCCAGGGTAAACATGTTACATGCTGAAAATTTTTTATAGTTATATAATTACAATTATAATTACAGGCTTACCTAAATTGAAACATGTTACTTATTTTCATGCATCTGTAACAGAAGTCCTGGTTATTCAGAAAAGTGAAAATATCGTATTTAAAGATTCCATTCAGGTGTTTTCCAGAATTAGGGACATCCGACAGGTTTTCCCAGACCGACGCACATTTTTCTGCCTTTGCCTTTCATGCCCCCTTTTCTTCGCTGAATCTAATGCGTGTCTTCTCGTCTTTCTTCATTCCCTCTGCAGATGATCAGAAAGGTAAATTGCAGACAGTCCTTGTTACTCTGTGATATGCACTATGTGTCACACTATTATGCAAAAAAAGGTTTGTTGGAGTTCTTTCATGACACATTCCCTTTTAGGGACTCTTATTTATCCAACAAATTTGGCAACAAGTATCTGAACCAACGCTGAGAATTGAATTGATTACTGCACATGAGCATAAATGCTGCTGCCATCTTTGCAATTTTGCCCCAGTTGTGTGGGGCTGTGGTATTAAGCAAGTTGTATACAGTTATGGGATGAAAGATTTAACTGCAGAAGAGAAGACAGCAATCATTAAAATGTAGGTAATGGCAAATCAGTGCTTGAAATGGCTAGGATAATTGGCAAAGATCATCGTAGCATAAAGGAGTATGTGGCAGTATGTGGCAGATTCAGATACAATTAGGAAAAGTTTGAATCTGCCACATACTCCTTTGAAAGTTATTTTTCAACATAAACTCTCTCTCATTAAGCAATACTGATGAAAAAGCCTTTAGCCAACAGCAGAGATATTTGATGAGGTTGGTGCCAGCACTGTTTCAAGATCAATAAGGTGCAGGATACACTAAGGATAGGAGTCTAAAGCCAGGTGTTTGACCTCCATTAAGTAAATGGTCTGCACTTATATAGGGCCTTTTAACCGTAGCGGTTCTACAAAGCACTTTACACTGTTTCTCATTCACACACACACACACACACACACACACACACACACACACACACAAGGCACTAGCTTGCCATCGGGAGCAACATAGGGTTCAGTGTCTTGCCCAAGGACACTCCGGCATGTGGAGGCATGTGGGCTGGGGACCGAACCGCCAACCCTGCGATTAGTGGACAACCTGCTCTACCACCTGAGCACCTGGACCCCATGGATGGAGCAAGGGTTGGGTCAGACTGATACACCAGCAAAAGAGGTGGTGATGTGATGTTTTGGGCTGGAATAATTGGTGGTGAGCTGGTTTGTTCCATGGCGGGTTCCTGAAGATGCTTATACTGAATTTTTGAAAAACAACTTTGTGCCATGGAACAAAAGTAAGCCTCTGGTATTAAGACAAAATGTGACGTTGATGCATGATAAAGCACCAGCACAATCTGCCAGAGAGACAGTAGAGTACTGGATGAAAGTGGGCTACAAAAATGGCCATCTGATGAAATGACCAGCATTTTCACTCTATTTGAATCTCAATGAGATCCTATGGAACGTCAAGTTTATGCCTTTGGATATCGGTTTTCTTCAAAGTATGAACTGTGGTATGCTAGTTCATCAGCACCAGAAATTCAGAATCTACCCAACTCAGTGGAGCAAAGACTCATCTCAGCCATGGCAATTGTTGGAAGATTGTTAAATAGAAACCATTACAACCGCATTTCCCCCCCATCAGTTCTAAATAAACATAGTTACAAATTCCAAAGTTTATATAACAACCACTTTTATGAAACTGTTAAGAGAAAGTGCATATATCTCTCCACATATCGCATGAAATGCCTCATAATTTTGATCACATATTTGCACATAAATAATGAAAATGTGGTGCAGTTTCCAATGGTATGTACTCTTTATTACTCAAGAGGTCAGATAGTAAGTGTTTTGCATAATAACCTGACACACACTGTACTCTCTTCACTTCTTCCCTCTTCTCTTCTGACCTCCCTCAAATCTCTGTCTCTCTGCATGGCTCTTATGAGTGTCCTATATACAGTGCATGGAACTGATATAACCTTATCTAAACACAACCACACAGAAATATACACACTCTTCAGAAAATGTTTAAGCAGCCAGTTGCATTGCATTGAGGAAGGGAAAAAAAAAACCCAAAAGGCTCCCTGGTAATCTGGTCTGTGTGTGTGTGTGTGTGTGTGTGTGTGTGTGTGTGTGTGTGTGTGTGTGTAGGTGCTGTAGGAGTGTGTACTGCAGGAGGTGTGCAGGTGATAGATTCTCCACTGCTGACACAACAGATTGAAGCTCAGAGACTCAGCATAAAGCACCTGAAGAATGAAAACAACATCCTGAAGGTCTTCTGTACACACACACACACACACACACACACACACACACACACTTCACTTCTCAATCATGTTACAAACCCTTGTCTGGTCTTAGATTTGGTTGCAATGCCAGTAGTCCAGGATAGGCCAATTGAAACAGTGGCCTAATGGCAGTATCTTGCTCGTTTCAGTTTAGGAGTGGCCTGTGAGGCTCCCAAGTAGCGCAACACAAAAATGTTTACCCTATTGTTGGGGGAATTTGGCAAAATTAGACATGCTCTCTGGGTGGGAATGATGGTGTTACTCTCTCTCTCCTGTCAGTCACTGTAACACTAGCCAGTCACGGGTGTCATCATAATAGTCTTAATAGTATAGTAATTTTTTTTATAGTATCTACTATAGTAATAATATAATGTCTGTTGCACAAGCAAATCAGCAAATATGAATAATATGAAACTTATATCAAAATCCAAATTCCTTTTGATTCTAGTGAAAAATAAAATATGTTTATTCGAATTATGCACACTGTTTACTAGTGAAAGTTTAACCAGCGTCTCCTGAAACCAAAAAGACCATTTTGGAGAAATACAAGAGTGCTTTCTCTTTTAACTACTTTTTTCTATAACAAACATATAATCAGCACTAAACATTGCTGTATGTTATACTGTTTTATATATGTTATACTGTATTATATTATAATTGCTATTTTCCACTGACTAAATTTTCAGCCACATTATATTTCCATTCCTTCCGCTTGTTATTAAAGTTGAATAGCCCTGGTTGAGGTTAAAAGCAGTCCTGGTCAAAATGTTCTAAATCTCAGAGTATATGCACATAATTCTGTCATTTTCAGACTAGAAAATCAATCAGCCCTCATTCTGTCTCTGTGTAAATGTTTGTGTACGTAGGCAGAGAAGATGCGTGCCCAGTTAGCCTCGCTTCCTCCATTAAATGTGTCTAAGCTGAGCTGGCGTGAGGGTTGTAGACCAGAGGTCCTGTCCAGCGCCCTCTATCGCAAAACTGACCAACTCCTGGAAACACTGCTGCAGATGAGTGCCAATGTCAAAGTCGTAGACATCACCGGAAAATCTCCAGGTTAGAGATCATGACCCGCTCAGGCGGTTACACCTCTGCACAGACATATACATCTCTATTAATATGGAGGATTTTTGTGTTCATATTTGTGTGTACAGTGACTCCCAGTGCCCAGCTCCTGGAGCAGACAGCAAGGCTACAGTCTCTCAGTGAGACTCTCGACAGGCTAAAGGTAAAAGCAGGGTCAGAGCCCGACCATAAATCATTACAGTGAACTGTGATTGGCTCAGACTGACCCCAGTCATTCACTGTCCTTCAGGATGAAGTGGCGGAGCACGTGGTGTCTCAGAGACCTGGTGCTAAAGTTTCATCTGACTTTGCTACTTTCCCCTGCACCTCATTCGTAAAGGTAAAACACAGGGACGTCTCATGACCTTCCTATTATAAGGTTGTATCTTGGGGAAGAGCCGCTCTGAGATGTTTTGTAGCCCACCAACATGGTCTACACTTTAAATTTGCATTATCGAAAATTCTGAGACGATCTATGTTGCGTTCATCCTATTTTTATCCTGGATGATGATTAGGTGGCAGGTAGAACCTTATAAAACCAGGTTTAAACACCTTTGTAAAATAAGTAAATTAAAAAGTCACCACAGAAAAGTAAAATATCCTCCATTGATGAAGTTTGTGGTGGTGTTTTTTTTTTTTTTTTTTAAACTGATTTTAAATGATACTGAGGTCAGAAACTGCATTAGCAACAAGCCTGTCCAAATAAATCCCCTCAGAATCCTCTCCTTTATGCATTTCTCACACCTGAACATTTCTTTGTCTCTCCCAGGCTAAGGAGGAGAAGATGAGAGATGAAGTGTTGGTTGGTCGTGTGATGGTGCCTTGTGCCCGAGGGCAGGAGCAGGTTCACCGGCTCGTGCTGTCTCAGTGCCAGCTGCAGAGAGTGCATCGCCTGCTTCAGACTTAAACATAACCTGCTTCAGCAAGAATGAGCCCTGCCGCCGCTTCCTGAAAAACCTGATCCCCTGTCACTAGATGCATCTCAACTTTACCATCGGAAGGATACGTATGAAACTCGGAGACCTGGACAAATTCGTGAATTGCAGTGACTGGTTGGGAATGTTTCTTTACCTTGGCATCTTCACAGCCTGAGAAGCACATGCTCCTATTGAGGCGGAAGGCAGTAACTGAGAAAAATTACTTTATTCATTTACTTGATGCCCAGTAAAATAAGTAGTGGTTAGATAATTCAATAGAATGAGCAAATCATTTGGACAAAATTGATGGATACTCCCTTTCGCCTTAGTAGGACAACACCGTTTACTTGTTGAGTGCATTTATTTTTTTAATCAGTGGATACAGTCAAAAAGCTACGTTTTTAAGTATATTTAAATATTTTAGATTACACAAGTGCACCATTTTCCCCACTAAACAGCACAGTGTATCATTTAATGTCATTTGCCACACCAGGTAAATTCCAGTGCTTTTTTGTGCTGATTTCAGTGAGCTAGAAGAGGGAAAAGACAAGATTTCTGTAAGGCTGACCGCTGTGCTCAGAAGATATTTTAGAACGGTTTAAAAACGCTGACGTTCCAAATCTTCAAAAGACAAATACAAGCAGTCATCATGATGCGCTATAAAATTGCAATGTTCAGATTTATTCATCTGGCTGTGCCTGATTTCTGAAGTGGCCCATTATATAAATCTATTACCAGCATCACGGGGATCAGGCTATTGGGGGAAGCAAGTCAAACAAGGACCCTTAAGGTTTAAGGCAGGTTTGCTGCAATATTCCTTTTTTTTTTTTTTTTGTCATCCACCATAATCCATTGGCATCAGACATGGCAGAAAGCAGAAAAGAAAAGCATACATTCAGCTTTTAAAATATGTAAACTGATTTAAATTAGTATGTAAAACTGTAAAACAATGTTTCAAATATGCCATGTATCTGTATTCCTTAACGATTGATTTAAGTGGGAGGCTAAATATTTCATACAGTCTTTAAGGGATGAGAGAGAGATTTAGACAACGTAAGACTACTAGTCCTTAATATTTAAACCAAAGCTGTTTAACGTGTCACATTGTACTGTGAGAGCAATTTTTTTTTTTTTTAAACGGGGTGTTTGTTGAAGAGAAAATCTGAGCCTGCATCCCAGATCTTCACATTCGTCAGAAACATGACAAAGTATACCGAGGTCAGTGATCATTTCAGGTGGAAGAGGGGGCGGTCGGCAGACGACAAACTTCACAGTATTTGCTCAAAAGTCAATATTCAAGTGGTCTTAAGTAAATCAATGTTGTCTTAAGTTATTAACCTATTTATTGTGTGAAATGCCTAATGTTGCTTACATTGACATCATTGTGAAGAATGTGTTTATGTTACATCTGAATAAAGCAAATCTAATAGATGCTACAAAAATTGGTTATCATTTTTTATAGATTTTGTAATAACAGTGAGAAAGGACAGTGAATGGGACCCCTTTAAACTACTAACCTCAGAAACCACAATAATGATCAAAGCTACACCATTTTGAGGAAACATGTCTTTCCTTTCTCTTTTCCCAGAAACGAGCAGGGTATTCGGGCATCATTCAGAACAGCTGCCGGTTCAGGAAAGAAAGAGCAGTAGGGAAAAAGAGGAACGAGTACTGTAAAGGGGCCAAGAAAGCTTCACGTCACCTACAGATTCTCTCATGTCACTCGAGTTTAAATTGCAGTGTCCTTGGTGTAAGTGCAATAGTTTTGGAAATCTTTATTTGCACTTCTAAGCAAAGAACATTTGTTTTCAGTATAACTAGATATGTACCACACAGATACCCTAAAAATTGCTGCGGATGGTCTCACTTGGATAGCCTAAAAGATCGCACTTACCGAAGACAGGACAGTTTACACCCAAGCATACAGTTGTGGATGACTCATAATTGCTCTATCCAGTGTCACCCAGAAGAGGATGTCTTCGCTTCTGAGTCTGGTTCCTCTCAAAGTTTCTTCCTTGTGTTGTCTCAGGGACTTTTTCTCTGCCACCGTCATCTCTGGCATTCTCATTAGGCACCTAAATCTAAATCCATATGCAGTGTCGGCAGTACTGAGAGCTACCATCCTGCTGCCCCTGCTCTGTTTCCCCACCATTTTTCTCCTCCCATTCACCTTCCTGCTGTTCCTGTGTCGAATGCTGCACATAGCATTTGAGACTTACATTTTGCCCCCTTTTTGCTGCTTTGTAATAACTACAAAAAAACAAAAAAGAAGTCAAAGACATGATATATGCTTTATCATGCTGGGAGAGGAAAGGCACTCTGCAGGAGGACTCTGAAGTGGGATTGCAGCATACTAGAAATCACCTTTTTCCCCCTTCAGAGCATTTTAAACTCTTTACATGTTATGAACACATTTATTTTTTTGGGTCTCTAATCATGTTACGTTTCTGATAGAGCAGCCTAGACGTTTGCAATTCAACAGTTTTTCTTTGGTTTTTCGTAACGTTCATGTAGATCAGAAGAGAAAGCCACCGATCTACTCCAGTCCACAATGCATGCCTAAAGAGGATCACTAGAAAGGATTGACTGGACTATTCATCAGAACAAGGCAACAGCTTTTCCGAACCAAAAAGTTGTCGTTCTCTTTAATAATCATAAAATGGAATACAAACAGCTTCTCCAATACATAGAAGACTCTAAAAACCTAAGGGTGTAAAACATCTGGAGTAGGTTTTGCAGGGTACGAAGGAGTCTGCTACTCAAAGCAGACTGACGGGTAAACTGTAGAGAAAGAGTGCAGAGCTCTCTTTGAGCAAGTAACAGTAAAAATCTTTAGGCACAATCACCAAGGTGGATAGACATGGGACGTGTGTCAGTACAAAAGTGGGGTAATTTGGCCCAGGTGTCAGCTTCTCTGTAAGAAGAACCTATAAATACATGGACATAAAACATTACTTTTTGTAATCAAAAGCTCCCTTGGTTTAAAAAAAAAGAAAAAAGAAAAGATGCACTGAGGTGATGGATGATAGAGGAAAGAATGGCGAGTGAGAAATTCCAGCTTTGCAAACAGCATTAAATTAAGATTAAGAACAAAAAAAAAACAAAAAAAAACCTTCAGATAAGTTAGGAAGATTTGTATGGAAAATGTCTTTCTGTCCTGAGTTTCCAAAACAAAACATTAGAGGCAACAAGTATTAAAATGTTTTAAAACACTGATAAAACCAACTCTGAGTGTTTTTCAATAAATCAGGCAGAAAATCCTCAGGGTCCTTGACCAAAAAAAGAACAATACAACCAATAGTGCAGGGCCCACAATGGTTCTGTCAGAGCCATTCATTGATAGGACGGGGCTTATCTACGCTGCTGGTGGATTGCAGGTCTGTAACTGGAAGGGGTGGGCTCTGTTGGCAGCAGGAGCTTTGAGGCAGTCTCTGAGGCCTGTCAGTCATGGCAGAGGGGCCTATCGGCGTGGCTGGTGTCGGCTGGGACGAGGTGTGGAGGCCGAGGCTGAGGCGGCAGCATCCTCGGCTTCCTCCAGCTCACCCTGCAGCTCCTGACTCACGCTGGACTGCAGTGCTGCTGGAGTCAGCCACTCTTTAGGCAGGCAGCTCTGTAGGAAGGGCACACATGAGCTGAAGTAGGCCAGTCTGTTCACCCAGCGTGGAATCTCACGACCACACAGGATCTGCCACAGACACAGCACACAGAGAATGGGAAGAGAGATTATTTGACTACTGTATGTAACTTTAAATTACAGCAATACATCAATCATTACTGGAACATTTGGGTGCTGAGTAAATACATATTACGATTTTTAGATTGCATTATACAACTATGCCGATATAGATCAAGAGCTTCAGTTAATGTTCACAACTTCAGGTTCAGACTCAGTTCATGTTCACAACTTCGGAATGGGGAAAATGTGATCTCACGCACAACAGTCTCTAGAGTTTACACAGAATGGTGGGAAAATAGTGCAAAGAACATTCAGTGAGCTGCAGTTCTGCATGTGGAAATGCCTTTTTGATGACAGATGTCGGTGTATGATGGCCAAAATGGTTCAATCTAACAGGACAGCCACGGTAACTGAAATAACCACTCTTAACAACCGTGGCGAGCAGAAAAGCATCTCAGAGGGCACACTGAACCTTGAGGCAGATGTGCTAAAAATGTATAAGACCACATTGGGTTTCACTCCGGTGGGAAACAGGAAACTGAGGCTACAGTGGGCACAGGTCACCGAAATTGGACAGCTGAAGGTTAGAAAAAAGACCAGGTGATGTTGATTGGCTGATTGGATAATTACATGAATGTGCAGATGTTCCTAATAAAGTGGACAGTGAGAGTGCATATTTAGATTTCGTATTGTGATCTAATATTGCAGTGTTGTCGGCAAGTTTATTTTTTTAATTTTTATATTTTTTGTGATTTATTTATTTATTTTTACCCCTTTGTAGATTTATGCAATTAAAATGGCAAATTAAACATGTATTCAGTTTTTTTTTTTTCTCAGTTTCTCCTTGTCACAACAGCTGTGGAGTGTTGAGACTTTGCTGATTAATCACCTTAGCAGCAGGTTTGACACGGCCGAGTGCAGCTCTGGGTGGCATAAAGTGTGAATACTACTGGCATTTCCAGAAAAAACGGTTCTTTTTCCAAGACAAATTCTACATATAGCTATGTTCATATACTCCACTGTCAAAAAACAAAATGACATACATCCCTATCCAAAGTGACAGGTGCTGCATGAGCATGGGGACATCACCATCACTTTAATGGTATAATGATAAAATGGTATATGGTGCACTTATATAGCGCCTTTTAACCTTAGCGGTTTTACAAAGTGCTGTACACTGTTTCTCGTTCACACACTCGCACACCAATGACAGCAGAGCTGCCATGCAAGGCACTAGCCCGCCATTGGGAGCAACTTAGGATTCAGTGTCTTGCCCATGGACACTTCGGCACGTGGAGTCACGTGGGCCGGGAATCGAACCGCCAACTCTGCGATTCGCGGACAATCCGCTCTACCACCTGAGCCACAGCCGCTCCATTCCAGACAATAAGGTAATAAAAAATGTGTGCAATTTAATTAACATCATGTTAATTAATGTATTTTTTTTTTGTCAGTAAGGAATTCTAAAACACATCAAGTTTAACAATTGCAGCTTGCAACAGAATCAAATGTCACCCATCCCATCTATCATGGTGTACATGTTCACATAAACTGGTTCTTCCCCCGTTCTGTGTTACCAGAAGCCTTACCTCTGACAGTGCCGAGGAAAAGTGATTGCAGTTCTTGTGCATGAGGTGGTACGCGTTACCCTTGTACTCTTTTCCCAGCTCCTCCATGATCCGCTCTATGTCCTCCTCTGTGAAGTCTGTACTCCCAAGTACGATAGCCTCTCTGATGAGAAAGGACGAGAGAATACAACAGAACATTTAGCGGCATTCCTTTTTACCTAGATGTGCACCAAAATAGCAACGAGCCTGTTACAAAACTCACTTGAATTTAAAGGTCTCCCCAAGCTCTGTGGCATCACCAGGCGTTATCTCAAATATGCCGGAAAACGGATATGGATGCCCTCCATAAGCAAATTCTGCAAACACAGTGAGAAGAAATAATTTGTCACTTATTTAGATTACTGATGTCCCATCACTATGTGTCCAAACAGAACAGCAGAGCGAACTCACCTCTGCCGTAAATCTCAATCCCTGAGTGAAAGACCCCGATACCCAGAGAGGTAGTGAACTCATTGATCCAGTACTAAAAAAAGAACAGAGGGTTTAAATAGTACATATGCAAAACCCATTAAGCACAGGCTGACTCACTCATATCTGATAAACATTTATGCAAATGTTGCCAAATGAACATCTCGCTGGATAAAAGCACGTTTAAAAGCATGACTCATTTAAAACCTCTACTAGTTTAAAACTTAAAACGCTAAACTTTCCTTTTAACACTAGTTGAAAAATCTTGTGGTTGTTTTCTAGACAGCTTTATAATCACTTTAATCCATTATGAATGCACTTTCACCATACAGCTGTACATTTATTTCAGTGATTTTGAGAACAGTCAACATACTTGAGTTACACTTGATCTTTGACATACAGTATATATATAAAAACATGGTTGACCAGCTATATTGACTATGGTATTGCTTTACAAGTTCTTTTCATTGTGGGTTTTTATGTGGCCTTGATGAGCACCCACTCAGAAGATACTGGCAGAGACAGCTGACCTATTTCACTGTGGCATTTACACAATTTATTAAGGAGCCATAAGAAACGAGTCACATAAGGGTGATAATTTTAGGACTTGATCTCTCGGTTCTGTTTCTCTAGATAACAATCTATAAGGATATCGGTACGTGCCTTAGTTTTACAGTAACCAACCATGAGCGCACAGCACTATAAATAACACATTTAAATACTAGTCATATTTTTCGTGGTCGGTTGGGTGGTGGGTTAAAACTAGACAATGTCAAGCTATATGGAAATTGTGATACTTGGTAATGGATTTTCATCAGAAGGCCATTTTTTAAAAGGTCTGTTTCAAGCATCATTGTCCTCTCTCACACAACAGTTGTGCTGTGCTGTACTGTGTATTTGCTATAAGTGCTCTTACACAGGATAAAGAATAATGGCATTATGCAGAACTCAGCATGTGAAGTGGAATACATCATTGTGCACTCTATGTGTATATTATATATATATATATATATATATATAACACACACACACACACACACACAATCATACAGACAATTCCTTGGACTTCATGGCTTGGTTTGTGCTCTGACATGCACTGTTAACTGTGGGACCTTATATAGACAGGTGTGTGCCTTTCCAAATCATGTCCAATCAACTGAATTTACCACAGGTGGACTCAAATCAAGTTGTAGAAACATCTCAAGGATGATCAGTGAAAACAGGATGCACCTGAGCTCAATTTTGAGTGTCATGGCAAAGGCTGTGAATACTTATGTACGTGTGATTTTTTCGTTTTTTTATTTTTAATAAATTTGCAAAGATTTCAAACAAACTTCTTTCATGTTGTCATTATGGGATATTGTTTGTAGCATTTTAAGAAAAATAATGAATTTAATCCATTTTGGAATAAGGCTGTAACATAACAAAATGTGGAAAAAGTGAAGCGCTGGGAATACTTTCCGGATGCACTGTATACACACACACACACACACACACACACACACACACACACACACACACACACCTTCATACATCCTGCTTTATATTATCCTGTTCCTTGATATCCTGCATGATGTATTCATTTCATGAGCTATCTTGAAATTCTTGTTATAACTACTGTACCTTGTCTGAGACAGTGCTCCTGCCACAGAAACAAAACTACCACACAATAGTGTGTTTTTGTACTTTGCCTTTTTTTTAATTAAATTTTTTTTTTTTAAAACTAATCAGTGTTCATTACATTTACATGTACCATACTGCCAAACATGTAACATACAATAAAACTAAACTGAATTGAATATAATCAAAATATGAATTACAGTAGCATGGCTGCGAGTCATTCATCACACTAGGACACTTCCTACTAATGAATCATCCACATTTCAGAACACCAGTCTGTCGTAACACAAGTAAGACAACTTAAAAATTGCAACATCCTCTGACCACATGCTTATGTATTCTACAAGCAAAAACCTGCCTTCTGACTCAGTCAGCACTCTGTGTTCAGACGTTTCTTTTCCAAGTAGCGTCAAAGGAAACGCAAGTCACGGAGCGTTTAGAACACGAACGAACGAACACACACACACACACACACACCCCTGCTGGAGTTAATATGCACAACCTCTTCATGGCCTCAGTGTGACACTGAAGCATTTCTTCAGAAGATTTTTTTTTTTAAGCCTGTTCTTTCAAACATGAACGTTGTCGTTGTGTTTTTTTTAAAATTTTTTTTTAATTTTTTTTTTTAGCAGAGGTGTGAATGGTTTCTTTTCCTAAAAGAAACTTTTGGTTGGCCTGATATTGTGACTGAAACAAGAAGCGAAGAGAAGACAGACTCTCAAAAGTCAAAGTGAATTTATTTCAACCATACAAAGTTTAAAAAACTAACAGCTAATGGTTCGTCTGAATCAAGTTTTAAGATAAAATGACCGTAAACCAGAAAAGGAAGCCGAGACATCAGCAACACTCCAGCTAAAAGAGTCATCTACTACTATGAATGAAAACTGCATGATTGGAAATACAAAAAGTGCACGAGTGCGAGTATTTGCCCTACCGTATACTATTCATTTCAATGGACAGCTGACGCATTTGTGCAGTGCATGATGGCTGCGGTGCAGTGAAACCCTGCGTTTATCCAATCAGAGGAGAGCTTCGTGAAGGGATAAGCCCTTCATAGGGAGCAAGAATTCTTAGCCAAATTTTGAGGCAAGTTTTAGATATCAAATCTTAGTCATAGACTAACACCGGGACCCAATTCACTTGTTTGAAATCCTGGGACCAAAAATTCAGGTTAAAAATTTGACCCAAATCGATAGTGGAAATTTAGGGAAAGGATCAGTTACTAAGCCTGGATCCCAGCCTGTACACGTCACTTCTAAGCACTGTTTTAATAACATTTAAGACTTTCCCAAGAGCCTAGTATTTTAGGTTTTGTTTCCATAAATACTTCAGGGTCATGCAAAAACACTCTTATTTTCATAACTCTGTTACTTTTTATTTCTTTTACCTTATTTGAAAACCCCAAGAAAATTGGAATTGGTTTACAGTTGATGTGATCATGGTCAGTGTTTTTGGTGTCAGTAACAATTTAGCTATTTGTGACATATTCTGATGTGCCTGACCCCTGCACTTTCCAGTCTGTTACACAACACAAATTTTATATTTTCATCCAAGAAATGTCATTATTATTGGAACAGGTTTTGTGCCTTGCTGAATGCCTCCTATGCATGGGAAAATACAGTATATGTACTGTTCATTTTCAGTAACATAAAATAACCCATTATTTCTTTCAAGCATTATAAATTCAGGTTCTTGGTGAATCTGATTTGCCTCCACAGTTAGTTAATGACATATTTTTAATCCTTAAATTATTTAAGTCATTATAAAGGTTTTTTATTTAATTGGGAGAGAGGATACATGAACAAGTGCCAGTTTGTGGGCTGGTGTGTTTAACCAAACAGAAGATATGGATCTCTGTTGTCGAGTGTGTATGTGGTTAGTGTGTGGGTGTAAACAGGGTAATCAGCTTAACTGATCCCTAAAAAGTAACTTAAAAGTGTTTTTATTTATGTTTACAATCCACATATTGCATTGTCTTGTTGTACGTTGAGATCAAATAACCAGAGCAGTGAAATGACTGGGTCTGAAATAGCTATGCCTCAATCAGCAATTACTGTGTGGTTTATCTGTTACTGGAAAACACCAGCCAGCTTTCCCTTAGGCCCATGAAGCCAGCCAGGTGCATCTTTTCAAACTGCTGCCCATGTAGCGTCACACGATGGTGTAACACAGGAAAGTGCTTTCCGACCTTTTCCCCCATACATGAGCTCACAAACCAGAGGCATCAAATTCTAAATTTGTTTATATTTACAAAATACAATTAAGTTGGTCAGTGAAAACACTGAATATCTTTTCTTTGTACTTTTTTCAGTTAATTAAAGTTTCAAGAGACTTGACAAATCACAGACTTTTGTTTTTATTGCATTTTAGAAAAAATCCCAACTTTTATGGAAATGGGATTAGTATAAGCTCTTCTACGTTCTTCAAGAGTAAATAACTGACTTCTAAGATTTTTTTTTGCCACTGAAGACCAAATTTGTACATTGACTGTCTTTATATGTTTATATACATGCCATTTCCATTTGTGTAAAAAAAAAAATTATATATATATATATATATATATATATATATATATATATATATATATATATATATATATATACACATACATATATACATACACACAGGAGAATTTATATGAAATCATGACAAAACTGATTTTCAAGTACTCAGGTAAAAAGCTAGTCACAATTCACAGGTATTACAGGATTATGAAATAACTATACCTTTGCCCTCACTTACTGCAAAAGCTTATTAAACACTCCCTTACTTGCTGAACATACCCCAACATAGAGTCATACAATTACAACACAACACACGTCAGTTGAAAATCAACCATTACACAAAGTACATTACGGATGTACTTTGCAATTTAAGAGCAAGAAATAAAGAGGTCATTCATGCGAATGCTTTTGTATTCTACAGGGTGTCTCAAAAGTCTCCATACACAGGGGAAATTTAATATTTTTTTTAGCAAAATCTCTTCCAAAATGTTTCATAATTAGTTTATATTACATATATATTTTTTTTTCCAGATAGTCTTTAAGAACGCCTTTGACAAAAGAAGAACGTATTGAAGTCATTCTCTTGGCTGGATCGGGAAGCTGTCGCAAGGTCGTGATGGACTTTAACAGGAAACGCGGCGAGCAAATCACACACATGACACTGCTGCCCAACTTATTAACATAATTCATAAAAACTGGAAGTGCTGCGGACCATCCGAGAAGTGGACGTCCACGAGCATCCACTGATGAAGGCACAACCGACGTGGTGCTGGCAAACGTAGTGCCCAGTGTATGGAGACTTTTGGGACACCCTGTATAATGTATTATTATACACATTTTTACATTACTGCACACCTTGCTTTGATAGGGTTACATTTTCTGCATCACTGGCGTTTCTGTACCTTCTGTCAAACGGTTATGACCTTCACACTATGGGTGGGTATTTTAGGTTTAAACTGAATCATACTTGGTTAAGATACTTCGGACTCAGTTGTGCTCCCCTGTGTGATTAATAATTAATCGATTACAGTAATGTTAATGAGCTGATCGAGAATAACTCAACTGAGATTTAGTTGCCAGCGTTTGCTGTAACGGACTGCTGATCCTCGTGGTTTACTGGATTAAATGTGTGGAAGCAACTTTCCAGCTGATAAGATGATTAAGTGAATGAGTCATGCCTTGGGAAGATGGGATTTTCCTCATGGTCGCCTTATTTAAAAAAAAAAATATATAAAGATAAATATATAAAAATGCAGCTGGCAATGACCACGAGCTTTAGGCAGCATGATACAAATATGTACCATGTCAGATGTGCAGCTAAAAATAGTCTTTGGGTGCCACACTATGCATAGCACTGTGAAACAGACATGCGTGTCTGGCCAGTATGGACAGAAATGGTGGCACTGCGAACTACAGTGCAGAGAACAGCACAAGAACTGGTTCACTTCATCGAAGATACAATTTTGGCAAATAATACTTATCTAGGATATCTCTCTAGGAGAGACCATTCTTCAATAATGCAGAAAGGTTACACATGATGCATAAAAGGACCGCACTAATTGAGCCAGTATCAGCTGACAGACAGTACCACGGCAATTAAATATTTAGTATCACCAATAATAACAATAATAATGAAAAACAAACAAATAAATAAAAAGCAAAAATGATATGCAAGCTGGATATTGAGAGTTATAACTTCTTATAACTTCATACAAGGATCTCTAAGAAGAAATATATCTAAGAAGTTATTGGGTGAAGTTAATTAATACGTTCTTGAAAAAGATCAACTGATCAGTTTTGGATTTGTTTTTTGTTTTTTTTATTTTTTTATTCAAGATGAAATAGAAACAGCTCTTACTGTACACTCGCTACCCTACTCACTTTCAGAATACAGGATGAACTAGTGCTACCAGTTCTATTGTCTTAAGTCACCGAGTCACTCGACCTTTTTGCTCGATATACCACTACATCAGAGTAAAACACGTGAAAAACTTTCTGATGTGTTTATATGTTGTTGCAGGCCTGGTAACTGAGACGAGTAGCAATCCTTGCACATGCACACAGACATGGTAAAATCTTAATGAGTGAGCTCAACTCTCGGCAGGAAAACAGTGGCAGCTTGAGTCGTGATCCACTAGAATCAAATCTTGTATATGAAATCCTTCATTACTTCAGCTAAAGGCAAGAGCTGATCTTAATGGTGTACAGAATCCAGGCTGTAGTTGATGCAGTTTAAAATTAGACATGCTGCATGCACTATGCCCAAGTACATTTACTTGCCTAGTGGCTTGTTTATTGATTCAAATGCATATCTGTAATGGAAATCCAGTACAGTAAGTTTGCTTACTGGCAATTCGAACTCATTTGAAAAACGCGAATATAATTTTTTTGTGATTACCAAGTACTCCGTTTCAAGATATGTAAGGAATAAGACAAGATGGGCATGCTATATATGCATGTTATATCATATAAAATAATCAACAACAAGGTGGTGTCATGCTTGAAGTGGCTTATTTCCTATCACAGTGCATCACAAAGTCTTTTGTTCCTCTTACACCACAGCAAATTATACAGAATACAATTTTAAAAAAAAATTTATTAATGACTGTGTCATCTACTTCTACTGTGACAACTTGCATTACAGCAGCTATAAACAGTTATTCCATCTTTAGCCTCTCTTTAGTTCCCTCTCATCAAAACCCTCTGTCTTGATGACTGAGAAGTGGATGAGAAGTGGACGTCGGTGAACATCCACTGACGAAGGCACAACCGACGTGGTGCTGGCAAACATAGACTTTTGGGACACCCTGTACATTGTAGCTTAGATATCACCTCTTCTTATCTTGTTTCTTACTCGGTAATGAGACAAGCTGGGAAAAGTTGTCTTTTGGTCTAGATCAGGGGCCGTCAAATGGCCAACTGTGGTCCGAACGCAGACCCACACACTCAAAGGATGTGCTAATATCCTACACACTTTTTTGTGTTATTACTATTTCAATATCTGTTGTGTTCAATTATCCAAAATATATATATATATATATATATATATATATATATATATATATATATATATATATATATATATATATATATATATATATATATATATATATATATATATATATTAATTAAAAATGTTAAATGTGTTAAAAAAAACATACAAATATTTCACACGAGTGACCAACACGACGTGTTAAATTATTGTCCAATCACGTTGCCGACTGCGGTGCCGACGTCATCATCCAAATCTAAACTCGCCCCAGAGTGAATGTTTGTTGCTTTGACCTTTTGATTGTGACAGTGGAGTCGGAGTCCTGAGGCGAGGAAACAAAATGACCACAGGTAAGTTAGCGTTCATCACTATTTAGCGTTAACGCTGCTGAAAATGCCTGGCCGAGTTCGTGATATTTAGGCAGGGAGCTCTCGAAAATGTATTCATCGGAAGACAGTAACTCGGCGAGTGATGATTAACTTTACCTATCGAGACGGCTTCAAAAGTGAATATCATGTACCGCTTCCTCGGTGCTGGCGTTACATTACTAGTGTCATGTGGCTGTGAAATATTCTATAATTCTCTGGGTCTGAATCTTATCTGAGGCTCCGAGTTAGGGTCAGCTAGATGGATGCAGTCACTGATCACAGTAGGAATGAGTGCTGCTGACCTTGATGCCAAATGAGAGTTGATAACATTACTTTAGCATACAGCTTGCGGTAATGTTGAATATCCCCATTACCTTTCTGAAAGTTAAACAATAATTTATTCACAGCTATTCACCATGATGCAATATAGAGAGTGGGTTAATGTTAACTACATTTAGCAAGTGTTTTGGACAAGGAAAACTGTAGTAATTAGCATTAGGAGGATGGGTTAGAGCCGTGTTTCTTCATGTATTCGACTTATGTTAACAGGTTACAGACAGTCAGTGGCTAACGAAACTTAGCTAGCTCAGTAATGTCGAGGCCAAAAGTGGATGGGGTTATGCTGTAATGCTTCCCACTATCTCTGCAATGTTGGTTGACTTACTTAGGTTGTGCAAAACTTTGGCGGTGAGGTGCTGAAGGCGGGAAAATAAACATTCACAAGCTAGCTAGATTTTCCTGGAGAGTCTAGCAGCGCCATTTTGTTCATCAGGAGAGTTTGCAAAATTACACAATTTGGGATTCTGGAGCACAATTTCTCGGTTGAAGCCAAAAGGCATTTGTCCATATTTTGTAGCGAACAACTAACTAACACACGTTTTGCTCTTTTACAGCTTTCCAAATGGAAGGAATTGGGACCCTTGTCTTCCCAGATGGCCGAGAGATTTGTAAGAAGACGCATCAGCTCCAGTTCTTACATCGGTCAAATGTTTGAATGATTTTAACAAGTGTCACCTGAATTTCATGCAAATTCGTAAATCATTTTCGTAACATTTTAACGTACAACCAAATTGCACATTGCTGCTGCTGAGGATGGCCCCACACGGTGCAGCCTAAAGATCACTGAGATTACAGTGGTGAAGTTCAACAAAACGGACTTCATATAAAAACTGTAATGAATTTTTCATGGTCTCACAACTGCTATCTGACCGTGTTGTACTGGTACATTTATAAAAGAGATTTATTTATTTATAATCGCACTATCCGGTGTTACCCAGATGAGGATGGGTCCCCTTTTGAGTCTGGTTCCTCTCAAGGTTTCTTCCTTATATCATCTCAGGGAGTTTTTCCTTGCCACCGTCGCCTCTGGCTTGCTCACTGGCTCATTGGGGATAAATTCATACATTTAAAATCTATGTCCTGAATTTATATACTTCTGTAAAGCTGCTTTGGGACAATGTCCATTGTTAAAAGTGCTATACAAATAAACTGAAACTGAAAATTTTAGTATAAGTTTGGGGGGGGGGGGGGGGGGGATAGTATGAACAACACATCTCGGTGTTATTGTTGTGTTTATATTTAACACATCTTTCATTGGAAATGCTTAACACACAACATGTGGTAAATGTGCAAATACACGGATTGTGTAGAAAGTAATAAAAATGTGGTGTTGTTTTTAATACATCTGCTTCAAGAGTGCAGCAAAATGTTTCAGTGGACTGAATTGAGTACTTAAAAAAAAAAAAAAAAAAAAAACTATAACAGAGCCAACAAACCTGTGGAAATACTGGCTATTGTTCAGCGACTCTAGTTCTGTAGCAGATCCTCTGTGGTTAGGTGATCATATGCATTTATGTAAATTATTTAGCTAAAGGCAGCTCATCTTCCCAGAGACTACTTACAGGGCTAAAGACATTAGGTATGAATAGAAAAAGATTTTTGTTCAAGGATAAGCTGACGACAAAAAAAAACATATGTATTTATTGTCCCTGCTTCGAATTCAAAACAGACATCCGACCTGTTCAGAGACTGTGGCACTAGAGAAATGTGGAAATGTGAAGCAGCAGCGCAAAACAAAACCACTTCATAATGTCTTATTTATAGCCATAAACTAATCATGAAACATTTAAACATTAAAAGGTGATTGCTGACTGTCCCTAGACAGTCATGTCATGACCTTTGTAAACAGGGAATTTTATGTAATTTTACAAATTTTTAGATGAATACCTCTGAGCTATGCTAGATAGTCCTTACGAATAACAACAGTTGAAAAGGCTGCTGTTTCCTTTGTCCACTATAACGCCAATATCACCAATGGCTGGCAAAGAGGAGATGAAGCAATGTTTCTTAAGAAGACAGTTAAAGCAAAGAGACATTTCTATCATATATCAATACAACTTAGCACTTGAGGACTAAGTTTGCTCAGTAACAGAGCAGAGAATACAAACATTATTTTCAGGTGCGTTGGGCAAAACACGAGGCTCAAGCACAAGGGTTTAAAAGATAGCACTGAAGAAAAAAAATAAAATAAATAGTACTGAAGTTTAATGCTACTGTGTGTTATGGTGTAATTTTCAGGTCATTTATTCATGTGAAGAAGTTCAAGGTATTCCACATTCAACATGTTGAACATGAAACTATACACTACTATAAGAGACAGAGTGGTAACATTAATCTATCAAAAACAAACACCAATACCGGTTTTTATTAATATAGCTAGATGCCTTTACATCATTTCGACAAACATTTGTTAGTTCACACGCTACATAAAAGCCGTTTTATACTAACACAAGCACATCATTCGACAAGAAACAAACAAACAAACAAAAAACAGCAGACACGGTTAGATAAGAAGCTAGATAACTCAGTTTCACATTTAGTAGTCAAACTAACTTAACTGCCTCGACGTTTTCAAAAGTGTGATGTTGGTCTTAGCTAAGCCGAGATGTCTAAAGCGACTGAAAAGAAAAACGAAACTGTTTAAACCACTCACCATGTCATACACGTTCAGAATAACCGGCTCGTTGGCCATTACAGGCTCTCCTTTCTCCTAAGAAGCCGTCTCCTCCGTTCAGCAAAGGCAGCTAGCCGGCTAGCTGCTGCTGTTTCAGCTCTTTAAAAAAAAAAAAAAAAAATTGAAAAATTATTTATTTTTTTCTTCCTATTAAAAGTCTTTCACAACAGCAGCCCGTTGTTTCGAACTAGTTTGTCCGTCTTGAAGAATATAAAACAGAAGTGCAGGAAAGTAGCTGTAAGCCGGTTAATATTACACCGCGCTGCTCTTCCTTACCCTTAGCCGCGGATAAAAAGATGAAGCTAGTGAGCTAACCGCAACGCCAGCAATATCATCACCTACTGCTGCTAGCCGGTTAGCTTCATCCCCAGTGAACACTCGAGGGAAGCAGAAACTAAGTAAAAGCTAGGATATTCGTAAAACTTCAGCCATCGAACGAGGAAGTAACCGCTGGCGTGAACGGAAACCTAATATACGGCGAAATAAGATAACATCTTAGCACACAGTTTGAGCAGTGAGTACAGCATCGGAGATCTGCCGCTGAAACAGTGGGGGCGGATCACTAACACAAGCGCTACATAACCCAGGCTGGCTCACTGCCTATAAACACTGTCCACTGGCTTCTTTCTCTCTTTCTCTGTGTGTGTGTTTTATTCTGTTTTTGTTTACAATACTGATATGAATGTAAATATCACTCAGTTAGTAAGCTCGTTAAATACAGAGCCCCACAGGTGATATCCCTGCTTAATAAAAACAATGCGTGCCCACGACTTATTAACGCGTGGAAACGGGATCCTAATGCCAAGTAAGTCGTGGGAACGAGATCATTTAGTTGTGGCCATAGCTTAGTAACCCAAGGCATAGTGGCTCCAATATGTCAGCAAAATTCATTCCAAGGTGAAAATAAAAACAAACCCGTCCACTCTCCAGCCCTTGATGAATGGTCAAGACACCTTATTAATCAGGAGGAACCTTCATCATGCAGCAAGACAATGATTTCAAACACTGCCAACTCAGCAAAGGACTTTATCAGGGGGGAAAAGTGGAAGGTTTTAGACCGGCCAAGTCAATCACCAGACCTTAACCTAACTGAGCAGCATTTCACCTATTGAAGATGAGACCGAAAGGAGAAACCCCCCTGAAACAAACAAACAACGGAAAGAGGCTGCGGTAAAATCCTGGAAAAGCTTCACAAAAGAAGAAACCAACAATTAGATGATGTCAGTGAGTCGCAGGCTTGATGCAGTTATTGCAAGCAAGGGCTATGCAACCAGATATTAAGTGTTATTTACTTTAATCTACTTCAAGACTGGTCTGTTCCTATACTTTTGCTCACCTAAAAATTAGGTGGTCTGATACAAAAGGTTCTATGTTTTATGTTGTTTAACACGTCTAGATGTAAATACCAGGAAATAAAACCTGAAATCCTAAACTCTCATCTCATATCTGTCTTTTGATCTCAAAACCAAATGTCTCTGGTGTGTAGAATTGACCTTGCTGTTCTAATATTTTCGGAGGGGACTGTATGTACACTACGTGAAGATGTCAGAAAAGATGCTGAAGTGAGTTTCTAACTTCTGTTATCGCCAGTTTATTTGGACTTTACATTGTGCGCATTTGACACAACAGATAACGTGGGCTTAGAATCTCTGTGGGTAAAATGTGCTCTGGTGTCTGGGATCACAAACACGGTATCTGAAGAGATAGATAACAGGCGACTGAGAAGTAGCCTGCTAGCAAGTGAAAGGTCTTGTAGCATTTTAGAATCCTACAAAAAGGGTTTAACTACGGAACCCGGCTGGTGACGTCCCTTCTTAATTTGGATGCATTTCTCTGTAAATTGGCAGACAAAATGTTCCTGTAAACTTCATTCTTCATTCATTCTGCTGCTACCATCATGAGTTACATCATCAATAAATAGTGAGCCTGTTCCAGAAGCAGCCATGCAAACCCAAGCCATGACACTACCTCCACCATGTTTCACAGATGAGCTAATATGTTTTGGATCATGAGCAGATCCTTTCCTTCTCCATACTTTGGCCTTTCCATCACTTTGGTAGAGATTATTCTTGGTTCCAGAACTTTTGTGGCTCATCTCTGTATCTTTTTGTGAAGTCCAATCTGGCTTTCCGATTCTTATTGCTGATGAGTGGTTTGCATCTTGTGGTATGGCCTCTATATTTCTGCTCTCAGAGTCTTCTTCGAACAGCGGATTGTGATGCCTTCACTATTACTTATGGGTAACTAATTATGGGTGTAATTGTAATTGTAAACTTTTACACTTGGACTTCAGAAACTCAAGGTCACACCGATGCGTCTTGTGGTACTTAGGCAAATATTTTGTCATTTAGCCCAAAGAGATCTGAAAAATATGTCATTACTCTTGACAATGACTACTTTTCTAAACTGGAATAATGCTTCTGTTAGCTGAATAGAAGTGTTTAGATCACATCGAAGACAGCTTGATAAGACAAAAAAAAAAAAAAAATTGCTAATAAACTCATCAGCAAAAGATGCATATAATTTCCCATAGTATTTTGAAATATTTACTATAAATGTGTGGGATGCTGACTAATGTTTCTAATCGATTTTAAATAGAAAATTCGAATATATTCATTTTCACTAATAATAAGCAGGCATTGCATTTGTTTCGTGAACCCTGCCCTCTCAAGTCCACAAATGTAAATGGTCGGATATACCTCATAACCTATATGTAAATTATTGGGTGGAGTGGAGGAAGCTTCAGCCATCTGGTTCTAGCCCATATTTGAGTTCTTATGTTCTGCCCTCAAGTGTTAGATACTGTGTTAGACTGAAGATATGATAATAATTTTATTTATTTATTTTTTTATTTATTTTAATTTGAATTAAAAATTTCACTTGAGAAAATTGCACTTGATATTCAGCACTTTTCACTGTCCTAGGGCCTGGTAATGGCAGTTTAGGTCATGTGGTTTTCAAAGGTGGTAAGTAACAAAGTATAATTACTTAATTACTATACATAAGTCTGTTTTTAAGTAACTATACTTTCTTGGTGCCCGTAGTAGTTTTTGTTTCCCCTAATAATTTTGACTTTTACTTACTGCATTTCAAAAGAAAAATCTAGATTTTGTACTCACTACATTTTCAAACACAACATTTCTCTATAATCATATATTTGCAAGGACATAAGGTAATTTTTAACATCAGACAGCTTCAAGGAGTGGATATAAATTCCTAGCAAATCAAAATATTACCAGACGTGATAGCAAGCGTGAGACCTATGACACCTATCACTATAGTCTATGTGCTGTTATGTGCACAGTGTATTCATCAAGGCAGTTTGTATTGTTACAGTTAGCTATTAGCATTCGACTATAGTTTGTATCATCAGAGTGAGCTAAGTTAATTGTTTTTCCATGTTCCTTGGTTCCTTGTTGCACGAATTTACCACCAGTATCTAAAATCAGTGTGTGATTTGAGGCTGAGTAAGTAATGAGTAAGTGATATATAAAGTAGATACAAAAATCTACACAGTCCTATTAAAATCGCAGGTTTTTGTGATGTAAAAAAAATTAAACTAATATAAATCGTCAGATTTCCCCCACCTTTTATGTGATACAAAATTCAAGTGAAAAACAAATAAGCATTAGGGGGAAATAGCCTGGTTGCATAAGTACTGCATGCACCCCCCTAACTAATACTTTGTTAAAGCACCTTTAGCTTGTAATACAGCACTCAGGCTTTTTGGATAAGAGTTTACTAACTTAGCACATCTTGATTTGGCGATTTCATTCCACTCTTCATCAAATTGCGAAGGGATCTCCTATGCACAGCCCTTTCAAGTCATTCCACAGGTTTTTTTGATTGGTTTAGATATGGGTTCTGTCTGGGCCATTCCAAAATGTTTTTGTTCTTCTTCTGAAGCCAAACCTTTGTTAACTTGGATTTGTACTTTGGGTCGTTATTGTGCTGGAAGGTGAAATCTTCATCTTCAGCTGACTAACAGAGGCCTGCAGGTTTTGTGCCAAAACACATTGGTATTTGGAGCTATACATGATTCCCTCTATCTTGAAAAGAGCCCCAGTCCCAGCTGAAGATAAGCAGCCCCATAGCATGAGGCTGACATCACCATGCTTCACCATGGTTATGGTGCTCTTTGGGTGATAAGCTGTCTTGTTTTTGTGGCTATAACACATGGTTACACATGGTTTGGAGTAAATATATGTATGTTTTGGCAAAAATTTAGGCAGGTTTGGATGAAAACCATTCCTCATAGCCCAGACATGTGAAGAATACAAGAGATTGTTGTCACATGCATACACCAGTACTTGCCAGACATTCCTTCAGCTCCTTTAATGTTGCCATAGGTCTCTCGGCAGCTTCCCTGATCATTTTTCATCTTGTCCTTTTGTCAATTTTGGAGGGACGTCCTGTTCTTGGTAATGTCACTGTGGTACGTCATTCTCTCCACTTGTTGATGATGGCCTTTACAGTGTTCCATGGTACAGCTAATGTTTTGGAAATTCTTTGTCCCTCTCTCCTGATCGATACATTTCAACCATAAGATCTCATATGCTCTTTGTGGACAATGACTTCAGCAGTCAGATGAAATAAAATGTAAAAAAAAAAAATCCCACACAAACAGCTGATCTTAATTTGGGGTTAATCAGAATCACTTCACTTCACATGCGTTTGAATGTGATTGGTTCATTCTGAGCACAGTCACATGCCCTATTAGAAAAGGGTGCACACACTAATCGACCAGGTTATTATAAGTCTCTTCTGTCCAGCAAATTAATATTTTATTTCCAATTTTAATCTCACTTAGAAATTAGAGAAAGGTACTTTTGAGTTATAGAGTTAAACTCTATAGTGTGTTTTTACTTCCATCACGTGGTGAAAATTGGGAACTACACGAACTGGAACCTGGAGCATGGGCACAAAATGACCAGAAATACATTAAATAAAGAAAAGTAGAAAAATGAACTTAAATGCAACAGCTGATTTAATTCATTCGTTTATTCGTTCAGTTCAGACACTTTCTCCCTGGTGAATAAGGAATGCTAAGGTCATGGAGAAGGTATTAATAATTTCAGAATTCCCATCAAGGTTTCCTGATTTTTCTGTTATAAAAGAGAAATAAACTCCTGTTGATTCTAAAATAGATCTTTCAAAGTGATGAAGGCTTTATGTGTAAGCCAAAACGGCATCTAACATGCCGTTATATAACATCCATAAAATCATATTAATCTGACTTGATGAAAACACAAAACAAATGAAAAATATTCAGTCATAAATATACAGCTGAAATTTAATGTAACGACAATAACCGCTTTGTTTGAGGCTTTTGTCACCAACAAACACTGACTTCAATTATGACCTTCAAAATAAAAACAACACAGCTGGTCTTTGGCTCTGTAAAACCTATATTACTACACACCTAACAGTCACACCCAGACCAGACAGTTCTTTATGCACATACTGTACATTAACGTGCTTATTCCAGCTGTCTACATACTTGAGGCTGATCCTAAATGGCTTCCTACTTCCTGTATAAGTGCACAATATAAGGTATGACTTAATGGCTTCATCATTCTGTCTGGTGCACTCTGTTTTCCTTAGGGCACAATTAAGCCTGTGGTTACATCCCAGACCGCATACTAGCATATTAGGTTACCTTTAGTAGGCTTTCTTTCTCCCTGTATTGATGCACTATATTCAGTACATATTTTGGGCCCCTGGGCAGGAATGTAACCCAAATATCTTTCTGATGGGCAAAAGAATTGAGCACATTACCATTAGCTCCAACTATCACTGACCAAAAAAAAAGTAATAAACACATAAAATAAAATAAATAAATAATGTGGGGGGGCGGGGGGGGTAATGCATGGTGTCTTAGTGGTTAGCATGCTTGCCTCACACCTCCAGGGTTGGGGGCTTGAATCCCCTTGTGTGCATGGAGTTTTTTTGGAGTGTTTTTTCTCCAGGGGGGTTTCCTCAGGGTACTCCGGTTTCCTCTCCCAGTCGAGAAACATGTGTTGTTGGTTGATTGGCATTTCCAGATCGTCAGTGGTGTGTGAATGGGTGTGTGAATGTGTCCTGTGATGGGTTGGCACCCCGTCCAGAGTGTCCCCCTCCTCGTGCCCTGAGTTCCCTGGGATAGGCTCCAGGCTCCCTGTGGCCCAGAACACTCTCTCTCACTCTCTCTCTCTCTCTATCTCTATCTCTCTCTCTCTCTATATATATATATATACACATACATACATACATATATACATACATACATATATATACACATACATACATACATATATATACACATACATACATACATATATATACACATACATACATATATATATATATATATATACACATACATACAGGTGCATCTCAATAAATTAGAATGTCATGGAAAAGTTCATTTATTTCAGTAATTCAACTAAAATTGTGAAACTCGTGTATTAAATAAATTCAATGCACACAGACTGAAGTAGTTTAAGTCTTTGGTTCTTTTCATTGTGATGATTTTGGCTCACGTTTAACAAAAACCCACCAATTCACTATCTCAACAAATTAGAATACTTCATAAGACCAATAAAAAAAAAACATTTTTAGTGAATTGTTGGCCTTCTGGAAAGTATGTTCATTTACTGTACATGTACTCAATACTTGGTAGGGGCTCCTTTTGCTTTAATTGCTGCCTCAATTCGGCGTGGCATGGAGGTGATCAGTTTGTGGCACTGCTGAGGTGGTATGGAAGCCCAGGTTTCTTTGACAGTGGCCTTCAGCTCATCTGCATTTTTTGGTCCCTTGTTTCTCATTTTCTTCTTGACAATACCCCATAGATTCTCTATGGGGTTCAGGTGTGGTGAGTTTGCTGGCCAGTCAAGCACACCAACACCATGGTCATTTAACCAACTTTTGGTGCTTTTGGCAGTGTGGGCAGGTGCCAAATCCTGCTGGAAAATGAAATCAGCATCTTCAAAAAGCTGGTCAGCAGAAGGAAGCATGAAGTGCTCCAAAATTTCTTGGTAAATGGATGCAGTGACTTTGGTTTTCAAAAAACACAATGGACCAACACCAGCAGATGACATTGCACCCCAAATCATCACAGACTGTGGAAACTGAAGACTGGACTTCAAGCAACTTGGCCTATGAGCTTCTCCACCCTTCCTCCAGACTCTAGGACCTTGGTTTCCAAATGAAATACAAAACTTGCTCTCATCTGAAAAGAGGATTTTGGACCACTGGGCAACAGTCCAGTTCTTCTTCTCCTTAGCCCAGGTAAGACGCCTCTGACGTTGTCTGTGGTTCAGAAGTGGCTTAACAAGAGGAATACGACAACTGTAGCCAAATTCCTTGACACGTCTGTGTGTGGTGTCTCTTGATGCCTTGACCCCAGCCTCAGTCCATTCCTTGTGAAGTTCACTCAAATTCTTGAATCGATTTTGCTTGACAATCCTCATAAGGCTGCGGTTCTCTCGGTTGGTTGTGCATCTTTTTCTTCCACAATTTTTCCTTCCACTCAACTTTCTGTTAACATGCTTGGATACAGCACTCTGAACAGCCAGCTTCTTTGGCAATGAATGTTTGTGGCTTACCTAGTGAACCAAACTGTGAGACCATTTTGAAGGCTCAGGAAACATTTGCAGGTGTTTTGAGTTGATTGGCTGATTGGCATGTCACCATATTCTAATTTGTTGAGATAGTGAATTGGAGGGTTTTTGTTAAATGTGAGCCAAAATCATCACAATTAAAAGAACCAAAGACTTAAACTACTTCAGTCTGTGGCATTGAATTTATTTAATACACGAGTTTCACAATTTGAGTTGAATTACTGAAATAAACGAACTTTTCCACGACATTCTAATTTATTGAGATGCACCTATATATATATATATATATATATATATATATATATATATATATATATATATATATAGTTCTTCCTCAATATATAAATATAATTTCTATATAAATTAGATATTATTTTCTTATTGTCACTTCTATTATTTATTATGTTTCTTTTACTATTCTTCTTCTTCTTCTTAATAATAATAATAATAATAAACAGGGCTCTTGGACTCAACCCCAGCATCCCCATTTTACAGCACTCCTGACTACACAGTTTTAGGTTTAGGACCCTGTATGTCCTGCCAAAGGCTGCGTCCCAAACCGCACACTGACGCACTAAACAGGATGTCAGATTAGTAACCATACTGTGTACAGTAGTGTGCGGTTTGGGACGCAGCCTATGTAGGGGGCGTGTCTGGGGAGGTAATACGCGGCTGTGTCGTGAAGACAGTGTACAGTTAGGTGGCTTCGGCGGAGACGCATCGGGGAAGTGGATAAGTGAGCGGCTAGGGCGCACAGGGACACTCGGTCATGTCAGATAACGGGAGCACGGCGGCGCGGACCGCTCCGAGCCTCGGCAACAAAGTGACCGTTGTGCTTGGAGCCCAGTGGGGCGATGAAGGCAAGGGCAAAGTGGTGGACCTGCTGGCCCAGGACGCCGACATGGTCTGCAGATGTCAGGTACCGCTAACGCTGTTACCGTCCGTGCAGTAGACAGTAAAGCTAGCTAAGAGAACGCGTCTCAATTAGCATGCTAGAAATACATATGTTCCGCAAGACCTCTTGTTAGCACTGGAGCTAATGCTGGTGTGTACCAACTTACCTGTTTTGCCGATGCGGATCTCCGGCCGCATCTCATTCAACCTCAGCAGTTATGTTCTAGTCCCCTTGATTTGATCAACTCTAATCCCAAACGCTTCCCCACACAGTGTGAACTGTAATGCTTCAAACAGTCTCGCCTTATTCATGTGTCTGCTATGAACTGTGCTATTTGTAAAGTTTACACTCTCAGAAAAAAAAAAAAAAGGATAATAAACTACTTTTCCTTTGTAGTGTAGCTTTAAAGCTTTACTCAAAAAACTATTTACGGTCCATTTCTGTACATTTTAAAGGTGCAATATATACAAATTTCCAGGTGAAAGATACATATTAAAGGTACAGAAGAGTTTCCGTTGAGGGTTCCACCCCAGTGACAAGGAAAGGTACAGTCGAGAGTGTATTATTTTGATAAATCTATGCAGCTGACTTTTGTACGGATGATTTTTTCCAGTTATCATTTATTCCTGACCCGCAGCTCACTGCTGAAGATGTCCTTCTACAAGACTAGGAGATGCAGTTTAGATGCTGGTGGTGATATTAGATGGACGGGCTAAAATCGAATACATCTAATAATGACATTATTAGGGCTGAGCAATGCATTATGTCATGTAGCCTTAAGGATGACACTAAGAATGACGTTGGGCAAACCATTACACACACACACACACACACACACACACACACACACACACACACACACACTCTTAGTCAGATAGTAGATAGAGTCATAATTTCTAATTGCCTTAAGTGTTTCTTGTCCCTAATCAGCTACTGGATTCATGCCGTGTCTCTTCCTAATAATCAGCTCCACCAGGATTTTGCGATCGCAGAAATGAATTCAAAATCAAGCTTCACTCCACAATATTCGGAGGAGCTTGCGATTTTTAAGACGTGTCATGTGACGTCATCACAACATGCATTCAGTCAAAGCCCTCTTCGATTCACGTGCGTCGAACCTGAGTAAAAAAAGGTCTAAAAAGGTCCCATTTACCAACAAACGTCACTGCGAAAGGCAGTGCAGAACAACTTCGTGCAATCGCAATTTCACCACTTTAAGTAGTTTTCCTCAAAAAAGCACAAAAAACTCTGCATCGCAAATTTTGACAAACGCCGCAGCAAAATCAAGCGTTTTTGGCTTCAACTTTCACACAAAAACACACAAAAAAACACACAAAACATTGTGTGTGTTATTATTATTAACATTGCAGACAGAAAAGTTGTAACTGTTTTCATTCTTTTTCGTTCTTCATTTCATTCAAAACCAACGTCATTCTTAGTGTCATCCTTAAGGCTACATGACATAATGCATTGCTCAGCCCTAATAATGTCATTATTAGATGTATTCGATTTTAGCCCGTCCATCTAATATCACCACCAGCATCTAAACTGCATCTCCTAGTCTTGTAGAAGGACATCTTCAGCAGTGAGCTGCGGGTCAGGAATAAATAATAACTGGAAAAAATCATCCGTACAAAAGTCAGCTGGATAGATTTATCAGAATAATACACTCTCGACTGTACCTTTCCTTGTCACTGGGGTGGAACCCACAAGGGAAACTCTTCTGTACCTTTAATATCATTCAACTTAAACAGTTCTGTCATCTGTCCTGTTATACTCTGGAAAATATATGATTAGTCTATCTACTTTTATTTCTCTCCCAAAGGTATTTTGGGGGAAATCATTTTCACAATCATTTTATTCGCCGTATACATTCACATGTATTACGAATAGTTCTTGGTGTTCGGTCACAACCCGGTACATGCAACACACATGTCAGACAGCACAACACAATTACCATCCTGATATACAAATATTGCACCTGATACACAAATATACAAATACACAAGGATGACATCCACCCCGTTCATGTCCAGTACAACGGCAGGCGAGCCCCTCTCAATTACTGCTCATGACGTGTTACGGATACATCAGTGACTGTCACTGAAAGGCTGCATGAATCTATAGTCTGAGGTAGAATGAAATCAGCCCCAGCGTTGCTCCTGTATGCTGTTCTGTGTACGAGCACTGATGGTGCTGTTGCACTTGGTTCCACAAAAGTACAAAATAATTACGCATTAACGCATTAAGTAATGACAAATAATCTTATTATTATTTAATTGCCGAAAATCCTATATTGATGGTTTTTTTTTTTAAATAACCTTAGTCCTGTTAGTCTATTTGTACCAGTCACCCCTGAAGAGGTGTCTTAAAACCTAAAAAACTTAGGGTTTGTCCATCCATCTGTCTGAGATTCTTGTTAGTGTGATATCTCAAGTATGAGCAGTTCAATGTTTGTAGGATTTATATTGAATTATCATTATAACCAGCAGATGAACTGATTAGATTTTGGAAATTGATCCAAACTGGGTCACGGTCACAGCAAGGTCAAATGTCTAAAATAGTTTTTCTTCAATAGCTTCCGTCCTGTTTGTCATACAGAGATGTTACTTTCCCGGTCATGTTCAGGAACCCATTGCCCATTTTTGACTACGAGTCTGTCCGAGATTCGAGATACTCGTTACTGCGATATCTCAAGTATGAGTGGTTGAATGTTTGTATAAAAATTTATATGGAAATATTATTGTAACCAGCAGATGAATTGATTTTGATTTTGGAATGGATCCAAACAGGGTTAAAGTCACAGCAAGGTCAAATATATGAAATAGTTTTGCGTCTATAGCTTCCTTCCTGTTCGTCATACAGAGATGTTACTCTCCGGGTGACCCTCATCACCTTCATGGTCAGGAACTCGAGGCCCATTTTCATTGTTGTCTATGATTTTGATGTCTATGTCCGTCCATCAGTGTGTCTGTGACTTTGTCCGAGATTCTCATTAGTGCGAATGAGTGGTTGAATGTTTGTAGGATTTACATGGAATTATCATTATAACCAGCAGATGGACTGAATAGATTGGAATTGATCCAAACAGGATTACAGTCACAGCAAGGTCAAACGTCTGAAATAGTTTCTCTTCAATAGCTTCCTTCACATATATACAGTATAATTTAAGAGTAGTTCTGGCATACAAATTAGTAACAAGGAGGGCTAGACTTGTTGGTGGGGGGTCATCCCTGTCAGTGCTGCTGGCATCGAGTTTCAACTTGTCTTTTAAACAAAATACCAATATCTGATATCACCTGACACTGATCCGATGCTGACATCCTCATAGTAATTGAGGTGACGCTTTATTTGCGCTGCCAGGTTATGCAAAAATGTCAAAAGTGTATGGTGATAGTAGAACAGTTTGTCCATCCATCTATCCATTCATTTTCTGTACCGCTTATTCTACACAGGGTCACGGGGGGGGGGAATCTGGATCCTATCCCAGGGAACTGGACGAGGTGCCAACCCATCACAGAGCACAATCGCACACACATTCACACACTACAGACAATTTGGGAATGCCAATCAGCCTACACCGCATGTCGTTGGACTGGGAGAGGAAGCCCCCAGGGAGAACATGCAAACTCCACGCACACAGGGTGGAAGCGGGAATCAAACCCTCAACCCTGGAGATCCGAGGCAAATGTGCTAACCGCCGTGCCCTCCAGAACAGTTTGTGTGCTGAGTTTGTGTGTATGAGCTGTGCTGTTTTGATGTCAGTCAACATCACATATGTTCACCGCAAAAATGGGATAGGCTCCAGGTTCCCCGTGACCCTGGGTAGGATACGCGTAACAGGATGGATGGATGGACGGGACCATATGTGTATATGGCCATAGGTATGTGGACACCTGACCATCAAACCCATATGTGGTTCTTCCCCAAACTGTTGCCACAAAGTTGGAAGCACACAATTGTAAAAGATGTCTCTGTATGCTGTAGCATTACAGTTTCCCTTCACTGGAACTAAAAGGCCCAAACCTGTTCCAGCATGACAATACACCTGTACACAACGCAAGGTCCATGAAGTCATGGTTTGCCAAGTTTGGAGTAGTAGAACTCGAGTGTCCTGAACATTGCCCTGACCTCAACCCCACTGAACAACTTTAAGATTAACCCTCACCCAACATCAGTTCCTGATCTCACTAATGCTCTTTTGACTGAATGAGCACAAGTTCCAACAGCAACGCTCTATAATCTAGTAGAAAGCCTTACCAGAAGAGAAAAGGAGACCAACTCCATATTAATGCCCATTGTTTTTGGAATGGGATGTTCAACAAGCACATATGGGTATAGGTAACCACAGGGCAGTGGTAGTTCAGTGGTTAAGGTTTTGGCCTACTGATCAGAAGGTTGTGAGTTCAAATCCCAGCACTGCCAAGCTGCCACTGTTGGGCCCTTGAGCAAGGCCCTTAACCCTCAATTGCTCAGATGTATAAATGGAATAAATGTAAGTCGCCCTGGATAAGGGCGTCTGCCAAATGCCGTAAATGTATGGGTGTAACGATCAGGTGTCCACATACAGTACTTCTGGCCATATAATGTAGCAAATAACAAATGTAAGTGTATTGAGACTCAGTTTTAATGACCACCTCCTTGCAAAGAAGGTTTTGGTTAATGTTGAAATCGTGCCGAATTGTTTGGTAGCTGATTATACAGCCCAGGATGGACAATAACAGAGATTTGCTATGTAAATTTCAATCTGTTAATAAGGAACTGAAGCTATGGTGTGGCCATTTCAGTGGCTGTATTATGTAATCTGCTTATAAAAGATTGTTGTCATCCTTTTCTCTATTCTGGAAATACAAATATATAAAACAAAACACAATGACATAATTGTAATTTTCCGTATATCAGGAATGAACCGATACAGGAATATCATCTTGTTGTCACATGGCGTAAAAGCAATGACACTTAACAAGTTTATCTGTGCTTTCGAGCCGGAGTGGCGACTTGTGTTCTTAGTTTTATTGCTTTGCAGAAAGACACTTCCTCCTCATTTATCTGCACATTACTTTTATAGCATCTGTATCTGATCTCTGTTTTGTTTTTGTTCTATAAATATTGCAAATCAAAACAAAAACCATTCTTACAGTGTGTAGTTTGCTTTAATTTAGGATTAGACATTCAGGATTGTGATGTTCAGCAGTTAATGTTGGTTTCTAACGTGAGTGAAACAGATATTTATTTGCAGTATGTTTTACTGTATCTTAAAGGAAATGTTTACTGTTTTTAAATTTTTTTTAATTTCAGTATATTTCATTTAAACAAAGTAAACAAGCACGTTCCATTCTAAAGAACCATATCTACTTTCTTGACAGTGTTTGTGATAGGAACTGGGGATCATGACATAGATAGCAATTCGGTTTCTTATCAGTAGAAACAGTCTTCTGCTGCTGTAGCCCATCCACCTCAAGGTTGGACACATTGTGCATTCTGAGATGCTTTTCTGCTCACCACAATTGTACAGAGTGGTTATCTATAGAGAGTTACTGTAGCCTTTCTGTCAGCTCAAATCAGTCTGGCCATTCTCCTTTTATCAGCAAGGTGTTTCTTTCCACAGAACTGCCGCTCACTGGATGTTTTTTTCTTTATTGCACCATTCTGAGTAAACTCTAGAGACTGCTGTGCATGAAAATCCCAGGAGATCAGCAGTTATTGAAATACTCAAACCAGCCAGTCTGGTACCACCAATCATTCCACTGTGTGTCAAAATCACTGAGGTCACATTTTCCCCCCATTCTGATGGTTGGTGTGAACATCACCCGAAGTTGCTGGCCTTTCTAGATGTGCAGGATCGTGTGGCAGCGCAGTCACTGCACCACTTAGCTAACTTAGTTATTTTTGCACCTAGTGGTGTGGTGGAAATGCACCTGTAAAAATGAGAAATCACTACCAAACACTTTAATGTGCTCAAGTAAATATTTTATTAAATCAGCAATTGCTCATGAGCCCAGGTAGCAACTCTCATCTTACCAACCGTGCTTTACCTCAGAGTACTATATATATATATATAGAGAGAGAGAGAGAGAGAGACATACATGAATTATTCATAATATATAGAACAATGAGTAAAATATATGATTGGTTACAAACAGACCTGATTAACATTAATCCTCCTTCTTCCCTTTACCATACATGGACTTAATTATCATATGAAATCATCATATTCTTCCTTCCACATCCCATAATAGTCATTTTTCTCTCTTACCTATCTACCAGAAAAGGGAATTCAAAACTGCAAGGGTTGCTAATTAAGATTCCTCTATTGCTCATATCTCTGCTATATGATAATAGTATGAAGCAATTCCATTGCCAAACTAACACACACACACACACACATCCTCGGGAATTGGTGCTTCTTGTCATTGGCTAGTGAGATTTGGATCGAAAACTGAGGAGAAGGATGACGAGGTGGATGATGACTACAACGACGACGACAACCAAGAGCTCATCTCGAAAAAATAGTCATATGAGGCTACCCAAACCTCAAATATTAATTACGAACTAATATACTGACTAAGTAAGCAAGTAATTTCCACTATGAAATACAAACAATATGCAGAGAACCACATCCAGAACGCTCTCCAAAATTCGCACCACTGAAGTCTCTACTTCCTGGTCAAGGAGCTGTCAATCTAAATCTCACTAGCCAATGAGATTAAATCGCTGTTAAGAACACCCACACAAGAGGTTTGTGCCAGAATGGCGGATGTAAACTTGTGGAGTGTAAACAAAAAGTTCAAAAACAAATGAAATTTCTGGCAGTGAGATCATAAACCATGATTAGTGAAAAGGAAGCTTAGAAAACTGTTAAAGTTTTAATAAACGCTGTTTATTTGAAGACCATGTTAAATTTTTTGCAACCGAGTTCACTGTTTTCAGTTTCAGAGCGTTTTTCTCCTTTCTCACTGTATATTTTTGTCCGTTTCTTGAAAAGTTACGTTCAATACTTTTGGCACAAATAGGATAGAATAGGAAAGCTGATTTAAAGAAAATCCGAAATTACATTCTACATGCGCGGTGGTTATGAGTAAAACATAAGGAAATTACAGGTGAGCTGGCGGGTATCAGTAGAAACAAGGCAGTGTTAATACAGAAAATGTATATGAAGTGAAATCTACTTCTGACTATATGAATATATTATGTGTGTCGTGAAGAGGCCTTCTGCTCATAGCTTCAGCTATTATTTTCTGACATTATGTATAATAATTTAAGGCTTTTATTAGGGGCATACTGGTGAAAGTACTATTTAGGTGAAGGGTATGTTTAAATCCTTTGTTAAATTCAGTTTAATCCTGCTTTGTTACTTTGTACATTTCGTAATACTTTTGTCAATGTAAAGCAGTGTGTAGAATGTGACCGGGGCAGATTAAAATGTTGCAGCTCAAGCACCGATTATTAGATTCCTTACCAGAAGCATCTAGTTAATGTCTTGGGTAAGTTTAGAAACCGACAAAATTATAATTTATTAAATTACACGGGAACCTCATGTGGAAAATGTATGGGTGAATTATTTGTTCCTGATAGAGTCACTGAATTAGAGCTGGTATCTCACTGCATCGATATACAGTTTAGTGCTTTGTGTAATTATATTCAGGCTTTTTTATGTGGTGACTCAAAAATGGCCAAACATAATAAGTACAGAGTCTGAAGACCACATTTATGAAGTATTGCGGTGTTTTAGGGGGCATTAAGCACTAGGAATGCAGCATTTGCTTGTGTGAGATATGAAACCAGTAAAAGGCTACCGCAGTCTCTGAAACCCTGCAAGGAAAGACCAGTTTCAGTTGTAGTTTAAGTATTTCAAGACAATTATTTCCTAGCCGGCCTATGAAATGGACAAACCTTGTCATGTCATAACATTTAAAAAAAAAAATCAAGTTCAAGTCAGTCCGCAAAAAATGATGTTGCTGTTGATGTGAACTTCACACCAAAAGCCATCCTAATCATCAGCAGCTCACTGCATAGACAATGACACTGACTATTGCTCCAGTCTGCATTAACCATCAATATCAGACACTAACTCCCTGGAAAATATCAAATATCTGATTAGGTTTAAACACTCCCTTCTTATCATTATATAAGTGGTGAGGAAATTAGGAAAGGCAAGTAATAAGTTATAAAAAAGTAACTAAAGTTATTACAAAATTATTTTATTGATTGTTTTAGGAAATTATTATAAACGCCTTCCTTCCTTTCTTTCTCTCTGTCTCTCTCTCTCTCTCTCTCTCTCTCTCTCTCTGATTTGGTCCATAATTTAGGCTACGTCCACATCAAACATTTTCCAAAAATTGCTTGTCCACCCTGAAACGTCTGTACTGCTCATGCGTGAAAACATAAGAAGCTTTGTTAGTCTGCGTCATTTCCATCAGGCGCTTATTTAGAAATGCAGTCTGAAGGTTGTACAAAGTGACATCAAGCTTTAACAACGCTATCAACCTGAATAGCAGACACAACTACAGTACAACATCGTCCACCATCTTTTTAGTTGAAGGGGTCACATGACAAACAAATTTATCCGCTTGGCAGAGCACTTTCGAAAAGCTCCGGAGAAAAACGACCATCTCGGTGTGGACGGAAGGCCAAAACGTAGATGCGTTTTCAGATTTATCTGGATTCATGTGGACGTAGCCTCAGTCTGCTGCTCATGCCACACACTTGGAGGAAAATGATATGCCCCTCCTTCCACATGCATGAACTCGCAGACACGCATGATCGGCTAGTGTCGCTGTGATCGATAGGGGAGAGAGCGCGTGGTCTCTGGATGATAGGGTGAACGCTTTTCTGTTGCACCACTCATTTTTATTTTTATACACTCGCTTTGTAATTAATTTATGTATTTAGTCGTATTCTTGGCTCATTACAAGCTGAATTAAAAACCGGTCTGTAAGTATTCAAAACATCTGTGAAATACCCTAAGGCTGTACGTGCATTGTTCAGCGTGTATTATTTTTTCTTATCAAAGCCCTGTGTGTATCTTTCCGCTCTGTGTGCATTTCACCCAGATAAGATAAATGGGGTTTTGTTGCACCAAGTCAACAAATGAGGATGTGAAATTTGTGGCTAATAGTACTCATCAGGAGTAGCACCGATCAGGGGAGTGTCAGGAAGCTGTATGTAACATCATGTACAATAGACTGTAGGCTTTGTTTGGCAATGACAGACATTCAGTTACGTTGACACGGGAGAACATTTCCTGCATGCACTCTTTGCCTGTCCGCTACAGTTTGTTGCCATCTTTTTCATATTAGGCTTGCTAAATGAGAAATAGTAAATGAAAGAGAAAGCTACCATTAATTTATACTTTAGTTGTGTTAACTGGCTGTAGCTATTGTTTATAATTAAAACATAAAAGCCTGTTAGGCAGTCCATGTACCCAGAGAGTAGCAAGTTTATACTTAAGCTGATCAGTGTTACTGCCTAACTGCACTAAATGTCTTGTCCCAGTCAAATGGTCTGCCTGTCTTCTTACCAGTTTCCTTAAGAAAATAATTTTTTTTGTATGGGATCATATGGTATGATATTCCTGCACACATGCTGCTGTTGATACCACTTTGACCCAGAACATTCACTTTGCCTCTTTGTCTCAATTTGACATCCAAACCTGTATTGATTTGGTCTTGAACTTGAATATAATCAGTTTTAAAGAAAATATGAGAACAAACTGGACCTACAGTATCTCACAAAAGTGAGTACACCCCTCACCGTTTCAGGGTGTTGGCAATCTTCTTATAGCCTAGGCCATCTTTATGTAGAGCAACAATTCTTTTTTCCAGATCCTCAGAGAGTTCTTTGCCATGAGGTGCCATGTTGAACTTCCAGTGACCAGTATGAGAGAGAGTGAGAGCGATAACACCAAACTTAACACACCTGCTCCCCACTCACACCTGAGACCTTCTAACACTAACGAGTCACATGACACCGGGGAGGGAAAATGGCTAATTGGGCCCAATTTGGACATTTTCACTTAAGGGTGTACTCACTTTTGTTGCCAGCGGTTTAGACATTAATGGCTGTGTGTTGAGTTATTTTGAGGGGACAGCAAATTTACACTGTTATACAAGCTGTACACTCACTACTTTACATTGTAGCAAAGTGTCATTTCGTCAGTGTTGTCCCATGAAAAGATATGATAAAATATTTACAAAGATGCGAGGGGTGTACTCAATTTTGTCAGACAATGTATGTGTAGTTTTGGTGAAATAAGTCTACAAAAGTGTCGTGTTCGGGGTATGCGTTTTGTGTCAAAGCAATAAAAATTGGATTTACCAGTTGGTCCATAAAGAGTTCTGTTACGCTAACTGGGTGAATAGTTTGGATTTAAGTGAACTCTGTATTAAAAAATAAAAAAATCTTGATAGCAGTGTTGCTTAATGGTACCGATTTGCAGTTACTGCATGTAAGAGAGAACATGGACTGTTCTGCTTTTTATAACAACGCCTGCACCAGCAGTTTTCTTGGATCTATTTCTGACTGCCATAAACTGTGCTGCAGTGCTTGGACTGATCGTTACACTGTTACGCATGAGCAGATCACGTGCCAACAATGTCATGAAATAAAGCTGCACGATATATGATTTGTTGATCATAGTTTGTTATTTCGGCATTCATGTTTGCAGAATAAATGTATCAGAAGCCACCGATACACAAACAGCACTCTCAGTGGGTTGTCTTTAGACCATTAAATGATAGAAATGGTTAGAAATGTATGTGTCAGTATATTGCAGGCCACGTTCAGGGTTTTTTAATATGTAGCAAGGAATATCCGAATCATAATCAGACTATGCAAACAACAATAAAATAGCACTTTAGTTCATATAATAGAGCATTACTATAGACAAACTGTCATGCAAATTCCAAGATTCTCAATATGATAGAAATATCATAATGTCATCCTTCATTTGAAAAGCCTTAATTATGCATGTTGAATGCATCTAGTCAGGCAGTGCTGCTTTACCAGTATTACGTTTCCTCCTTTAACTGTACGCAAATGATGAAAGACCACCTGTTGCCCCGAGGGCGTAGCACATTCTACTTTCCATTTAATGAGATTCACAACATACCAGGGAGTATATATTTAACATACTCCTAGTATACTGATATACACAGACAGATGAACCATTTAGTTTTCTCAACAGAATTTTACTGTAATACATGGGAGTCATCACAGCCTCGTGTTCGGCTAACCCTCTGATTTGGAGCTGCCTTTAGCTGGGGACTTGACTAAGTTATATATCCTTAAATGCATTACATGTCTAACAGTGTTTGGCTATAAAGCTCTCCTTTACATCTGACAGTGTTTTCATTAGCTTTAAAGACTGCAGTTCTACATGGTTGACTCTGCATTGTGTCATTTGGCTGTACCAAAATAGATTTAAGATGAAGTAGACAAGTGATTATACTTCTAATTTTGTTGCTTTTCTGTAATATATATACAGTGGGTATAGAAAAGAATCACCCCCCAACCACATCAGTGCCAACCGCATTCTGCCCGGATTACAAGCGCATGGTTGCGTAAGCAGAGAGTGCGGGTGCTAGCATGGCCTGCCTGCAGTCCTGACCTGTCTCCGATTGAGAATGTGTGGCGCATCATGAAGCGCAAAATAAGGCAACAAAGGCCCCGTACAGTTGCGCAGCTGAAGAAATGCATAATGGATGAATGGGGTGAAAATTCCGCTCGCTAAACTTAACCAACTGGTGTCTTCAGTGTTCAAACGCTTAATAAGTGTTATTAAAAGAAAAGGTGATGTTACACAGCGGTACTGGAACAGTCGACTGTCCCAACTTTTTTGGAGTGTGTTGCAGTCATCAGATTTGAAATTAGTGTATATTTTCAAAAATAAATTAAATTTGCAAAGTAAAACATCAAGTAATGTGTTAATAATGTGTTTTCAATATAGTGCAGGGTGAATTGAATATTCAGATGACTCTTTTTGTTTTTTGTTTTTTTTTGCATTTTCCATACTGTCCCAACTTTTTCCGAATTGGGGTTGTAAAACTCACCTTGTGTGCAAATCAGTTTATATGCCAGCATGCTGTGCCAGTGGCTTGTGACAGGTTATTACAGGGATCTGAGTAGTGTGGCTCTGTCACTGTGGGTGATAAGTTGGCAAGCCTAATACTTATCCCACTACAGCATAGGCTTTCTCCCCTCTAGGAACCTTGCTTATCAGTCACAGCTAGCTACTTTTAGCCTGTCAGGTTTGGAATCTAGAAGTCAGCCAACACAGCCTGACGCCCCAATCCAGTGACAGTCATGTGCACAGTAAAGATAAAGAACATATAAAAATGCCACAGGTAATTGCTAGAAATCCTGAATAAGGCTGTTTAATTTAATTACTTTATAGAAATCTTATTGACCTGTAATGAAATAAGCAATAAAATCCAGTTATTGATCAGCAGTTGGTTGAACTTGCAAGGTTCCATGTGACCTTGATATCATTTTCGTCGGTTCCTGTTCATGTTTATGCTTTTGATTAAACTGTTACTAGAACATCTTTATGCGCAACAAGCTCTGATGGTGTGATTCTTACATTTATGTACATAATTAAAAAAAAAAATTCAAGTAAGAAGAAGAAGATTGGTAGAACCTAAAGTAGAACCTGTTTACAACATTCGAACTATTAGCTACCCAAAGAAACTTTAAGCATTGGGTTTTTTCTAGACAGTGTAGTTACAAACCGTTCGGTTAAACTGGTTTTCAAGACGTTACAGAGCTTTAACAGTCAGGCGTAAGGTGAGTTTCAGTCTTGTACGTTTTCTTTTCTAACATGTGGCATTCACCACTAGGTTCACTTTTTCTTTCTTTTTTTTTTTTTTTAACCATGTCTGTGTCAACCGTTGTTGTGTGTTGTGCTTATGCGGCTTCAGAGTCCAAGATGTATTTCCTTGCAAAAGGACAATAAAGTTTAAACTAAACTAAACTAAACAGGCAACAAGTTGCTCGTGTCACTTGTAGTTTGTCTCTTGCGGGCGTGTAGCTATTGTTGTCGCTTGTAGGCCTGCACTGTCATACAATGGTAGTAACCAAAATGTATATCCTATAGCTAACTAGTTACATACAAATGAAATACAGTGTGAAAATTGGTTGTTTGATTTGCATGCTATGTACAAGGCTTTGTAATAGCTTTGTACAAAGTAGCAGATTAGCAAAGCGAGTTAACTATACTAGCTACATACACTCACCAGAGGCACCAATGATCTCTGCTCCTTGCTTCCAAGCTTAATTTTTCTTTGTAACATCTGTGTTTAATGAGAGTATATGACAGGATAAGCTGAAACCATGGTTATAAGTTCTCCTTCCATTTTTGCATGTCAAAAAGTAGGGCACCGATATGAAAATTTTGGCCGATACCGATAATTCTTTATATTCGGAAGCCGATAACCGATATATTGACCGATAAATCTAAACCTGCGAGGGAAACTAAGAAGGAAACTAAAAGGGAATCATGTCTGCAGTAGTTGCTGTGTGTGAACTTATTTCTTTCAGTTCTTCGAAAGGCACAAGGAGTGTTATTGCATTATGCTGGAGATGCGGAGATGCTGGCTCAGAACTCCTTCGTTTACGGTACGAGCCATCCAGGCAAGACTGTTCAAACCACAGTCTTCCATGGCCTTAGCCATATTTCGGGCATTATCTCTCAGCACAGCACGCACCGTATCTTTCACTATGTTCCACTGAACTAACATGCTCTCAAGTACACGTGCTATGGCGGCGCTGGTAATGGGTACCATATGTTGTTTGTTTAGAAGTGACAGTCTGATAATCTTTAGAAATTTCCTGATGGCAAAACTTCAGATGACTAATTGTTAGAATACAGACTCGGAGAAGGATGTGAGTGCAGGTAAAAGTCAGTTTATTTGGAACAGCAGTATATTAGGAACAGATACCAATCCAAAACGTAAGGCAAGAGGCACTGTGAATATACAGTCCAGGGTCGAGCGGTCTGCAAACGATATCCTAGGGGCACAGACAATAATCCATAAACGAGAAGCCAGGTAGAAGATCAAAACCAGAACAGACAGAGCAATAATCAACGGTTTGGTACTGACAGAACACAAGGTAACTGAGCAAATACTCCGCAGGGAAGCAAACACTGAATGAGGTTTATATAGAGCATGGTGATAGGTGTGTGATTGCAAACAGGTGTGTGTCATTAGAAGTCCGGTGACTGTGAGCGTGTGACTGCGTGTGTGTTGTAGGAAGTGGAGTCCACGGTGGCCATGTTTGTAAGCCGCTGAGTATGCTGGGAAATGGAGTCTGAATCATGGTGTGACCTCACACTAATTAAATTAGTTGTATTTAAAGTTTTTTGTTCTACTGCCTCCTCGCATTACCTCACATTGCAATTCTGATGTCCTCTTTTTTTCACCATGAAAAACTCCCACACAGCTCCCACATCGAGTCTTCTCTCTAGCATAAACTCTTCTAAAGGGCGCATAGTCTGCTGCGTGCTGACGAGTCACATCATACAGAAGGCACAAATCCCTCATAGCGAGCAGCGTGTATCTGAAGCGGTTCAACTGGAGAAAATAACCTATAATTTATCGCCTTTAATATATCGACCTAATTTTCTTATCGGACAGATAAACATAACATTCAAAATTAACATTTATTGCCCCGATACCGATATGGCTGCCGATATATCGTGCTTCCCTATCAAAAAGTAAATGAGAACTAACTGAAGGTAGGAATTAAAGTTGTGAGCAGGGAACTGAAGAAACGTTGGACCACACGTGCTGTAGGATTGGCAGGGGTGGGAAAAATCCTGAGAAAGTGAAAGTGTAGATTTACATTTATGGCATTTGGCAGACGTCCTTATCCAGAGTGACTTACATTTATTTCATTTATACATCCGAGCAGTTGAGGATTAAGGGCCTTGCTCAAGGGCCCAACAGTGGCAGCTTGGCGGTGGTGGGAATTGAACTCACGACCTTCCGATCAATAGCCCAACATCTTAATCACTGACCCCTGAGATGATCTTATCCAGTCATATGGAATTACTCAAGTGGAGGTATCCAGTCAAAAATATACTTGAGTGAAAGTAAAAAGTTGTTCCTTTTAAAAAAAAAAAAAAAAAAAAAAAAAAAAAAAAAACTATATATATATATATTTTAACTGATGAAATTAAGCTGATTTCATGTTTTCATGTGAAAAGAAACATTATTTATCTAAAGCTGTTGATTTTCGTTTTAAAGCAACTATACCACTTTGTATTAAAACATTCGATTTCTGCAGGCCTGCTGGTCACATGCATGTCTAGCGCTGTAGTTTGTTGATGAATTAATTAGGAGTAAAGTATCATGTAAATAACCAAAGTTTTCCATCAGCCAGAATTTGACTTTCTGTCTGGCCAATTTACATCAGAATCGATGCTCGCATCAGCTACCTTGGTTAAACGTTAGAGAAACTTGCTTCAACGTGCTTTTTCAAATTAGATGCAAAGCTGACACTTTTATACAAGTCTTTGCTTACTCCAGCATACTGAAAGATCTAACTGGGGTAGGGCCAGGCATGTTCATCCTCAGGTTCCACACTGCAAAACAGTGCCATCTGTCTTAAACACACACGGATAGCTATAGCACTAAATACATTGTGTAGCATTAAAAGTTTTCTTTCTAAATTGATGAACTTGACTGGATGCTAAACTGAGCCCATTTGATTGATCTATAGCTTACAGTTATCAGCTGAATGAGAGACATTTGTGATATGTGATGAATATTCTGAGGTCTAAATTAAAAAAGTACTAACCCCATTTCCATAAAAGTTGGGATTTCTTGTCAAGTCTCTTGAAACTTTAATTAACTGGCAGAAGTACAAAGAATTTTTTCAAACAATTCAAACAAACAAGATATTCAATGTTTTCACTGACCAACTTAATTGTATTTTGTGAATATAAACAAATTTAGAATTTGATGCCTTCAACACACACAAAAAAAGTTGGGACAGAGGCATGTTTACCGCTGTGTTACATCACCCTTCCTTTTAATTACACTTTTTAATTGTTTGGGAACTGAGGATACTAATTGTTGCAGTTTTGCAAGTGGAATTTTTGTCCTGCTGACTTCCCTGGGCTTCCTGGACTTCCTGGGAAAAGACGTTGCCTTGATGACAGCATATGTCTTTCTAAAATCTCAATATATGCCTCCACGTCAATGGTACCTTCACACATATGCATACCATCACAGATGCTGGCTTTTGCAGCGGTTTTCCGAAGTACTCCCGAGCCCATGTGGTTATATTTATCACAGTAGCATGATAAAGGCAATGCCACCTGAGGACTCGAAGGTCACGCACATTCAGCAGTGGTTTCCGGCCTTGCCCTTTACGCAATGAGACTTCTCCAGATTCCCTGAATCTTTTCACAATATTATGCACTGTAGATGGTGAAAGACCTAAATTCTTTGCAGTCTTGCATTGAACAATGTTCTTTTTGAACTGACGCGATACACTTTTTAAAAATATCGTTAGTATGATGATTTTGATGAACGCTTTTAATAATTACAAATTAAATGGTACTGAATGGATGCCATTGATTTGACTAATTTTAAAAAAAAAATGATCTTCTTTGTCTTTGTAGGCATTAAAGAAAAGTATTGCACACATTGTGTGTTATCTGAATGTCCTCAGGTATCGTGATATGATATTTTTGTCATATCGCCCAGCCCTAGGCAACACAGAGGGTCTACCGTACGTCGATGTTTGTAACTCGATTAAGCCTAAAACGGAGAAAACCTAAATTTGCTTGCTGTGCTGTTGCTTTGTTGCTTAACACCATCGCTGAAATGGCGGCTTGTGTGTGACAAGATTTCAGAATGTTTTATCCTCTCAAACCTCATCTTATGTGACGTGGTATTCTGTAGTCGATGGGTAATGTGATAGTATTTCCACCTTACATAGCGGAGATTATAGTGAAAGAAAGACTCCTGGAGTTATGGCGCTGAAGTCTCATCATAACTGAAATTGTGTAGGATGGAAAGAACACGGCCGTAATTTAGACTGCTCCACGTGTCCAGACCTGTCTAGTGGAATACTGTAACACTACACTGCATTGTTAACACTGAATGTATCGTATGGCTCTTGTGGCTGCTATGGATATGGACATATAGTATCCACAACTAAAAAGGAGTGGCATCTCACAGGAGTTGACCAGGAATAGCTTGGCTCTTCTGCTCATTACGTAAAAAAAAGAGCATAAACGTAGGCTGATTTATTGGGTGTGCTCAGTGAGCCCATCGGAGAGGTCAGAACCGAAGCCCTGAAGCACTAGGACACTTGATATCTGTGCATGGTGACTTTTTTACATGAAGGTTATTTACCTGCATGCAAATAATCTATGTTTATCTCGCTTTTAGGTACATACTGTGTATGTACACACAATATGAGAAGGAGGTTCATTTTGATAGTGGCAGCGTGTGGTGAAGCACGGCAAATCATTAGCGTAATCAAGGAAGCAAGATAAAATGGAAAGAAGGGAAAGATATAGAAAGAATATATGCTAATAGTACTATGGTACCGCTGTTATGAGGTTTTAGTTAGTTTTCCATTTTATTAATTGGTGTATTAACTTAAAATACGTGTACAGTACATACAGTGTGTAGTAAAAATGTATTAGCTATCTACTCTCTGTATGGGGGTATGTGGTATGTGTATATGATTTATGCTGGGAAAGGTGCCGTTCATTCCTGGATAGAAATTTATACTAATTGCTAGGGAGGGTTTTTCCCTTAGTAAACCCATAAATATAAGATGAAAAAAAGTAAAAAAAAATTTTTAAAAAAAGTAAATGTTCAATATCTTGAATATTTAATATTCAAGATTGTGCACTATTTAGACTGGGTCCCTATTTAAATGTAAGCAAATGTGTGATATTGACCATGTTAACTGCTTTGTACAAAAGGTCAGATTTTCCTCATGTCTAATCTCTTCTACTGAAGCATGTGTTCAGACGACACTCCGATGAATTGGATCTAAAATGGATCATAAGGTTTTGCACAAACTTGTAGAGTCCATGCCATGTCAGTATTGTAGTTGTAGCTGTGCTCATATCAACATGATTTTCTATCATTGTGATGGCCACTGTCACCATACCACCCACAGTCTGCATGCCTGCAGTGTCACCAGGCAGCAAAGACACAAACGCTTCAGCCAAGGTCCACATGAAATGTAGAACACCCAAAAAACACTCTGCACCCAAAATTTTAACATATTAATACCTCAAATGAAGCCTACAGGTGTTTATAGCTCTGCAGTATCTTTGCGCTCTGGCAATGAACACAGAGTAGCTATTTTCTCTCCTGTTCCTTTCCCTTTATTGTATTGTGTAAAATGTTGACATTTTGTAAATTAAGGAAGATTGAAGGTTGACGTTACAAGCATCTATTAAACTTAACTATCAACACGTACAGAACTGGACCATGGGGCAGTGTAAGAAGGTGGCCTGGTCTGATGATGTTTTCCCTAATGACAGTGGCCTCTTTCATCAGGATAATGCACCCTGACACACTGCAAAGAGTTCAAGGTGTTGACTTGGCCTCCAAATCTCAGTCCGTTCGAGCCCCAGATCTCAGTCCGAATGAGCATCTGTGGGATGTGCTGGACAAATAAGTCCGATCCCCATCTCGCAACTTACAGGACTTAAAGGATATGCTGCTTATGTCATAGTGCCAGATACCACAGCACACCTCCAGAAGTCCTTGACTTGACGGGTCAGAGCTGTTTTGGTGGCACAAATATTAGGCGGGTGGTTTTAATGTTATGGCTGATTGGTGTATATAGCCAACATTATTGTAGACATTTAAATAATGATATTTGAATAGTGAATTAATCTGAAAAAATTCGAAGCAGTCCCTGGAATTTTTTTTGTTATAGTTAATAGTCCCTTATTATAATAAAAGTTTGAAGACCCCTGGTCTAGAAAACACAGAAACCAATGACAGGTTTTGTGTGGATGTGATTGGCTTTCTGAGCACATCTGCTCCAGAGCATGTGAGAATATCTTCACATAGGGCAAATATTGAATGTAGAGTGGCATGAGAATGTTAAAATATTGACCACTGTACAGATGAGATGTTTAATGCAGGAAAAAGAGCATAACACATCTGAGATTTAAAATATGCCGTGCGCTTTTCTTTGAAGCTACTAAACAACATTGTTTTCCAAGACGAAAAGGCCATGTCAAAGAAGTACAGTTCTTTTAGAAGTGCACACATTCCTTTAACTGATTCATTGCCCACGTAAGGACTCCTTTTCATAATTAATCAATTCCTTTTCATACCATCATGTCTCTGTAGGGAGGCAACAACGCAGGACACACGGTTGTGGTGGACTCTGTAGAGTATGACTTTCACCTTTTACCTAGTGGCATTATCAATCCTAATGTCACAGCCTTTATTGGTGAGTATTTAAAGAAAATTTATTTTCTTTTTTTTTTTAACTACAGAAGTAGAATTGTAGAATTGTACTATAAGATTTTTTATTCAGTTAGACTTCTGCCATACCCTGGACCAAATCATGCAGCATGGTGCAGTTCCAGATTGATCTGCATCGACCCTATTTTGCTAATGGCTCTCTGAATAATGTGTCAGCAACTCCTGTGCTCAAGAAGGAGTAATGACGATGCGCAGCGAGCCATTTAACTTTTAAATAGCAATGTATTTCATCATGCTAATTCATGAAAAAGTATGTTGTGGTCAGACAGCTCTTTCGCAGCTCCTGATTTGTGCATGCGAAAGTACAGATATAAACATATCCTTCTGAAGTACTCTTTGCAATATCATGTCCACTGTATACAGTCCTGTGCATTACTAATGTTTGTTCCTCATCCTACCTGTGTTGCTACCTATCTGGAGTAATGCATGACCCGTCTCTTACCACAGGTAATGGCGTCGTGATTCACCTTCCCGGCCTCTTCGAGGAGGCCGAGAAAAATGTGCGGAAGGGTAAAGGTGTGTTAGAGTATTCACAAAACACAAACACGGTAGTCCTAGGCATGTCTCTGCGCGTGTCTGAGACCACTAACCGAAATCTTACTGTATGTGATTCCAGGACTGGAGGGCTGGGAGAAGCGTCTCGTCATTTCTGACCGCGCCCATATCGGTATGTGCAGCTTCTGCCTCTCGGGATCCATCATTATCAGGAGTGTTTTGTTTTCGATCAGTCGAATGTAATACAATTCACACTAAAAGTCCTCACCTGCTTTCCCTCAATGCCCACATGTATAAAACGAGCTTGTTAACACTTTAAGAATGTATAACGAAAAGCAGATTTTATATGCGTCTACATTTCAGACGTCCTTAACGTAGTAAGTTCTGTGATGTGCGTTTTGCGTCCATTTTGCATCCATTTTGCATCACATTCACACAGTTGTACATTCTCAAGGCAGGTTCTGGTTATTAACACTGCACTGGAATAAACAAATTAGCTGAAGTTTCTAACCCAGATAATGTAGTAGTAGTAGTAGTCATCTACACACGCTCTGTCTACAGTGTTTGATTTCCATCAAGCTGTGGATGGAGTTCAAGAACAAGAGAGGCAGCAGCAAGCTGGCAAAAAGTAAGCACTGTTTCTGCTAAAAATGCAAAGACTAAAGAAATCTTTTGTTTCTTATCTTTTATCTCCTCCCAGTTTGCTGCGACCATACTTTGCTGAGTGAATTATCTACAAGATAATTCATCTCTGTTTTTTTTTTTTTTTGTATGCTTTTGTTAGAGACTGAGCTAGTTGTTGTGAGAGTCTTATTCCTGTCTCATTCTGTCTTTCCAGTTTAGGAACCACGAAAAAGGGAATCGGACCTGTCTACTCAGCAAAGGCTGCCAGGAGTGGCCTCAGAATATGTGACCTTTTGTCTGACTTTGAGCAATTCTCAGAGAAGTGAGGGCATCTCTTAATTGACTCTATTCACAGATCCATGTGTAATGGTAATAGACGTAATCAACTGTACAAGCTGGTTTATAACTGTAGAGTGTTTTCAACAACCTTTGTGAGATATAATATGCTCTATTGTTGTCTGAGATCGTCTTAACCCGTTCTTGAAATGTCAAGCAGAACCTACCCTTAAATCCTTAGGACGTAATATGTAGAGTAGGATGTAGAGTTTGCATGTTCTCCCTGTGCTTTAAGGGTTTCATCCTGGTTTCCTTCCCCAGTCCAAAGACATGCATTGTGGGTGGATTGGCATTTCCAAATGGTCCGTAGTGTGTGAATGTTTGCGATTGTGCCTTGCGATGGGGTGTCCAGGGTGTTCTCTGGCTCCAGGCTCCCCCCGCGACCCTGTGTATGATGGATGGATGATCTAACAAAGCCACAACATAATGAAAAGATAGTTTAAGACATTTTGAGAAAACTTTAAATGTTCCAGTTTGGTGTATTTGAACCTTTTCATGCCTTGGTCCCTGTCATTTTTAGGTATAAAAACTTGGCCTCACAGTACAAATCTATGTACCCATCATTGGAGATAGATGTTGATGGGGAGCTAGAGAAACTCAAGGTGAGCTGCCGATTCTCGGATCATAATTTACTCATCCAGCTTTGAGTTCCTGAGTGCAAGGCTTCTGTCTGACCATTTTTGGCCTCTAGCCATAGCCTTAGACTTGTGATATAGGCTTGGCGTGCTTTGAGGATTTCTATTAATGGTCTGAGACACTAAAAACATCAGTGCTGCAATCACACAGATATCGTTCAGTGTCAGTGAGACTACACAGTTACACACTGCAAAAATGACATCTTAGCAAGTGGAAATGTCTCGAATATAGTCAAATGTATCCAGTATTTCTGATTATAAGATTACAATAAACCAAATATAAGATTATTAAACCTATTTCAAGCCATTTGTGCTCAGTTCAAGCTTGAAATAGTCTTGTTCTATTGGCAAAAAAGAAGCAAAATTATCTGCCAACAGACTAAGAAAACTGAAATGAGCTTGAAATGAGTCACAATGTCAAGAAATAGGTTTAATGATCTTATATTTGGTTTATTGTAATCTTATAATCAGAAATACTGGATACATTTGACTATATTCGAGACATTTTCACTTGCTAAGATGACTTTTTTTTGCAGTGCAGTTATTAAAGTGTCAATTTAATCTGTGATCTAATGTAAGAAAGCATTTGATATACACACAGTTTAGCAAAATCCATGCGTAAGGTGTAATACCAGCAAGTCTGTCTCAACCACCATTTTCACATATGAGCTTATTTAGAGAGCAATATGTTTTTTTGGGGTTTTTCTTCTTTGTGTCAGACATATGTGGAACAGATAAAACCCATGGTAAGAGATGGCGTGTTCTTCATGTACGAGGCTCTGCACGGTGCACCTAAAAAGATACTGGTGGAAGGTGCCAATGCTGCCCTGCTGGACATTGACTTTGGTAAGTCGCCTAGGCTGAGACGATAAGTACAGACCGCAGGAATTTGGGAGGGACTTTTCAAATAGCACAACTGTTTTGTCCTTGAGGTGCTAATAAATTAGTGAAGTCAGCATATCCGTGCCATTTTATTCCCCATGTTTTGAAACCAAAGTGAGACATTGTATTAAGAAACTGACTCGGTTAGTGTAAAAGATTCCCGAGTATGATACACTTTCGATAGTGACACAATTCTATCTTTTCAGGAACTTACCCTTTCGTAACCTCATCCAACTGTACTGTGGGTGGGGTGTGTACGGGCCTGGGCATGCCACCTCAGAATGTGGGGGAGGTCTATGGAGTTGTCAAGGCCTACACCACCCGAGTGGGCATCGGAGCCTTCCCATCTGAACAGAATAATGTAAGCATCTCCTTTTGCTCGGACCTCTTATTGCACTAGTGTTACATTGTTCAGTTCCTTGTATTAGTTCCCTCTCTGAGCACTCATCGCCTGTAATGTCAGAAAAGCAGGAAGACACACCTGACATCATGGAGTGCAATTTCAACATTGAACCTAGCTCATACAGTGTCTTTTGAATTTCTTTAGAAGATGCCTGTGACACAGAGCAACCAGGAAGAAGAGCTTGCTGTGTGTACACACGTGTGGGTTCATGTGTTTTCTCAGCTTGAGCTTGAAATCCAGCTGCATTATTAATAGGTGTAACCTAATCCAAGGGTTCAGGATATGAGCCTGTTTTGCATTGCAACAGCTTATAGACAGTTGCTCCTGCTTTAATATGTTCCACAGTAAATGAACCACACTTTTACATTTTCTAGTCTGTTTTTAAGTGTTTGGCAGCATCATCTAGTGGAGGATACAAGTATCGGGGGAAAATATTTGCTTTGATACACCTTATAGGTTGATTAGGACAAATCCTGACTGAAATCTGTGTGAATAAAATGGCTTAGTGACAGTCAGTGCTACTGTGTATTAGTGTACCATACCCCTGGTTTTTTTTAAGGAAATTGGAGAGCTGCTTCAGACAAGAGGGAAGGAGGTGGGCGTGACCACAGGCCGCAAGAGGAGATGCGGTTGGCTAGATCTGGTGCTTGTCAAATATGCCCACATGATCAATGGCTTCACTGCGTGAGTTTCCATCTCATCGTCTTTGAGTTTTAACTTTGAGTTATACTGTATATGCTTCTAAAGTTTAAAAGCTCATAAAATATAAACAGTTTCTTATGAATATTATTTTATTCAGTACCTTTGGAAATCTAAGTTTGATGTATACCTGTATAATTACTGGTACAGTATTTTTTATTTTCTATGCTGTGTGACTGTTCAAACATGCATCCTCTTTAGCTTGGCTCTAACCAAATTAGACATCCTGGACATCTTCCCCGAAATCAAAGTTGGTGTGGGTTATAAGGTAGACAACGAATTCATACCATATTTCCCAGGTGAGCAGGCAAACACACACAGTGTCTCTCACAAATATTACACAATTACATGCTTTCATGCACTATATGGCTAAAACTTTTGTGGACACCTCTGACCACCACACCCATATGTGGTTCTTCCCAGAACTGTTGCCACAAAGTTGGAAGCAAACAGTTGTATAGGATGCCTTTGTATGCTATAGCATTGCAATTTCTCTTCACTGAAAGTTAAGGGGCCCAAACCTGTTCCAGCATTACAATGCCCCTTGCATAAAGCAAGAGTGTGGAAGAACTTGAGTGTCCTGCACAGAGCCCAGTCCCACTGAACACCTTTGGGATGAATTGGAATGCAGACTGGACCCCAGGCCTCCTCACTCGACATCAGCGCCTGAATGCTCTTCTGGATGAGTGGTTACAAATCCCCACAGCCACGGTCCAAAATCTAGTGAAAGAGTAGAGGTTATTATAACAGCAAAGGGGGTTAAATCGGGAATGGGATGTTTAAAAGAAACACATATGGGTTTGATAGTCAGGTGTCAGGTGGCCATATAGTGTATGTACAGGTGAGTGCAATTACCCAATTAAAAAAAAACAAATAAATTATATTTACAGCAACAAGACATTTACTGTGTTAGAATGCTCATTCATTATCACACAAAAATGGTAAAATATTGCATGTTGGGATATTAATAGTGAACAAATAAAACAATGATATTGGTTCACGTGTGCATTTCCCTTTTTAAATGTGATCTAAATATTATAAAATAACTTGTTTGTCCACCATTAGCCTTCAGCCTCTTTTATATCCTCTGACAGCCTTTGGTTGTAAAGTATCTGATCTTATTCTGCCAGATATCGTTCACTCGGGTCTGGAGGCTGAGAAGGTCATAGCAAAACTTTGATTTCTTTCTATTGGTTATTTTTCTGCTGATTTGCCTCATGTTTTAGATGTTACAGGATATTACATTTTTAATAAAGTGGAGTTCACGTTTCTATAGAAACCGGGGAGATGCAAACCTTTGCACTCTTCTGTACAGTATTCAGTCTTTTGAATGAAATTTGGGTGTGTATAGTGGTTCAGCTGGACTGAGGCAAACACAGCAATCACACTCTAGTTTGGACCAAAACAGTGGCACCAGAGACTCTTGAAATTAGTTAGTATTTGGCTGCTTTCAAGTGAACATTCGTGTGATTAGCATGCAGTGAGAATTCAGCCCTGATTCAGCTAAATGCAGAGCATGACCAGTTAATCAAAAACACTTGCATTTTTATTGTGGAAAACCGAACTGGACCACATAAAAACTGACTAATAGGTGAGAAAGCATCCTTAAGAACTTCAATTCTTTCATAGTGTTCTATAGAATTATTGGCACCCCTCATAAAAATGAGCAAATATATATATAAAAAGAATAACAATAATATTTTAAGTTCAAACATAAACTGAAGAGAATGATGTCCCTGTATGTTTGAACTTAAAACATTACTGAAGTACTGAGTCTTCTTATTAACTTCTTATCGTTATCTTGTGAAATTTGAACTCCCACCAACAGTGGGAATGCTTTTCTGTTGTACCGTTCTGGAGCCCAGGTAATGTTATAATAATTCATTTCTGTCAGTAGTAATAATAATTGTGGAGGTCTCTTTATATTTTTAAACATTCACACCCTCAAAAAAACAGTGGATTCCTTCTTCTTCACAATATGATACTCCCAAGCAAATAATGTATTTACTGTCATGTCCTATAATGGTTTGCTTGTGATTGGTTTTGACAAAAAGTACTGGAAAACTATAAAGATGCCTAAAGAGACTTAATTTTGGCAGCAAATCAGGAGGTGCTACATAAGGTTGAGGTCCAGTATGAGACTTTGCCTGGCTGGAACAGCAACACCTCAGCTGCTAGGACCTTTGAGGAACTTCCTGAAAATGCACAGAAATACGTTCGCTTCATTGAGGAGTACCTTCAATTGCCTGGTAAGAGATTTTGCTTCTCTAATTTGAGTAGTTATACAGTTAGGTTTTTGATAACCATTGTTAATTGTTATTAATGGTTCGAATACATTTATTAATTGTCCTTAATAGTATCAAGGTTTAAGCACTAGGCATAACACAAACACATTTACTAACTGTTTCCTTATCTGGGCCAGTGAAATGGATCGGTGTTGGCAAGTCAAGAGAGTCAATGATCCAGCTGTTTTAACGGGCTGTTTGGCTGTGTGGTACTATCCAATCCCTCTGACTCAGCACAGTGCTCTGGGCCTATCAGTGGGCTTACCCGATGCAGGATCCAGCCTCTCACCTCTCCACTCACTGCAGTTTCTCATAAAAAAAAAAAACAAACAACAACATTGATTCTTTCTTCTTCACTATATGATACTGGACTCAAGAACTATCTCATAATTTTCATAAGTTTCTTTGGAGGTCACTGTAGGACACCATAGTGGAAAGTCCTTTGGTCTTTAGGGAACAAAATCTTTAACCTCTCTCGAGCACCTGTTGATCATTTTCGAGTGGGATTTAACTATCCTTATGGGTCTCCTGTGTCTTTAGTTCTTCGTGTCTAGTTTGCTTTTAATGAGTATTTAGAGCAGCATCACATCTTTCAGTTGAACATATATGCAGACTGAGTGGTTAATATAGATTCAGAAGCTAAATGTAGGCCCTGATTTATTTATTTACTATAATTAATTTATTTCTAGATTACAAAACAACTAACTTTGATTAGTTTTAACAGAGGTTTGAACATTTTCTTAACCAAATGCCAAGCAGTTTAAGATTTATATTATTGTGCCACTGGACCGTTAGCAGTATTTCAGTTTGGCCTCAATTTTGATTCTCCTAATTGGAGTGTCTTTGACATGGATATAGCCCTTTTTCATTATTCCCGTTCAGGTTCTTATGTAAATTACACATTTCTGTGTGAAACACTATTTGTCATTGTTCACATATACCGTATATATATATATATATATATATATATATATATATATATATATATATATATATATATATATATATATATATATATATATATATATATATATATATACATAACCATACATCCTATTTGTCTTTGCACTGATGTGTTCTTACTGCCCAAGTATTTCATTTGAACTTAGCCACCCTAATCAGTCATAATAACATACACACAAACACACACACACACACATATATATATACAAAAAGTTGTTTAGTAGTAGTGAATGATAATTTTTTTTCTCACTTTTTCAAGTATATGTTAAAAGGTGTGATATTGACATTTACCCATTTGTGGAAATTGTAAGCATGGAAATGTAAACCTATTTACTTATTTCTAACTTTAAACTTGTAGTGTTGCATTTATACCACAACACAGACAGGTTTGTCAGTTAGTTGGCACTGGTCAGGCCGACTTCATTCATGACTTGAATGTATTTTTAATATTGAAACACACTTAGTTCAACTCTCAGGATTTTCTGCTGATCATAACTGTATATTTTAATTCTAATCTGTAGATCGTTGAATGGTTTGACTGCTTGTGTCTTGTCTCTTTTTGGGGTTTGAGTAAATATTTAACAAATTGTGCCATTATTCTTCACTCTACAAGCTGCATGTTTTTTTTTTTGTTTTTTTTTTTGTTGTTGTTGTTGTTGTTTTTTGTTTTGTTGTTTTTTTTGCCAAAATGTAGCGATACTGCATTGCATAACTCTTAATCAGCCCATGCTTTTTACATTTTAATTTAATTTAGCCCTACATCTTTTTGAATACAAGGAGTAGAAAAGCCTTTTGAAAAAAAAGACTCTCCTGGCTAGTATTGTACATGTTCAGACACCATGTAGTGTTGGAAAATGAGAGCTTGATTGTGACCAGTAAAAGAATTTTGGATAACATTTCCTATGCAACTTGTTTTTATAATACAGTAAATGTATACTTAGTATCGTGTATGCCATTGTGTAAGACATCGCAACTGCTCAAAAATATATTAACTTGCTCCTTAAGGGCGCAGCTGCAAAAGCACTAAATGACTGCGTGTCCAGGAGAGCATAATTGGCCCTGCTCATAATTGGATGGGTGTACAGCATGTTCTAGGTGCATTTACAGTGTATTATGGATACAAGCTTTTAGGAAGTGTTATTGAATTGTAGTTCATGTTGGGTGCGTTCCCCCCCCCCCCCACTTTCTTTTTCAATCCCTGTTATAACATAGTGGGCTGCATTTGGATGTATTCATGGAACTGAATGTTTCATCATTTTTGCTGCTCATCACAGTACGTTTATAGGTGCTCACTGTTGATTATCCCTTTAAATTAACTTTAATTCACTGTCATTTAAATCTCTTGGTCTCATTATGAATCCAGAAATAATAGCTCCTATTGTGGCTTTCTCTTTCTCTCTGTCATATTTATTTATATGCTCTGATATGCATCCTTCACACTGCCTTCATCAGTGAAGAAAGTGTGCCTTGACAATAAGTTCTTTTAAGTCAGAAGAGGTACAAAAATATGTGAATGGTTAGAAATTGAAATCTACAAGTTCAGATATAGAGTAATTACCAATAAAATATTTTAATACACACTCTTAAACATTTTATATATGATGATTTAAATCCTCTTAGAATCTTTGGATGCTTGTAAAGTTCAGTGTTTGCTTTAACAACAATTTTTTTATTTTTTATTTTTATTTTACATGGCCAAGGGCATTAATAATTAATTAATTGATCAATCACTTGCCAACTGCGTGCATGGTGTAGGCTTTTACTCGCTAGAGGCATTTCTTCTTGCTCTGTTATTGTTAGTTGGAAATCGAAAGCCCTATTCTCCTGTCTCTAGTATAGTCCTTGGCTGGTAAAGAGATTTCCCTTTTTTGTATTGTTCCCTAATATTTCTCATTACTTATTCTGATCATTCAGCTAATGTGAGAAAAACAGGACTGTCAGAACACAAACCACTTTGCTAAGCTTTAATTGAATTGAATTGAATTTAATTACACTCATCTTGTGCCGATGACTGCATGTTTGCACAACCATACACTGACCTCTGTTTTTCAAATGATTTCTTTTGAATTTTCTACTGTATTGTTGCTGTTTGGTTGATCTTTAATATATGTATATCCTGAATGCAGAGCCATATACTATCGGTCTTATTGTCTGTGAAGGGTGGTGTTCTATGCTTAGCTGTGGAAGATGGTGAATACCAGTAGGGGTGCATGTTTTACTGGTGTGATTTGTACAATACAGATCCCAATCTTTGTAGCTAAACCAATATTAAACTTTCACAAAAGACATTTACAAAAATATCACAGTCAATAAATATGTAAGAAATTATTATGAGTCTTTGAGCATTAACGTAACAAAAGATAATGTGATACTATGTAATTTTACACTATATAGCCAAGTTTGTGGACACCTGACCATCACACCCATATGTGGACCTTCACCAAATTGTTGACAATGTTGGAAGCATACAATTGTCTAGAATGTGTTAGTATGCTTAATGCTTAGTAGCATTAAGATTTTCCTTCACTGGAATTAAGAGGCCATTGGGTTCCAGCATTATGATGTCCCTGCACAAAGCGAGGTCCATGAAAACATAGTTTGCCAGAGTTGGAGTGGAAGAACTTGAGTAGCCTGCACAGAGCCCTGACCTCAACCCCACTGAACACCTTTGGGATGAACTGGAATTCTGACTCTCTGTGCCAGGCCTCCTTGCCCAACATCAGTGCTCAACTTCACTAATGCTCATGTGGCTGAATGGACACAGCCACGCTCCAAAATCTAGTGGAAAGCCTTCCTAGAAGAGTGGAAGTTATTATAACAGCAAAGGGGACTAACTCTAGAATGGGATGTTCAAAAAGCACATATGGGTGTGATGGGCAGGAGTCCACAAACCTTTGGCCATATAATGTATGTGAATATATTAGTAAGTGATATAAAAATATGATGGTACTTTATTTACAAAAATGAACAATGCTGTTACAGCAATGCTTGTATAGTTACGGTTTACGGTATTTTTTTTTTTAATGTAGAAACATTTAATTTCATTATTTTCTATAACTGCACATCTCCTGGGATTTTCATGCACCACAATCTCTAGAGTTTACTCAGAGTGGTGCAATAAAGAAAAAACATTCAGTGAGAGTCAGTTCCGTGGAAGGAAAAGTCTTAGTTAGTGAGAGAAGTCAATGGAGAATGGCCAGACTGGTTCGAGCTGACAGAAAGGCTACAGTAACTCAGATAACTACACTGTACAATTGTGGTGAGCAGAAAAGCGTCTCAGAATGCACAACATGTGGAATCCTGAGGCAGATGGGCTACAACAGCAGAAGACCAAGTCGAGTTCCACTTCTGTCAGCCAAGAAGAGAACGTTAAGGCTGCAGTGGGCACAGGCTCACCAAAACTGGACAGTTGAAGACTGGAAAAACGTAGCCTGGTCTGATGATTCTTGATTTCTGCACACAGATGGTAGGATCAGAATTTGGGACCAACAGCATGAATCCATGGACCCAACCTGCCTTGTGTCATGTGTAATGGTGTGGGGAATGTTTTCTTGGCACACTTTGGGCCTGTTAATACCAATCAATCATCTCTTGAATTCCACAACCTATTTGAGTATTGTTGCTGACCATGTGCATCCCTTCATAGCCACAATTTACCATCTTCTAATGGCTACTTCCAGCAGCTTGTCACAAAGCAAAAGTACTTTCAAACTGGTTTCATGAACATGACAATGAGTTCAGTATTCTTCAGTGGCCTTTCCAGTCACCTGATCTGAACACCTTTGAAATGTGGTAGAATGGGCGATTTGTAGCTGAAAGTGCACCTGAAAAATCTGCAGGAATTGCGTGATGCAATCATATCAACATGGACCAGAATCTCAAGGGAATGTTTCCTACATCTTGTGGAATCCTTTGAGAGCAAAGGTAGGCCCTACCCAGTATTAGTATAGTATTCCTAATAAAGTGTTTGGTGGGTGAATATTTCACTTGACCTAACTAGCAGGGGTAGTGCAGACTTTGTGGAATAGCATGCCGCTAATTAATGCAGATAAGGAGACACTCCTCGTGGCATTTCACAGAAGAGGCTGGTTGTCCAGCCCACCTGTAGGCCCACGTGCCCAGTCTCTGTTTAGACAGGGAAGCTTCTTGTGTCTACCTTCCATGGCACATGAACAGTTGATCTGATTGAATTGACACCATCCAATCTAAACACTACTGTAGTTTCTAATTGAGCACATACAAGGCCCACGTACTATGGGCTCTTGCATTCAGGAGTGCACCTGGAACAGCTGGTTCACAGCCCTCAACTTGGTCAGGTGCCAGTTATCTGGACAAGGGTGCCAAATATTTCTGTCAATTTAAGACAATAGATTTCATGATTGAATTGCTGCAGTCTGGCCTAAATGGTACCAAAGTTTCCACAGTTTCCACCGTTGCATGTAACCTGGCTGAGAGTGCCAAATCTTTCTGTCCATTTGGGCCAATCTGTTTTTTGAGCATTGCTACCATGGCTTGTTTGGACCCTGAAAGTTGTGCAACTCCGATTCTCTCTCTTAATCTCTGATTTCTCTGCTTCTTACACTGATTATTAGTCATCAGCCTGACCAAAAATGTGGGGATGGTAGCGCATAGTGGTCTGGAAGGCTGCAAGGGCTGCTGAACCATGATTAAGCTCTCAGGGAGGCCCCACTATATGGAGCTATGGGAGAAAGGAGGGAGGCGCAACTCTGGCCCTTCTACGTGTGTTAGCAGAGTTTAGCTACCTGTGCAAGATCAGTGTTGAAGAGAACAGTATGGGGGAGAACCACTCAAGCATGCTAATGGCCTGTGTTTACTGGCCCGTAGATCACCAGACAATGGGCAATGTAAAAAATCAGAGTGCTGAGGAAAGGAACATTGGAAACGGACTGGGGTGAGTGCTGTATTGATCAGATAAGAAGAACAGTTCTTAGCTAACTACATTTGGGGCCAAAAGTTTATGTAAACATAGGCTAAGATAAGATATTCAGTCTCAGTATTTCACAACTCCACATATTTCATGTTCCCATACATTTCTTTTGGAAAGTCAATTAGGGCAACTAATTTGTTTGCATCAGAGGTAATTTTTGAACAATCTATTAGAGACAGATTTATTTCAGGTTTGATTCACTGTATCAGAATTCCAAATTGGCTGTCTCTTTAAACAATCTGGAAAATTCCAGATATCATATTGACTTTTTGAAGCTTCTGATCGGCCAATTATCATCCTTAACAGTTAACTGGAGATGCACCTGTGGCTTTATTCAAGGGGCTACCATTAGAGTCAGTGACTTTTTGCCCTTGATACCATGGGAAAATCCAAGCAACTCAGACAAGACCTCAGATAAAAATCGTGGATCTCCACACTTTCTAAACAACTAAAGGTACCACAAGCATCTGTACAAACAATCTTATGAAAATATAAAACTCTTGAGGATCACACAGACACTGCTTTGTTCAGAAAAAAAAAGGCACAAATCTACTCCCAGGGATGAATAATCTTTGGTCCGAAAGGGTTCAACTGAACCCCAAGACAACAAAGGAACTGGTGAAGGAGTTGGAGGCATCAGGTACCAAAGTATGTACATCCACCATTAGGAGCTACATTGCCATGGCCTGAAAAGCTGTCACTCAAGGTAGAAGCTCCTACTCCAAGACTCCAAGACTAGCATAAAAAGCCCAGACTAAAGTTTGCAAGTGATCACCAGGATTAAAACCTAGTCTTTGGAGTAGTGTTCTCTGGTCAGATGAAACACAAATTGAACCATTTAGCCATAATGATCAATGCTATGTATGGATGACCTCTGCTTTTATGGAAAGAAAGTAGTATCCTAATTGACTTGTGAGAGTTGTGAAAAGCTGAGATGTTTACTATGTAAACTTTTGTCCTCGACTTCAGCAGAAAGTGCGGGTATGAAAAAGTATGAACTCCACTCACGCAGCCAGAAAGATGAAAGGAGATGATAGGAATCTATTACCAGCTTTGGAGGACAGGTGACCTGTAGCTGTTACAAGCTGTTACGCTGGTACAGTAGCTCCAAGGTGCACGTGAGGTCCTACATGTGTACAGGGTGAGAAGAAGAAAGAGAACGATGGCCATATCGAAACAGAATTTATATCAGATATGTCATAGTAACGTCATCACTTTGCTGAAGGTCTCGTCACGTTTGCACATGCACAGGTATCCTGGTGAAGGATAGAGCCTGGTGCATAATGAATTGATGATTGGATGACGATCGGTGCTCCCTTTTAACAATCGATCATGTTTACACTTCGGAGAACCGAAGCATGCCATCAGCGCAATGCATACCAATGTTGCATTGTTCCTCATGATTCAAAACAAATTCAGGAGTGGTTTCATGAGCACCAAGAAAAAGCCCAACATGTTACATGACCTCTCAATCACCAGACCTAAAGATAACTGGACCTTAATGGGAAATTCTGGAGAGTAGAGTGTGAAGTCAATTGCTATCCCTACCACTGCTTAAACAATGAAAGGGCTTTCTTCTCAGGGAAAAAAAAATTGCTCAGTACATCTGTAAGTGAAGAAATAACTGTCTAACTCTACTCTTTGTTTGGGGTTTCCATTATTTTGTTCACCACTTGAATAATTTGTTTCATAAAAAATATCTTGAATTACAATAGCTATATATTCATTAGAGTCCAGAAGTCTGAGATCTGGGACTTTTATTTTATTTTTTTCCATTTCAAATTGGAAATAAACAGAAGGTTTTTATAATTTTGAAATATTTAAAGCAAAGAAAGTAAGTGTTCAATATCTTGAATATTTGATTTTCAGGATTCTGTACTATTTCCGGGTCCCTATTTAAATTTAAGCAAATGTGTATTATTGGCCGTGTTAACTGCTTGGAACAAAAGGTCAGATTTTCATCATGCCTAATCTCTCCTACTGAAGCATGTGCTCAGACGACACGTCGATTGATTTGATCTAAAAATGGATCATAAGGTTTTGCACAAACTTGTGGAGTCCAGCTCGAGTGCACACTGTCATTAAAGCAAAATAAAAAAGGGGGGGGGACTAAGCAGCTCTGAAATTCATGTAAATATTTCAAAGATTCTACTTTTCACTCAAGTTGCTATCAATAATATCATTTGTCATTAAAATTGTTGTATTAAACTAGAAAAGAATGTAGAATAGAAGCATTTTCGCAAGTGCTCTCAGACTTTTGGACCCCACTGTATATCATAACCTTTGACTTTTAAAAGATTTTATGGCCGCCCTAACAGTAAATTCATTATAATCACCACCAGGGGGAGATATCCACTTGAAAATAAACATTCACTTACACCAGTTTCCTGCAGTCTGTTTCACGATAATTCTATATCAAGCTAAAGCCCCATGTTTGACAAACTTCAGTGGCATTACTGTAATTCCCACATTGTTATTTACTTATATTACATTCTCATGAAAAGTGTTTATTTAGGTCCAATGCTGAACTGTGATTCCACAGTATGTACTGTACATGTTATAGTGGTCAGACAAAATGACCAGTTTGTCAGTGATTGTGGCTTAAATTGGGTGTTAATATTTTTTCATTCAAGGAAACTGGGTGCAACATTTAGTATCAGCTTAAAATGATCTGCAGGAAAAGATCTGCAGAAAAGTACATCAAGGATGTAAACTGTATCTTCAGAACATCTCTCTGCTGCCGTCCAAGATGTGATAATCCACTTGGATAAATCACATGGTATCTCTAATATCTATAAACAAACATGTAAGAAGCATAGTGGTTCTCTTAACTTAAATATACTGAATGTAAAGTGATTTTCAAGCCGGTTAAATCCAACACTAATTTGTTGACTGACTTGGCTAAGAAGACGGATATAAATGTACGCATACTGTATGTGAGATGAGGTAGGAGGTGAGGAATATGGTGAGAATGATGAAAAGGCGGCTTTTCTTCCTGATACCGTAGACAGTGTAGACTGAAGGTGTCGATTGCTCATTCAGTCATTAAATATTCATAACACTTGAAGATAAGATTTGTACAAAAAAAAAAAAAAAATGATGGAATTCTACCTAATTATTATGGGAATATGGAACTATGGATATTTATCAAATAGTGATGATTTATGTCCAGCCATGATGAAAAATTAGTCCAGGATTATAGTAAATTAATTGAAAAAAAGAAAAAATTTAATGCAATATATGTAACTGTACAGATTTTTCTTCATATAGCCATTTAGTTATAGGGAAGGACTAACTTTATCTGTTGTCTTTTTGATTTCTGACACAGTGGCTGATTCTCGGTTGTGAATTTGTGTGCATAAAATTTTGAATTCCCCGTATTTCCTGAAAACGATACACTTGGACAGATGATACACTTGGAACAGAAGGGAAAGCTCATTATTTCATGGATTACATGTTACTGCAAATGTAACCTAAATGTAAATCACACAATTAAATTATTACAAAAATGACCAAAACATTATAAGACAAATGCATACCTGAGGGTACAGTATATTCAAATGTTTATTTTCTGGAACATTATTGACTACATTGTAAATTTAATTCATTAATTTTGCTTAATTCATTTAAGATCCCTGATTTAATTCACACCTCTGATTTGCCCTTAATTGACCTTAATTAATCACCTGAAATAGGCTTACTAACTGCTCAGCAAAATGAAAACACTCTCGCATAAATTAACATTACATTAAGGAAATAACAATCAGGTGTTAAGTTACAGTAAGCTCTCGCTAATTAATGAATATAGGTAAATTCATTAACCACATAAACTTAAAAAATTTTTTTTTTTAATGTTTATATATTTTATAACATAGTTTCTCAGCTCCAGGGTCCCCGATTCTATCTGCGTCGAGTTGTGCATGTTCTCTCCATATCCATGTGGGTTTCATCTGGGTTCTCTAGTTTCCTCCCACCACTCCAAAACATGCTAATACGTATACTGGCTACTCTAAATTGCTTCAAGGTGTGAATAAGTGTGTGAATGTGTATTGGGAATGGTTCCCTGCAGCTCTTCCAGGGTGTATACCCACCTCACATCCAGTATTCCCTGCATACACTCTGGTTCCTCTGTGAACAATATGATTATTGAAGATGAATGAATCTGAGCATTCAGTGTATAGGCTTTTTCTGTATTTTTATTCTTGTTTTATTAGAAAGCATAATCCAGCGCACACACAAACACACACATTCACAAAGGGCTCCTGTCTGGTGTGGTGATCTGGACAGAGGCAGCTCTGTGTGTGCGTGTGTGTGTGTGCGTGTGTGTGTGTGTGTGTGTGTGTGTGTGTGTGTGTGTGTGCGTGTGTGTGCGTGTGTGTGCGTGTGTGTGCGTGTGTGTGCGTGTGTGTGCGTGTGTGTGCGTGTGTGTGTGTGTGTGTGTGTGTGTGTGTGCGAGAAACCCTCATTAGAGCAGATGTGCTGCTGCTGTGATGGCTGCTGCTTCCTTCCTCTGGCCTGAGAAGACAGGCAGCTGCTGAGCAAAGGGCCAGCGTCTGATCCCTGACCCCAACCTCTACCTCTGAAAAAGCCCGAGCCCAGCCAGATGGGGGTCAGCGGAGCAGTGGGGGTTGGGCTGGGGCTAGGAGGAGAGCTGTTTATGAGTTTAGAGCACTGGCTGTTGCTTTTTGGGGTGGAAACTGGTGGAGATGGTGTATGTTTGGGGCAGGAGGGGGCTGGCGTTAGACCTAAAGTGGAGGGGGGTTATGGCAGCAACACATGGCTCAGAAAAACGTTAGGGACAAGTGGTTTGTTGAGTGGTTTTGGTGGTGGTGGTTGGGGGGGGGGTTTGGGGGGCAGTTGGCACGCTCATTCGAACACTTTTGTATTTGTTCTTGAAAGTCACCATAACCGTGCATCATAAGCAGTTAATTATCACAAAAATAATATACAGGAAATCTTATTTGTAAACATACATAACCGATTGTGTTCGATAATTTCACTCAATTCAGGTCATTCAAAATGCATGTCTTGCATATTTTTCTCACATATGTTCTGATAATGGTCCCCAGATTCACACAAAGTGCTCCATAATGCATAATCTGACAAAGCAATAATGAGTGTACATAAAGATTTACAATATGGCCATCATGGGTGGAACTCCAGGCACTGAAGCGCACACACACACACACACACACACACACACACACACACATGCACAATGTGATTCATCCCGCTGTGGCGTCCAGTGAGTCAGCCATCCACCTCATGGCCCAGCAGCAGTGGGAGCTCTGCCTGGACATTTGCTCCTCCATGTCTCCAGAATGGACAGGTGTTGGCGTCAGCAGTGTCCAGACTCGTATCAGCAGCTGCTGCATGCTTTCTAACGCACACACTTAGCAGAACAACTCCCCCGACTGACAGATGTAGTCACACCACCCAGCTAGCTTTATGGAGCCCTGGCTGTTTTGACTTTAAATATTTGCCCAGGAGGGACTTACCGTGTTTGGCCATGGCTGGAGGAGCTGCATGGTTGGGCGTAGCTGCAGTAAAATCCAGAGACCAGAGGGGCCAACCATGAGACATATGAACAGGAATGCATAGTTAGAGCTTTGCAAAGGTGTGAAGCTGTACTGAATGACGAGTGCATGTCCATAGAGCATATTCAGCCATAATAAAGACTTGGTCCCTGCTTAGAGATGTTAATATGATCATAGACTTTAAATGAATGGTCATGGAGGCAACCAAAGGTAAGATGCCAAGCTAAATTCTACAATGGCGTCTGAATCAGTTGCCATTCTTACTGAGAATTGTGTCTACGTGGTCATGTGCATCGTGTCTGTATTCGTCGGATTTCCTAGCTGTAAATGACTCCACATCCGTATACCTGGATTGCTGATTCTTTTGCACCAATGCTCCTTGACCAAGCAACAGCAGTTTCTGAACATCAGATGTGCCTTACCAGTGTACCCAAGGTGTCTATGGCAATTAAGCCAGATATTCACAAAACATCAGATATGACACAATCCATTTCCTTGCTCTCATCATTTATAAGTAATAGTGATGAGAATATGCATGCATTTACAACACTATTATTCATATATTTGATAGAACTGATGGTAGTGGAGGAGAAATAAATTCCAAAGGTGCCGCTGGAGAGGAAACTAATCCAGCTGGATTTGGACAGAGCACCATGAAAAGCACCTTGTTCAACCATCTGGGCGCACATGCTCCCATCCCATTAAGGTGCCACATTAAGGTGCAGCTAATTGCGAGAGGCAGCCGACAGGAGTGCAACCTGCAATACTTCCTTACTGTCCAAAAAGAGGGAGAGGAGACTGGAGAGGGAGAAAGATAGAGAGAGGGAGAGAGGAGTAGGAAAAAGAGAGAAACTTTCCTTGCACAGCGAATTTATCTTGAAACCCTGCTTCTAAGGACTGCCAAACAGATGCCAGTAGAATTGCCTTTCCTTTCTCCCTCTCCCCCTGCAATCTAAGTATGGCGCCCATATGGTAGCAGCTGAGGGGAGTGATTGTTGGTATTGTTCACTTTGTCAGCGGTCCTGGCCAATGCGGGAGCGCTAATGATAATGCTGTGTGCAGATGTGTGCTGGATTCAGATGCTCGTTAGACACTCAAGGGAGTCGAGCGGCCCTGCTCGCTCACACCGGCCTTGCTATCCGAGGTCATTCAAGCAGACCAGGAGGACGGGGGAAAGAGAAGTGCACTCTGTATGTACCCGCTGTGTATCACAGGGTTGCTTTTCTCACACGCTTTGACCACTCGTGCGTCGCTTAAATGTTATGTTCGGATCTTACCTGTGGGCTTTGTGAAAGACCTGCTTTAACACAAATGGCCCTTTTTGACTTTGGCAAAGATATTCGCCGAAGGCATGCTGGGAAGCCATGTGTATTACTGAGGCTGTCGCAACAGATCACATGTTTCCGAAGCCCACATACACACAGTACTGTGCAAAAGTTTTCGGCACATGCAAAGAAATGCTGTAGAGCAAAGATGCCTTCAAAATAATGAAATTAAATGTTTCTACATTAAAAAAAAAAAAATACCGTAAAGAGCAGTAAACAGTAGTAAATGAAACAAGGTCAATATTTGGTGTGACAAAAAAATAAAAATAAAAATAGTAGTCTCCGGTACAATGTGTGCAGTTTTATAAGGAAATGAGCTGGTAAGTTTTATTGAGCATCTTGCAGAGCCAGACACAGTTCTTCTGGACACTTTGACTTTCGCACTCGCTTCTTATTTCTGCAGCAAAACCCAGCAGCCTTCATTGTGTTTATTGTCTGAAAAGTGTCTCTTACGTAATATGCTGCTTTCTTTACTGACATACAAAAAATTTTCTGTAACATTTCATTTTGTGCTAGAAAACTAATGTTTGGGAATCTAAAACGTTTTTTGTACTGACTTGTCAGTAAATAAAACTCGTCATAAAATAAAAAATCTGTAAAAAGGTTTGTACTAAAAACTAAGAACTTTTGCACAGTACTGCACCTCAGAAAGTAGAGCTGTGCTAGTTGCAGACACTCACTTATGTTTAGAATTAGGGATCATGACCAAGTGCCAAAACTGTTCATAAGCACCCACACATGGTGAAAAGCTGTGCAGAATTCTAACCAAAGCACCACACAGTTGTTTTTTTCTACTCTAACTCCAACACCAAATTCACCCTATAAAGGCCTTGTAAATTAGCTGATGAGTTGGATAAGATTCACTGAGGTAGACTGTTCAGCAAGATAAACTCTGCTGTGGTAGCCACACAGTAAGTTGTCACCACTGTAGTGACAACTAAGATTCAAGTCATTTTCATCAAGCCGTGCTGCCTCGCTTTTTTAGAGGGCACATCAAAGTTACAAGTGTTGCTATCGCATTCATCCTCCATCTTCAGGATTCCTCTTTTGTCTTCCACTGTGGGTTCAGTGTGGCCGTGGAAAATGCCGCATTGTGAGAGGGATTGTGGCGAGTTGGCCATGCCAGGTCCCACAGGCTGAGCCCACATTTCTTTCTCCCTCTCGCTGTCGCGCGCACGCTAACCCAGTTCAGGTTGTGCGCATTAATCCTGTGAGTCGGCCTCGGGCCACTCCTGAACGGCTGCAGGTTGGTGGAGGCGACAGATGGGGCCCACGCTGCCGTGGCTTGCAGGGAGCAGAGAGGTTGGCATCTCAACATGGCCACGCTCCTACTCACACTCACAGTGACATTCGCCTGCCACAGAGAGCAGGTCTTAATACTGCAACAAGGTCTGGCGTACAGGGGGAGATGACATGGAAAAGAGTCACTCTGCCCTGAGAAGTCCTGAGAAGTGTTTTCGTCAGATGTACAGTATGGTGATGGGGCCTGTACTGTCAGCATTTGAAAAAAAAAGGGGAAATATCATGTAATCAGATGTCAGAACTGTACACGAGACTTAAGCCCTTAACTGGCAAATAAAAATGAGTTTATAACCATCCAATCAGCATCGAGGAAATCTGGACATGCTTTTCTTAAAAAGTTTGGAGTTGTTCAAATCTCAAACAGACTTGCATTTATAGTAGTGAAATAGACTTTGCTGTGCGAGGTGCTTTTGTTCAATATTATTGATACCAGTAGGTCATAAAAGTGTTTCCTCCTAAAATTTTTCTCATTTTTGTAGGTTTTTAGGTCAATTAACAACTTGACGCAAATTAGGGCATGTGTGAGATGTCTCTGGTGTGCAGTTTGCGTGATGCTAATTGGTGGTCATAATCTTGTTAGCTAAGTTATCTAAAATAAATAAATAAATAAATAAATAAATAAATAGATCTGGACACCACACATATCTTGGTTTATCAGCTATGTTTGCAGCAAGTGAAAAATACGTGTAAATTTGAAATTTCTTCTTCCAACCATCCCCTTAATTTGTTGTGTGTTCTGTTGAAGCAACAAACGCGATGAAGAAAAATGTGATGAGAATCCAAAGTCATAAAGGATGTACAAGTCCCACGTTACCATCGCTGAGCAATATTCCTGTAAATTTGTATCTGTGAGCTCTGGCTTGGCACTGCTGTGGTGTACATCTGCTCTGAACTGAGAAGTGAGGTTTACTCTCCTGCTCCAGCAGTGTGTGTGTGTGTGTGTGTGTGTGTGTGTGTGTACGTGTGTGTGTGTACGTGTGTGTGAGGAGCGTGTGGGTCCTGCTGAGTCACACGTTGAGGTAGGCAGGTGTGGAGCTTCCTTGCAGATGGATCTAGCAGACAGTGTGCCACAGAACACCCAACAGAACGAGGCCTCACCTTTCTCAGAATAATTGTTCGGTCCTTCACACACCTACACTCACACACATGCACACACCTACACACGCAGCACCAGGGGTGCCCTCGGAGACGCGCGGCAGAGCGTCCGTGTGTGTGTGTCAGGAGCTGGAGAACGAGCGAAGAGAATCACAAGATTTATCAGATGAAGAGCACTCGGGCAGGCTAGACATCTTACGCGAAGAGCAATTCAACTCAGCGGGCCACATTTTAGCTTTCCAGAGTAATTCGTGTAAAATTAGTAGTAATCAGAAAATTTCACAAAGGTGCTGTTTGAGCTACTCTTTCCTTTAACAGTTGCTCACTTACGTGTGGGTCGTTTTTGTGCCACCGAATTCCTTCTGAAGTAGCAGCAATTATTTCTTTGAACCTTTCTTGAACACTTCATGATACATGAAATACAGGTTTTTGTAGTAATTTTGTCCTAATTTTAAAACGATCTGTAGAACACACATTTTGCTATATAACTATATAGCTGAAGAAAGACATTTGTACAAAACCGGGTAGCTTTATTTTCTTCTAAGTCTGTGCCAAAAAAGGTTCATCACATGACAGATATATTTAGGTTTTACTGATTAAACAGCCATATCATATGCCAATTGTAATACCCTTTAATTAGTTAAACATACATAGATGTGTTTTGAAAGACTTATTATTATTATTATTATTATTATTATTATTATTAAAATCCACACAGAGTTACTTCATGTACAATCTAATACATCCCAAATTGACATTTTAACAACATAAGAGGGTACACAATTCCTGCAATATTTAGATTATTATTGATTCCTGAGTACAATTACAAATCAGCCCCAAATAAGCCTACGACAAGAAAATAGAAATGATATATCGAATATATAATGATCAATAACAATACTGTCAAGCGTGACCTGAGTGTACACACGCACATCATTATTCAGAGTTAAAATCCTGGATTTAGTTAAGAAGAATTTCAAAAACAAATTTCACATATATCTGCTGAGCATGATGCCTGTCCTCCTCATACCTTAACACAAATTTACAAAAGTGTTTTATGAAACAAAATAGATGATAAATGGCTATGCATGGCATTCACCTTGCTATCATTTACCAGTTCGCCGCTACAATATGATGTACGTAGATATGGAAATGTTGTGGACGTTTTACTGTCTGAAATGTGCATGCGTTAAGAAAAAAATATTTCTGAGAAGGAACATAAAGCAGAATTCATTTTAGCCAAAAACAGAAATATTCTTATGAGCTTTGCTTCTTACCACAGTATTTACCGTAAAGTGTAGAAATGTGGTATTGTGATAGACTGAATGTGTAGCCGTCTTAGAAGCTACAAAGTCAGTGAATGATATTATACATGCTGCAGGTGGTATAACTTTGGCAGCTTGGCTTGTTACGAGCTTCTTGTACAAAGAAGGTGACAATTCAGCAAACAATAATCATTTAGTGGACAAACTATTATATTATACAGTACAAAACGTTTCAACATAATATGCTTACTTTTCTGATTCGTATCAAAGTACATTTACGTGTAGATGTTTTTATAGTAAATCAGTGATATTTTCAAGATTTCTTCAACTTTTAAAAAAGTTTTTAATCCTCTCCCTCCCCCCATCGTTAATAAACGCTGAGGAAACAGCAGCGTAATCACAGGAGGACAATAAAATAGGGGTCATGTGGAGGTGGCTTCCTTCTGACAGCAGCTCATTTACATACACGCTCTCAGATCACTTCGGTCATGTGGGGGGAAAAAAGTATGTTAGCATCTTAAAAACTGTTATCGTGTATATATATATATATATATATATATATATATATATATATATATATATATATATATATATATATATATATATATATATAAAAGTAAGCAAAATTAAACAAGGGATGAACAATAGTGGCCTTGCCTCTGGCCAGCTGTGTACAGCTCAACGACTAGCAGTTTTTCTGCCTTCACATCTGGCAGGATTTCACTGTTACAGGCTAATAAAGTATATCAACACGCACCACTTCTATAATCTGCTCTGGTCTAGTCCAAGACTGTAAACAGAGTGAGAGGTTGCGCTGCTGTACCTAATCTGGGTCTTATCGAGGACTTTGGTTCCAAGCGACATGAAAGCCACTACACAATACACCATATAGCAGACACTACTGGCATTTCCATTCAACTGTTTCTTGTGTGGCACCAAAAAAAAAAAAAAAAAAGCTTAATATCACTTGACTGAGATGGAAAAGTTACTCGGTACATAAAGAGAAGTGATACGTAGAAGATAAGTAGCATGTTCTAAATGAGTGTTTGGCTGATGATCTTTTCATTACATTTGTTTTTTTTTTCCCCCCCCCTGAATATTCCCACAATGTTTATGAAGATTTTGTTTTGTCATATTTTAGGAAATACACTTACATTATTCTACCACTGTTGGATGGCAACCAGTAACAGGCATCATACACACATGATGTGTCCCAGGCTGAACTTGCTAAGGTCAGCACAGCAGCGGTGTAGTAAGAAAAAGTGCAGACTCAGTGCTGCTTGCATACTGCCAAGACCCCCACCATTATCAACATCCCACACCCTGACGCCCACTTATCTGCAACACACAGAAGAGCCAAGAACAGCTGGTGCAGAGAGAGGCCCAGTGAACATGTTCTGCAAGCGGTGTGCTCTGGCCTTTTTAGAAGGCTAGTGAGATGCTCAGATCACAGAGAGCAGCTACATCCTGCACACTGTACACAAGGCCAAATTATGGCATTTAGGTACCTGTCTCAAGCTAGTAGGTTGTGTTTAGAGTTCCGCTTCACAGTATCTTTGTTTCACAATCATACATGATAGAGGTAGCACATGGCTCTGGTAGTAGTTGATATGCTACATTGAATGTGACTGTATGGTGTTTGCAGTTAACTCTTCCTTAATGTCCAGGAGATCCTGGTTTCTTTATATAAATGGCAACACAAAACTATATATAATAACAACAAAGAAAACTGAATTCATTCAGAATTTCACTTGAATTATATATGCCAACATTCTCACAGAACTAATTTTTCCTTCCTTCATTCATTCATTCATTCATTCATATTCAGTAACCGCTTCATCCTGGTCAGGCTCGTGGTGGACCCGAAGCCTATACCAGGAACACGAGGTGCAAGACAGGAATACACCCTAGATGGGACACCAGTCTATCACAAGGCATCATGCATACACATATTTACATGCTCATCCACACTTAGGGGTAATTTATTGTAGCCAATCCGCATACCTGCATGTTTTGGGGGGTTTGGGGAGGTTGGAGGAAACCAGAGAACAGGAAGGAAAGCCACATGGAGAACATGTGTCCTGTACTAATTTGCAAGTGTATGTCTGAGTCTATAAACTTTTACAAATTATACTTACAGATATAACCTCTATAAAAGTCTCCATACATAGGGGAAATGAACACTTTTTAGCAAAATGTCTTCCGACATTCTTCATACTTAGTTTATATATATATATATATATACAGTGCCCTACACTAATACTGGCAATATAAATATGAGCAAAGAAGGCTGTGAAAATTTGTCTTTATTTTTTAACCTTTTGATCTTTTGTTAAAAAAAATTCACAAAAATACTCTGCTCTCATGGATATCAAACAATACAGGTTTATCAAAAAAAAAATCTTTGTTAAATATACTGTAGGTGTGCAACAATTATTGGCACCCCTATGAATTCATATGAGAAAAATATATTTGAAGTATATTCCCATTGATATTTTACATTTTTTTTAGTATACCTGGGTGAATAGGAACAGGAAATTGGTCAACCATAACTTCCTGTTTCACAGGGATATAAATATGAGGTAACACATAGGCCAAATTACCTTAGTCATTCACAACAATGGGTAAGACCAAGGAATATAGATGTGATGTGCGGCAAAAGGTTGTTGAGCTTCACAAAGTGGCTATAAGAAAATAGCACAAGCATTGAAAATCAGGGCAATAATTAAGAAGTTCCAGTCAACCTGGAATTGGATGTGTGTCTATATCGTCTCATCGCACTGTGAGGATGGTTCGAGTGGCCAAAAAATCTCCAAGGATCATAGCTGGAGAATTGCAGAGGTTAGTTGCGACTTGGGGTCAGAAAGTCTCCAAAACTATAATCCGAAGTCACCTACATCACCACAAGTTGTTTGGAAGGGTTTCAAGAAAAAAGCCTCTACTCTCATCCAAAAACAAACTCAAGCGTCTTCAGTTTTCCAGACACTACTGGAACTTCAAATGGGATCGGGTTCTATGTTCAGATGAAACCAAAATAGAGCTTTTAGCAATAAACACCAGAGGTGGTTTTGGCACACAGAGAGGTAGCCATATGGAAAAGTACCTCATGCCCACGGTTAAATATGGTGGTGGCTCTTTAATCTTTTGGGGCTGTTTTTCTGCCAGAGGACCTGGACATTTTGTTAGGATACATGGCATCATGGACTCTATCAAATATTAACAGATATTAAATGAAAACCTGACTGCCATCTCAGTCCCCTGACTTGAAACACATAGAAAACCTGTGGGGTGAACTGAAGAGGAGAGTCCACCAGAATGGACCTTGAAATTTGAAGGATCTAGAGAGATTCTGTATGGAGGAATGGTCTCAGATCCCTTGCCACGTATTCTCCAACCTCATCAGGCATTATAGAAGACTCAGAGCTGTTATCTTGGCAAAGGGAGGTAGCATTAAAAAAGTATTGACTAAAAGGGCTAAAATTGACTAAAAATAATTGTTGCACACCTATATTTAAAAATTTTTTTTTTTGATAAAGCTGTGTTTTGTTTGCAATTGTTTGATATCCATGAGAGCAGAGTATTCATGTGAATTTTTTGAACAAAAGATCAAAAGGTTAAACAATAAAGATAATTTTTCACAGCCTTCTATGCTCATATTTACCATGGGTGCCAATATTAGTGGAGGGCACTGTATATATACAGCATATATATATATATATATATATATATATATATATATATATATATATATATATATATATATATATATATATATATATTTTTCAATTCAATTCAATTCAATTTTATTTGTATAGCACTTTTAACAATGGACATTGTCCCAAAGCAGCTTTACAGAAATATATAAACTCAGGATATAGATTTTAAATGTACGAATTTATCCCCAATGAGCCAATGAGCAAGCCAGAGGCGACGGTGGCAAGGAAAAACTCCCTGAGACGATATGAGGAAGAAACCTTGAGAGGAACCAGACTCAAAAGGGAACCCATCCTCATCTGGGTGACACGGATAGTGCGATTATAAATAAATAAATCCCTTCTATAAATGTGCTAATACTACATGGTCAAATAGTGCAGTTGTGTAACCAGGAAAATTCATTACAGTTTTTACATGAAGACTGTTTTGTTGAACTTCTCCACTGTATACTCCTTTAAGAACACCTTTGACAAAAGAAGAACGTATTGAAATCATTCTCATGGCTGGATCGGGAAGCTGTCGCAAGGTTGCGATGGACTTTAACAGGAAACGTGGCAAACACATCACACACACGACACTGCTGCCCAACTTATTAACATAATTCAAAAAAACTGGAAGAGTTGCAGACCAACCGAGAAGTGGACGTCCATGAACATCCACCGACGAAGACACAACCAACACAGTGCTGGCAAACATAGTCCCCAGTGTACAGAGACTTTTGAGACATCATATATTATAATATTCATAGTGCTGTTTGTGCATTTGTGTGTATACATCCTTTGTGTATTTCTTGTGTATGTGTGGGACATGACACTCATCTGTCACATCTACTCCCCCCACCCAAATCCAAACCCAAATTCCTTTCCTCAAAAGGAATCGAATGTTCTATCTACGCCCATGAGTGTCCCATAGACTTTCTGAGGGCTTTTGTATATTTGTCTGTGTACGAGTGAGAACGATTGAGGGGGACATTGGCCTATGGCTCTCACTCGTCCCCAACCCCCCATACACAGACATTTAAGTTGGAGATTGCATCTTCTTTTGTTCGGGGACGCAGGGTGGATGGGATTACCCCCATCCCTGGTATAAACCCCCCACCCAAAAAAAAAAAAAAAACGCCACTGCATTGTGTAAGGGCTGAGGCCGCTTGTTGCTCGCCTTCTGGCTGTGTGCGCTCCCCGCTCCACAATGGCTGCCTTTTTAAATCCAACAGACTCTCGACAGAAAGACGTCCTCTTAGCTGTCTGTTTTTCTCACCTTTTATCCATTGTGTCCTCGTTCTTTCTTTTCATTCTCACATTCTTCATTTCCTTGACTCTTTCACTCAGGACACTCCTAATAAAAAGCCCTCAAATTCTAAGTTTAACTGCTGCCTTTGGTCTCTTCAGTTCTTACAGAGTGTAAGCAGAGAGCTCGTTTAGTCTCACCTAACTCTCAACCTTGCATTAATTGAACGTCCTCAATATAGTGTCACCTGCTGTCAGATACATAAGCAACCATGCACACTTTTGTATTTATTTCCTCTCTCTAGTCACGGTAGAGCTGTAAGCAGATAAAAGGCCGCTGAGACAGAGATGGCTGCAGTGTTCACTGGTCCTGAGTGTCAGAAGAGTTCATCGTACCTCAGGGAAACAGGCCATGGTGGCCTGGCATGCAGCACATCCAAACTTCAGCTCTGCAGCTCCAGACACAGGCCCAGGCTGCTCCCACACTTAACATGTTGAGCTCACTACCCTTCGGCATGGCCAAATGTTTCTGCAGCTGCCCTTTTGTCCCTGCTCCTTGAGTAAACAAAGGACAGATACAAATTAATGACCTAAATTCATAGTGTGCAGAACAACCATGAGTCAGTACGACCCAGACAGACAAATGAATATCAACGATCTCTAATCATATACATTATTTTAAGGCAAAATTTACATTCACAACCTTTTACCAAAGTCACGCATAATTTAGTATTACACATTGTTGCGTTTTTTTTTTTTTTTTTTTAGAGGAATGTACCAACTTACTGAAGATTCCTATCAGTACAGGTGGCTGCTTTATGTTTTAAGAATATAGAAATTTGGTTAGATGTTTCTGCTTAAAATATTCGTTGATGAAACACCTGAGCAGCACTGCACGGGACAGTGTGAACTGATTCACGCAATTCTTATCGACCTGGGGAGAAAAACTTATCATCATCATCATCATTATTATTATCTTATTATCAACAATGTCTTTTGAAATGGAACAATGAAAAATTGAAAACACTAAAATATATGAAAAGTTGTTATTAAAATGAAGTTCCAATTTAATAGAAATGTTTAGACCTATTTAGGTGTGGAACCCTGAGTACTCCGTAATCCTACTCCTACACATTCCTTCATTAATTAAAATGGTTTAAATATAATATGCTTATTTCATTTGGTGTAAAACATGCGATTGAAATATTGATAAACGGCTTTTTAAAATAACATCTTATCTTTATATGATCTTAAAAATCTTGGTAATACGATTCAGGAAACGATGTGAATCTCCACCGTGTTCAGGGAGGAAAACAATGGAGTCTACACACATCCTTGCAGTTGGAAGCGGAACTGCATATATAACATTTAAAAACGTTCAACTGATTTGAAGATGGTGTGTGTGTGTGTGTGTGTGTGTGTGTATGTGTGTGTGTGTATAGGGAGGGGGAGCTTAGAGCTCAAGGCCATCTGTGGCAGAAGCCTGTTGAGTAACGCTCTATGCCTTAAATGTGGTCAATATTTAGAGTATTTATAAGGCCAGGTTTGCCGAGCAGGAAGACAATAGATCATTCGGATTTGTTTTGCTGGAAAACTGTACTTGAGGAGTTTTGGCAGCAGGTTAGGAGTGTGCGTGCGTCTGAGGGGACAAGAGGAGGGGCTGCTTTTCATCAAGCTGCTGCACATTTTCCCTGGTCCAGCCCACAGCTTTGCTGGAGCACCAGCCAGATATTAAAGCAGTAAATACATAAATGCGCACACACACACACACACACACACATCCGGACAGTACCCAATTCAGAGACCTCACGCACTGGAAAACATGTTTTCACCCACTCAACATCTACAGTAAATACGATTATTCAACTGAAGGCAAAAACACTGCCTTGACAGTGTATAAATCATGATTTCTTCTGGCAGCTCCAAAGGCAAGAAACAACACTTCTCACAAATGAATGAAGGTACTTATAATTTATTGCAGTTTGCACACAATTTAAAAATTTCACCAACAGCACACCAAAAAGTACAAAACTAAACAGCCTCATAATTTACTTCCCTTGAGAAAATGAAACATACTATGATTGTCAAAGCTAACTGTCTAACTCCATAAAAAGAACAATGTGAACATACCAAAATCTCAAAAGGGAAGCAAATACATGTGAAGTCAATCTGCCTCTTTTCTCAGAACGCGATTGTCCTTTTTTTTTTCTTTTTTTTTTTTTTCTTGACATAACTTTATTTTTATTCTCTCCCGCCTCCTACACACTCGGTTTAAATTTTGTTGTTCTTCTTCACACTGGCTGTTTCCAGTTTTCAAGTAAACTAAAGGTTCATCTGTTTTGTGGACATGCTTCATACTCCATTTCACAGCTTCATTGCCAGTGAACAGAAGTGAAATAAAAATACATCCAGTAACTTGCCAGTTCCAGTTCTCCCGCTCTGAGCATCAGTAGGCTGTTAACAGTAGTTTAAGGCGGTCAAGTACGATAGTAGAAGCCAGCATAAAACAAAAGCAGGAAAAAAAAAAAAAAAAAAAAAAAACTCTCAGGAAAACATCCCCCCCAAATCCCACAGTTGATAAATTTATTTTCTTTCACATTTTAGAGTGCAAAAGGTAAAAGTACCACCGTGCAAAACGGCACGAGGAGCGCACGCTATTGGCAAACATCAACCCTTTTCTCTAGCTGTTGCACCAACCTATTGTATACTGGGAAGCTCAGGGCCCTTGAGGCCATGGAGGCACGCGAGCTCTCCACTCTTGTCCTCTCTTCTTCTTCTTCTTCTCACTCAAACTTCACTCCTGCTCAAGTGTTAGTGTCCGAGGCTTGAACAGCACTTTTCCAAATTTAGCTTTTTCCATTTCATTTTTTTTTTTGTCTTTTCGTTTTTTTTTGTTTTTTTTTTTTAAACTAACAAATAATTTCTTGAGCTTTTTGTTCAATTTTTCCACATTCAGTAAGAAAATGACAGCTGATGTTAATTTATACAAAACCAAAAAACGAAAGAAAGAAAGAAATATATTCTCAAAAATCACATACACAAAAGTTGAAGGGGGGGGGAAAAATAAAAAATAAAAAAAAATAAAAGATTCAATCTACAGCAGTGTAACTATTTTATTCTTCAATAATCTAGCATTTATAGCTCTGGTATTTATGCAATAATGTCAATTTGATCAAGAGTTAAAATCTTAAAGGCATCTTTTTCAGCATCTAATTTCGTTTTTAAAGGTGCAACCAAGCATGGCAAACATTTTCTCCTGTTAAATAGGAACTATACAAACACACACACACACACACACACACTCATGCACACACACACACACACACACACACACACAGCGCTCGGAGCTTTATGCTGTTTGCTGATTCTTCAGTGTTCGCCATACACAGTAGATCTGCTGAGCCCATCTTTACAGGAACTGACACGCTGTCATATGGGTTTTCATGGCAACTGAATCTTCGTGGCCACAGAATTTGATGCAAGTGCCAAACGAACAGATAAATAAATAAATTACAAACAAACAAAACAAACAAAAAAAAAAAAAAAAAAGGCGACACTTTTTTAAATGCTAACAGCGAGTAAACATGACACGGAGACAGCAGTTGGAGACCAGCAGTGGAGAACAGCAGTGTGTGAGGAGGTGCTAAGCAGGAGCGGCACTAGCTTTGGAAAAGATGTTCAGAGAGATGAAGCCTCTGCTGACACCCAGCTCCATGCTACACACTCGAGATCGGTTGGCCAGAGACATACTGCAGCCTAACATCAGTGCATTAACACAATCTTCACAGCCCAATAGAACATCTTAACAGGAGTCACTCTCTAGTGAGAGTTTATATAATAAAAAAAAAAAAAAGAAGAAAAAGAAAAAAAAAAGAAAGAAAAAAATAATAAAAATAAAAGACTACTTAGGAAGCAAATGAGTTAATTAAAAATACACTTTCCAATGCAAAACAACAACAGAAATAAGAGTTAAATAAAATTCATGCAATTTCTACAGCTGTAATATTAAGGTAAATATATAATATATATATATATAGATAGATATTTTTTTTTCATTTAAACAGACGGGTGCCCTGACTGTAATGACTCTGTCTATTACAGTGTACAGCAATACAGCAATTCACATCTTCTTAAATATACAGGTTGGACATCATGCAACAACAGATCCCAAGTTGTTTTTTTTTTTTGGAAAACAAACCAAATCATTTCTTAAGACACTACAGAAATCTCTAGAAATGCAGCAAATGAAAACCCATTCTCAGCAGAAAACAAGAGTTGAGGGTCTGCAACTAAATTAGACATCAACTCATCAGCCCAATCGTTAAATGATATAAAAACGTGTCAGTTGATATGAAAAAAGGAGGCTGTACATTGCATGAGTGCCTTTTGTCTTCTATCAGTCAGGTTTCCTATCACAAGTCCAAAACAAAAAAAACAAAAAAAAAGAAGAAGAAGAAAAAAAAAGAAAGAAAGAAAAAAAAAAAGTACAAGAGCCTAAATAACACAAGCTTGGAGCTTTTTCAAGCAAATATCCACATCCTCGCAGGATTTAAAGGACTTACTTGTTAACATACTGTGTTTGCGTGCATGGACACACACAATCTCACACACACACACACACACACACACACACCCACCCCAGTATGAGATTTGCAAAATAAACGTATAGTAGTAGTAGTAGTAGTGCACAATATATACACACACTCATAAATGAGCTTTATGTGTACAGGTCAATATAGGATCGTAGTACCCGTTTAGTGTAATGTTTATCAGTTTTGAACTTCCTCAGTGTATTACCTGAAATCTTCATATGCGTTCTCATGGCATGGATGTTAAATAAAATCAAGGAGTGTACAAGTGTACGTATATATACACCGTCAAATCTAGATTTGCACATTTTATGTTAAAGGTAACAGCTGTAGCCATCACCTATGTTTAATAAAAGAAAATGGAAAAAAACAAAACAAAACAAACAAAAAAAAAAAAAAACAAACAAAAAAAAACCCCAACACGGCACAACTAAATTGACCAGAAAATAAAAATCAGTAGTAACATTTTCATGTGCTAGTAAAGTGCAATTTAATGAGATAAGCAATGTATTTATAAGAAACATGACTGATGCAGACCTTTCAACCATCTCCCTGCCTCCCTACTTCCTTACCTCTCTGCCTCTCTTGCTCGCTCTGTCTTAACCTAAAAAGCAGTTTCGTTTGTTTATTCGTTTGCTTTCATTTCCACAGTTCTTGCGAGCTATCCTCGAGTGGCCAGTCTCGGAGAGTGGGAAGGCTGAGCGCTTCGCTCTTCACTGAGAGCGAGTTGACGAGTTCGCAGTGGAACTTGCGAATGTGACGGTACAGGTCTCCGGACTGCGTGAAGCGCCGCTCGCACCACTTGCAGGCGTGTGGCTTCTCGCGCGTGTGCACCACGGCGTGCCGGCTCAGGTTGTGAGAGTATTGGAAGCTCTTGCCGCATGTGGTGCACGTGTAGGGCTTCTCGCCCGAGTGTGTCCGCTCATGCCGCTTCAGCGTGTACATGCATGAGAACGTCTTGCCACAGATGGAGCATGTGGGCACGTTGACGTCGCCAGTAGTGGGTTTAGTGCGTGCACCTTCCTGCTCGCGGAAGTGCGTGCTCAAGTGGATCTGCAGCACGTGCGGACTCGGGAACACCTTGTTGCACAGGGGGCACATGAAGATCTGCGCGTGCGCCGCACCCAACATGCCCGACACGTAGGGCAGCAGTGGGCTCTCCTGTGCTCGTTCGGTCTCACCGCCTAGCACCTCGCCATCTCCCTCGTCCTTGCGGTCACGCTCCAGAGAGGCCTCTCGCAGTGCTGTCAGGTGGGCCTCCAGGCCGAGTCCTAGCCGCTGGACACTGTGTCCATTGTGCACAACGTGCATGCCGTTAGCATTTGGCGTCTCCTCCTTCAAGCCGCTGTGTTCCATCTCATACTCAGTGCTGGGCAGCTCATCGTCATCTGAGCCCGTGTCTTTCTCCACCTTCACCTGCACCAGAGCGCTGTGTAGACTGTCTGGAGTCGCCGAGCCGCACAAATACGGGTTCCTGGCTTCGGCTGGAGTGGCGCTCATGCTTGATTTTACAGACAGGTCGAGTGCGCAGTCACCAGTTGGGCAGAGTGAACCTGTAGAGCTGCTGGGACTCGCAGCGGCGGCGGCAGGCGACTTGCCATGTGCCTCGGCCTCTCCGGGGCTGGCCGTGCGCTCCGATGCCAGGCGTGCCCATATCCTGGCCGGCTCTGGCGCGCACTGGTTGTCCCTCTTGCTCTCGTCCTCATCGTCGTCGCTGGCCAGCAGGTTGGCGCTGCCGCCCTCCGAGAGGCTCTCAGCCCGGTCCGAGCAGCTGGAGGCGTCCTCCTCGCGCCGGGTGCTGTCCGCCTCGGCCGTGGCCTTGTGTTTCAGCTTCTTTTTGCACACCTTGACGATGTCATACATATGCAGATAGCTGGCGGCAGCCAGTACGTCCTCCACGGGCAGGGACTTGAATTGCAGCTTGCCCTCGTACATAAACTCGAGGAGCAGTGCGAACGCTGGCGCCGTTACAATGTCACTGTTTAGATGCACCACGTCCCGCTTGTCCAGCTGGTCCTTGTAGAAGAGATGGAAGTACATGCTGCACGAGGCCAGCACGGCACGGTGGGCGCGGAACTGGGCATCGCCCACCAGGACGGTGGAGTCGCACAGGAAGCCCTGATGCCTCTGCTCGCTCAGACACTGTAGTAAATGTCTGCTGTGGTCCGGAAACTCCATGCTGTCTTCATAACCTGCAACAGACCGCACATATTAGAGAGGCCCTGGCAGAACAACAATTGTTTTGTTTGCAGCCCTGTGTGGAACTTCTCTTTTTTCCCCCCACCCGTTCTCTCTCTCTCTCTCTCTCTCTCTCTCTCGCTCTCTCCCCATGCACATATTCACTGGCTCTCACACACACTCTAATTCTCTCTCCCTCCCCTCCCTCCCTCCCTCCCTGTGGGAACACTAGAAAAATGTTCACTGCAGAGCCGATATAAAAGGATTACAAAGATTCAAGTTTTTTTTATTATTTTTTTATTTTTTAAAAATCACAATATCTGCTATCCTCATTTTTCTTTTCAATCCTCTTTTTACTAGGAATATCTGGTGGTGTGCTACCCATCTAGGAAATAATTGCATTGTATGTCAGTAATAAATATAAAGGCTGAAAAAAAGACTGCACATTAATTTTTTTTGCCATTTTTAGAACATCTGTAAAGTTTTACATCTATTCTGGCAAATAGGCTTTTATTTTACACTCCCAAGTATAACTTCAAATGGAAAGTCCAGAATTTATTGGTAAAACAAATAAAATAGAATAGAAAAAAGTGTATAAGTAAAACAATTACATTTGAAAAGAAAAATAACAAAATTATATTAAAATGCAATCAGTGTAGCTGTGAGTGTCTCTTGATAATAAACCGAAGTCCTGATGCTACAGATTCCTGTTTGCGAGTAATTTCACCTTTTGTGCTCCTGGAGTAGTTATTTTTAATAACCCACTTTGGCCAGGATGGTGCGTTTAGGTAACCGGCTTGCAGGTACACAAACAGCTCAACGATGCAGTCACACTGCAGCAAGAATGCTAAGTACTATGATCTTTAAGGCTTCGCTAAGTGAAGTCTCAGAACATCAGGGCAACTTTCATTAAAGCGCTAACCAGCGGCCACCAAAACGAAATCAAAGACAGACCTTCCCAAAAAAAAGAAAAAAGAAAAAGAAAAAACAACCACATGAGCACACTGACAATCCAAGAGTAAAATTGTTTTAAAATACCAATAGACCCAGATATAAAGAAGAACAATAATTCACACCTGTTACCCGTGGAGACTGCTCCCTTCTCAAAAAATGCATCATGGGCACCATGTTCAACCAGCGAGCATAAATAAACTCATTTGAATCTTCATTTAAATCTGATTGGGATACCAAGCCAACCCCCCCCTTAAACAACGCTCAGACCTTCGTTAATGAGGGGCTTTGGTGGGGAGGACTTGGGACAGCCAACCCCAAGCCAACCCCTCCTCCTTTTCTATCTCCTCCCCAAATCTTTGGAGAAATGGAACATCCTCCCCAAAGAAGAAGCCCGAAGCAGATTTACAATACAATCACTTTAAGTGCCCTGTAGTCTACATCAATCCTAATCCTTAAGATGGCTAAAAATAAAGATTGTAGGACAGCTCGCAAGGTAGCAACGATCAAATTAGGAGGCTCCGAGGACAGAGAGGGACGGAGAAGGAGGCTTATAAACATCTGATCCAGCTGACTGAGGCCATATGGCAGCTGCTGCCCAGATAAAGAGATTAAGACTAGGAGGAGTGCGATTACAGCTGTCTAGCCAATTCAGGCAGCTCAAATCTGCAAGTTCTAAATTAGTCACTACCAACAGGAAAAAAAAATGCTGTAGACTAGCTGAAGGAGTCATTTCTCATTTTTAATAATGGATTTTTTTGTAAAGAAAAAAACAAAAATCAAAACAGAGCATTTTCATATTGCTCAACTGTTTTATGAGATTAACATTTCAGTTCGCCATAGAATTTCACTTTCTTCATTTTACAAAACAAAAAAAACCCCAAACTGTCACGCTTCAAATTGCCAACTGGAAATGTAAAAAAAACAAAATAATAAATTAACAATATTCATTTTAAATTGACTAAACTGTATTAATAAATGGAAAAAAACCCAACAACCTTGTATTAAGCAGACATATTTACAATTCACTAAACTTTCTTAATTTCTTTAAACTTCACACAAACAACAAGCGACGATCGCACAACTGTTACAACCAATCTACTGCTCCCCATTCATAGCAAAGCAAGTGAAACCAAAGCTAGCGGCAAAACAAGCAGCTTAATGAAAAGCTTGCTCGGTAACATTGTCCCGACAACAAGGAGCGTCACTTGTCCCCTGCCTGGTTACACTACACTGCTGCAAAATCCTTCACTTCCCATTTCACCCGGCTTACATGCATCTGACTGATAACACATGGAAAGAGACAAAAAAGAGAGGGAGAGAGAGAGAGAGAGAGAGAGTTAAGGAAAGGCCAGCAAGCTCTCTGTTCAGAAGCCACAGACCCCCTGGTACAGTACCTGCGGTTCGCATCAACTTGATTAAGTCCACTGTTGTGGTAGTGCCTGCTGTAGCTCCCTTCTCAAAATCAATGAAGGGCTAGTAGGAGGAGGAGGACAGAAAGACAGAGAGAGAGCGAGAGAGAGAGAGACAGAGAGAGAGAGAGAGAGAGCGAGAGAGAGGGGGAGAGAGAGAGAGCTGAAAAAAAATTCAAACTGCGAGGGACAGATGCAAAGTGGAGGAGATGTTGGAGGGGAACGCGATGCCTCCTCCTGCACACAGATCCGCACACACACTAACTCGCAGTCTGTGCGGCAGAAGAAAAGACTGGGGGATGGCAGCCTGTCAGCTGCTCTGACATCATGTTCAGATGGAAATGCTACCTCCAGCTGTGCTCCTTTTAGTGCCATATGCTACTCCTCTACACTCTTGCCACCAGCCTCTCCTTTATACAACTTTGTTTCTCTTTCTCTCCCTTTAAAAAGGCGAAGGAGGGGTGTGTGTGGGGGGAAAAGGAACTGTTGAGAGGTGATTCTGTGGAAAACCGGCCAACTCCCCCCATCCCCCCCACCTCACTTGTAATCTCCCGGCAAAGGCGAACTTTAGAAAATAGGTCTGTGTGAAAGCCGACACTTTTTTTCTAACCTAGTTTCCTGCACAGAGAATTTAAATACCCTCAAGTTTTTTTTTCTTTTCCCCTCGCTCTCTCTCTCTCTCTCACTCTCACTGCTCTCCTTCCAGTAACCATAAACAAAGGCCGGCACAGTGCATTTGCAAATGACAGATCCACGCAGCTGATATTGTTTTCAACTTCTTCATGGTTCACCGGCCACACCATTACTGTCATTCATTCTCCTCACCCTCTGGACGACTCGCTGAGGAGGGGAAAATGAAATAATGGACAAAGGGAACGATCCTATAGACCTCATGAACAGGGCTTTAACAAAAAGCTTCTTTAATGGGACGACTTAAGGCTTAGTTTAACTCCATGTTTTTACCCTTAATCACTTATGTCCTCCTTCAAATAGTAAAAAAAAAAAAAATAATAATAATAATAAATCACTGTATCACCCAAAATTAAACAAACTGGTTACCTACAGTTTAGCTTTAAAAACAACAACAACAACAACTACTACTACTACTAGAGGGCTTATTTATACAGTTAGGAAACACCTTGCAGTGTTTCCCTACTTATATTTATAAAAAATAAATAAACAAACAAACAAACGAAAACCACACAACTGCAGTGAGGGCTGTGTAGTTTGGAAGTGTCATCTAAATAATTATCTGGTAACATGTGCCAGGTTTTTAGGAAATACATAATAAGAACAGCCAAGCAGACTCTTCATGGCTTGCTGCACCTGCCTGACTCCTGTTTCAACTCACAACATGGAGAAATCCCACTTTACAACTCAGCATTACTTCACAAGTAACTGATTATTCGTATCAGCCATCACTCAAACGCACTACTGAAATATAATAACGAATGTGTGTGTGGGTGTTTGTATATAATGTAGCGCTGTTTGGTCTATTTAAAGCGCTTAAAACGAAGCAGCTCACAGCTGTGTGAGGTTTGACTGGACAGCATGCCAGAGTAAAAACTTGTCTATAACATGCCAAACAAATGCGTCAACAAGACAGTCGTGCTAACTTATCACCGTGGCTAAACTTGAAAAAAAAGGGGGGGAAACGATTAACATCCTTTTTTTTAATTGGTTGAACATTTGGATATTTTTATAGTAGCGCATTCGGTGGCGGTATTTAGGCTACTTCTCAGGAAAATATAAGCCGAATGCCTTGTTACTTCAGGCTACACAGAGGTGTTGAGTGTACATACACCTTAACAACACCACCGTGTGTGTGTGTGTGTCCTAACACCGAGAACTGAGGGAAAGCTAGCTCGGAGCTAACACAGAAAAAGTAAGGCAGCTACCTGCACTGTTACATTTCCACACCAGGCCTGGATTGAGCAGGCGCTCGCGCTCAGGCTACTCGCTCGCGCTCTCTCTCTCTCTCTCTCCACTAACTGTTTTTCTGCCGAAGCACAACAGCAGCCAGGAAAAAGAAGCTCGCGACTTTTCGCATAACAAATCCAGCCCTCGGAGCCACACTCAACCCCGCTTTTCATCTCCTCAAAGAGCGCCTCGTATTAAAAAATAAAAAAATAAAAAATAAAAGGCACTTACAGACAAGCGAGCTCCGACGACTTCCCACTTCCTCTGGCCAAATACTCGGCGGCGGAAAAAAAGAGAGAGAGAGAGAGAGAAAGAGAGAGAGAGAGAAGTGAATTGACTTTCAGCAGCTTTCCATATCCGCCGCGCTGCAGGAAACACGGAGCGGAGCGGAGCGCAGAGACAGGAGCAGGAGCTGCGGCGGCCAGATGTTTCCGAGCTGTTGCTACTCAACTCTCCGGGAAAAAGGAAAACGGGGAAGCGCTCGTGACTGGCGGCGTCCGAGGCCAATAGAGGAGGCGAGGAGAAACGCCGAGGCGAATTGGAAGCATCCGCCGAGTGGGAAAGAGGGAGGGATGTGTTTGTCTCCTCGGCGTAGGTTGACACCGGGTAACAGTGAGAAAGCAGAAAAAAAAAAAAAAAAGACCAAGCGGACTGGTTTCCTAGAAGAGAGTGGCGCAGAGAGAGAAAGAGAGAGCGCGCGCCTGGGCTCCTGGGTAATGTAGTCACGCGCACAACGGCCACAAAGAACAGGTGCGTTATCCGGTTTCCGCCCGCCCTCTCACAGGTCACATGACTAAAACATCTCTTGAACGTCTCCTGAGCAGATCACCAGCACAGCAGACAGGAGACAGCAGTACGCCACTGTTACAGAGTACAGTACCATGTGCTGTGGTGGGCACGAGGATGACAGGATTTAGTTCACTGTATTATGTGAATATTAGCCAACACAACGGGGAATATTTAGAAAATATAAAAGAACAACCAAGAACGTGCTTATATATGTCTGTAAAAAAGGACATCGGAAATATATTATCCGAAAACCTGTGTATTAGCTAGCTTGGAGTAGCTTTGAGATACACATTAGTACTTTAAGATAATGTAATATTAATACAATCTCTGATAATAAATTGTAAAAAAAAAAAAAAAAAAAAAAAACTTGACATGAGAAGTGGTTCAGGCACGTGACAATGTAAATGAAGTAATCTAATTTCATTATATTGACCGATTGATTGAAAAAAACATTTGGGGGGAACTATTATGAACAAATACAAAATAATGCAATCTCACTTTAGTTGTATTGATTGATTTATTTATGGATTAAAAACATGGAAGTAACTAATATGGACAAATAAAAATGTATTCTAATTGTACTTTTATTGATCGATTGATTCAGTCATTCATTGAAAAAATATGGGAGTAACTACTATAGACAAATGTGTGAGTGCATAAATACATATAAATAATAAGAATATTCTTGTTAATAAACATTTTTCATATTTTGGAGAAAGTGTAAATCATTTGGAGTATTAAGTACAACTGTGGAAAGAAATATGATATCTGTACAGCACTTTTTGGGAATATTATTGTAATAATTGTAATTTAAAAAAAAATTGGGTAATATGGTTATTCAGAACAACTGTAGCATGTAAGATCTATATAGTACATTATAATTCTTTCTTGCTTTCTTTCTTTCTTTCTTTCTTTCTTTCTTTCTTTCTTTCTTTCTTGCTTTCTTTCTTTCTTGCTTGCTTGCTTGACTGGATAAATTGATTGTTCAGTCCAACCGTGGAAAGTATGATGGTTCTTTACATCAGATGCTTGATTTGCTAAATCAATGAAGTCAGTGATTTCATTTGCTTTTGAAATTACTCTTTGTGAAATTATTCAAATAAGTATTACTGATATAATGAATAAAACATGTTAAATAGCTATTAGTAAATTAAGCAAAAAGTATTTCCCCCCATGTTCTATCATAGACTGTCATAGCCCTGGTGATAACTGAAGTAAATAACATTACAAGCACAACTAAATTGAAAAATCCAGTCCAGACACATGTGCCAGTACAGATCATAGCATAACAATTGACTTGTCTAGAGTCGAGTGCGTCCTGCGGTGCTGAGGCTGTAGAGTCGGTGTGGTGCGCTGTAGGGAGTGCATAATCAGGTGAGTGCAGAGGCCCCACAGATGTGTGAAGCCAAGTTCACTCAGGGCCTGATGAATACACTCACTTGTTCCTGAGAGCTGGCTGTGAAAACCCAGCCCGCCCTCCGCCGTCATGGTCCCACACTCAATGTGCCTCTTTCGCCCCAGTAAATTAATTGGCGTTACTAATACATTTCAAAACAAACCACTGTCCTCCCAGGTCTGGAATCTTGACCTAACACCATTATTATTTAATGCTGAGCGCGGCCTCCTCATTAAGCTGATGTGGTGAAGGTTTCATTGCGTGAGCTTCTACATGTGGGGGACGGTTTAAAGCTCTCAGCATTCCTTCTATTGTTGTCGCAGTGCCACCCAACAATCTGCTCCTTGTTTGGTCAAGGAGTGTTGTGAATTATCATCATTCAGCAACATTCACATCATGCCTCAATAGAACTGCATGTGTGAGAATGGATCAAACTCAAGCTAATAAGCCTGCTGTTTGCTTAAATACATATTGGCATACCATCATTAAAGCTGTGATTTCTTTAAAATGTTGTGTACAGCAAATGATTCTGTTAATTTGATCAGTGGGGTAAATTTTTTTTTTTTTTGCCTGTAAAGACCTATAAAGAACCATGAAGGCATAACGCTACTCTCTGTCTAAACCCGAACTCGGAATATTACCTTTTTATTACAGCTTGGACCTCAGCCACATTATGCAGTTCAGCACACTGTTAGGGTAAACATATTATAACCTAAAATATTTAATTTTATTGATTAAGATGCTTGAACCCGTTCCCTTGTGGCTTAGAATGCAAGCCACTGCCAATGTTTCACCACCTGAGGAAACATTTAGGAAGAAAAAGCTTTTTATGTTTAAAATGTTGTTCAAAGTTCAAAGTCCTATCTTGTGTATGAGATGTATGAGAGATTGTCAGTAATTAACATAACTGATATTTTATTCCATGCCCCCATACTATAACTAACAGGCTTTCCTGATGCTTTATGGAGGTTGCAGCCCCTTGGATGTGGTTGGGCCATGAGCAGTTTGTGCAGCCTGATGTTTGAACTGCAGGTTTTTTGTTCTTGTCTTTTTTAACTTTTTGTGCCGGCCCCTCCATCTGTCATAACTGAAGTGAAAGATGTAAAGGCTGCCTCATCTGCCTCTGAAAAGCAATGTTCTGAAGTACTGAGAAGGACTGTTAAAAGTTTTCCTGTGGTATCTGGACAGGAATATTAAAACAGTAAAAGCAAAATATAAAAAGCAGGATATCGTCATACAAATTCAGTAATGAACAGTCCTCATGAATCCACAGATGCATATAACGAACTTTATTATTTATTATTGATTAGAACAATGTTTGCCTGCCCTGTTTGACAAAAGTTGCAGTATTTTAAGACGCTGCGTTTGTCTGAGTTCCTTCCTCTAGAGGTCACTGTGCAATCCGTGTTGGTGAATGTCACATTTATAATCAGTACATCAGCTCAGGCAGGCTATAAATATACCAAACATCATTCTTACAAACATTGATGTTATAAAACGGATGTACACATGTGCTCCCAATATGAGGAAAAATATACAAATGCACAAACTACAGACCAAAACATCAGCAACTTTGTAAGAATAAGCACAAGCAATTATTTAATTAAGAGATAACAGACAGTAATATGGTCACTAATGCAGAACAAAGGAGCTTGACTAAATGTCTGTAGAAATAGTGTACAACTAACTAGTTAATTCTGCATTCACTGCAATCACACACACACACACACACACATAAAGAGCAAACATGCCAGGGGAGAAAACCAGTTTGTTGGCCAGCATGTTTAAGCATTTCTCCCGATTGCTGGGATTCTCCTTCTAATTATGCAAATACATGTTGCTTGGAGGTACAATTTTCACAGGGTGCCTGCCATTAGACAGGATTAGGCAGATGTTGATACACTGGCTTTTTGATGGGATTAATCATGCTCCAGAGCACACAGCCAGAGAGACAGAGAGAGAGCAAGAGAGAGAGAAGGAGTAAAAGAGAGATGTCCAGTAGCACAGCTGCATTAGTACCTTAGTAAGTGTGACGAACTGGGGCAGTAAGACAATGCACACATTAAATAATGTTAAACACAATGCTAAAAACAGCTTTGTTTTTGAGTTGCAGACTGAAAAATGCATCTTGTCACTATAATCTAATGATGCGTTGCCCTGATGAGTTCACCTTGGAGCCACGATATACTATGGTATATTTGTATTGCCAAAAGCGTGGTTACACACTATGTGAAAATTAAGGAATGATAAAATAAGAAATGGAGTGACACAGAGGTGCAGCAGTGTTGATGCTTTACAGCTTTAGGGTCCAGGGTTATTGTTTGTATGGAGTTTTGTATGTTCTTCCTGTGTCTGTGTGGGTTTCCACCAAGTAGTGCAGTATCACACCTAAAAACATGATGGATAGGTGGATTGGCTACTTTAAATTGCTCCTAGGTATAAATAAGTGTGTGTGTGTGTGTGTGTGTGTGTGTGTGTGTGTGTGTGTGTGTGTGTAATGAACTGATGACTGACTAGGATAAAGGAATTGAAACAATATGGGAAAAAATGATGATAATATTACAAATAATATTACAATAAAATATAATACTAATAAAAATAGCGATTGGGGGCCCAAGCACCAAGGATACAGCAATGTCTGTTTCATGATCCATTATTGGCATGTGGATGTTATTATGTCACATCACTGAACATACATGTGAAGTACAGAAGCACAGGAATCCAGATAAAAGGCCTTTTGCAGGGAATTGGGCGTTTTCATTCTGATGGGGTATGGTGTCCTAGGTTTCGGAAGCCGAGAATTACAATTAGGGAAGTGGTAGCTCAGTGGTTAAAATGTTGGACTGTTGGATGGTCATGAGTTCAAATCCCAGTACTGCCTAGCTGCCACTGCTGGGCCCTTGAGCAAGGCCCTTAACCCTCAACTGCTCAGTTGTATAAATGAGATAATTGTAAGTCAAATACAATATCGTAAATGTCAAAAAGACTCTTATACTCATCATGGTTTGTACAAGGTAGGGTCTCTCCATCATTTTCCATCTCTAAGCTTCCCTCTTCTTCAGACCTCTGGTCCATCCCTCTCCTTGTCCCTCAGAGCTGCACAGTAACAGAGAGCACATCCTCTGAGGTGACAAACTCAGCTCTCAGCTCAGTAGGGATAAGCTCCTCTTTGGGTAATATCGCTCATTTTCATTACCAGCAAGGTCACTGAGGTGGTCAAAGTCATCACTGCCATAATCTTCATTATGCCAATGAGAAACTTCCCCATCCTAGTTTTGCTCCTCCTCACTCCACTCATTATTATCACCCTCTTCCTCCTCCTCCTCCTCCTCCTCCTCATAATCATCATCAATCTAGATCAAATATCTACATTTACATCCCAGAGACACAAAGATGCACAAATTATAGTAAAATAAAAGTTTACTGTGAATTCTGAACCCTTGTTCCTAAACAGATCCAAAGGAAATTTTGAAGATGATAAAAAACAAAAACCTGTTTGTCTATTGTCTCCTGTTTGTTTCATGAGCCATGTTTTTTTTTTTTTTTTTTGTACTATTGTCTGCCTGTTTCATGTTGATGTTATTATGCCGCATTACTGAACATACATTTGAACTTTGAGCCACATCGTACAATGTACAATGTTGTGGAATTACACAACACTTCCAGAAGGTGTATGAATCTGTTAATGATTACTGTTGGACGGAGTCAGTAATTTCAGGACTGAAAACATTTTATTCTGTTTGTGCAGTGGGTTTTAATAGGAGACAGACAGTCACTCTTCTTCTCCTGTAGCAATTCCCAAATAGAAGATCTGTACTGGCAATGGTCATTACACAAACATCAGATCTTCCCAGACTCCTCTTTCTACCCATCACTCACATGTTCATAGCTAAAGTCACCCCTCTTTCCATTCAGAATTTTTTTTTTTTTTTTTAATGTGTGTGTAGTGTACAGTGAGGAGAAAAAAGTATTTGATCCCCTGCTGATTTTGTACGTTTGCCCACTGACAAAGAAATGATCAGTCTATAATTTTAATGGTAGGTGTATTTTAACAGTGAGAGACAGAATAACAACAAAAAAATCCAGAAAAAAGCATTTCAAAAAAGTTATAAATTGATTTGCATTTTAATGAGTGAAATAAGTATTTGACCCCTTCGACTTAGTACTTTGGTGGCAAAACCCTTGTTGGCAATCACAGAGGTCAGACGTTTCTTGTAGTTGGCCACCAGGTTTGCACACATCTCAGGAGGGATTTTGTCCCACTCCTCTTTGCAGATCCTCTCCAAGTCATTAAGATCTCGAGGCTGACGTTTGGCAACTCGAACCTTCAGCTCCCTCCACAGATTTTCTATGGGATTAAGGTCTGGAGACTGGGTAGGCCACTCCAGGACCTTAATGTGCTTCTTCTTGAGCCACTCCTTTGTTGCCTTGGCTGTGTGTTTTGGGTCATTGTCATGCTGGAATACCCATCCACGACCCATTTTCAATGCCCTGGCTGAGGGAAGGAGGTTCTCACCCAAGATTTGACGGTACATGGCCCCTGTCCATCGTTCTTTTGATGCTGTGCAGTTGTCCTGTCCCCTTAGCAGAAAAACACCCCCAAAGCATAATGTTCCCACCTCCATGTTTGACGGTGGGGATGGTGTTCTTGGGGTCATAGGCAGCATTCCTCCTCCTCCAAACACGGCGAGTTCAGTTGATGCCAAAGAGCTAAATTTTGGTCTCATCTGACCACAACACTTTCACCCAGTTCTCCTCTGAATCATTCAGGCAAACTTCAGACGGGCCTGTACATGTGCTTTCTTGAGCAGGGGGACCTTGCGGGCGCTGCAGGATTTCAGTCCTTCACGGCGTAGTGTGTTACCAATTGTTTTCTTGGTGACTATGGTCCCAGCTACCTTGAGATCATTAACAAGATCCTCCCGTGTAGTTCTGGGCTGATTCCTCACTGTTCTCATGATCATTGAAACTCCACGAGGTGAGATCTTGCATGGAGACCCAGACTGAGGGAGACTGACAGTTATTTTGTGTTTCTTCCATTTGCGAATAATCGCACCAACTGTTGTCACTTTCTCACCAAGCTGCTTGGCGATGGTCTTGTAGCCCATTCCAGCCTTGTGTAGGTCTACAATCTTGTCCCCGACATCCTTGGACAGCTCTTTGGTCTTGGCCATGGTGGAGAGTTTGGAATCTGATTGATTGATTGCTTCTGTGGACAGGTGTCTTTTATACAGGTAACAAACAGAGATTAGGAGCACTCCCTTTAAGAGAGTGCTCCTAATCTCAGCTTGTTACCTGTGTAAAAGACACCTGGGAGCCAGAAATCTTGCTGATTGATAGGGGATCAAATACTTATTTCCCTCATTAAAATGCAAATCAATTTATAACTTTTTTGAAATGTGTTTTTCTGGATTTTTTTGTTGTTGTTATTCTGTCTCTCACTGTTAAAATACACCTACCATTAAATTTATAGACTGATCATTTCTTTGTCAGTGGGCAAACATACAAAATCAGCAGGGGATCAAATACTTTTTTCCCTCACTGGCAGCAATTATGTATGCAGTTACAATAATGTATGCAATTATGTATGTAGTTAATATGTGCATGCCTACCAAATTCGCTTCAGGTAAAACTGGATGTCCACAAGGAATAAAAATGTCAGACGGGTTAACATCGAGCCTCCAAGCTTTTTGCCAGGCTCTGAAGGCCAGTGCTTCTGATGCATGTGCCAAGTTTTTGAACATGTCAAGCATGTATTTCCCCTTCTCTTTCTCTCCATTTCTGTCTCAATATTTGGCAAGCTGTTAGTTACTGTAGTCTTGCATACACTTTGATCATAACAGACAATTTCCATAACAGTTTATATACACAGTTTGTGTCTCTAATTTACAGGTAAGCATCTTGTCTCTTAATCACATATAATGCACTGTGACAGTTCAGACAACAAATGTGGTTTTATTGTTTAAATGTTAGGGCTTTTCTTTGCTGTACATATTCTAGGGTGCTGGTTTGCTGCTAGAAACCTATTCAACAAAAAATGAGTTCATGAAAAGAAAAAAAAAAAAAAACACTGCTAAATTAACGCCAGCTGTGCTAAAATGGTCTCTGATGTACACTGTGTAGTTACACCAGTCACCAATGTCTATCGTAGGTGTTAATTTAACACTAATGATTTGGCTGTGAAGCAACAGTTTAAGCATGATGTCGAGATTATGCCATTAGATTTATCATTACAATAAAAGAAAGTGCTAATAGATGCACAGTGATATACAACTGATCAGAATGTGAAAATGGGGTAGTCTTGCGTTGGTGTGATTAATGACAATAAGAGGAAATGACTGGCGTCCCATTTAGAGTGTATTCCCTAAATAAAAAGCAGTTACTGATGATGAATGAATGAAGGACTTGCTTAATTACGACAGTGACTTCTTCATTAATGCTGTCTAGTCGCAGGGACATTAGTAAACCTACAGTAAATAATACGTTTACATATAGTATATGCTTTTTATGCGAAGGTGAGGCAGAATTCAATACAAGCATTGAGCTGAGCAATTAAAGGTTAAGGGTCATGTTGAAGGGCCCAACAATGGCTCTCTGGCAGTCCTGAGATTTGAACTCACAACATATTGCTTATTAGAACAAAACCTCCACTGCTAATTCTATATAAATAATGTTAACTATGATAAAGCAACAGATCATCAGTTACATCACCATTAAAGTGATTTTCCAGTTAATTGCATGTAGTTACATAAACTAATTACATAAACCATAAGCAAAACTGCAGCATTGGCAATGAGGAATACTTCGGTGAGGAATGACACACTCCACAAACCTCCGCACTGAAAGCTGTGAGATAACGGCAGTAAGGCGTGTGCACCCAGGGGAACAAAGCAGAGGAAGGCCTCTCATCATCCAACAGAGCATGCACTCTCTGGAGAAGAGCGGAGCCGAAGGGTTGTTTCTCTGGAGCCTAGCCTCTCTCGTCCTCTCTGGGGAGGCGCAGCAGCAGCAGCAGCAGTAGCAGCAGTGCTGAGCCTGCTGCACATCACAGTCCCACAGTTATTATAGCTCATAACAATTAGCATTTAATTAAGAACCCAACCATATGGAGGTATTCACTCTTTGCTGCTGAAAACATGCTCATGAGTTAAGGGTAATGCTTTATGGTGAACAACACAGCTGGAAGAATGTGACTCTCTCTCTCTCTCTCTCTCTCTCTCTCTCTCTCTCTCTCTCTCTCTCTCTCTCTCTCTGTGTGTATATACTAATTTAGAAAGTGCATAAAAATAGAATAGAAAATATATCAGGTGTTTCCAGTGGCCTGCACAGGTGGATCAACGTACCATATAATGTGTGTGAAAACTCTTATTTCTCTTCCATAAGTCTTTTCCCCCATCATTAGTCTTTTCCGCAGATGATAAGTTAGACTTTGACCACATTGATCATTACAAAGAAATAGAACTTCACAAAAGCCTTTTACTGTGTATTGGGGGATTATGTGATGACTTGTTTGAATAAGATGGATACTCCTGCCAGCCTCGATTCTAGGATGATGGATGGAGATACACAAAAGGAGGAAATAGCTCTCATAAACCCAGCCTGTGTGCTGGCACATTGCTTCAGTTTTTTTTCCTCTACAGTACTGAAAGCTTTGCCTAAGATGTATTAACCCATTTCTGACATGTAGCGGGGAAGACAGTCATTTCATTTGTGAAGGAAGTTGAATAAACATAATAGTTTTGTTAACAAGTACTCGTGTGGTTGCACAACTGTTTCTCACACATCTCTGCTGTCCTCGAAGAACTGAGGACTACGTGAACAGCAGCGAAAACAATAGGACTTTCTGTAAATAATTCATGAACTGTCCGTCTCACGTTCGTCCGTTCTGACTGGCAGAAGAACAGCTGTTTGGGCTCACTTCATAGTGACATGCCTCGCGAGTATGGCATCTGGCTGGGAGGAGGGGAAGCCTGTTCTCCAGGGTGTAAGCATCAGGGGAAACCGCTGTGTCTTTAACTTGTTTATCTACAGATGGTGAGGATCAGGCTTATAAAATCAGAAAACAGCAGCTTTGTTTTCAATTCACATTGCCTTGCGCATCTGCCAATCAAAAAGATCCCATTATTACAATGCTTATAGAGAAATTCCAACCAAACAGGTCATGCTGGTACAGTATTGCTGTTGAACTGCTATTCTTATGTAACAGAGCTGTTTTGTAGCTTTAGCATTGTGTATTGTGTTGAGACGCTTATTCTTCCAAATGATAAAAGTTGCTTATTTATGTCTCGCAGTCACAGGAAAAAATTACGTCAAGCTGTTAGTGCTTTCAGAAGTTTAAATAAAGAAATCTATCATGTACAACTACTTTTCAAACAGCTCCAGATTGCACATTAAATATCCAGCAGAGTTCATGGGCAAAAATAAACGTAATATTATACTCCTAATGAGACAATACAGGACCATTGTGAGACTACCATGCTGTTGTTCATCAGTGAGTCAGACAGATCAGACAGCAGACTTCTGTCCACTCATTTGCCTCCTCTCAATCATCATCAGAGCCATAAAACAGGAGCAGCTTGTGTTCCTGTTATCTTCGCTCCACATTTACTGATATTGAATCTCACATCCTGCCACATTCTTCACCAGAGACATGGCCAGGGATCATGCAGTCCTTCCACCCATCTCATTCCCCTGGCTATTCAGTGGCCTGCAGGGAATGTTTTCATAGGGTAGGTGGAGCACAGATGCAGTAGCAGCCCTCATATTGCTGGAGGAAGAGATGGCTGACTACCTTTTGGCTTGGAGGCGCCATTAACCAATTTGCCTTCCAGATGTCCATCAGCGAGCAGTGGCCAGCTTCATGCCAATCCAGGCTGTCCAGCCTCTATACATCTGGCCAAACTGTCTCCCACACTCAGTCTGCTATTTGTGTTTTGTTTGTTCGACTATTCCAAAGCCATTTTTTATCTGTGATTTTCTGGCCAGTGAAACATTTGTTTACTGCAATGTATGTGGTAAAATGTCACATATTAATTGCACATCTATGCACTAGATTCCCTTTATGCAAAACCCTGTTTGAACTGGTTAGTATATCTATTTCTATGTCTATTAATCCATTTAATTGTGCAATTTACACATTATATATAAGTATGCATTATAAATTGCACAGCTTTTCACTTGTTTTCCATACTACTGCTGATTGATGATAGTAGTGCTGACAGCATGTGTATGTCCCACAAGCGCAACCTCTACACTGTGTGAACATTTGAGGCTGCAATTCCCAAAAAGGGCTAACCTGCGCCAGCTGTTGGAGACAAGCTACCTGTGCCAACGGTGGCGGCTGCTGCCCACTGCATCATGTGTTCCAGCGTTTCCATCTGTGGCATTTGTACCCATCCTCCAATCTCTGCATCTGGACGTGCTAAAGAAAGCTTTCCAATAGTGCCGAGCCTGGTGCTGGCTGCCAACTGAGCCAGATGTTCGAGCTGTAAGCCCCGGGCTAAATCAGTGTAGCTCTCCACTCATTATTCCAGCCCTGATGAATTGCAAGTGCCCATTTTTTTTCCTCCTCCAGCTCCCTCCTCAACAAACCATCCATCAGCGGGAGAGACTTGAGGAGCTGCAGTGGTGGGGATGTCTAAGGAGGGCCCTGCAGATGTGTCTTTTAATGCTTTTGGCAGAAAGTGGGGGAAACTCTTGAAAGCTGGGTTCCTTGTTGAGGGAAAGCCTATTCTGTTCTTATGAATTGGTATTCTTCTTAACACACTGAAAAGCATATAATACAGAAGAAAAATCTGCACAGCGATGCTGAAATCAGTACCCATGGTATTTATTTGGGTGTTTTTTGTGAAGTTATTAAAAATTCCTGGTCTCCTTTTTATTACTGTATTTATGTTGAAGATGTATTAACTGTTAGAAGTTCTGACATTTCGACTGCTATTTGCCTCACTCCTCGCTAACCTGAGGCACAATGGTGTAGTTCCTTAGCTGGGAAACCATGGCCATAATAACAGAGGGCCTTGACTTGGGGTTGTTTTGCTCTGGTTTTCCCCAGGGAAGCATTTACTGTGGCCTGAGCACACTGGCCTTGTTGATCCAGATGGTGACAGAATAATGCAGGCTGCATATCCTCTCACAGCTCACAGCGCAACCTTACTGGCCATCTCCTGGCTAGCAAAAGCAAGATTTTCCTTCTAATATAGCAAATAAAATAGTAACAGATAAGAAAATAGACATACAGATGGGTGACAAATGGGTGACAAAAACATACTTTAATAAGGTGTTGAACCCAATCCATGCCAGCAAAATCTTCCCCACAGCATAACAGAGCCACTGGAGAGCAGAACCCCCTCCTTGTAGAGGTCAATCATTAAAGCCTATACCATGTATGCCATACATACACTTGCCTTCTTGCAAGAAGAAGGTGAAGGATGACTCACTTGACCAAATCACTTTTACATACATCTGTAGACCAAAGTGGTTTATGCACTGCAGCCCTACTATAATGCCATATACATAAACATACAGTGAGGGAAAAAAGTATTTGATCCCCCTGTCCATCGTCCCTTTGATGCGGTGCAGTTGTCCTGTCCCCTTAGCAGAAAAACACCCCCAAAGCATAATGTTCCCACCTCCATGTTTGACGGTGGAGATGGTGTTCTTGGGGTCATGGGCAGCATTCCTCCTCCTCCAAACACGGCAAGTTGAGTTGATGACAAAGAGCTTGATTTTGGTCTCATCTGACCACAACACTTTCATCCAGTTCTCCTCTGAATCATTCAGGCAAACTTCAGACGGGCCTGTACATGTGCTTTGTTGAGCAGGGGGACCTTGCGGGCGCTGCAGGATTTCAGTCCTTCACGGCGTAGTGTGTTACCAATTGTTTTCTTGGTGACTATGGTCCCAGCTACCTTGAGATCATTAACAAGATCCTCCCGTGTAGTTCTGGGCTGATTCCTCACCGTTCTCATGATCATTGAAACTCCACGAGGTGAGATCTTGCATGGAGCCCCAGACCGAGGGAGACTGACAGTTTCTTCCATTTGCGAATAATAGCACCAACTGTTGTCACCTTCTCACCAAGCTGCTTGGCGATGGTCTTGTAGCCCATTCCAGCCTTGTGTAGGTCTACAATCTTGTCCCCGACATCCTTGGACAGCTCTTTGGTCTTGGCCATGGTGGAGAGTTTGGAATCTGATTGATTGATTGCTTCTGTGGACAGGTGTCTTTTATACAGGTAACAAACAGAGATTAGGAGCACTCCCTTTAAGAGAGTGCTCCTAATCTCAGCTCGTTACCTGTGTAAAAGACACCTGGGAGCCAGAAATCTTGCTGATTGATAGGGGATCAAATACTTATTTCCCTCATTAAAATGCAAATCAATTTATAACTTTTTTGAAATGTGTTTTTCTGGATTTTTTTGTTGTTATTCTGTCTCTCACTGTTAAAATACACCTACCATTAAAATTATAGACTGATCATTTCTTTGTCAGTGGGCAAACGTATAAAATCAGCAGGGGATCAAATACTTTTTTCCCTCACTGTATACAGTACATACCATCCATGTCTCAACAACGAAGTTTTGCCAACTTGATCAGGTTCAACTGCTAATGTATTATAGGGTCCAAAAACTAGAGTAGAGACAAGGTTTAATATAACTACAGAGAGTTGCACTGTTTTAGGATCAACAGGTCAGCTTCAGGAAATCGGACTTCTCATAGCCTTAAAACATGAATACATTAATACATGTTTCATATAATGTTTTATGCAATATTTGTAGGAGGTAATGGTGTAAATTCCATATCAGGTATAGCAGTGAATATTTAGTCCACAGCATCAAATGATTTGACCTAGGGGAAGCATATAAATTAAAAATAGAAGCAGGCTAAAGCCGGATCCCTGAGGAACACATACTGTAAAAGAAATAGTGTGATAAAGTGTGCTCTGTTAGTGAGGCAGCACTTGAATGGGGTAACAGCAGAACCTTATATACATAGAAAACTTTTATCTATCATGAGGCTAAAATCATGTTTGCCAAAGTCATCTATGGCATTTATACATTGGTGAAAAGAAAGAATTCAGTATTGGTCTTGGTAGACATGCTGAAAGCAGTGAAAACAGTGAAAGCACTAAAGGAATACATTCAGTCATAAAGAAAAGACAGCTGTATAGCTCAGGAATAACAGCATGCAGTTATAGATGTGCTAGAGGCTGTTATAAAAGTAAGAATTATACAAAATGGATCACAACTCAGTGGATAAAGGTTTACTTTATGTATTTGTATGTATTTTGTATATACTGTATAAAGCGACCTTGAGCTTTGGAAAGGCGCTATATAAATAAAACTTCTTCTTCTTCTTCTTCTTCTTCTTCTTCTTCTTCTTCTTCTTCTACCTTGGACTTGAGGCATACTACTAAAACAGCGATGAACTTTTCAGAGCCATCAGCTAATCTGAAGGCAGTTCAAGTACTGTATACCGTTCACTTTCTTAAAATAAGACTGAAGGCAAAAGAAAAAGAAATATGAAATAACTGGTGAACCTAGGATATTGAGAACCTGTGGATTTGGAGAAGGTACCACGGGAATCCAGGGTATCTGGAATGTTACTTTATGCAATCCAGTCTCTGTATGAGTATAGTGAGAGCTGTGTCTGCATTTTTGGCATGAAGTTAAAATCATTTAAGGTGAGTGTTTGGACACTGTCAAGGGTCTGTCTTGTATCTCTTGTTTGTAATTGTCATGGACAGGACATCAAGACAAAGTTGGAGAGGTGTGCATTATGGAGGTGTGCATTATGCTAGAGGTAGCATTTGTGTTATTTGCAGATGATGTTGTTCTCTTGGCACCAGTCTAAGTAGACTGCTGATATACACCTGAATGTTTTGCTGCTGAGTGTGAAGCAGCTGGGATGAAAATCAGCACCTCTGAAGCAAGTCCGAGGCCATGGTTCTCTTCCGGAAAGGATTGTGATGCTTCCTTCAGGTAAGGGGAGAGACTTTGGCAGAGGAGTTCGAGTATCTTGGGATCTTGGGATCTTATTCAGTAGTGATGGAAAAAGGGAGAAGGAAAATGACAAACAGATGGTGTTACAGTGACTCTACCAGTCTGTGGTGGGGAAGCAGGCACTCATTTTGTGTTTACCCATCTACCTATGTACCTATCCTCACCAATGGTCATAAGCTATGGAGAGTAGAAGGTTGGAGAGCCTTGGAGTAAAGCTGCTGCTCCTCTGAATTGAGAAGAGCCACTTGAAGTGGCACTTATAAATGACAATAAAGACAATAAACCTAAATCTTGAATATTCAGTCAACACTCCTGACCAGAGCAATACCACGTGGAGGATCAGTAAGGCAAAATACACTTGTAGCACAGTTTCACATTTGCTTAAATATGCAGTAACATTTCTTGTGTGCCTAATAGTACCGATATATACTCTTTATAGCTAAATAGTGTAAAGTACTAGATAAGTAACTGATAGGCAATTTCAGGCATGATCCCAAACTCCAGCCTATTGGTGGCTATGGTGTTCAAACTTCTGAACTGCATCAAATCCACCTCTAAAGGTGATGAGGAAGCAATTGAAATAGTTCAACACAATGAAGGCTTCAAGTGGTTTCCCCAAATTCAACTGAGAATGCAACTTATAATGACTTCTCCAGTCTCAAAATTATTCAACCCCCTGAATAGAATCCCTCACAACAGCACAAATATGCAAAACAGGCGTTGTCTCAAGCACACTTGATGCAATAATTAAGGGCTTCATTAGTTGCACCCGGTGTGCTTGAGCTGGAACACATGAAATACCTGAACTGGCTAGGGGCAGAAAATACATGAAATACCTGGACGGGGCAGAAAAAGGAAGCCATCAATGGCTGCAACCAGATTTTTGAGAATGCAGGTTATGAAAAACCCTTGAGTGACTGCAAAAGACATGCAGCAAGACTTGGTGGCAACAGGCACTCAGCACAGTATGGCGCATCCTAAACGCAGAGGGTTTCCATGCCAGAACTCCAAGACATACACCACTACTGACCCAAAAGCACAAGAAACGTAGGCTCAAAATCATATAAATAAGCCACAGGAGTTTTGGGATCCTGTTCTGTGGAGCGATGAAACAAACTGGAACTTTTCAGCATGGAAAAGTTCCAGATGGATCAGTGGTATGTCTGGAGAAAGAAGAATGAAGAAAGAACACTCTGTCCACAGTCAAGCATGGTGGTGGCTCAGTGATGCTCTGGGGCTGCTTTTCAGCCTCTGGTACTGGAAACCTGCAGCGTGTGGAATGCAAGATGGATTCATTGTAGTATCAGGAAATCCTAGGAGAAAATGTCATGCCATCTGTGAGGAAGCTGAAGCTTGGGCGTCATTGGACCTTCCAACAGGACAATGATCCCAAGCATACCTCAAATTCCACCAGAGCTTGGTTGCAGAAGAAGTTCTGGAAGATTCTACAGGGCCATCACAGTCACCTAACTTGAACTCCATAGAAAATCTCTGGTGGGCATGCAAACCCAAGAATATTACTGAACTGGAGGCCATTGCTCATGAGGAATGGACTGAGATTCCTCAGGAACACTGCCAGAAGCTGGTGTCTGGCTATGCATCTCGTTTGCAGAAGGTCATAACAGCAAAAGGGTGCTCTACTAAGTACTAAACATGCTTGCCATGAAGGGATTGAATGATTCTGAAACTGGAGAAATCATTATAAGTCGCATTTTCAGTTGAATTTGGGGAAACCACTTGAAGCATTCGTTGTGTTGAACTATTTCAATTGTTTTTGTTTGATTTGTTCATTGCAAACAGCTGAAAGTCTGTACATTTTGAACCTGTTAATAAACCTGATTTGCAATGGGGGTTGAATAATTTTGATTGCAACTATATATACCCTTTAAACCTTTCAAATCATACATATTCTGTATGACTGACTTTTAAATCTCTGCTTCTTAGATATCAAGATGCAGAACATAACAGCAAGTGGTTAAAGCAAACAAATGGTCTCCAAAAGTGAAAAGAGCTCTGAGGTTTGAAGCTATTAAAGAGACTTTAGCGTATTTTTTGCTCATCTATCTTTTGGACAAGAAAGCATTACATTTAGTCACAGTGAGTGAGCAAAAAGAATTGTGACCAAATCCCTGTCAGAAAATAGATTTGAGCACAACAAGTAAAGTCACTCAATAAGATTAACTAGAGATGATTCTCAACTCCCCACGGAGTGCTTTAAGCCACTGTCTCTACTCTGTCAGGATGAGCCAAAACAAACTTCCCTACAAACAGAGAGAACTCATCCAGTTGTGGTAATCCAAACACAGTCTGTAGCTTCCAGATGCTTCTTTCTCAGTCTCATGGTCGAATGTGAAGGGTCCAATGTGCTAGCCCCACAGGGAAATCAAAATCAGCTTCACCAAATGCTGTTCACTCCAGCTGTTGCCAGTTGTGTTACATCAGAGATGAATGTTATATTTCAAAAAATAAATGTTTAAAAAAAGATAGCAGAGCCATCAATGGACAAGTTTATTATATTAATTAATTAATTTTATTTATATTATACTACGGCAAAGTTGAATTCTCAAATCTGATTGGTCAGATGGTGTTGATTAATTACCTATAACAGCAGATCTGACAATAGTGCCAGGTGTAATTCAAGTCCTAGTTTTATATTGGTGTGCTCATATGTTATCGTTTCTATAGTAATGACTATAGTCCCTTCACACGGACTTACAGTATGTGGTGTACGCTCCACATAATCTAAGGCTAATAATAAACAGATGTTATTTAACAACAGGTATCGTGTAATGGTTGATATAATGAAGGTTTCTGTAAGGAGACATTTACAGCGCCCTCCACTAATATTTGCACCCTTGGTAAAATATGAGCAAAGAAGGCTATGAAAAATTGTCTTAACCTTTTGATCTTTTGTTAAAAAATTCACAAAAATACTTTACTCTCATGGATATCAAACAATTGCAAATACAACACAGGTTTATCAAAAAAAATATCTTTGTTAAATATACTATAGGTGTGCAACAATTATTGGCACCCCTATGAATTCATATGAGAAAAGTATATTTGAAGTATATTCCCATTGATATTTTATTTTATTTTTTTTAGTACACCTGGGTGACTAGGAACAGGAAATTGTTCAACCATGAGTCCCTGTTTCACAGAGATATAAATATGAGGTAACACATAGGCCAATTTCCCTTAGTCATTCACAACAATGGGTAAGACCAAGGAATATAGCTGTGATGTGCAGCAAAACGTTGTTGAGCTTCACAAAATGGGAAGTGGCTATAAGAAAATAGCACAAGCATTGAAAATGCCCACTTCCACCATCAGAGCAATAATTAAGAAGTTCCAGTTAACTGGAAATGTTATGAATCAACCTGGAAGAGGACGTGTGTCTATATTGTCTCAACGCACTGTGAAGAGGATGGTTCGAGTGGCCAAAAAATCTCCAAGGATCACAGCTGGAGAACTGCAGAAGTTTGTTGTGTCTTGAGGTCAGAAAGTCTCCAAAACTACAATCCAAAGTAACCTACATCACCACAAGTTGTTTGGAAGGGTTTCAGGATAAAAGCCTCTACTCTCATCCAAAAACAAACTCAAGCATCTTCAGTTTGGCAGACACTACTGGAACTTCAAATGGGATTGGGTTCTATGGTCAGAGGAAACCAAAATAGAGCTTTTTGGCAATAAACACCAGAGGTGGTTTTGGTGCACACAGAGAGGTAGCCATATGGAAAAGTACCTCATGCCCACAGTTAAATATGGTGGAGGCTCTTTAATGTTTTGGGGCTGTTTTTCTGCCAGAGGACCTGGACATTTTGTTAGGATACATGGCATCATGGACTCTATCAAATATCAACAGATATTAAATGAAAACCTGACTGCCTCTGCCAGAAAGCTTAAAATGGGCCGTGGTTGGATCTTCCAGCAGGACAATGATCCAAAACATACATCAAAATCAACACAAAAATGGTTTACTGACCACAAAATCAATGTCCTGCCATGGCCATCCCAGTCCCCTGACCTGAAACCCATAGAAAACCTGTGGGGTGAACTGAAGAGGAGAGTCCATCAGCATGGACCTCGAAATTTGAAGGCTCTGGAGAGATTCTGTATGGAGGAATGGTCTCAGATCCCTCGCCATGTATTCTCCAACCTCATCAGGCATTAAAGGAGAAGACTCAGAGCTGTTATCTTGGCAAAGGGAGGTAACACAAAGTATTGACTAAAAGGGTGCCAATAATTGTTGCACAATTATATTTAACAAAGATATATTTTTTTGTTGTTGTTGTTGTTGATAAACCTGTGTTTTGTTTGCAATTGTTTGATATCCATGAGAGCAGAGTATTCTTGTGAAGTTTTTAAACAATTTTTCACAGCCTTCTTTGCTCATATTTACCAAGGGTGCCAATATTAGTGGAGGGCACTGTACTTAACATTTATAGATGGAGTCTTGGGGGTCAGCACTTTGTAACAGTCAGTAAGTTCTTCACTACAGTAGAGTTTTAAGGACAAATGACTTTGCACTTTCCGGTTTCTTGATAACATGACAGGCTGCTTTTTTGTCTTATTTACTTCAAAAGAGAGAAAATTCTACATACATAAGGGAAATTAACAATTTTTAGCAAAATGTCTACCAAAATATTTCATACTTAGTTACTGAGTGTATATTATATTATATATATATATATATATATTTTTTTTTTTTTCAGATAGTCTTTAAGAACGCCTTTGACAAAAGAAGAACGTATTGAAATCATTCTCATGGCTGGATCAGGAAGCTGTCGCAAGGTTGTGATGGACTTTGACAGGAAACGCGGCAAACACATCACACACACGACACTGCTGCCAAACTTATTAACAAGTTCAAAAAGACTGGACTGACTCCACTGACGAAGACACAACCGACGTGATTCTGGCAAACACAGTCCCCTATGTATGAAGACTTTTGGGACACCCTGTATTTATAGCTGCTATAATGAATGTTCCACAATGTTAAATGTAACTGTATGCAGATTTTTAAAAAATGTTTAATTAACAAAATAAAATTCATTTTATTCATTAAAAATAACTGTTAGCTAATTTCTGTGGTATAAGAGGAATAAAACATGTCATGCTGTTATATGAAAATAATCAACTTACTCTAGTTTTTCCACAGCACAGGACCCTGCCTCTTATTATTTTCCAGTAACAGAAGGCTTTGTTGTATTTTATTCTTATCCTTATTCTTTTTTTTTAATTAACTTCTAACTATATGCATTATTAAAAACACCTTTTGAACACCTTTGCCCAGATCTCACACTTCAAGCTTTTTCTACATCTCAGACATGCTACACTACAGCCCTGTTTTACTCAGCTATGACCTTGACATATGGTTTGGCTCCCAGACGCAGAGTGTTGGCTGTGAGGCCTGACCATGATGAGATTGGATGGCACCCTGTGGCACCTCAGTATGCATCTGGAAGAGGAGGATGTGAGAGGGGTGTGGCGTGAATGCTGTGTGTGTGGAGCACCGCTGGCGCCATGGCGATCTGTCAGGCCCAGATGTCATACCCTAGGAACAGCTGCATTGGCTCAGGGCAGTGAGAAATTGCCTTCCTCATCCAGAGAACCTGCCAGAGGCCACCGTGTCACACAAGAAACACAGCAGAGAGCGCAAACTGTGAGCAAAACTGTTGTCGCCTAACACAGCTTTCGCCGAACCTGTTTAATGCTCACTAACTTGTAGTACTTCATTAGTTGTTCTTGTCTTGTTGGTGCAAATGTCAAAATGAAAGATGCTGCTTGCCACTATTATTTTAAATCAACGATTAGACATGAATCATGTTACATGTTTCTCAAATAATAATGCTCTTAGAAGCTAGCCTACAAACCTCCACAATCTTTAAAGTCACCTGTCTTGTGTATTGTAGTCCAAGTTTAGTATGTTATCTGTATACAGATACAAATTATTGTGTGTTTTAGTCCAATATTCAATAAATTATGCACTTGACATTCAAAATAAAGGTAATTATGGTAGGAATTTATTTCAAACCAAGCCTATGCTCTAGGATAACAAGTTCAACAATAGCAGTTCAATCTGTTGTATTGTCGAGTGCAAAAGTTTGCACACTCTTACTGCAAGTCAGATGTTTGAGTCATACCCTGCCTCTATAAGAGATGGTATATTGTTATGTATGTTAAGTAACAAAATAGACGAAAGATATATATTCTGATATTAATAGCAAAACACTCATAATAATATTTTTCAAAGTGATGTAAATGTAGAATGTTATTTCAATAACATAAGCATTTTCTCTGGTCTCTTACTCTGCGTTTTAATTTATTAATTTTTTTTTTGCAGATATCTGTTGCAGGGTTTTTTCCTATTAATTATTTTTCTTCCATGTGTCTATGTGTCTATAGCTTCCATTTCTGAATGATGGTACTTGCTGTTGGTAATAGCATATTTAAACATTTGGTAGCTAGAAAGATACAGTAGAAATATACTAGTACAAATGCACATAAACATACAGATAGATAGATAGCTAGATAGATAGCTAGATAGATAGATAGATAGATAGATAGATAGATAGATAGATAGATAGATAGATAGATAGATAGATACAGTGGGTATAGAAAAGAATCACCCCCCTTTAAAATAATCACATTTTGTAGCTTTTCAGCCTGAAATGAAGACGGACACAGTTTTTGTTTTATCCGGCTGATTCTATTTTTTAATTTTTTAATTTTTTTATGACATGTTGGTGTTATATCTTTCGCTTGGATGTTATAAGTTGCACTGAGTAAATACAGCTGGATAAAACAAAAACTGTGTTCGTCTTAATTTCAGGCTGAAAAGCAACAAAATGTGATTATTTTAAGGGGGGGGGGGATTCTTTTCTATACCCACTGTAGATAGATTTTGAGTCTGAGTGATTTTGAGTTTCATGACTTAAATAAGATTTATAAAGTATGCAGGTCTTGACTGTTTTAAGTCATCACACACTTTAATAAGCCAGATTCAAGAAAATTAATTAATGCATGTCTCCTGGGTTGCAGACTTTTTGAGAATGTTGATAAAATAACTGCTGACACAGGCTAAGTTGCTGGAATATTTAGGCCATGTTGCAATGGGTGTCTAATAGGAAAATGTCGTTAAATGAACATGTAAATCTGTTCTGTAGTAAAATAAAGAACATAAAGTGAGAAGTAGAAAATAAAGTGTGAAATAAAGGTGCATTGTTTTATATTCGCCACCCAGAAAACAAGGGGGATGCATTTGTAGAAGTATGTATTCTGAATCCCATCTGCAAATCCTGCCACTGTACAGAAAGTATTTGAACAGCAAGGCCAAGACTATTTATTTATTTATTTTTATTTTTTTTTCTATACCTTGAAGATATTTGGGTTTGAGATGAAAAGATTCATTTACTGATATTTACATCTAGATGTGTTAAACAACTTAAAACATGGCACCTTTAGTTTGTGAAAATGGCTTGCTTTTCTCCTATAGACAGCTCTCTGGTCTTCATGTTGGTTTATCCTTTTTAACAACAATGCAGTCTTCACAAATCAAACCCAGGGCTCAAACCAAGAATAGACGTTCAGAGCTATTATTTCTTTAAACAAGCAAGTTAACAGAGCACACTTGGGCAAGAAGAAACACTTATCAGTCACGTGTTCCAATATTTTCAATCACTTGAAAGAATGGGTGGGTTCAAACAAATGGTGCCATGTTCTAATTTGTTTAACACATCTAGATGCTTTTGATCTCAAACCCAAATGTGTCCAATGTAAAGCGAAAACAATAGAATTGGCCGTGCTGTTCCAATACTTTTGGAGGGGACTGTAGTTATAAGAATATTTGCACAGGCTCAGGGTGAAGCATGCCACTCCTACTGGAAGGTTTCTCAAAAAAGAGGGAAAACCTTATGCTCCCCTAATATATGCCCCACAGACATGGCCCAAAGTGCACACACACACACACACACACACACACACACACACACACACACACACACACACACACACAGAACCACACTTGCAGCTTGACATGTGGTTCAAAAATACACAACGTGCTCACACCTGGGCCCATAATCCTGTCGGATGACACAGGCCATAAGCGGCCTTTTCCATCTCATAAACTTATATACTGGCTTTTTATTTAATTGTACTCTGAACTGAGCTTTGTCTAAAAGATGTAAACAAATCAAACAGTGAAGATGTGTACTTATAGCATAGGTGTTTGTATAGTTCTGATTTATATCTAGCAAGGAGACTGCACAAACATTCATGTATTCTTTGAGGATGTGATGATGTGTTGGCAGCCACTCTGCAAAAATTGCAATCATAAATCAGTATGATAGGCCTGTTAGGCAACGTGTACATGATGTACATTAGTAGACGAAGACAGATTACAATCATAATGAGATAAGTAACTGGGTTTACCTCAAATTGATTTATAATAAAAATAAAAAAAACACTTATTGGCTATGTGATGTCGTTCATACTTTCGATCGTTTAACACTGTAAAAACTATTTCATGTAACATTAATTCCTAGTTTAATTCTTGAGGATTGAGGAATTCATAAAATATAATAGTGTGACCTGTTTAGCTGGTGGAAGGGATAAATCAACAACAAATTAAGCATTTAATCTGAACTTAACCTGCATGTTTAAAACCTGTAGACTGTTAAGACACTAATAAGACACTAAGACTAAATGAAAACTGTATTAAGTTGAACTGTTGCCATTGGTTGTATTTAATTCGTGCGGTGAATTAGAACTTGTGCACTTTTTATATTTCTGCACTTTTGTTCCGCTTTGTTATTTGGACAACCTGCATTTCTTTATTTTACAGATATTCTACACAGTGCTATAATGAGTTGAAATTTTAAATTAGGAAGCATGCTACCAATAATGAAAGCCATTCCTTACAGTAACACACACACGCACACACGCACACACACACACACACACACACACACACACACACACACACACACACACACACACACACACACACAAACAAACAAACACTCCTGAAGGAAAACTTGGAACGTACACATACTCTGTGTCCTGTGGGACAGCAGGGCCTATATACCACCGCTCCTGTATTCTCCATGACAAACCCCTAGCCACAAAGCGACCTTGCTGGCTACCTCTTGCCCCTCCAGCTGGACCCCAGGAAATATTCTAGAACTACACAGTAGCTCAGGATGTCTGCCTGAGTCCTTTATGTGTATCTGTGTGAGTGGACATCGTGGGCCCTCGGCATGTGGTCCTGGATAGAGAGAGGGCTCTGGTGTGGAATAGGTACAGCTGTAAGCAGAGCGGCCATGTGAGAGGACACGGAGCAGCTGCAGCCCCAGTCAAAGGTGTGCAGGACAGCTTTACTTTTCAGATGGGGAAACATAAGGCCTGAGCTGCCCATTCTGGCTCACCTAGCTGCATTCAACTGGCTAATGTTGTCCCACAGTGACAGAGAGCAATGAAACAATAATGGAGTTGGGGGAGTATATGGTGACCCACAAATGACATATTTAGTGGGGGGCACGTTGGCTTAGAAGTTAGCATGTTTGCCTTGCAGCTCCTGGGGTTGGGGGATTCGAATCCCGCCTCCGCCCTGTGTGCGTGGAGTTTGCATGTTCTCCCCCATGATCAGAGTACTCTGGTTTGCTCCCCCAGACCAAAGACGTGTTGTAGGCCGATTGGCATTTCCAAATTGTTCGGGTGGGTGTGTGATTGTGCCCTGCAATGACTTGGTACACTGTCCAGGGTGTCCCCTGCTTTGTGTCCCGAGCTCCATGGGATAGGCTCCAGGCTCCCCATGTAGGATAAGCGGTATGGAAAATAGATGGATGGTAGTTTTCAGTTATTGAGTGGCATTGGTTGGTTCAGTGGCACTTCAGAGTTTAAGGTCAGTGCTTGAACTTGAGCATATGTGCACATACAGGAACATGAGTACACATACAGACCTCAGACATGTACCCATGTGCCCTTATGTCTAACCCAGTTCCTATACATATCCATATAGCCCCTGGGGCAGGTATGCTCTCCCTCTGAACATTTGGACAGATGATGGAGAGGTGAAAGGGCATGTTCCTGGCACGGCTGCTGTCCTGTGGATGTGTGTATATGGGTCTCCACCTGGGTCACTGTGCCTGACTTTCTCCTCACCTCCACTGCACCTCCCTTTGCCATCTGGTGCAGTCGGGGCTGAGCTATGGCATAATCCTGGGGCAGGCAGTTTAAAAACACAAGTCTCACAAAAAGACTCAGGGATGAAATTTCAGTGGTCCTCAGGTGAGACTGGCGCGCACACACACACCAAAGTCTGGAATAGCTCTGATATGCGAACTGCAGGCTTGCATAAAAAATATTAAGAAACTTTGGTGTGTGTGTGTGTGTGTGTGTGTGTGTGTGTGTGTGTGTGTGTGTGTGTGTGTGTGTTTTAGCAGAAGAAAGATGCCAAATGATATACAGCAAAGGAACTAAAGGAAATACAAATCAGTGAAAATCCATGAAATAGATTAAGAAAGCTCAGCCAGGAAGAGAATAAGAAAACTTACATAACATAATGAAAGCACATACAGAGATAGCACACATACATTCAGGCATTATGTATTTAAATATGACATGAGCAGATGCAACCACAGAAAAAGATAACATGCTAATAGCCGTCTAAACATACAAATAAGCTCTGATACGAGGATATAAAGGTGCAAATGTGACTGGATAATGCCATTGAGACGAATCGTTGCCACACAATGGAAAATTAGTTGATATCAGGTTTTGACATAATAGTACTAGTACTACAATCTGGAAATCACTTCAGAAAAAAAGTGCACTTACATTTGCAAAAATCACAAGTTACTTAATTAACAGGCTCCTGTGTTCTGTTTGCAACTTAGAAATGGACGTACTGTTCATGGTTTATATTGACTTTGGGTAGCCGATACAGATAATATTTGAAATGACCGACCTTGAATACGATGTTTTTGGGGAGCAATAAAGACACAGAGAAGACACACTTGTCATGCCTGGGGATTAGGTATGAGCGCAAATAAGACATTGGGGTAGGGTAAAAGAGTGAATTCACTTATGTTATATTTTTGTAAAAAAGCAGCTAATGTCGAATGATACTTCAAAAATGATTTGAAATCGGTTATATTCTTGGTTCTCAATGACCCTAAAAGAACCTGTGTGATATAAATATGAAGTGGGGTATAGCAGATGCACCCTAATTAAATTGGTTCTTTTTCATGTTTAGGAGAGAAAATGAGCCAAGTTCATGTTGAAAAACATTTTTAGTTTAATTAGAAAATGTAAAAACGGGTAATTTTGACCTGAACAGAAGGGATAAACTATGAATAAATGACAGAAAATAACCAGAAGAGTAATTCACAGCCCTAGTCAGGAGCCCTTTAGACTCTATGGTTAGGTAATGCAGATCCCATCAAACACTGCAAATATTATTAGTCCACAATTATAGCCTACTAAATAGGCGAATAATTAAAAAAAAAAAGAAAAAGAAAAAAGAAAAAAAAAAAGAATGATAATCCTGTACCAATAACCTGGAGGTAAGGAAACTAGGGAAACAGTCGCAGGTGTTATTAATGATAACGTCAAGCAGAGGTGCCATATACACGTCTCTTATCAGCGAGCAGAATCTCGCGAGAGTTTGGTTGGAGGTAGAAAAAGGGGGGGGCGGGGCCAGCTTGGACCTAGCGTGGACGGGATGAGACGGTCAGAGAACAGGCTGGCCGTGACGTCACCAGTCTTCCTGAAAGTCAACAACTATATCGGCGGTGTGAGAGGAGAGGAGGCTCGGCGACGACTGGCAGGGGGTGAGGCATCATCGCGCTTTGCTTTGGTCAGTAGCTACCATTATTTGGTTCGGCTCGACTGCAGTGAAAGCTTTGTTGCGGTTCCTTAGTGTGCCAGTTTAGTTCATGCTGCGTTGTAGCGTGTCAGGAAGGCTAACAAAAAAACAAAAACAACAACAAACAAACAAGAAAACAAAACAGGGAACCTAACGCCAGGTAAACGCATTAACAGCCGCTGAATATAGAAGGAGACAAGCAGTCCATGATGCTTGGATGCTCATGATGCAGTTGCTGATGATAAAGATAACGCTAACAATGATGACGGTCACAGTGTATATAGAGTGCAGCCGCCTCCTTCACCGCTGATACACACACAGTGGGGATGGAGGAGGGCTCTGATGCAGCACTGTGATGCTGCGAGTTGGGAAAGATGATCACAAGGTGCAGTCGTCTGCTTCTGGCCTAGCGTGTGTGTGTGTGTGTATATATATATGTTTATGTGTACGCCTATGTGTGTCCTTCTTGCAGAATATAAAGCCTCCATCCTCTAAAAGAATTCATTTCAACCACTAAATTGACATGTCTTTGCTCTTGCACCTTGCCGAGACAACAATAACAATTAGCATACGCTCTTGGCTAGGATAGCATTTCAAGAGCCTCCTTTTAACCTTTAATTAGACCGTTCTCTTATTATTATTATTATTATTATTATTTTTTTTTTTTTGCACAGAATATATAATTTAGCATGTGCAACACCGTTACGTTTATAATTCTCAAATAAAGCAGTGAGAGTGTCGGTAAGATAGTGGATTAAGCTAGGCTAGCTGTGCTGGAGTTGTTTTGGTGTGTGTACTCATTCATAACAGTGTTTATATCCGCGCTTACTCAGGCGTCGAGTCGCAGCCTAATTAAAAATTCAGCTAGAGCAATGACAAAACACGCCTTTTGTCCGTTTTGTCGCGCTGTTTTACTTTTGTTTTGTTTTGTTTGTTCGTTCTTTTATGGCTACAAAAGCACTACAACTGCACACAGCACCGGTGCTGCTGCAACACCTTCCTTCAGCAGTGTGGCGGCATGGTCACTCATGGTGCTTTATGATCGTGTGTGTTTATAATAGCCTGTGAAATATCACCTGCTCTTATCACCCTGAACGCTGCCTGGAATTAGGGCTGTAAACATGGCAATATATTTGGTATGAATTTTGCTACAGCATTAAAAGAGATGTATTTAAAAAAACAAAACAAAACAAGCATACTGGCAAAACAGTGCTGTGTTTGGTATTGTATGGATGTTACTCTGACCTCTTTTGACCCCTGCACTGTGAAGATTTACTAGCTCCAGATGAACTTACTTACATTGATATTTTGAATATCTGACATTGCCTGATGTTATTCCTTTTATATATTACTAACTGTTTTATATATTACTAACTGTAAATAACGAAAAACCTCTGGTTTTCTCCCACCTCCAAAAACATGCAGGTAGGTGCATTGGCTCTGCTAGATTGCCCCTAAGTGTGAGCAAGTGTGTGTGTGTGTGTGTGTGTGTGTGTGAGAATGGTACCCTGCAAAGGACTGACTTCCCATCTGAGGTAAATTCTCTCACCTTGTGCCCCGTATTATCCGCGAAAGCTCCTGATCCACCTGCAGTTACTAAAGATGGATGAATAAATTAAATTATGTTTCTGGGTGACGAATAGGAGGGCTGGGTCATATCATAATATACAGTGCTGTGAACAAGTATTTGTCCTTTTCTGATCTCTTCTGTTTTTGTGTACATCTCATATTAAATAATTTTAGATCTTCAAATGAAATACAACATAAAACAAAGGCAACCTGAGTAAACACACAATACAGTTTTTATTTATTGTCTTATTTTTTTATTGAAGCAAAACAAAAAAAAGTTATCCAACACCTATCACCCATGTGAAAAACTAGTTGCCCCCTTAAACTTAAAATCTGTTTGTGCCACCTTTAGCAGCAATAACTACAACCAAACGCTTCCTATAACTGTTGATCAGTCTTTCACTTACTTCCAGGACTAGGTTGGCTCTTTTGTGACTTCCTGGATGAGTAGTTGCTGTGCTCTTGGAGGAATCTTGGAAGGTCGGCCACTTCTGGGAAGGTTCGCTCCTGTGCCGAGTTTTTCCATTTGGAGATAATGTCTCTCACTGTGGTTCTTTGGTGTCCCAGAGCCTTTGAAATAGCTTTGTAACCCTTCCCAGACTGATGTATTTCAATTACCTTCTTCCTCATTTCTGGAATTTCTTTCAATTTTGGCACAGTGTGTTACTGGGTAAGACCTTTTAACCAACTTCATGCTGTTGAAAAAGTTCTATTTAAGTGCTGATTTGATTGAATAGAGTTTGCAGTAATCAGGCCTGGTTACGTCTAGTCCAGCTGAACCCCATTATGAATGTAGTTTCATAGATTTGGGGAATTAGTAACTATGGGGACAAATACATTTTCACACAGGCCCAGTTAGTATTGGATAACTTTTTTGCTTCAATAAATAACATTATCATTTAAAAACTGTATTTTGTGTTTACTCAGGTTGCATTTGTTTTATCTTAGATTTTGTTTTAATTTCTGAATCAATTTAGTATGGGATATATACAACAACATGCAAAATGCATGAAAAATGCAAATACTTTTTCACAGCACTGTAATAGCGATATTTTGATAAATTATTCCACAATACACTTTTATGAGATATTGCAGGTATTGTGCTCTCTTTTTATAACTGATTTAAATCTTATGAGCGGCTTTTAAAGTTTTGTAAAGTTTATAACTGGAAAATGTTCAAGTGTTTACAGAATGTTTTTGTTTTTACTCATTTTTGGTATTAAAAATGATTTTTGTAGACATGAAATACAGATATCAACATTGTTTTTTTTGTTTTGTTTTTTTTAAACAGTTTTAAAAAATGCATTACAACTTTTTTGCAGTCAGTTTGTTAGCGGTCTTGTATAACATGATACGTAATGGTGTATCGTAGAAATATGTTTAAGTATCGTGATATTTTTTTGTAAACCCCGCCCCACCCCGGGACTGTACAGATATATAAACACTTGGTTGCACCATGTCCTTTGCGAGATCAGTCTCGGTGTAGAACTGCTAGGAACGAGGAGGTCAATAATTTGCAGTGATTATGATTTAAGATCTACCTCATAGATGTTCTCTCAAACAAGGGCTGATTTAGTTGTTTAACGTAGAGTAATGTAGAGCTGCATGCCTTGTGAGTAAATAAATACATCCATCCATCCATTTTCCATACACTTATCCTACACAGGGTCGTGGTGAGCCTGGAGCCTATCCCAGGGGACTCGGGGCACAAGACAGGGGTGCCAACCTATCGTAGGGCACAATCGCACACACACTTACACACACATTCACACACTACAGACAGTTTGGACATGCCAGTAAACCTACAACGCATGTCTTTGGACTGGGGGAGGAATTGCTCAGAGGAAACCCCCCCAAAGCACGGGGAGAACATGCAAACTCCGTGCACACAGGGCAGAGGTGCGAGGCAAACGTGCTGACCACTAAACCACCGTGCCTCCCAGTAAATAAATAAATTACTGAAACTCTTTTGGATAATTGTTTGCCTGTGTTCTGAAACATCAAACCAAATGTGACGATGCAAACATTATAAATGACGTTTGAAAAAAAACTCTTTTGAAATGGACACATAGTTCTGCTTTTATTTCAATTGAGTAGAGCGAGCGAGAAAGAGAGAGAGATGAGCATGAGTGCACGAGAGGCGTCTATGTTTGAAATATAGCTGCGGCAGATGAGCGGAACTCCTCTGAGACCTCAGACGTCCACATCCTGCAGTGTTCATTCAGAACTTTTTCATTTCCTCCATTCTGGTTTGCAAGCTTGGTTTCTGGTGCAGTTGTAAATGAGCGCCGCGCATACGCTCATCATTCATTCATCTCCAGTTTGGTAAGTGAGCTGCAGATTTTACGCTTTATCGTACCGAGACGGGACAGACGCTTGGGTTTTGTCACATTGTTGTAACTGTCTTCAGCTATATGGAGGACATTGAATGACTTTGGGGGGGCGGGGCAGGGCGGCTCTTTTCATGAATGAACAGCACGTATGAAATTTCAGTTAAAACAAATCAGGGGAAATGAATATTGTCTAACAGAGAAAGAGCGGTTGGCTCGGACATAAACCCAGCTTCCTATTTTGGTGTGACTCGACATGTAACTCGCTGAATAGTGTTGCGATGTTGCAGGGGCCACATTTATATACTGAAATAATACGATGGCACAAGTAAATGGAAATTTGATTGGAGTTCAAGTCTAAATGAAAGTATGTAAACATGCATGGTGTATAATCGATGCGTGAATGAAAAGCTGAACATTTTTATGAAATATTACACAAAATAACCTATATATATATATATATGAGAGAAACAGTTTATATAGAAGTTAAGTGTAAGACTGGATTAGTATTCATGTGTTTTTACTTTTTATTACATAAACAGCTACGTTAACGTGTAAGTACGTAACATTTATGTAGTATCTTTCATGTTTCATTTCATTAGTGTCACTTGTTTTGTGTGTTCAGTGTGGAAAAGTCGTCGGGTTTCTGCTCGGCCTCAAACTTTGCTGACCGCGATGAGTTTTTCACTTCCTGTGATGGTTGTTGGCTGTCACTTCTAATGTACCAGAACACAAACAAACCCGGCACACTGGCCTAGTTTTGGCAAGACACTAAATATTTATTTGCTATAAATTCAAAGAAAGTTATATTTTTTTCCTTATTTATATAGAATAGGCTAATGCAGGGGTTCTGTGGGTGGTGGGGGGTCTGTGATTTAAAATAAATAAATAAATAATTTTCTTACAGTGATGGAAACCCACCAGTAGCAAAGATATATTTATTATTAGTTCTTATAGTTTGACTGGTCAGTTAAAATGAATGAATCTAAACCTCTATAACTTAAAAATATTAAGTAGCCTACAAGTAATGTCCACTTGGACTTGATGTGTTGAGGAATAAAACGCTTCAATACAAATCTGAAATATTATTGTACAAATTTAAATAATGAGCATATTATTTCAGTATATTCATTAAAAAAGCAAACAAACTCTGGGCTAATGATCATGTTATAACAGTGACATTCTGATAAACTGGAATAACAATAATGTGTGTTTGTGTGTGTGTGTGTGTGTGTGTGTGTGTGTGTGTGTTACTGTACATGAGAAAGCCTAAAGCTTGTTATTTAGCAGTAGGTTAGTAGTTAGTATCAGAACTGACAGTTTCTAGTTTTGGATGCTTGATCTTGATATAGTGCAAACCTTTGCAATCTTGATAAGCCTGTTGACAAAAGAGCTCCAGTGTCATTCAATGAGATTTGTTTTAATGTCAAGACTTGAGACTTCTATGCTGGTCAGAAAACTCCCTCTAGACCTTTTGCAGCCAGGGACCCCTTTAACTTAACTGTAAAACAAACAAACAAACAAACAAACAAAAACTGATTAAATATCACGATGAAATATTTCACAATGAAAACAATGATATAACATCCATATAATGATAAATTATGTCATACACTTTTCTAAGATATCATGGATATCGCTTTTTTAAATTTATTTAATTTTTACATTAAAATTTTTACATTATTGATTTTTTTTTTGTTGTTGTAATTTTATACTAAATTTTTTTAAATTGTATCCCCCCTCATTTTCAGTGTTAAATATTTTGTGTTACATTTAAATAACACAGATAAAGGATCCTCAAACCTTTAAAAAAGCTCCATAAAAATAAAGGACCATTTCAGATTTATTTTATAAACTTAATCCAATTTCTCAAATATTAGGCGCAAACATGCACACTTGAGCGTTTTCATTTCTGAACTTTCTACTCACAGAACACATTTTTATTAAGATATCCTTTGATTTAATTTGACACTATTTATAAGCTTTTTTTGGTTTTGGAGTTAGAGGTTTGGATTAAACCCGTCCACTTTAAGTGACTTGTAAATTATGTTAATTGCATATTAAATTATAACTCGAATAACTCTGACAGTAGTGGATTGTGATTTCCATCTCTGTAACAAAATCAATAGATCATAGACCCTCAGGCTATATTTCATTTTGAGAGCCATGCCTGAGATTGGTTCTGCTTTTCATCTCTACCTGATTTAGTGTATTCTTGAACGACTGCGGCCGCCTAATGAAGCTGGTTCATGATGGAAATGAACAGATCTGGCCAGACGTGATGATTTGCTGTTCCGATGCTTGGCGGATATGTGGGTAAAATCTGATTTTAAAGCTGTCTCATATTACTCGGATGGATGTGATTTAAAAACATGACGGGACGGCAGTTACAAGAGAACTTTTTTTTTCTTTCCACTAAGTAATTTGATGCTTGGTTGATGCAAGAAAAGAAATGGAAACCTCCGAGTATCCACCCTACTCAGTTAAAGAACAAATGAATAAATTACCCATCATCGGTGCCATGACTTAGTAAAGGTTACAGACAGTCACATGTGTGATGGTAACTGTTCCTTTCAGTGTGATGTAACTTGCCTTGAAGCATTCTGCCATGACTCACGTTTCACATAAGTTTTGCAACAGAGGCAGAGAGTCGGCTCTGTTACTGTGAGGAAGTTGCTGTCGGATCAGTATACTCGGAGCTCCGATATCCCTACAGGCTTCAACAGAAGTTGATCAGTTGTAACTTTTTAAGGTTTGGATGCTTAAAAGAATCCTGAAATCAGTTTAAACTGATTGCACTGAAAAATGCATTGCATTCGTTAAAAGTTGTAACAGGTGTTGAAAATTTTATGCATATTCGGTATATTGTCCTTCTTCTAGAACATCAAGTTTTCTGTCACAAAAGTGCCTTGAAATAAAATTAAAACAGTAGTAGGGCTGCACGATATTGAAGAAAAATGCGATATGCAGTAACCTGTTAAATTATGCGATATGCAATACGACAATGCTAGAAGTGTGTAAAATAAATGTAAATATTGATATCGTGATAAATGATTATTATATATCGTTGGTATGGTGATGTATTTTTTTTTTTTTTTTTTAGTTTGAACTGGTGGTTGAGCCACATTCCCATAATCAGTATACTCGTATAAACTCACTAATCAAATATTTGTATCTGCATATAGAGTATGTTTAAACCATTACTGAAATCCATCCTGCTTTAGGAGGCTTGCTTGGTGTTCTGTGCTCAGGTTTCTACTGGTCTCTAACTCCTGGAAGCATCATTGATGAATGTTCCTCTGTTCTGCAGAATAGTTTTGAGATATATATATATGTGTGTGTGTATATATATATATATATATATATATATATATATATATATATATATATATATATATATATATATATATATATATATATATGTCAGTTTAATGTCACCAACATTTCCCCAAAGTTATTTTCTTTGAATGAATTATAAATATATTGGTCAAGTCATACTGACATACTGTGTAGTAACCACGTATTATGATTTTGACCCGAACTGCTGAAAAGGATATACTGTAGTCCCTTTTCTCTTTTATTTGATACAGGGAGTTGCAAGGAAAGGTTTTCCATTCCAAATTTAAGTCAAAATCTGCAAAATTACAGTAGCTTTATCATCCTAAGCATATGAAGAACTATTAGGATTATCTTTCCTCTTAGATTCAAAGTTACATATGCATAGAGTTTACAGTGCATCTTATAAGAAACCTAATTTGACAGAATGATTCATGCATAAAGAAAAATCCCTCCTCTCTGCATACAAGCATTACAGATGGCCGTGCTCTTAGCAGTTTCATTATTCTGAAGTTTTCTCACCCTTAGTTCTGTTTAAGAAAGCTGTAAGCTGCATGCTTGTAGTTTACTGGCATTTGCATGAAGATCAGAGGGACAGTATTAGTGCTGCTAGATTTTTTTGCTCAGGTTTGGGTTATACTGTGCTATGTTGAAGCTTATGTGTTGACCTTAGCCTTCTTTAGCTTTATAGATTTGTAACTTCAAACCAGTTTTAGTGCATTCACGATTAATTATTGAAAAACAGTGAAGCAGGCACAATTACGATTGATGTTAAAAAATGCATAGTACGTACAAAGCAATTTCAAACAAGACACTAAATATAAAATTGTGTAAATATGCACTCACAGGCCACTTTCATAGGAACTGAAACTGGACAGATCGGAAAAAAGACCAGGTGATGTTTTTCTGATCTTCAACAGTCCAGTTTCAGTTAACAGGATTGGAACCTGATGTGTTCTGCTGCTGCTGCTGTAGCCCTCCTATCTCAAAGTTCAGTTTATTTAATGCTTTCTGCGATGAGCATGTTTTACTCCTCTTTTCACCATGGTTGGAAAGAGTGGCTATTTGAGTTAAGCTGGGTTTACACTGTGCAGTTCCAGTGGTTTTACGATCAGCCGTAACATTAAACCACTGACAGGTGACGTGAATAACACCGATTATCTCGTCACAGGGGCACCAGTCAAGGGATGGGATAAATTGTGCAGCAAGTGAACAGTCAGTTCTTTAAGTTGATGTGTTGGAAGGCGGAAAAATGGGCAAGTGTAAGAGCGACTTTGACAAGGGCCAAATTGTGATGGCTTGATGACTGGGTCAGAGCATCTCCAAAACAGTCAAGACAAACGGTCTTGCGGGGTGTTCCCGGTATGCAGTGGTTAGTACCTACCAAAGTGGTCCAAGGAAGGACAACTGGTGAACTGGTGACAGGGTCGTGGGCACCCAAGGCTCATTCATATGTGTGGGGAGAGAAGGCTAGCCCGTCTGGTCCGATCCCACAGAATAGCTACTGTAGCGCAAATTACTGAAAAGGTTAATGCTGGATATGATATAAAGGTGTCGGAGCACACAATGCATCACAGCTTGCTGTGTATGGGGCTGCATAGCCACAGACCCGTAAGAGTGCCCATGCTGACCCCTGTCCACCACTGAAAGTGCCTACAACAGGCATGTGAGCATCAGAATTGGACCATGGAGCAATGGAAGAAGGTGGCCTGGTCTGATGAATCACGTTTTCTTTTACATCTTGTGGACGGCCGGGTGCGTGTGCGCTGCTTACCTGGGGAAGAGATGGCACCAGGATGCACTATGGGAAGAAGGCAAGCCGGCTGAGACAGTGTGATGCTCTGGGCAATGTTCTGCTGGAAAACCTTGGGTCCTGGCATTCATGTGGACGTTACTTTGACACGTATCGCCTACATAAACATTGTTGCAGATCAAGTACACACCTTCATGGCAACGGTATTCCCTAATGGCAGTTGCCTCATTCAGCAGGATAATGCGCCCTGCCACACTGCAAAAATTGTTCGGGAATGTTTGAGGAACATGATAAAGAGTTCAAGGTGTTGACTTGGTCTCGGAATTCCCCAGATCTCAATCTGATCGCACATCTGTGGGATGTGCTGGACAAACAAGTGCGATCCATGGAGGCCCCACCTCTCAACTTACAGGATTTAAAGGATCTACTGCTAACGTTTTGGTACTAGATACCACAGCACACCTTCAGAGGTCTTGTGGAGTCCATGCCTTGACAGGTCAGAGCTGTTTTTGCAGCACAAGGGGACCCACACTATATTACGCAGATGGTTTTAATGTTATGGCTGATCAGTGTATTACTTGTCAGACGGTATGAGACGATAACGTGTTCTTCATGGCAGATTATACGAAGGGGATTCTAGACCTATGATTAACGAAAATTATTACATTCTGCCATACTGGGTGTGCACCTATCAGAAGACCTATAACTATCAGAACACCTAACAAGTTAAAATGGAAGTTCATGTTGGCCCCTCATTCATCCTGTCCTCCACTAACTACTGAGCAAAAAGCAACAGTTTGAGCTACAGTCACCACACAGCCTTCAGTAGCTAGATGGTTATCTAGCTTATATTTGGACACCACTAGAAACGTTCATGAAGACAACTGACTTTCTAACATGTCATGACGTTTATTAGCTAGGTAAGAACACGCAAGCTTGTCTTATCTATCATCTTATCCATAAGTTATAGTCTGGGCAGAGCATTTTTTTTACATTAGTAGAGGCTGATGCTGCGACGGTGATCTCTTTAGCTCCACAGAGGAATGTAGTTTGTTACATCTACACTAACATTCTATCAAACATTCAGAATTCAAGCACAAAATCCTGTACAGGGGGGGAAGTATTTGTATTAAGGTCTGGAGACTGGCTAGGCCACCCCAGGACCTTAATGTGCTTCTTCTTGAGCCACTCCTTTGTTGCCTTGGCTCTGTGTTTTGGGTCATTGTCAGGCTGGAATACCCATCCACGACCCATTTTCAATGCCCTGGGTGAGGGAAGGAGATTCTCACCCAAGACTTGATGGTACATGGCCCCGTCCATCCCTTTGATGCTGTGCAGTTGTCCTGTCCCCTTAGCAGAAAAACACCCCCAAAGCATAATGTTCCCACCTCCATGTTTGACGGTGGGGATGGTGTTCTTGGGGTCATAGGCAGCATTCCTCCTCCTCCAAACACGGCGAGTTCAGTTGATGCCAAAGAGCTAAATTTTGGTCTCATCTGACCACAACACTTTCACCCAGTTCTCCTCTGAATCATTCAGGCAAACTTCAGATGGGCCTGTACATGTGCTTTCTTGAGCAGGGGGACCTTGTGGGCGCTGCAGGATTTCAGTCCTTCACGGCGTAGTGTGTTACCAATTGTTTTCTTGGTGACTATGGTCCCAGCTGCCTTGAGATCATTAACAAGATCCTCCCGTGTAGTTCTGGGCTGATTCCTGACCGTTCTCATGATCATTGAAACTCCACGAGGTGAGATCTTGCATGGAGCCCTAGACCGAGGGAGACTGACAGTTATTTTGTGTTTCTTCCATTTGCGAATAATCGCAACAACTGTTGTCACCTTCTCACCAAGCTGCTTGACGATGGTCTTGTAGCCCATTCCAGTCAAGATCCTACAATCTTGTCCCTGACATCCTTGGACAGCTCTTTGGTCTTGGCCATGGTGGAGAGTTTGGAATCTGATTGATTGATTGCTTCTGTGGACAGGTGTTTTTTTTAAAGGTAACAAACTGAGATTAGGAGCACTCCCTTTAAGAGAGTGCTCCTAATCTCAGCTCGTTACCTGTGTAAAAGACACCTGGGAGCCAGAAATCTTGCTGATTGATAGGGGATCAAATACTTATTTCACTCATTAAAATGCAAATCAATTTATAACTTTTTTTGAAATGTGTTTTTCTGGATTTTTTTGGTTGTTATTCTGTCTCTCACTGTTAAAATACACCTACCATTAAAATTACAGACTGATCATTTCTTTGTCAGTGGGCAAATGTACAAAATCAGCTGTGGATCAAATACTTTTTTCCCTCACTCTATAAGAAAACAAGCTAGGGGGAAAAGCTGCAGGATCTATCTGCATAAATATGACCTAAATCATCATCAAATTCCCAAAAGTAGATAAAGAGAACCTAATTAAACAAATGAGATACAAATATTATAGTTGGTCATTTATTTATTGAGGAAAATGACCCAATATTCCATATCTGTGAGTGGCAAAAGTGTGTGAACCTTTGCTTTCAGTATCTGGTGTGACCCCGTTGTGCAGCAGTAACTGCAACTAAACGTTTCCGGTAACTGTTGATCAGTCCTGCACATCGGCTTGGAGGAATTTTAGCCCGTTCCTCAGTACAGAACAGCTTCAACTCTGGGATGTTGGTGGGTTTCCTCACATGAACAGATTGCTTCAGGTCTTTCCACAACATTCCTATTGGATTAAGGTCAGGACTTTGTCTTGACCATTTCAAAACATGAACTTAATTCTTCTTGACCATTCTTTGGTAGAACAACTTGTGTGCTTAGGGTTGTTGTCTTGCTGCATGACCCATTTTTCTCTTCAGATTCAGTTCATGGACAGATATCCTGACATTTTCCTTTAGGATTTTCTTGGAATAATTCAGAATTCATTGTTCCATCAACGATGGCAAGTCGTCCTGTCCCAGATACAGGCCCAATCCACGATCCTACCACCACCACGTTTCACAGATGGGCTAAGTTTCTTATGCTGGAATGCAGTGTTTTCTTTTCTCCAAATATAACCCTTTTCATTTAAACCAAAAATTTTATTTTGGTCTCATCAGTCCACAAAATATTGTTCCAGTAGCCTTCTGGCTTGTCCACATGATCTTTAGCAAACTGCAGACGGGCAGCAATGTTCTTTTTGGAGAGCAGTGGTTTTCTCCTTGCAACCCTGCCATGCACACCATTGTTGTTCAGTGTTCTCTATATGGTAGACTCATGAACATTAACATTAGCCAATGTGAGAGAGGCCTTTAGTTGCTTAGAAGTTACCCTGGGTTCCTTTCTGACCTCGCAGACTATTACACGTCTTGCTCTTGGAGCGATCTTTGTTGGTTGACCACTCCTGGGGAGGGTAACAATGGTCTTGGATTTCCTCCATTTGTACACAATCTATCTGACTGTGGATTGGTGGAGTCCAACCTCTTAAGAGGTTTTGTAATATTTTCCAGCCTGATAAGCAACAACTCTTTTTCTGAAAAAAAAAAAATCTCCTTGCCATAATATACTTGACTTTGCTAGATCCTTGTTCTTGAAATACAACAGGGTGCTCACTCGCACCTAATCATCTCATTGATTGAAAACACATGACTCTAATTTCACCTTCAAATTAACTGCTAATCCTAGAGGTTCACATACTTTTGCCACTCACAGATATGTAATATTGGATCATTTTCCTCAATAAATAAATGACCAAGTATAATATTTTTATTTGATTTGTTTAATTGGGTTCTCTTTGTCGGTTAGGATTTGTGTGAAAATTCTATGATGTTTGAGGTAATATTTATGCAGACATATAGAAAATTCTAAAGGGTTCACAAACTTTCAAGCGCGACTGTACATCGGCACATCTGTGGCAGTAGACGTGAGCTTACTGGCATTCAGAGGGCACAGGAGAAATGGCCGAATGCTTTGGGTTGCTGCCATGAGTGAGAGAGAGAGAGAGAGAGAGAGAGAGAGAGAGGGGGATAGACGAGCGGGTGTTGAGGAGGAGGAATGGAATAGCACTACATATTTCTTCCACCACTTTGCCGTACAGACGAGGGCAATGCGTCAGTGTGAGTCACAGCTGTCTCCCACTATAAGAGGCACTAGTTACGACAACTCTACATACGTTGTGCTTGCACATCTCAAGCTTGTTTAAGGTATTTGAATGATAAATATATGCAGTCGATAACCTTTACTGTGAATGGGCCTTCATGGCGCGTCGATATACATCCTTTGGGATTGTGATATGTTGAAAAGCCTCATATGGAGGTTCTTGGTACGTCCAAGCTCATATCTTCAGCTCAGACCTGTTTTTATCTGTGCTAATATAAGTATCTATTATTCAAGTTTAAAAAAAAAACAACAAAACTTTCTGCAGCTCGATGGATGATGGAATCACACTTTCACAAATACTTTATCAGGCATACATTAATTTATTCATTCAGTGCAAGGAATAAAACACGATGGGGCATGCTGTAATCAGAAAACGATCAATGACTGGGTGGTGTGATAAAGCCCGAAGCAAAGCAGAGTTACTCTTACCACCTCAGTTATGTTTAATTTTGGGGAACGTTCATGAGACAAGTTAGTTTTTGTTATGACGTACGTTACAGCAGCTATAAAGAGTCATTCCTTCACCAGTCTCTCTTTTTTTTCCCTCTTTTTTGAACTGCAATATGAAAAGAAACCCCAAACAAACAAACAAACAAACAAAAAAAACGTAGCTTAGGTTACCAGGAACAGGAACGCACAAGGTCCTGAAGACACAGTCCTTTCCCATTGCGGAAAGCTTACTGACTGTTACAAAGCATTGACACATGAGACTGCTAACATAAATGTTAAAAAAAAAAAAAAAAAAAAAAAAAGCTTCACCATATAAATGATTAAGATTTTCTTTCTCAAATGCACTTTTTTCTGTGTTTATTATTAGGCCCAGATTACGTCGAGCATACGCCAGACAACTGTGAATGGATTGTTAAAACAAAAATGATAACATATTAGAATGAGTGCATTAATATAAACCTGTGATTTGAATTATAGCCGGCACTACTGTCAGAGGTGTGCTGATACACCTTCTGACCAATTAGGTCTGAGAATTCTATAGCTCTCTGGTATAAAAGGTTTTATTGTTTAACATCAGTGTTTGTTCGTACATTGATTAAGTCGTAACGTGTTTGTTGTTATTTTCCATTATCAGTTTTCTGTTACTTAAGACCCTCTAATCAGTAGCCCAAATACTTCTGAACGAGTTATGAAAGCGATTTACAAGTACATGTTTATCCTAAGGGCTGTTTGTTGGCAGCCTCAACAACCTCACATAGACGTCCATTGTAAGTAAATTGGGAAAACGTCAAAATGGTGTGTCCCTTTAATATGGTATCAGTAGGGAGGTCAACATTTTTGGATTACAGCTACACATGGTTGGGGGGGGGGAGTACCTGCCTTTTTAGAAATAACTAAAGGCCCCTTTTGATGGTGTGCGACTGAACCTAATACGGTATTAGCTCCCCATTCCATTTCTGCCAGCCTCAGAAATGACAGTTTGTTGAAATCATCATTTACATTCCAGTCAGTTCCTGACAGCAGCCCTGATGCTTTATAGAGTTTAAACTGACCTCATACATGCTTCCTGCTTCAAATCAGAGAACACGCAGGTCATTAATGCTGATTTGGTCCTCATGCAGAGTCTGTATCACATTACTAGTAGATTAAAGTTATAGCTATATGCAGCTCAAACTGCTCTGACAGCAGCCGAGGAGCTTTTCACCGAGCTTTTCACCACAGTCAGAGTTCTCCAGATGGTGTCCTTGCTTGGGTTTAGTTTGCAGCACTGCAGCTGAATTTAGAACGGCTGCTTTCACATTCACCTTAGTAACGACTCCTTTAAAGTGCAGAGCAAATATATTTAAAAATCTATCTATAGTGAGTCACAAAATTGTTTCCTCAATGCTTTCCTCATTGATAACTGAGCACTTTTCCATATTGTTTTTGTCAAATTTTACTGGTTCACAGTGTTCTATAGCCTTAGTCAGTCACCCCCCCCCACACACACACACACACATATATACATACATTCAACCTTCAATTTGAAAATGAAATGAATGCAGTCATGATGCATTGAAAATGTCACAAATATATGAAAAATATGAAACACTTGAATAGACCGATTATTGACTTTATTAAGTCATGCTTAAACAGTCCCTTCAGGATTTCGTGACTTTGTGATCGCAGAAATTACCGCAAAATCAAAGCAAACTCCACAATATTCAGAGGAGCTTGCAATTTTTGCACATTTTGAAGTTGAACATGACTACAGCTAAAAGGTCTCATTTACCAAAAAACATCACTGTGAAAGACCATGAAAAACAATTTCACCAAATGAAGTAGTTTTCCACAAAAAAAAAAAAAAAAAAAAAACACAAAAAACTTTGCAAGTTGCATCACGAATTGTGAAAAAAGCCCCAGTAAAATCAAGCATTTTTGGCCACAACAATCACAAAAAAACTCTGCGAAATCCTTAAAGTCCTGTGCTAACGAGGCAACCTGCTGCACATTTAGATTATTGTATGAAATAACTGAAGAAATTGGTTTATTTTGTGTTAAAGACAAATGTATTATTTTTTCTTGTGTGTTATGAACGTTGAACATTTCTGGAGTTCCTACAGTTCCACACTGTTGATTCAGTAGACTCCTCAGTTACTTACTCCTCTGTTTTTAAAGTTCATTACAGTTGCTCTCATGCATGGCTGCCTTCTAAAATAGTTTAGATGCTTGATTGGAGTTCAAAGCATAACATCTCTGCAAAATATGACTAACTCAAAACAGACAGTCAGGCTACACTGTAAAAACGACCTTGTATATTTACAGTAACTTGAAGGCAGCAGCCAGGTGCTGGCAGGCTGTTAGTGTAATTAATATCTACACCATTTTTACTAGTGTTTGTTTACAGTAATGACGTAAAAAAGCTGTAAAAAAACAAACAAAAAAAAACCCGCTGCTACAATTTTACTGTTATACTGTTGTTTTAACTCTTTTATTGCCAAATATATATATATATATATATATATATATATATATATATATATATATATATATATATATATATATATATATATATATATATATATATATATATCTCCTAAATACATCTGAAAAAACCCTGTTAAAATGTGTTTATTAAAACTGTCTCATTTCAGTTCACATAAGAACAAGCATAAGATATCCATGCATCCATTTTCCATACGGCTTATCCTACACAGGGTCATGGGGGAGCCTGGAGCCTATCCCAGGGAACTCCGGGCATTAGGCGGGGGACACCCTGGACGGGATGCCAACCCACCGCAGGGCACAATTGCACACACATTCACAATTTGGAAATGCCAGTCAGCACACAGCACGTGTCTCTGGACTGTGGACGAAACCGGAGTAGAGATGCACCGATTGCATTTTTTTTGGCCGATTCCGATTTCCGATTTTTTTTGTAAGTGTGACCTGCCGATACCGATTTTTGCCGATTCCGATTTTCTTTCTAAGAACTATAATTGACAGCGTATACAAACAAAAATCTACTTTTCTTCAATGCAAAATTTTATTTTTATAATAAAAGAATTATTAAACATTACAATTTCCCCCAAACTGCACTAAGTTACAGGATCTTCTCTCACTTAAACAACTCTCAAAATAAAGTGCTCTGTGACTGGAAAGAGGTAGAAATAACAATTAACTGAAAATTAGTTGCTTTATATAACAAAACAGATCTCATTTTCCACTGTGTTTATAAATTGACCTTTTTCTCTTTTTTACTCGTCTCACAAAAGTCCAAAGATTACAAGCCTATGAACAAAACTGAAGTGCACAATACTCTTCCAAATATTAATAGGTGCAGTGGCTAATCATTAAATAACAAGTGTAACAAGTAGAATTAGTTACTGCCCCTTTAAGGCGGAACGCTCTCTCTTACTCCCTCACTGATGATTGGGCAGTCTGTAGACGGAGCGCGAGCTGTGATCATCGCATGTATGCATGTAAAGCCTGGTTATATTTCTGTTGCTGTTTGCCCTGTTTTATTTATGTTCAGTAACGCAGTTGTTAGTGGAGTGTTTTGCAAACTGCCCCATGTGTGCGGGGGATCGACAACGCTGATAATAAACCACTGTGAAATATCAGATATGTGAGTTTTGCTTACACCTGGCTACAACCATTCAGGCTATCTGGCCTCTCTGTCTAAAGCGTTACACAAGGCACCTTTTCTTTGTTGCCAGCATATGTATACTTGAGCATTAATGGCAAGTTTTTCTTCGCAAACAGAAGCATCTCTGCCTTGTCACCTGATAATTGGTTTCTCCTTTCATCTATCACATGTCCAGCCAAGCTAAACAAGCGATCACTTTCAACGCTTGTACATGGAGCAGAGAGGTGTAGGCTCGGGCAAGTGGAGCAAGCACAGGGAAACGATCTTTGTTGATCCTCCAGTAGGTCAATGGGTTTTCGCGTTTTTGCCTACGACATGTTTACATGCGGCTGTGAGCATGGCTGTGACGTTCTTGCCTGTGCCACTGGCAACAACACGGACCGGCTCGGAATCGGAAAGACGTGAGACTGACCGGCCGGTCACCGGTCCGGGCCGAGCATGCGGAAAATCGGCCGATTCCGGTCCCTGGCCGGGCGATTGGTGCATCTCTAAACTGGAGTATCTAGAGGAAACGCCCGAAGCGTAGGGAGGAAATGCAACCCCCAACCCCAAAGATGCGAGGCAAATGTGCTGACCACCAAGCCTTTTTTTCAAGGTTTCTTTGCTGCTTCCTGTACAAGGTTTTTGACACCTAATGTTACAGTGAAGTAGGAATGTGACAAAGCGTGACACTGACAGGGGAGTGTGTGCTGTGCTGGTATAACAGTGTTGGTGGGATTTTAAAAACTGTGTAACTTAATGGCCATCCTACTAGAAATAGCTTCCTGTAGCTCATCCATGCATGACTTCTGTTTATCATCCTCTAATCCAGGCATTCTCAAACTTTTCTGCAGCCAGGGACCCCATTAACTATCAAATAAATGTAATAGACCCCCTCAAAACTGATTTATCAACATAACCCAACAACTCAAACATTAGACTTATTATTTAAATGTACAATAATGAGTTAAATACAAAGCACTGTTGTAAGTCACTCTAGATAAGAGGATCTTTAAAATGCTATGAAAAACCCACAGACTCTTGTGTGTTCCTGGTCTCTACTTTGAGAACCACTGCTGTAGTTCTTCATCAGTGGTCAGGTTCTGTCTTCAGGACTGCTGATAACTGGATATTTTTGGTTAGTGGACCGTTCTTAACCCAGCAGTGCCTGAATCACTGGTAGCACATATAGTCGCCTCCAAAAGTATTGGAAACGCAAGGCCAATTATTTTGTTTTTGCTATACACTGAAGACATCTGGGTTTGAGATCAAAAGATGAACGTGAGATAATGAATCAGAATTTCAGCTTTCATTCCCTGATCTTTACATCTAGATGTGTTAAACAACTTAGAACATGGCACATTTTGTTGGAACTCGCCCATTTTTTAAGTGATCAAAAATATTGGAACATGTGACCGACAGGTGTTTCTTGTTGCCCAGGTGTGCCCTGTCTGATTTAGATTGATTTTAAACAATTAAAAGCTCTGAATGTCTACTCTTGGTTTGAGCCCTGGGTTTGAATTGTGAAGACTGCATTGTTGTTAAAAACGGATAAACCAACATGAAAACCAGAGAGCTGTCTATGGGAGAAAAGCAAGCCATTTTGAAGCTGAGAAAAGAGGAAAAATCCATCAGAGACATTGTACAAGCACTCAGCATAGCCAATACAACAATTTGAAATGTCCCGACTAAGAACGAAACCCCTGGTGTACTAAAAACCAGACATTAAACAGGTCAGCCAATAAAAACAACAGCATTTGAAGGCCGAAACACTGTGAGAGCTGTGACAAAAAACCCAAAAACAGCAGTCAGTGACCTCGCCAAGAACCTTCACAGGACATGGTTAAAGGTACCAACTGGTCAATCACCAGACCTTAACCCAATTGAGCATGCATTTCATCCCCTGAAGAATAGACTGAAGGGATAAACCCCCCAAAACAAACAACAATGGATAGAAGCTGCTGTAGAAGCCTGGAAAAGCATCACAAATGAAGAGTGCGACAGTGTGGTGATGTCAGTGGGTTGCTGGCTTGATGCAGTTATTGCAAGCAAGGGATATGCGACCAAATATTGAGTGTTATTTACTTTAATTTAGTTTAAGACTATACTTTTGCTCACCAAAAACTTGGGTGGTCTGCCACTAAAGGTACCTTAGGTGATGAGACTGATGGAGATGTATGATGCTGATAATCCAAGTGAAATCTCATTTTATACATTTATAAAATAGAAATGTATAATTCTTTCAATAGGTGTGATATTCTCAGAAGCTAGCATTGCCCCCTTTAGCAGAAATAACTTCTTGTAAGCGTTTTGCATAATTGTCCACCAGGCTTTCTGGAAATTTTGACCACTCTTCCATGCAATATTCTTTCAGTTGCAAGATGTTTGAGGGTTTTCTTGCATGTACTGCCCTTTTCAAATGCCCCCACAACATTTCAATGGGATTCTAATCCAGGCTTTGACTAGGCCAGTCCATAACCCTCCATTTCTTCTTTTTGAGCCATTCCTTGGTGGCTTTGCTAGTGTGCTTAGGATCCTGCTGAAAGGTCCGCTTTCAGTTCGACTTCAACTTTCAGACAGATGGCTTCACATTATCTTCAAGCACTCTTTGATATGATGCAGAATTCATAGTTGAATCAATGAATGCAAGCTGTCCAGTCCCTGAGGCAGTGAAGCAACCCCAAACTATAACATTTCCACCACTGTGCTTCACAGTTGGTATGAGGTGCTTCTCCTGAAAAGCTGTCTTTGGTCAGTGTCAAACATGCCTGCTGTTACTGTGGCCAAACAACTCTATCTTTGATTCGTCTGTCCAGAGCACATTATTCGAAAAGGCCTGGTCTTTGCCTCTATGCTCATTGGCAAACTGTAGTCTTGCAAAGGCTTTTTCCTGGCACGCCTCCCATGCAGGTCAAATTTGTGCAATCACTTTCTGATTGTAGAAGCATGCACTTTGACACCAACAGTTGCAAGACCTGAGTTGCAGATCCTGTGATGTAATTTTGGGGTTCTTGGAAAGTTCTTTTTGCATCAGACGGTCTGCTCTTGGGCTGAATTTGCTGGGGCCAGTCCTGGACAAATTGGCAGTGGTTTGAAATCTCTGCCACTTGTAGATGATTTTCCTTAAAGTGGATTGATGTATTTCAAATAATTTGGAGATCTTTTTTTTCCCAAAGGCCTTGCAGAACACTTTAGATCTTGGCATGCTGACCCCACACACCTCATTAGCAGACGGAACACCAGACACTAGATATGAGAGGGGTATAAATAAGACAGGTTCCACCTGCACTCCCTAAGCAGGTTCTAATCACTGACACCCAATCTTGAACACCTGATTCAAATTTTATGAATTTGAAGGTGTGATAAATGTAGGGGTGTACTTACTTTTTCCATGTAACTGATCTGTTTTTTGTTCATTTAAATTGTGAAAATCACTACAAAATGTCAACTTTGTGTCGTTTGGTAATGTATCACCTTTATTAATAGGCACTGTTTCAAAGAGGATCAAATGTTTTGCTTGTCCAAATATGAAAAACAAAACAAAACAATTATTTCCATGGGGTGTACTTATTTTTCACATGACTGTAAAGTAGAAAATGTCAATATTCACCAAATGAAGAGTTTCCCAAGACCGTCACACGCATGTTGTAGCTCTGATTACAATGAGACGATAACCCAAATTTATAGAACATGGACATGTAATGTGACTCCGTGCTCCATAAACTTCAACAATCAAAGAGGTTTGCACGTTATTCTGTGTCTTGAAGGCATTATATGCACATTCAGTATGTGTGTACGTCAGTGTTGATCCAATGGACTTTAAGCTCAAGGCGTTTGATTCGTGTTCTATGAATATAAATGTACTTCATGCACACCACCTCCAAAATATCTCATTTTTGTATAAAGCAATGGAAACTTACATAGAGGCCATAACTCACACTTTACATCAAACCTTATACTGACAGAACAGGTAATATGGGGATATATTTTGCCCTTACCAAACCATTGTTCTCAATGCATTATAAATTTTGACATGTTCCAGTAATAATGTCGCATGTGGTCTTAAGGCAACACTGACATATTGTTTGTGTCCGGAGGTACTCTACATTTCATGAGCGAGAGTGTTTGAGGTTATTCTGTGACCTACTGCCGTATTCCCTACAAATATGAAAGTGCGTTATGAGTATGTTCTGTATGACTTGGTTACACCGCCAAGAGTACAGAACCTACTGCATTGAAAATGTTTTCAGGCATGACTGCAAAATGACCAAACTGCCTAAATTGTGCACTATGCAACTTCCTTTCATAGTGAAAGTCATTTTCTGTAGGTTTCTAAGTGATACAGATGCAGTCCTCAGTTGCATCACAGCTGGCTACTTTTGAGAGTGGGGCAAAGATGGAGCAGGAGGAATAAACCTGTAGGCTTGTTTTTCATGGTTGCTTATCGTTTGGCTAAGAATTTGGGTGGGAAGAAGGGGTCGAGACAGAGAAGAGAAAAATCCTTGCATTCCATTTTTTGTATGTGTGTGTGTGTGTTTGTTCTAGGCTGAGTCACTGCTGAGGAGTGGGAAGGTCTGAAGAGTGTGAGAGAGAAGCGCCAGAAGGAGGGGGATAGCCTGCTCCATAACAGCTTCCACAGGAAAGAGAGAACGAGAGAGAGAGAGAGAGACACGACAAGAAAAGCGACAGAGAGAGAGAGAGAGAAGAGAGGGAGAGCACCAGGCAGGGAGGGAGTGAGACGCTGACCCCTCCTCTCCCCTCTTCCTCTCCTCTCCTTCTTCCCCCCCCCCAACCCCCAACCCCCCTCCCCCCCTCCCCGCTCACTCGTTCTGGAGCTGGCGTGTTGGAGTGGAGAGCACACCGTGACGGAGGCATCATGAGCGATGTCACCATCGTCAAAGAAGGCTGGGTGCAAAAGAGAGGTAAGTGTCTCGCCGCTCTCAGTTAACTAACCGGCTTGGCTTGTCTGCGTGTGAATGCGTGTGAGAGTGTGTTGTCTCCAGGGATGGAGTCCTCTAACATGGGTGGGCTCTACTGCTGTAGTATGCCACAGCATGGCTTCAGTCACATTACGCTTGTAGATGCCAGTTTGTGGATGTGGGCGTGTGTGTGCGTGTGTGTGCGTGTGTGTGCGTGTGTGTGCGTGTGTGTGCGTGTGTGTGCGTGTGTGTGCGTGTTTACATATGCATGTAACTAAGTATACTTTCACACTGCTTAGATGTGATGTAGAACGTGTGTGTTTGTGTAAGTGGTTATGACTGTCTGCTGAATGCCCTTTTGATGGGGATTTCTGAACACACACACACACACGCACACACACACACACACACACACTAGTAGTCAGTCACAGGCTGTAACATGGCCCGTTTGATTTTGATGCATGTTTGTAATAGTGCTGTCTCAGAGTCCTTTACGCTTATAAAGGGACATTGTTTGAGATCTGTATTCCTGTGGCAGATATTACATAGGTCTTGGTATGTAAACACAGCTTCCATACTCACTGTATTGCGTAAATGCCAGCAGCTCTGTGTTGAACGCGAATAAAAACGTATCCATCAGGGCCAGACTGCTCACTCTGACACTCTGAGGTGGCATCTTTAATTATGGGTGGGATTTGTCTCGGGTTTTGCCTTGGGTTTTCCTGTCCATTATCGACCCCCCTCGTCTCTCTCTCTCTCTCTCTCTCTCTCTCTCTCTCTCTCTCTCTCTCTCTCTCTCTCTCTCTCTCGCTCACTGTCTCTCTCTGTCTAGCTGTTTGGGTGTGTGAGAGTCTGTGATCTCTTTGCCCTTGCCTTACATTCAAGTGTGCTGCTTCTGTCTCTGCTGATCTCAAACGAAGCAGGCTGCTATACACCTGGTACTACCGTAAACAGTTAACGTGTACACATGGGTGACGTATTAAGGAATTACAAACAGGATAAAGAGGCTTAGTAAGGTGTTGGGCCACCATGAGCCACAAGAACAGCTTCAGTTCTCTAGAACTGTACTGCAGGGACGAAGGCTACTTTTCCAAAAGATATTCCCTCAATTGGTTTTTGATGATGATGGTTGTGGAGAGCGTTGTCTAAAACATCAGTCCAAAATCTGATGTTCAACTGGGTTTAGATCTGGTGACCGTGAAGGCCATAGTAATATTTTTCATCCCCATCAAACCATTCAGTGAAGCCTTGTGCCCCGTGGATGGTGACGTTGTCGACGTGGATGAGAGCTCTCCCATCATGTGTTGAAATGTTTCATCATAGGATAAAGATGATCAGTCAGAATCATTTTGTATTGTATGTCCAGCTGCAGTACAGTGTGTCTTTCCTGCTTTTTGTGGGAAAAATTCAGGAATCATCATGATGATGATGATGATGATTATTATTTTTATTTAGTTATTTATTTTAATGTGATTGGTGGCTTTTTTCACACCCTTGAACCTTAACGTAGACTCTGCATCATACGCTGCAAAAGTTGGACGATTTGGCCAGATCTTTGTTTCAGATGTTGCCTGTTTGATGCATTGGCTGTCCAAGACTTTGCAACTCCAAACCAAACAACTTTAGGGGTTCAGCTCTAGATTTTTACTTGAAAGATTCTGCGCTGATGTAGAAAACATCACGTTCAACCTTACATAGACTAATGCATAAATGTTTTTATTTTTCATCAGAAATATTTGAGACTGTCCATAGTTTAATGGGGGGGGGGAACTCTACCTGCCACCATGATTTTGGGAGGTGAGAGGAAACCAGAGAACCCAGAGGAAATCCACAAGGACACGGGAAGAACATGTGGACAGTCTCCACACAGACAATAACCTGAGCTCAGGAGCGAACACCCTGGATAGCAGCAACACTATCCGCTGGCCAAATCAAAATTCATACGGAATTGTTTTATAATCACACTGTGGCAACCTGAATCAAAAAATGAAGTTTTTCCGCTATCTGTGTAAATTGTAGTGTGAATCCACCCATTCATGCATTTTCTGTACCGCTTATCCTACACAGGGGCACGGGGAGCCTGGAGCCTATCCTAGGGAACTCGGGGCACATGGTGGGGGACACCCTGGACAGGGTGCCAACCCATCGCAGGGCACAATCACACACACATTCACAGACAGACAATTTGGAAATGCCAGTTAGCGTACAACGCATGTCTTTGGACTGGGCGAGGAAACCGGAGTACCCGAAGGGAAACCCCCGAAGCACAGGGAGAACATGCAAACACCACGCACGCAGGGCGGAGGTGGGATTCGAACCCCCAACCCCGGAGGTGCGAGGCAAATGTGCTAACCACTAATCCTGTAGTGTGAATCAATTTATTAAAAGACTTAAAGAAACATGTATTTATGACTGCTTATAGATTGCTTTGCATTTAGGAAAGACTTGCTTGGTCATCACGAAGGGGAGACGCGGAAATAAATGCTACAAGTTTTCTATCAAGCAAGATGAGTTACCAGCTTACTACTACTGTTTTTTTTTGTTTGTTTGTTTTTTGAAAGCATGTAGGAAGTTGCCATGCTGTTTGAATTGTGTGTGTGTGGTACTGTTTGTATGTGCCTTAGTGGTCAAGGCCACACCTGGGTTGGACCTGAAGATGTAGAATGGAGAATAAGTTGACGTGTGTGTGTGTGTGTGTGTGTGTGTGTGTGTGTGTGTGTGTGTGTGTGTGTTCGTGGACTGTGCTGGGAAACAGAGCTCGTTGTGTTGGGCTTGGCTGTCGGCCAGGATGACCCTGATCACCCTCTCCTTTTCCTTTCTTTTCCTGCTTTGTCTCCTCTACTCTCTCTTTCCATTATTGCTTTCACTCGGCCTTCTCGGAGTCCTGCTTCTACCTTTAATTTCCCATTTTATAGCTGTCTCTCTCTGTTTCGTCACCTCTCTTTTTCTTTAATCTTTACATTTTGTCTTTAAATGTGTTTTCTCCTCACCTCTGTTGTTCTAGACATACTAGTGTTTGCTCCAGCAGAAGTCTTTGGCTGTGTCTCTCGCTTGGCCTGGCCATCCATTCAGATCTCTTTTTAAAGCAGGGTTGTGTAATGGGGAAATGGACAGAGAGAGAGAGAAAGAGAGTGAGAATGAGCAGAGGATGACCAAACGGATGACATAATTTCCTGTTTACTACTCCACTATGAATGGGACACTAGGAGCTCCCACCACAAACAGAGACCTATTCGACTCTCACCAAAAACTTCCTCCCATCTCTCTAATTCATGCTTTTTGATGGTGTTGTTGTTTGACCACAGTCGCTCTGTCATACTAACACAATGGGCTACAATGTTAATTGTGTTTGGACATTGTCCTGCGAACATTCTGCATACACTTGTAACATATTGAACTGCACTTTACTGTGCTGTTACTGTATTGCATTGTGTACTTTATACCAAAGAGAATCAAAGAGGCCTTTTGGATAAATTGATGCCATGTTATGAATGTGAAGTGGCATTACTAGTGTGTGTGTGTGTGTGTGGATCAGAGGCGAGACTGTAGAGCTTAGTTTTGGGAGTCACATGGCTGCCATGCTGTCTCCCGCAGGACCAGGAACACTCTGTACTGAGCGGAGGATGCAGGGACATGAATGAATCAATCTCTCTCTCTCTCTCTCTCTCTCTGCCTCTCTCTCTCTCTCTCTCTCTCTCTTTCTCTGCATCTGTGTCTTGGAGCCTTTTGGACATTCATACACATACGCAAGCTTTCTTTCATACATCACATTCCACCCATGCCTTCACAAACTCTGATCACACTATTGTCACATGTATTATGTCCCTTGAGGAATTTATATCCTTTCAATCAGAGCTTATATACACATTTCACTCTCTCTCTCACACACACACACACACACACACACACACACACACACACACACACACACACTGACCTTGCAGCCCTTGTTGCAGACTGTGCTCACTTCTTTCATGTCTAGCAGTATAAAGCTCGCAAACGTTCGATGCAGTCATCTCCTCTTCATGATCCATGTCCTCCTCTGTCTCCTCCCTCTCTCTCTATCTCAGGGCCAAGTGAGGACATTGTGTGCGGTCTCATTTCAGAGTTTATGTGCTTTCTTCTCTGTTCTGGACTATAAGTCATGCTGAGTGCTTTGGTCTGGCTCTAAATGTGCCATTGGGGCTGTAGCATTTGCACGGTGTACCCAGTTTGCGCTCTCTCACAGTCCAGCGGTTCTTATTTGATGTAAGCCTGATGGATAGGGCTCATGGTAGTCTGATGTAACCACACCCTACTACACAGGCTCTGAAACTGCCAGTGAGAAAAAAATCTCGGGTGAAACTGAGTGGATCATGATGACGGGTGGATCATGGTTGGCTGGTTAGCTCGCTACAACTTCAGATGATGAGCTTCAAACAGAACAATGTTTTGATAACAAAGTCTAGTTAGGAGTGGACAAATTATAGAAAAAAAATAAAGCTCCAATGTGCTGCCCAGTCTCATGTTTTGGTTGCCTAGAAACCTAATTGACTTGGCTAAAAAAGCAGTAACGAACATAATGTGATAATGTATGGCGAGCTAATTAGTTACGTGCATTAATACAGACTAAGGCAAATGACTGAGTATATGATTATTATCCTTTTCTAACAAAGTTTCTAAAGTAGCACTTCATATTTGTGTCCTCACCACGTTGCTGGCCAGTGTTTTGGCTATGAGATGTGGTGTTCTCTCCTCCCACCCATGTAACAGATATTATTTGAGCCTGGCTAGCATCTTTATTTTCTCTCGTCATGTTCAACTGTGAACAGGAGAGTTACAGTGCCCTCCACTAATATTGGCACCCTTGGTAAATATGAGCAAAGAAGGCTGTGAAAATTTGTCATTTCCACCATCAGGGCTATAATTAAGAAGTTCCAGTCAACTGGAAATCTTATGAATCAACCTGGAATTGGACGTGTGTCTATATTGTCTCAATACACTGTGAAGAGGACCGTTCGAGTGGCCAAAAAATCTCCAAGGATCACAGCTGGAGAACTGCAGAAGTTAGTTGCATCTTGGGGTCAGAAAGTCTCCAAAACTACAATCCAAAGTAACCTACATCACCACAAGTTGTTTGGAAGGGTTTCAGGAAAAAAGCCTCTACTCTCATCCAAAAACAAACTCAAGCGTCTTCAGTTTGCCAGACACTACTGGAACTTCAAATGGGATCGGGTTCTATGGTCAGATGAAACCAAAACAGAGCTTTTTGGCAATAAACACCAGAGGTGGTTTTGGCACACAGAGAGGTAGCCATATGGAAAAGTACCTCATGCCCATGGTTAAATATGGTGGAGACTCTTTAATGTTTTGGGGCTGTTTTTCTGCCAGAGGACCTGGACATTTTGTTAGGATACATGGCATCATGGACTCAAATATCAACAGATATTAAATGATCATGACTGCTTCTGCCAGAAAGCTTAAAATGGGCCGTGGTTGGATCTTCCAGCAGGACAATGATCCAAAACGTACATCAGAATCAACACAAAAATGGTTTACTGACCACAAAATCAAGGTCCTGCCATGACCATACCAGTCCCCTGACTTGAAACCATAGAAAACCTGTGGGATTGAACTGAAGAGGAGAGTCCACCAGCATGGACCTCGAAATTTAAAGGATCTGGAGAGATTCTGTATGGAGGAATGATCTCAGATCCCTTGCCATGTATTCTCCAACCTCATCAGGCATTATAGGAGAAGACTCGGAGCTGTTATCTTGGCAAAGGGAGGTAGCACAAAGTATTGACTAAAAGCGTGCCAATAATTGTTGCACACCTATATTTAACAAAGTTTTTTTTGGCATAAATCTTCTTTGCTCATATTTACCAAGGGTGCCAATATTAGTGGAGGGCGCTGTATGTCAGCTTATTCTGTGCTTCCACAGACCCATGTGTTCTGGATTCTGAACGATTGTCTGTCATCCATACAAGCAAATGAATCCATCTAGTAAAAGCCATTCTACCTCCAGCCAGATTGTGGTTTGGTCTATGCGTGCATTTCAGCAGGAGCTGGGATTCAGAACGAGTAGCTTGCAGCATTTAGGCATCAATTTTACATCAAATGTGCAAATGAAAACTTATTAAAAGAAAATTTTTTTTTGTTTTAATAACCCAGACACAAACTCTGCTGCTTCCGGGTGCCTGGGCTCCTGATTTTTTTCCACTACAGTCTGTAATAAAATGAAAACAAATTTGAAGAAAATGTTGTAAATCAGCAGAAACGTTTTTTTTTTTTTTTTTTTTCCCCCCCACACTGTATATGAATTGGGAATTCAGTAAAAAAAAAGGTATGTAATTTCACCAACCTTTCAGTACATTATGTCAAAGTAATCAAGAAAACATAAAATCATGATTTAAAATACAGTTATTTGTACAGCCCTATAATGATTTTTATGAGATGTGACTATACTGGTTTACCAGACATGCAGTAAAGGACATCTGGGATTGAATTAGCAGTTTAATGAATTTGGAAGGAGGGAAGCAGACGCCGACACACCATTAGACTAAATTTCAATAAAGGGCAATGTCCTCAAAACACACTCTTTGGTTAAATGAATGCAGATTTGCTATTTTCAATTTGGGCCTGCACCCATCTATAGACTGGAGACACAAGACTGGCTTTACTCAAAGCAGAATGTAATATAATAATGCATTTTGTTTGTTAATTATTACAACCATATAGGCATTCTGCTGTTTCAGTCGCCTGCAATATACGCGGAAACAAACCACATTGCTTTGGTTAGCTGCAAGAGTATTCTTCCACTGTTCCTCTGACCTTCTCATTCGTTTAACTCTCACATCTGATGCTCACCCTGTTATTTGTTTGAAGCAGCAGTCAGTGGAGCGCCACAGTGGCGTGCTACACCCAAATGTGCCTGCCACTTCCTTTTATGGCCACACACGTGCACACACTTCCACGCAACCTCACACACTCCGCTTTGTCGCTTTGCTTTTCCGCCTGCCAGCTAGTGTGTGTGTGTGTGTGTGTGTGTGTGTGTGTGTGTGTGTGTGTGTGTGTGTGTGCGCTAAACCAGCACTGGCACATAAGAAGAATGCAACAGCTCCTTCAGTCACGACTCTGTGAATGTTTTTTTGTACTTGTGTGTGTGTGTGTATGAACATGGCGTGCATGGGGGGGTGATGCAGGCAGCAGGGGTCAGACGACAGAGCGGTTGTCTGCGGGTCAAGGCTGACTCACTGCACGCTTCAACCTAACTGACTGCAGCGTTAGTCATTCTTCTGAAACGTGGAGAGAGAGCAAGGGGGGAAAAGTGTAGAGAGAGGAGCTGAGATAGAGAAAGACATACATATGAGAGTACCCACTGTGTGACTATCGCACCCTTTGGTGAAACGGAGGCAGACAGGACGAGAACGAGCGAGGATACGCAGAGATTCCAGGACACGCTCAGTTTATGGTTTTGATGCAAGCCTTCCAGGACTTGGAGTTGGAGATGGCGAGAGAGGGAGGGCAAGGAGAAGAGATAAAATTGTACACTCCATGTCCCCAGGAGGAGAGGGCTGAGGCTGATGACGCATTTCCTCACCTCTCGGCGATCTATCTGTCTGCCTTGCGTCCGTGCATGTTTTAGTGATGAGATAATGATGCGCTGGGTGGGTGAGCGTGTGCAAGCCTCTGAGAAGTCGAGCATGTCCTGCTGAGTATCGGTGAGCAGGAAGCTTAAACCAGCGTCAGCGGTTAAACCAGTGCGCGTGCATCACTGCTCTTTAACAGGTGTGTAAGATTCAATGAAGCTTTTTGTTTGCATCCAGTCACGCGGCTCTACCTGCTATGCCACATGTCTCGGGTGTCACTGGTCTAATGTCAGGACTGTGCAGAATGCCACAACATGTCCACCAGGGAAATCTGCTGACTTGCAGCTCTTTGATAGCAGGGATATGATATAAATGAACTTTCTGATAGGCCTAAAGTGCCTTTAGAAAAGGTCAAAGACAGCCACCTCCAGGCAAATAGTGATGTTTGTGACGTTTAACTGTTCACAGTCCACATGACTGGAGATGCTTTTGTAAGATCTTGGTGTCTGTTTACTTGGATGCTTGAGTTGGATTTCACTCTTCTGCTCAGTTTAATTCATCAGTCAGTATTGCAGGGTTAGCCCTTCTCACAACTTCACGATGAGCCATTAGGTAAATTGGGAATGCACGGCAGAGCTGGTGTTTGCCGATGCAAGCCAAGCACTCCAACACGGCGCACCCGCTGAGCACGGACTATCATCTTACCCCCCTGCAGTGAATATGCAGCCAGCCAGCCGGCCTGCTGCTGACACGCACCTGCTTTCAGCTGTACAACATCCTCCCCTCTATTTTTTAAGTGTTTCATCAATCTTTCATGAGAAATACCACAAGTGGTCTGTCAGTGGGCTTCTATTGCGCATCATTATTCCCCCTGGGCCAAAATATCCCCCTGCAGGATGGTGAAGTGTATTTTCTGCCCATGGAGTGTTCTCTGTTTTACCCCATCATTCCTGATCAAACTCACATGCAAAAGTACGCAGAAAGCAATTTGTTTCACATCAGGGATAATCAAAGAGTTTGCCAAACCCCAGTTATGTGAATCAGTCACTTGGCGGATGTTGTTTGGGGGGAAAAAAAGGGAGAACATGTCTGACATCTTTCCCATCTTAGACTTCCTGTGTGAAAGTTGGTCTTTGTGGATCAAAATAGCTTTGCCTCCGCAGCTTCCTCTTGCTGCTGTTCTCAGTAGCTGACGAGAGACAGACAGAGCCACAGGGATGTGGGAGAGACAGAAAGAGAAAAACAGAGATGCAGAGATGTGGGAGAGAGACAGAGACACAGAGGGACACAGGAATGTGGGAGAATGAGAGACCGTGTTATGGGAGGGAGACAATGTTGTGGCGGAGAGACGGGGATGTGGCGGAGAGACGGGGATGTGGCGGAGAGACGGGGATGTGGCGGAGAGACGGGGATGTGGGAGAGAGACGGGGATGTGGGAGAGAGACGGGGATGTGGGAGAGAGACGGGGATGTGGGAGAGAGACGGAGACACAGATGGAGAAATGGATGTGGGAGAGAGACAGACACAGATGGGTGAGGGAGACAAACAGACTAAGGCACAGAGAGACACAGGGATATGGGAGAAAGACAGACACAGGGATATGGGAGAGAGAGTTGGGGACACCGAGAGACACAGGGATATGGGAGAAAGATAGACACAGGGATATGGGAGAGAGAGTTGGGGAGACCGAGAGACACAGGGATATGGGAGAAAGACAGACACAGGGATATGGGAGAAAGACAGACACAGGGATATGGGAGAAAGACAGACACAGGGATATGGGAGAAAGACAGACACAGGGATATGGGAGAGAGAGATGGGGACACCGACAGACACAGGGATATGGGAGAAAGACAGACACAGGGATATGGGAGAGAGAGATGGGGACACCGACAGACACAGGGATATGGGAGAAAGACAGACACAGGGATATGGGAGAGAGAGAGGGGGACACCGACAGACACAGGGATATGGGAGAAAGACAGACACAGGGATATGGGAGAGAGACAGACACCGAGAGACACAGGGATATGGGAGAGAGAGATGGGGACACCGAGAGACACAGGGATATGGGAGAAAGACAGACACCGAGAGACACAGGGATATGGGAGAGAGTGATGGGGACACCGAGAGGCGAATTTCCTCTAATATAATATATATTCCTCTAATATGGAGGAATTACAGAGGTGAATTCTGTGTCCTCCATCCAGCACAACATTAATGAAGTCAAAAGACACTGAAAACTAAGTAAAAAAAAAAATAATAATAATAAATTGACCAGATTCTGTGACAAACAGAACTAACTTACAAGTAAGCTTTCATCCGCCGAAAAAAAAAAAAAAAACAATAATAATAATAATATGCTGGTCTCTAAATATCCATTGCCTCCTAAGGGCTCATGTGCTAACTCTTCCAGTAATATCAATTCTTCCATTTGTACCCTCTCAGCTTATGGCTAGCATCTGCACAGACTAGTGCATCCTCTTTTTATATGTCAGCATTTCATCTTAACTGAACAGCTAGCCTTATTTGTTTTAAAATGGATATATATTCATAAATATTAAAAAAAAAAAAATTCCTTAATGCCAATTAGGCTGATATGAAACGGCAGATCTAAAAATATTTAATTCGTGGGTATTTGAAATAAGTGAGCGATTTGAACTTAATTTGAACATAATCTGTGTATAAAAATGCGGTAACTGCATTTTTTTTATACACGTGATTTTACATTACTTAGTTGTCTTATGCGTGAATTTACACACACTCAAGAGCAGGAGTAGGATACGAAAGTTTTTTTTTATGAGGAATTTGAGATTTCCGTACCAAATTTTTTGTGTCGGTGCTCATAAGAACTATTTATGCATTAATCTGATCCTATCCAGCTTGGTAAAGGAGGCCCAATGAATGTACAAGTGAATATTTTTTAAATGAATTAAATGATGGTTTTTCGTTAGACCCCAGCAGAGATATACTGCCCTGTGCACAGCGTGTGGTCTGCATGAGCTCTATAAATAAAGGCATATTTCCTTTGTGAATGTTGGCCTACTTTGTATAGAAATACGGTAGCAATATGGTGCTCTGGAAGTCATTGTTTAGGGTATTGTTTAGCGCACATCCTATTCGTCCCCGTATCTGTTTAGAACACGTTATCTGTTCAATCCGAGTAATGCGTTTTATAGAGTAACATTCCTAATTTGGTCACCAGATCTCAACCCAACTGAACATGCATGGGGAGGTTTTATACCCGCAGCTCTCACCATCATCTAAACAACGAATGAGGGAATATCTTTTGGAAGAATGGCTTTCATATGTCTAAAACAGTTCCAGAGAATCTATGCCATGGCAAATTGAAGCTGTTCTGTTGGCTCAAAGTGGCTCGACACCTTACTTAAGACACTTTATTATTATTATTATTTTTTTCTTTCAATCTTCAGTTCCTTTTTTGGCCTGTTTACTAAATGAATGGGCATGCTGCCCCTTTTCCTTACTGAGTAAGTAAGTAGTCTCCTATCTGAGTTTTCAAGGCATTCTGGGCTTTATGTTTCTACATGAATACCTGGTCTATATAAAGAGAGGAGTCCCTAATCAAGGACTTCACTCACATCCTCTGTGCTCAATGAGTCCGCAAAGTTGTGTGTAGTAGAGCAAATAGCGGACTGAATGGAGGTTTTCATCCTGGAGCCTCATAGGAAGTGCGTTGTTGGAGCGCCGCAATCATTCATTCATAATCTCTAGCTGAGAGACTAATGGAGTGCTGTAGCGTGAGCGGGTTCACACTGGTTTTAAACATGCTATGGAGCTGAAGGGTTCAGTCCAGGGGTATGAATGATGCCTCTGGTGCCAGGTCACTGTGGTTGAGAACTAAAAGTCATTCCTCTGAATTCTTTCGACAAGGTGGCCTTTGTGATCTCAAATGGCACTTGGTGGTATTTTCATATGTTTGATAGTAATCCTTCATTGGAAATGTTTTCTTTGCATTTGTTGATCAGGCTTGCACCCTTATTTAGAATTGAAAATTCACACGTGGCTCTTAATCAGCAGGCAAAGTAGCTCAAGCCAAAAGAGTATGTTGCATGTTGTTCCTGTGCGTGAGATGTGCGGTGTGATGGTGTGGGTGTGTTGAGACAGCGTGCTGTAGAATGCAGGAGGGTGACAGTACAGGCTGAGCTGAGCTGAACCGAGCGAGACTTTGCTAGGTTCAGTGGGTTCAATGCTGCTCGAGCTGGCGCCGATCGGCCGTCTGTGCCAAAACACTCCCGATATCAATCACCCCGCCGCTGTCTTTGTTGCACCCTTTTTCTTCCCCTCTGGCTCCAATCTTTTGCTTTCTGTGTCTCTCTAGTTCTGTTTTTTTTTTTTTTTTTTTTTTTTTTTTTTTTGTAGCTCTACAAAACCACCTTCATCCTTTCTTTCTCTTTTCTTCTTACTACTTTATATAGGCTTGTATTTACATAGACTCAGGAACCCCTGATTGAAAGTAGACTGAGACATGTGAACTCGCTATGCACGATGCTCATAGTGCCTGCACCAAGGAGGCAGACACTAGGGGTTCTATGGTGATTATCTTACAAACACACAAACACACACACACACACACACACACACAGTATTGCTACACAAACTCGCATCCGGAAGAAAGCCTTCAATGCAGTGTTTTAGAAACTGAACCATTGTTGTTGGCTAAATCATTTCGACTGTGACGACAGTCACTGTTGTGTGAATACCGTTTTCCTTAGTTGTTGAGGATTAGCTGTTACTAATTCACAGGCAAGCACCATTTTGGTGTCTGATTATAAAGTAATACAGCGACCAGCAGCTGCAGCTTTGTCGTCTCAAGGCCAGCATTTCCTATGAACACGACTTCACTTAAGCCAGCTTTGCGTTGTATGATTTTCAGCCTTCGTGCCATTGCGACCAATGTCCTGGGGGACATAGTGGTTTAGTGGTTAGCACGCTTGCCTCACACCTCCAAGGTTGGGGGTTTGATTCCTGTCTCTGGCCTGTGTGCGCATGTTCTGCCCATGCTTCAGGGGTTTCCTCCAGGCACTCCTGTTTCTTTCCCCCAGTCCAAAGACGTGTTGTAGGCTGATCGGCATCTCTAAATTGTCCGTCCAGGGTGTCCCACGCCTTGTGTCCCGAGTCCCCTGGGATAGGCTCCAGGCTACAGACCCTTTGTAGGATAAGCAGCTGGGTGGATCAGTGTGATTTGGTGCTATGATGCTCGTCTGAAAGACACCAATAGGAGAACACAATAGGACAATATGATACTCATGGGATGGGAACAAATATGGTAGTGGCAATGTAAACGAAACATGATAATGCTACAAAAATATCCTTATTACCGCAACCTCACTTTGGAGAGGGTTTATGTGTATTAACAAGCCTGGATTGCATGGCCTGATGACATGCTCAGAAGGTAGTCGGTAGGTAGGATCTTCTCATACAATGTGAGAAGTAATAATCTAAAAAAAGACCACTGTAAGGAACTTTAGTTGCTTAAGCATCGCCATCTCCAGGGGAGGCAGAGTTCTACATTCTACACATCACATCAATGCCATCAACAGTATGTAAACCGAGGCAGAGAGCTTTTTTTTCCCTCTTTGTTTCCCCCCCCACATCATCCATGGTTCAAACTCACAACCCTGTTGTCCTTCATACGGGTTCGAGTTGAAACCTTACAAACGATTGAAGGTGGAGGAGGCCCAAAGCTACAGCAGGTACTGAGTGTGGCCATGATGAAGAGGAATCCCTTATTACCGTGTTAGTACTGCAAAGGTCTCAGAGAGCACAAAGCTAATTGGATTAAAAGATCAGTAGTAACCAGATGACATTGCCTCAAAGAGCTCAACCAAAATCTGCTCCAATTAACGTTGCTGGAATAACAGAGACAAAGTGGTTTGCCAACTGTTATGAACATTACTATGGATTCAGGGTCTATCTTTTTGAAGTGTTGCATTGCGTTTGGATTGTTCATGGAAACTATTTATTATAACTGATATTATTATTATTATTATTATTATTATTAATATTTCTCAATATTTCCAGTTAGGGTGTCTTTGCAGGAGCTGTCTTGTCATGCTGCACTGTCAGTCAAGCTCTCTGAATAATAATCTGAAACCCACATCACTGTTCCACTCCTACCAAATAATCCTGTCTCTTCTATTTATGTCCCAATTTTGCCCTGCTAATGTGGCTTAATAATCATGGCGCAGACACTGGGTGTAAAAGCTGAGATGGATCCCAGTATTGTGCTCTTGCACTTTTCAAAACAGGCTTTAAATCGCAATGGCCAAGCTTTAAAAGTTTAGTGCTGGGTAAATGGACTGGGCTGTAAAGGGTGATGAAGGGGCAGACCCAAGCCCCTATCAGCATGCAGACAGCATGAGGTGTATCGATTGATGTTGCTGCTGCCATCAGCCGAGACGGAGGATTCAAAAGCAAGCCCAACTAGCCATGCCTTTCTGCTTGTTTATGCTGTGGCTGGACTGATGTCTAGAGGCACAAGGACATTTCCTGCTCACAGACTTTGAGCTCTGCAGTTGTCCAGACTGACCCCGGAACCGATGCACATCCATTACCTAGCAGCTCCAGTGGAGGCGGGGACGAGACACTCACTCATGCTCTGTATAGATTTAGGAACCTGTCAGAATGTATGACACTCGTAGTCTCTCTAGGTTTTTGTAACAGGTTTATGATCTCAGTATCATTGAGAGGGTGTTTGCCAAATGAAGTTCTTGAGCACTGGGATTGGATTCCTGACCAGTCTGCTTTTTGCAAGGCTGCAGGATAATGGCTAAAATGATAATGATTATTTTTCCCCACAAATATTCAGTCTCTTTCTCCCTGCTGGTCAGTTCCTTCCTCTGCATCGTGGTGGTTTGAGTGCGATTGGATGGTGATGTGCGAGCCATGGGACCAACAGATTTCATCACGCTGCAGTCCAAGGATTTTTACTTTAATCGAGAGTTTTAAAAGATGTTTGGGATTGTCGTGTGTGATATCAGTTTCATGCATTTTAAGAAGTATAGGCCAGGGCCACATACCTACTGTTGATACCTGCATTGCATTGCTGTTGGTCTCACCTGGTGAAGATCTGTGTGCTGCCTGAGCCCTGAAAGCAGACACACTGATGACGTCCTAGTGACATCCTGTGGCGGTTATTGCATGACATTTGGGGACTCATGGACTTGACCTTTCTGGAAAGGGGAGAGGCACCTCCATTCAGTACATCGATTCCCTGAACGGGCTCCCTCTTCTGCTGGAGTCCCTTAAGACCCCACCTTATGAGCCTGTGCAACATCCCAAGCTGAAATGGGTTTCTCTAAAAACTGCTATGGTTTCACAATGCACAATGTTCACAATGTGATTTTGGCCAAATTTAACACCCAGAAATAACCAATAGTATATTTAAAAGCAAAACCACCATGTGCTGAGCATCCATAATTGGGTGGGGGCAATTGACTCCCCTCAAAACACTGTGTGGGGATGTCCCCCACAGTCTTCCCTTAAACCTATGCCATTGAAAATTAATATTGTAGCCCCAGAAGGTTTGATATACAGTATCTCACAAAAGTGAGTACACTCCTCACATTTTTGTAAATATTTTATTATAACTTTTCATGGGACAACACTGAAGAAATGACACTTTGCTACAATGTAAAGTAGTGAGTGTACAGCTTGTATAACAGTATAAATTTGCTGTCCCCTCAAAATAACTCAACACACAGCCATTAATGTCTAAACCGCTGACAACAAAAGTGAGTACACCCCTAAGTGGAAAATGTCCAAATTGGGCCCAATTAGCCATTTTCCCTCCCTGGTGTCGTGTGACTCGTTAGTGTTAGAAGGTCTCAGGTGTGAATGGGGAGCAGGTGTGTTAAGTTTGGTGTTATCGCTCTCACTCTCTCTCATACTGGTCACTGGAAGTTCAACATGGCACCTCATGGCAAAGAACTCTCTGAGGATCTAAAAAAAAAAAGAATTGTTGCTCTACATAAAGATGGCCTAGGCTATAAGAAGATTGCCAACACCCTGAAACTGAGCTGCAGCATGGTGGCCAAGACCATACAGTGGTTTAACAGGACAGGTTCCACTCAGAACAGGCCTCGCCACGGTCGACCAAAGAAGTTGAGTGCATGTGCTCAGCATCATATCCAGAGGTTGGCTTTGCAGAATAGACGTACGAGTGCTGCCAGCATTGCTGCAGAGGTTGAAGGGGTGGGGGGTCAGCCTGTCAGTGCTCAGACCATACGCCGCACACTGCATCAAATTGGTCTGCATGGCTGTCGTCCCAGAAGGAAGCCTCTTCTAAAGATGATGCACGAGAAAGCCCGAAAACAGATTGCTGAAGACAAGCAGACTAAGCACATGGATTACTGGAACCATGTCCTGTGGTCTGATGAGACAAAGATAAACTTATTTGGTTCAGATGGTGTCAAACGTGTGTGGCAGCAACCAGGTGAGGAGTACAAAGACAAGTATGTCTTGCCTACAGTCGAGCATGGTGGTGGCGGTGTCATGGTCTGGGGCTGCATGAGTGCTGCCGGCACTGGGGAGCTACAGTTCATTGAGGGAACCATGAATGCCAACATGTACTGTGACATACTGAAGCAGAGCATGATCCCCTCCCTTCGGAAACTGGGCCGCAGGGCAGTATTCCAACATGATAACGACCCCAAACACACCTCCAAGACGACCACTGCCTTGCTAAAGAAGCTGAGGGTAAAGGTGATGGACTGGCCAAGCATGTCTCCAGACCTAAACCCTATTGAGCATCTGTGGGGCATCCTCAAACGGAAGGTGGAGGAGCGCAAGGTCTCCAACATCCACCAGCTCTGTGATGTCGTCATGGAGGAGTGAAAGAGGACTCCAGTGGCAACCTGTGAAGCTCTGCTGAACTCCATGCCAAACAGGGTTAAGGCAGTGCTGGGAAATAATGGTGGCCACACAAAATATTGACACTTTGGGCCCGATTTTGACGTTTCCACTTAGGGGTGTACTCACTTTTGTTGCCAGCGGTTTAGACATTAATGGCTGTGTTTTGAGTTATTTTGAGGGGACAGCAAATTTACAGTGTTATACAAGCTGTACACTCACTACTTTACATTGTAGCAAAGTGTCATTTCTTCAGTGTTGTCCCATGAAAAGATGTAATAAAATATTTACAAAAATGTGAGGGGTGTACTCACTTTTGTGAGATACTGTAAACCCAGTAGTAATACCTAGAGCACAAAAGATAGACATATAGTAAAAATAATCACGAGTTGTGCGTCTAGCTCAGTTGTGGGGAAAATGCACCATCTGTGAGCAGGTGTGTGGCTGCCTGCAGGTTATGAATGTTTTGTTCTTCGCTCACCCCGTTGTTGTTTCTTTAAAGGACATGCGGGTCCGATAGCTATTCAACGTGTAGGTTATTGTTCCGGATGCAGTTTTGTGAAAACATATCTCAATCTAAGACAAAAAAGGCACAGCACCACCTTCATCAGCATAACGTATCTGTTTCACTGCTAACACACTGAAGTGCTGAGACACTTCTTGTCCCATCTCTTACAGGTGTTTGTCTCGGTAGTAAAGCTTTGAAAGGTAGTCGGGAAACAAGGTCAAATTTGAGTTGGATTGAACTTTAATTACAGCTGCCAGGTATAAACCCTAAAGTGGGACTGCTCACGCGGTGGCATAGCTTACGTGAAACCATTGTGTTGCTCATCAACTTGCATGCAGCCAAGTAACTATGTGTGGTACTGTATAGTAGGAAACAGTTAAATTAACTAGTTCAAGCAAGTTAAGTTTAAAAATGTTTAAAAGTGGAACTGCACATCCACACACACTGCTGTGATTAAAAGCTTAATGTTTGGTATAAAACAGGATGTTTTGTCTGAAATTCCCTTGTGTGTGGGGTGTGCATTCTCATGTTTTTATATCTTCATGGGGACAAGTGTTGAGTCAAATAGCTTTTTATTTAAAAAAAAAAATGCAGCTTTTATTTCAAACACTAAAAGAGGCAAACGATTATGGTTTACTTTTGATATGTTTGGTTATGGGTCTCGTTATGTGGATGTTTATCAATAGAAACACCCACAAAGGTGTAAAGTGTGTCTGTCGCTCGTGTCTTTACTCACTTCTTCCTCTCAGTATTAGATCTCCTCTAAAATCCCAGCGTCTCTGCTACTGTTGCACAGCTGGTCCACACACGTACACTCACACTCCTAAAGGTCTGTAAGTGGGCTATATTATCCAGTACCACATGGAGACGAAGGCCAGCCTCCAGCTGTGCTGTCTCAGTTTGATGAGCAGAGGAGTGCTTTGGCGTCTGCCTCACCGAAACACTGCACTCCTGTGCTGCCTGAGTCACTACAACACTCACAGCCGCGCATCTTCATCTTGCAGTGAAAATAGAAGCACAGCTCTAGGGAGCTACAGTACTGAATTCATTGTGCTTGGGTGTTTGTCTCCATCATACTATTATGGAAACGTGAAGCGCTACAATCCTGTGCTGAGTCAATGCATACCCAGTATGGCAGGACATAGTAGCTATCTTCATTGTTTAATCTGACATAAAAGTACACATGTTGTAGCACAGTCTGTTTTGGAATTCTTCTTGGGATCGTCTCGTACAGCGTAATCATCGTAAAAGACTGCTGGAATTGCACAGTGTAAAACCGGCCTGTGCAGAAAGCCTGCAAGTTGACTGTTCACCAGCACTGTGATCGGATAATAAGTTAAATGGCTGAAAATGGATAGAGCCCTAGTATTTTAAGCACCCTATCCAAATAAGAGCAGCAGGTGGGATTAGGATGGCTATTATAAGGAGACAGGAAATTGCTGATCCTCTTCCTGACTGACCTTAGGTTTGGAGAGAGCCGTCTTAACCGAGATGTATTCTGCGTGAACGACTTACTAGCTTGATCTGATCGTGGCTGTGTATGGAAAAATAAGTATCTCTCAGTCCATCATTCAGATTTTGGAAATGGTTATCTATACAGAAACTCATAGGGTGAATAGTACTAGGGGTGTTCTTTGTACCGTTCTTTTTCAGATCCAGTATGAGTAAATGTTGATACTAGTTACCAACACTCTCTGAGCACTTTATTAGGAACACTATACTAAGGTAGGGCCTACCTTTGCTCTCAAAGGTTTACCACAAGATGTTGAAAACATTCCTTTGCGGTTCTGGTCCATGTTGACATGTTTGCTTCATGCAATTCCTGCAGATTTTTCAGGTGCATTTTCATGCTGTGAATCTCCCGTTCTACCATCTCCCAAAGGTGTTCTACTGGATTCAGATCCGGTGACTTGGAAGGCCACTTAATTATATTGGACTTGTTGTCATGTTCATGAAAACCAATTTGAGACGACTTTGTGACATGGTGCATTATCATGCTGGAAGTAGCCATTAGATGATTGGTAAATTGTGGCTATGAAGGGATACACATAATCAGCAGCAATATTCAAATAGGCTGTGGCATTCAAGCGATGACTGATCGGTATTAACAGGCCCAAAGTGTGCCAAGAAAACATTCCCCACACCATTACACCACCTCCACCAGCCTGGACTGTTGACACAAGGCACATTAGGTCCATGGATTCATGCTGTCGGCGCCAAATTCTGACCCTACCATCTGTGTGCAGAAATCGAGATTCATCAGACCAGGCTACTTTTTTTTTTTTTTTTTTTTTTTTTTTTTTTTTTTTTTTTTTTTTAAACCAGTCTTCAACTGTCCAGTTTTGGTGAGCCTGTGCCCACTGCAGCCTCAGCTTTCTGTTCTTGTCTGACAGAAGTGGAACCTGACCTACAACTGCTGTTGTAGCCCATCCAGCTCAAGGTTCGACATGTTGTGCATTCTGAGATGCTTTTCTGCTCACCTCAATTGTACAGAGTGGTTATCTGACTTACTGTAGCCTTTCTGTCAGCTCAAACCAGTCTCGCCATTCTCTGTTGACCTCTCTGATTAACAAGGGGTTTCAATCCGCAGAACTTCCGCTCACTGTTTTAAAAAATTTTTTTATCACACCACTCAAACCAGCCTGTCCGGCACCAACAATCATGCCACGCCATGTCAAAATCGCTGAGATCACATTTTTCCCCATTCTGATTGTGAATGTGAACATTACCCGAAGCTGCTGGCCCGTATCTGCATGATTTTATGCATTGCACTGCTGCCACATGATGATAACAGCATGAATGAGTAGGTGTACAGATGTTTCTAATATAGTGTTCGCTGAGTGTATACTGATACCGATATGAGTAAGCTTCTAAGAATTTTTCAATCAGCAACATCACAGAACATTTTAATTAGCTTTGTTCATGTTTCCCTGGTTTGCAGTGTGGCCATGAAAAGCACACTGAAGCTACTCTTTCTTTATAATTTTAGCTAATTGATTTTAAATGAAGTGCATTAGCTAGCTGCATTCAATTACCTTGAATCGAATACCTTCTGTACAGCTTTAAGTCAAGAACTGTTTTGTAGTTGCATCCTAAGATCCCTCAATAGCGACTGATCATCAAGAACAACGTACCGGGTTAGTGCCGTTATTTTCTTTCACCCAGGTTTCTCCGTAGACATTTTTTCTCACCTAGCTAGCCTTTGGTGTAGTGCTGGTTGTTGCTGAAACATCTGGTTGTTGTAGAAATATCTTTACTCTGATTGGCATCATTAACAGCGAAATACATCCAGATTGCTGTCATTTTGTGTCGTCTGTTCATTAGTCCAACAGTGTACACAATGCTTAGGTCACATAGCGTCACGTGGTATTTTAGAGTGTGAGGTACATGAGCACGGTATCAGACCAGTATCCAGTATCAAAACCAGTATCTGTATCGATGGGTCCCTATATAGTACAGCATTTTGCATAGAAAGAAGACACTGAATTTCTCAGTTCTGTGTTGGCTCCTCTGAGAGCATATTAACTGTCAGTTTTATATCAGCTGGAAGGAACTTAATATCAGCTAGAAGGAAATGAATATCTCTGGTGAATGCTACCAGCTTATTGCTTAAAAGAGCATAGCAGTAGGCATTCGGTCTATCAGACCAGTGCCCTTGGCGTACATCCATATTTCCTAGAAGCCACTATTTGCTTAGAGGATGTACTGCCGCAAAGATCCATTTACTGGCCCAGCTCACCTTACCTGCTCCAGGCCAGAGTTAGTAGCTGTCACCTGCCAAGCAGTGCTGAGTGATATGGGAAAAATATCATAGTATGATACTTGAGGACAGTTTTTCGATACAACGATATATGTAGTAAGTTTGCTAAATAGTTGTGTAATAAAAAAAACAAAAAAACGTGAGTTCAATGATACCCCAAAACATTTTTGCAAAATTTGTAACATTGCTTCCAATAGTGACGATACCTCACTATAGTATCTCAGAAATGTGTACTGTGACAATTTATTTTGATATTAATATTATATTGTCATTGCCCAGCTTTATTGTCTTTTTTTTTTTTTTTTTTTTTTTTTTTGTCATCTGGGTCTAAGAACTGCTGTGCGACTTAAACCTTGACCTCTTTCACTCTGGTTTCATGTTGTAAATGTGCTCCTCTGGATCCTTGCACACATCTCCGAGTGATACTCCGAATGATCTCTGCACCCTCCTCGGTTCTCCATGCTAATGCTCTGGTTGTCACACGGTGGCCTCTCTGTCTCTCCTGAAAAGCTTTCCGGGGAAATCCCTTTTTCCAGAAACGTGGAGTCATCTGGGGTGAGGCAGAATGCAGCGAGTCCATTAAGCTGTGAAAATCGGCATGCCAAGCCCACAATCCCGTGGGGCCATGCCCCGGGGAGCCACACCTCCTCCTCTTAACCGATCTAATTTGCAGGACCGGATAGAGGGGGAGCGAGAGTGAGAGAGAGACTACAAGAGTGGGGGGACTGACAGGGGGGAGGGATGGGATGCACTCTTGAAAGCCATCAGGAAGTTGTTTTATTCCTCTGCCGGAGATGAAATGGAGATGCTTTTAAGCAATGTTTGATGATGTCCGTGGTGTGCACGCTGGTTTTTTTATTTATTTATTATTTTTTTATTATTTTATGAAAGGTTTATTTTTCCCAGTATGTGGACAATGGTCAAATGTGTGTCTCAGAAGAGAAAATTGTTATCCATTTATAAACCACATTTCCACTACTTCCATATATACTAGAGAGAAGGTTTTACTGATATTACATCTACATAAAAATCCCTAATATTTAAACACCAAGTCAAAACATGAGCTTCTGTTCAGGCCTAAATAGAGGCCGGATGAGGAATCTTGTTGTGGTGGTACTGTAACATATGAAGGACATTGGTCAGTAAAACATCAGCACAGCTTGCCCTGCCTCCATCAGGCTAATGCTGAGAGGTGCTAGCAACAGGGCACTTTCAGGTCACTTAACCCTGCAAAAGGTTGCTCTCAGCAGGCTTTGCACATTGACAGGTCACTGCAGCTCGTGGTCACAGCATGGTCTGTCACTTTCTGTCACATGTCTCTTTGTGCTGAAGGTTGATCGCCAGATGTGCCTGTGTTCTGCCACCCTTGCTGCCACGGCTTTCATATGATATTTCATCTGACGTTGTCGTCCACTGCATTTCAGAGTCCATAGGGCTCGAGGGCAGGCATTATTTTTAGCCTCGACAACCAGTAGGACCCTGTCTGGCTGGTTTATGTCCATGTTGTCGGCTTAATAATCTCTCTCCAAGCCCATGCTCATAATCATAAGTCTCCTTAGACACTGATGAGGCTACTTACTAAGAGGAACGCTTATGTACCCTCTGCTGCCCTTGCATTCATCCCTGCATTTGAGGGGTTTCTTAAGCCTCACTTGAATTTCTTGAACTTTCCTGAAATTGAAATTTAGGAGAAATAATTTTTTAATGATGGTTCACGCCAAGAAAGACATATTAATACAGTTCATATAGTTTCCATACAAACTGCTAAGCTTCAGTTTCAGCTTCCTCAGTAGAGCGCCTCTTGCTGCATTTCCCATATTAGTACTGCACAGAGCGATTGTGGTTACGTTCTAGTTCCCTCACGAACATGCACATATACCTGAAATGCATCGCAGCGCAGTAGAACATTGACCTCAGAATTCTTGAACATCGTGTAGCCTTCAGAGGATCACTCATGAAACTTTAACCAAAGTGCGGCATTGCTGCTCTGCAAGGAACAAAAGTGCCAGAGTACAAGTTTCAGCATGTCTCGGATGACGGCAGCCATTTAAATTCTCTCTGTTGTTTCCTGGTGTTAGAAGTGATATATTTAGATGGTTTTTTTATCTTCCTTGTTTTCTACCCTCAGTAGGAGAATCATGGTATCACATTATTAATTAACCTTTTAGAAGCACACAAGGTGTTCTTGAAAATCAAAGGGGAAAAAAAATTGTCGAAACCCATCCATTTTCCGTACCACTTATCCTACACAGGGTCGTGGGGAGCCTGGAGCCTATCCCAGGGAACTCGGGGCACGAGGCAAGGGACACCCTGGACGGGGTGCCAATTCATCACAGGACACAACCGCACACACACTCGCACACCCATTCACACACTGCGGACCATTTGGAAATGCCAGTCAGCCTACAATGCATGTCTTTGGACTGGGGGAGGAAACCGGAGTACCCGGAGGAAACCCCCGAAGCACGGGGAGAACATGAAAACTCCGTGCACACAGGGCGGAGGCGGGATTCAAACCCCCAACCCCGGCGGCAAACGTGCCAATCACTTAGCTACCGTACCCTCTATTACGAAATCTAGCAGTATGGAGTGCTGTTTAGCCAAGAATAGATAGTTTAGTTCTGGTCAGCAATGACATGTTCTTCAAGGCGTTTGATAGGCGCCGTATATAGAAGTTACAAACATGCTAGTAGTGGCAGCAGAAGGTTCACAGTGCAGTCCACATCCCCTGCAGAGAGAAATGGAGGTTGCTGTATAATTTAGCAGGTCGTAGGGAGCGGGCCACGAAAGTTTAGGGAGTCGCAGCCAGCCAGGAAAAAAAGGAAGAGAACCACTAGAGTAAGGACCTTGATCCTGCAGATGGTAATAGACGGGAAAAGTCAACAGTGGGGTAATCTTCCGTTCATACACCATGATTAACCATGAAACTGTGACACCGTAACATCCCTAGCGCTCATACAGAAGTTGTCACTGAGGAAATGCCACAGTGTGAGAGCTCACTGTGTGAGGATCGGAGGGATGTGACCAACCCCAACCCAGTGACACAGGTGGGCCTGTCATGCCTTACACGGAGCTCGGCAGTTGCTTCAGCCTCTGCCAAAAAAAACCTCCGCACCACACGCAGTCCCGGATTCCCAACGAAATAGTCATTTTCCTCTCCGAATGTTGGGCATACATTGAACACAGCTGTGCTGCAGTAGGTTATAAAAACACCGTGGCCTGGTGAGGGTTCTCTGCCATGCGCTTTCATCAAGTGCAGAGCACCAGCTCTCCGATATGAGGAGCTGTCAGAGGGGGGTGGTTATTTTTAGCTGGAATTATTATTACTATGCGCTCCACGGTCTTGGCCTGGCCACTGCAGCGCTGGAAGATTGAAGCGAGCGAAAGCAGAGCAGCCCACTCTAAACGGCTCTCTTGTCTGAAGCTGAAACTTGGAGTTTTGGTACAAGAACACGATGAACCGTCGCACTCGAGCAGTATTAAAGATTTGCAAGCAGTATTAAAGGATTACTGCTGCCATAAAAGATGTTAAAGAGCTGCCAGAGCTATGCTACACACTCCTTGGTGGCTGGCAGAAACTGCACAAACATGCTCGCTGATGCTAATTGTGTTCAAGTAAAAAAAATTTTAAACCAACAACAACGCTTTGTTTGGAAGCTAGGGCACTTTTGAATATTGGAAGAGAGCTTGTTCGTTCTTGTTTTCGAGTACTTCTTTAACTGTACATTAAATTCATAGTGCGTGTTTGTACGTATTTGTAACGTTAAACTGATTTTGGGATCCCTGAGGATGAAGAGATGGTGTGGTATATTTAGGCCTGTCTGATTAGCATTACAGCTCGAGTCATAAATGCTGCTGATTCTTTCACACCACTGTTTAAGCCTGAAAATCATGTTGCATGGATAAACGCAAAGATTGCACACCATTGAGGCATTGAGCTGCAAGTCCCCATGTCCTCTGTGGCAGGCCCAGCTGTGTGACAGAGGGGCACTGGGGCCCCAATAACAGCCCCTCGTCTCAGGCCTGGCTTTTGGAGTGTGGCAGCTGTTGGACTGTGGTGTCCCAGAGCTGAGAGCTTGAGAATAGTGGGTGGGTATGGGGGGTTGCGGGTCAAGGACAGCTCCCCTTAGTGCCGAAGGGGCCACACTGCCTTTGTATGTGAGCCCCTCCTGAAACAAAGCGGGCAGCTGGGTGCATAAAAGCCTACAGATGGCACTGAGCGATGAGGCCATATCAATAATAATGGATAGCAGACAAAAAGCTGGGCCTCGGTGCGGATTAGGCGCACTTGGGCCTCCTCCACTTCTGTACAGTGCGTGTGGGACAGGGTTAACCCCTGTATGCATGCTCCACTGTGCATCTGCTCCCGTCCTGCTCATGTGCCAAGTGTGTGCATTAAGGGTCTGGAATTCTGCTGCATTATGTACTGCCTGATGTTGCCAAGGAGATGCCTGCTCTCTAAGTGAGCTCAGCCTGCATTGTGCTCTTCAAGTGTCTGCATTCACAACATAAACACTCGAGACTTGTGTGTTGTAAACATTTATTTTGTGTTTCCTCTTTGTGGAGGTCGGTTTAAACAGTCTAGAGTTAATTGCTGGTGTAAATATGTATAAAAAATAAAAAATAAAAAAAGTCTAAGCTATTCCTTGTTGTCTGAATTTTATTAGTCCTGGCCTATTATCAGAGCCATCAGACACAGTCATAGAATGACACCCTGCAACAGCAAATATTTTGCCATGTAATGGCTTTAATCAGTATGGTACCTATTGAGCAGGTAATCAAGTAGGTTGTTTTGTTTTAGAAGTTTAGGCAAACAATATATAAATGAAAAGGAAACATTAAAAGACTAAGACCGGACTGAAAATCGATCCCTCAATCATTTGCACAAGGACAGAACGTCTTCTATCACTGGTCTATAATTGCACTATACTTGTATTCACGCGATCGGATACCAGATGTCTTTTCTTTTGTGCAAGTTTACAACCTACCTCATATTAGTACTTGTAGCATATTTCATTTCATACTTGTAATCTATCACACTCCACCTGTACACCTCACCCCACTGTGAAATTTCCAACCATTTTATAACATTTTGGATACTGTACGGTATCGATGGTTTATCAGAAGGAATGCAGAGTCAAGAGTCTTGTACACTGAACTCGGACAACACTTTCTAGTAAGCGCGCTCATTAGTGGTCATTAAACAAGAATTTCCCTCCATATTTTCTTTATATATTTTATGTACAGAATATAACATAACGGAGTGTCCTGTTGTTGTAGGAAAATAATGAACGATGGGATTGTGTAATGTGGCCCAACACGAAGCAGTCACTGTTGTCACCCTGAAGTTGATGGTTTTCCAGTGACGGCATTGTTATTGTTCCCATTGTTTCCAATGGTTCCAACAAGTCTCTGTGTAAGGTGTTATCATAGAAGCGATAATGAGTATGAATACCTTTATTGGCATTGTGATTGAAGTACGAGATTCAGCGTGCAGTTCCCCATCGAGCTGTTACATATGTTAAATAGGAAGAAAGAATGCTTATATAAACCTTGCAGCTGGAGCTATTAAGAAAATTATTCAACACAACCGACCAATTAGAACTGAGCATTCAGCAGCACTGTAGTCTAAATATTTTTAGTATATAAACGACAGTTTTTACTTACAAAGTTCTGGTCTCCATCCCACGAGGGCATTTTAGTGCCATGTAAAAAAAAAAAAAAAAAAAAAATGATTACGAGAATAAAGTCGTAGCAATACAAGATTAAACGCGTAATATTTTGAGAATAAAGTCGTACTATTTTGAGAATACAGTCAAAATTACACCGCGGTAAAGTTTTATATTGGACATTCGCAGATTCGAGGTTCGCTCTTCTATTTCTCAAGAAATAACACAAAAATGACAAAACGTGTATTTTCTTGCTCTGGAGTGGACAGAATACAAAGTACAACTGAATATATTTTTTAATGCACATTTTGTCCTTTTTGTGTGTTTACTTACTGAGAAATTGATGCGCGAATCTCGAATCTGCGAATGTCCAATATAAAACCAACTTTACTGCGGTGTAATTTTGACTTCTCAAAATGTTACGACTTTATTCTCGTAATCTTATTATTATTATTGTTTTACGTGGCACTAAAACGCCGTCATACCATCCTAATAAGTGCATTTCAAGCTGAAAGAAACCACTGTGCATTTTAGTGTGGAAATAATGAGCCTCAGTTGTACCCTGGATTCACAGTGAACAATGAATATTGATATAGTGAACTGTCCAGGGGATTTCATTGAAAAATTTGGACAACGCTACAAAATGGCTGCACCCTAAATAGTGCACTGTTTATAGAAATAAGGAACCAAGTCAGACTTGAAGTCAGGCTTTAAACTAGTGTACATTGTGGGTGCCACTAAAACATGTCAGGGGACCAAATCTCTGGACACTGCTTTGCCCTTTATTTACTTTATTTACGGTCATCTGCTCGGTCAGATTGACAGACCTATCCAGAAAAACACAAAAACATCATTGGGTTGACCTTGGGATCGCAGGAAGCGTAACTGTCGGGGAACTTTTAGGAGTCTGTTGGAGGAAGTTAGCTCTAAGTGACAGTAACAATATTTCTGTTGTTATGCGTCTGTTATCTTACTGTTTCTATAAGAGCACTATATTTCTGTTTTTGGAAACTTGATAGTTCATCATGATTTGAATAAAATGGAGACAATCTGCATGAACGACTTTAGTTATTTATTTATTTTTTAATGAAAGAGGCTTTTAGTATGCGCAAATACTGTCACGGTGGCATGTACTCCCAGTTCAACTTTACGTGAGGTGAAGGAATGGCTGTGTCCAAAATCGCGTACTGGGACAGTACGTACTTCACTCGATGCAGTACCTACTGCACGGCCGTTGAAACAGTACGTACTAATCAGTACGTGTGTGTGTGTGTGTGTGTGTGTGTGTGTGTGTGTGTGTGTGTGTGTGTAGGTAGTATGAATACAATCCTGGACATACTACATCTGCCATATTGTCATTGTCATGTGACCTCCGACGTCATCATAAACACTAAAATCTTAAAGGGACCACCAGATTAAAGCAACCGCACTAACGGTAAAAAGCACATCAGGAAAGTTAACTGAATTAACAGTTTAATGTGGGCGGGGTTAACAGGCTGAGGTAAATTCGTTGCCGTTAGCTTGGCCGGTTAAGGCATGATGGAGATCACACACACAAAAAAAAAAAAAGGTTTCAAACGCTGTGACAACTGTTTTCTTGTTTAAACCTTCAACAAGTTAACAATTTATTCGGGTATTGTTAAACAAGTCCTGTTTAAACCAAGGTTTAACACTTAAAGAGCCGACACGCTGTCTTCCGCACCAGTCCCGTTGCATTATGGGATTTTTGACTCGTGTAGTGTCCATCGGTTGCACACTGCAAAATCTCGCCGGAAGAAGTACGGCCTCCGGGTATTTCTCGCCTACTGAATTTGGACATACTACCCTTCTGGAGTACCGCTTTTCACCTACTGTGTAGTAGGGTAGTACACGATTTCAGACACAGCCAATGTGTAGATGTTGCAGATGTGTGGTGTGATGTCCCTGCCTTGGTATGAGTCCTCTATAAATAGTGCGCACCTGAAAACTCTTCTTAGAAAGCCTCAGTCTGTGGCACACAGCCCAAACCAGTGGGTTGATCACTCTCCGTCTGCTGTCCAAACTTGTTCAAATAGCTGTTGGTTAAGGAGCAATTCATTATGCAGCTGATTAAGTGCTCACTTTAAGTTCTGCCATAGACCAGGGCTACCACAGGAGGTTTGATAAGAAAGTGCTGTTTAAGGAAAATGAAAGCTGTATTGCTAGCGCGGTTGATGCAGCTGTGCATGTCTGTATACACACTGCTTCATGGCCAGCGCTTGAGCTCGTGATGGCTTCGGTGATGACTGGAGCACAATGAATTTATCTTGAGGCCGACGACAGAATCCGACAACCAGCTGAGAGGAAGCTGACATTTCAGTGCGGAAGCAGCGCGTATTAAGAAGCAGTTGTTTGTAAGGTTGAAAGTCACTGTTTTGAGGAAGGATACGCTTACTGTATGTATGATTCTTGGCTCTTTGCTTCAGTGAGTGAGCCAGTCAGACTCCAGTTGCCAGACAAGTCCAGGGGAATGAGGCAAGTTTTCACTAATTGCTATTCGAAACAGGCACAGCGCAAGGCTTAGCGTCTCTTTGGGATTAAACAAAGACTTGGATTGTTGCGCTCAAAAGCAGAGGTCTTCCTTGCACGACTACACCACCTCCCAATTCCAGTATCTCCCCACCGTCCTGTTTGGGGGGGGTGGGGTGGGGTGGGGGGGAGACAACTTTCTTTGTGTTTGGAGCAAAGATGTGTTTTTTTTTTTCGGTGGCATGGAAATGAGGAAGTCTATGGTGCCACTATGCCGCCAAAACAAACATTTCTTTTATGCGCCTATTGTGACTTCCTGTCTTCAATGAGACAACTCCACTATTAACCAGTGACAATGTACTACAGTGCCAAAGCCAGCAATAAACAATTGTGAACAATACAACTGTTGTTTTGGTGTTGACATGACAGTGTTTTTTTTTTTGTTTTTTTCCCCCCCAATGTCTTAATTCAGCTTACTCCATAGAACTTTTATCACCTCTTCAGAAAGTCAGGAGAATCCTCTCTTCTCTCTGTTGCTTATGTCGCAAGAGTCCAGATTAATGTTTATATCTTCCTGAGGGGGAAAAAAAAAACAGCATAGTGCAAAGAAGTGCAAAGCCATCGAAGACATGGCTATCGGCAGAGTGCCATGGATAGCTGAAGAAATACACAATAATTGCACATCTTACAACCACTGAACCACAGAGCGCATGAAGTGCTCTCTGTTGTTTCGGCCAGCCGAGCGACACTATAGAGAGTGCGCAGGAGGAAGTGAAGTGGTCCGAGAGTGTTCCCCGTCACTCCTTGTCACCACAGCTGTGTAACACTGCCATTAAAGCAGCAGGCCCGGTTGCTAATGGTGACTCAGTATAGTGTGACACAGTGGCGCAGGTGTCCCGCAGCACCACCTTCAGCTCAGGAAGCAGAACTGCCACAGTCCAGTTCAGGGTGACCTAAACACAAACATACAGTACCGTGCAAAAGTTTTAGGCACATGTACAGCAAAGATGCCTTCAAAATAATGGAATTAAGAGCAGTAAACAGTAGCAAATGAAACAAAGTCAATATCTGGTGTGACAAAAAAAAAAAATAGTAGTCTCTGGTACAATTAGTGCAGTTTTATAAGGAAATGAGCTGGTAAGTTTTATTGAGCATCTTGCAGAACCAGACACAGTTCTTCTGGACACTTTGACTTTCGCACTCGCTTCTTATTTCTGCAGCAAAACCCAGCAGCCTTCATTGTTTCTTTTTTTTTTTTTTTCTTTATTTTTCTTTTTTGTGTGTGTGAAAAGTGGTCTCTTACGTAATATGCTGCTTTCTTTAATGACATACAAAATTTTTTTCTGTAACATTTAATTTTGTGCTGGAAACTTGACAATGTAGAAGTCATAACATAAAAAAATCTATAACATTAAGTTTGTAAGCATATGTTTGTACTAAAAAAAAAAAAAAAAAAATAGGGTGCCTAAAACTTTTGCACAGTACTGTACATTACACGGTGTCACTCTGCTCCAACCAGGAAATATTAGGATGCAAATCCAGTGCTAGATTTTGAAAAAAACAATTCTTGCTGCATTTAAACGGATGTATTGATGTACTGATAGTGTACAGGAAACAAGTCATAAATGTTCTCTTTGCTTCGAGGGAGGTTAGGAACATGGTAAACCCATATAGTATTGCTTTTCTAGAATAATTTACTGTGTAAAACCTTTCTACACTTACACACATATGTAAATGTAAGAATCAGATATAAACTTGATGCATAGATATCACATTTGAAAGTATCTGCTATTTGTAACTCCTACAGTAAGTTACACAAAATATATACATAGTGATGGTGTAACCTGCTGTAGGTGTGTGTGTGTGTCTTCAGTATGAAGTGAGTTGCAGATTGGTGTGTGTGTGTGTGTGTGTGTGTGTGTGTGTGTGTGTGTGTGTGTGTGTGTGTGTGTGTGTGTGTGTGTGTGTGTGTGTGTGCCCTTGTCTGCTCTTGCTCCTGCATATGTTCCTGCCTCCTCACTTGGAAGGCCGTGTTCTTTAAACCACATTTAAGTGTGCACACTCAGTGGCCCTTTGTAGTGATGGCCAGGCTACGTGTCTCATTTATCATGCACCTTTGTTTAGATTGAGAGAGAGAGAGAGAGAGAGAGAGAGAGAGTGTGGGTGTGTGTAAATGAGTAGTTTTGTTGTCGGAATTGTTCTACATTCATGCGTAAACATGATTAAATTTGTCTCATTATTACTTAGTAGTTTTTTAATAATTGGTTGCCACAACATAAGCCTGATCCGTCTTAATAAGTGTATAATGTACTGTGTACTCGCACAGGTCATCTGATTCTCCCAAATTAAATAGTAACTCTTTTTCTTTCTTCTTTTTCTGCTTTCTGCCTCCCTACCATGAATCAACACAACCAGGTAGGTGACTTCACTAATCTTTTACACCATCGCATTATGAAAAGTGAGCTTTTTGGTAGTAGCACTCGTGAAACGACTGTCCTGCAGCAGTTATTAGAGCAGTAAAATATTTCTTTGTGAATATGAAATCATCACTAGTAATGCCTTAAGCTGCTTCTTGTATCTCTCAGGGAAAAAAAATTAAAAACCCAAAGGCCAGTTCACACCAAAAGTGTTTCTGGGATATATTTAGTCAGATGTCTAACGGAACACGTTGCCATTTCAACCATCAGTTGTCCAGGCTAGCTCTATATGCCCTGCCTGTCACAAGGCAAAGCCAGGACATGCTGCTGAAGTGAAGTGCAAACCCCATAGAAATACACACACGCACTCTCTCTCTCTCTCTCACTCACTCACTCACTCACTCACTCACTCACACACACAGAACTGTATTGAAAACCATAATCTACAAAGATTGCATGGTTGTTTAGTCAGTAAATGTACAGCACGTGATTCCAGAATAAGTACAAATATGTCATTTGATTACTGTCCCACTGTCTCGTGTCATATTTTTTTAAATGAACTGTGTTGTAATTACAGCTGCCACCCCCAGGTACAGGTATTAACTCTTGATTACAGCAAAGCGCTGTATTCTGTTCTGGCCCGTAACGAACAGAACTGAGCTTTGCAGTGTGGATTGTGTGAAGTGTTACGTGTGAATAAGCATAGAATTTATAGAGTTATGGCCCTAATTCTGTAGCAGATGCAGCAGTAGGCACAGAGAATGTGGGGCAGCCTTTTCTTGGTGTGGGACTGCGGTGTACCGACTCTTCTGTTCTATATCACTGAGCTGCCAGGGACCGCGAGTGGAAGGGGAAAGCCAGGTTCCCGCTACTGCTCAGATGACTCGGTCCTGACAGTTGTCGCTTGGGGAACACACGCTGCACTACATTTCACATGGCCATTTTAGAGCTACTCGCCGTCCTGTTCTTGTGTGGTGGTGGGGTCGCCAAAGTTTTAACTAACCCGGGCGGTGAGAACGATCTGGACACCTTCTCCTGCATGAGGAGACCTTCAACAAAGTCCTAAAGTGCGACTGTACGATGTAGCATTTGACATAAACACCGTCGTCATTGGCAATCGCTCCCCGGAATTTTCTCGTCAAGCTCCCACTGAATCCGAGCTGTTTCCAAACGACAAAACCAAAGGGGTTTTGAGAAACACCTCGATACTGTCACAATGTCACGAGTGACTGACCCACCTAGGACTGACCGGAAAGGTGCTCGGAGATGGTTACTTTGTAGAACCTGGAGAAGGTGCATGGTGATGCCTGGTTAGAAGCAGTGCAGACTTCCTGGAGAGGCACGCCTCAAGCTGATGCCCATGGAGAGGAAATGCACCTTGTAGGGTGGCGCATCACAGCAGGCCCGCTAGTCAAGAGACTGTTGTCTGAGCCGAAGTGCAAAGGGAGGCGTCACTTGGCAAATGTATGGAGAAATGTATGTGTGTTAAGTATACCTAACTTGCACACAGCTCAGGAGTGATTGATAACAAGTATAGTAAGATAACGAGGGAGCCCAGCTCAAGCTAGTAGCTCCAAAAAGTATGAAGTACCCTCACCTCAGCCACAAAGAGACAGAAAGGATACATAACCTGTAGCTGCGACTAAACGCAGATACACTATGCTGCCAAAAGTATTTGGACACCTAACCAATCGCACCCATATGTGCTTGTTGAACATCCCATTCCAGATTTAGTCCGCCTTTGCTGTCATAACGACCTCCACTCTTCTGGGAAGGCTTTCCACTAGATTTTGGAGCGTGGCTGTGGGGATGTGTGCTCATTCATCCACAGCATCATTGAAGTCAGGCACTGATGTTGGGCGAGGAGGCCTGGTATAGAGTCAGCATTCCAGTTTGTCCCAAAGGTGTTCAGTGGGGTTGAGGTCAGGGCTCTGTGCAGGACACTCAAGTTCTTCCACACCAACCTTGGCAAACCATGTCTTCATGGAGCTTGCTTTGTGCACAGGGGCACTGTCATGCTGGAACATGTTTTAGTGAAGGGAAACTGTAATGCTATATAATTCTGTGCTTCCATGCAAATTTGGGTGTGATGGGTCATATGTCCACAAACCTTTGGCTGTATCGTGTAGCTTCAAGTTGTTCATGAAGTCTGACATGCCTACAAAGTGATAAGAAGAAGGTGGCCATGTTGCAGTAGTGTATCTTGACTTCGTTTTAATGTGAGATGTTATCCAAGTGATTTTCCTCGCCTCTGGTGGTTACCCAGTATTCATAGAACCACAGTAAACATGCATAACTAGCATTTTCAGCACTTGTGAATATTTGTGTGTGTGTCTACTGTATATGGGTGAATGAGAAAACTTGTTCACCTTTTGTGTTATATTGTGTGTGTGTGTGTGTGTGTGTGTGTGTGTTTGCGTGCATCTGCTGGCCATGCAGTTCTTTGTGGGTATCGTTTCCCTCCCACATGATGGCCTCCCATAAATAATTCACATCCTCCTCTCCTCATTGCCTCCTTTAGCCAAACTTTTTACACAAAGCCTCTGCCGCACTCGCCGCCACAGCCCTCTGGATAATTATAGCTGCAGCTGCCTACAGAGTGGCCTCCCCAACAGTTTGCTCTATGGGTGAAGGGGGTGTGGGTGTGTGCGGGTGTGTGTGTGTGTGTGTGTGTGCGAGCGTGCGTGTGTGTGAAACGGAACACCTGTTTGTTGTGGGCTCTCTAGATGACTGCTGTAGTCAAAGCCTATGTATGGGGAGGAGTGTGTAGGGGACTAGGCTTCGAGCCTTTCGCTGTTCTCACCCAGGCTTCCCGCTGATCTGTCTCGCGGCCTGACTGGAGCAAAGAAAGATCTGGTCATCTGGCTCACACCAGAGAGGCTGCGCCATTCCCAGCTTTTGTTGTCTGTTGACACCTCCTCCCTCATGCTCTCTTCTTTCTCTGTCCTATAATCGAAAACGGAGATTAATGAGGCTGTGTCAGTATGGCTTTCAAATGGCCAGGACTTTGACCTGCTCGCTTTGGTGCACAGTGTGAAAGAGGAACACAAATGGATATGTAATTCATGTCTGATCTGGGATCTGTTCACTTCTTCAAGGATAATATCAAAGCTAGTTATTCTCAGCAAGTTAGAGGAAGAGACATCTGAAGTTGGTGTTAGTGAGAGAAGGGAGAGACTCATGCTGCCCTCTTGCTGTGGCTCTGGGCGTTGGCTTGTCTTGCACTCCCTCCTCGGGGAGATGATTAGGAAACAGCTGCAGACTAAAGACCGTTTAAGTGAGGGCTGGCCGTCTGTTTCTGTTCTTCCGTTCAAAACCGACAGCAGCTCATAGCTCAGTGAACTTTATTCTTCTGTGCTAAGCCTAGTATTTTTAATATCCAATTCATTTGTGGGAAGTGTATTATTTATTTATTTATTTATTTTTTCCACACAAGAGGCGCTGGTTCGTTTAAAACCGAATATGAAGTCTTGGATTGTTAGTGATCCGTTTAAGTGTCCTCCGTGATGAATTGTCCCAGCTGATGTGTGTTTAACTTTGCCATTTGCTTCATAACAGCTGAGATTAGGGGGTAAGCTTTTTACGACCGTTCTCAGGTGAGATGTTAGAGTGTAACTCGTGTCTTTAGTCCTCTGGCTCCTCACTGTGCAGAGTACCAACAGTGGCAGAGCACGACTGAAGAGGAAATGCTAGACTAATCCCAGGGATTAAAACGGCGCAGTTTGGGTGGGTTAGATTAGGAGAGTGGAATCTGTTTTTAGCCTTCGGTAAAGTAGCCTGTACAAAGAGCACAAAGAGGTGGCTAATCCAGGCTGAGTTAGGAGCAGGCTAATTTCAGCAGCGGAATGAAGGACAGGGACCGATCTCTCAGCCCGGGGTTTTACTGGGAACGAAGGTCAAGGATGTTGGCAGGATAGTTTAGCTTTACCAATATATTGTATGATTTAAGCTGCGCAGATATTCCCGGACACTAGCAGATTCTGGAGGAGCTTTAAAACACATTTTTACAGGAGAAAATGTATTTTTCCATTTGTGAATAATTGTTTTGGGACTGAATGCGTTTCTGGCGACCTGCCCACTTTTTTTTAGGTAAAGTCAGGGATATGGCTGCTCAGCTGATTCTTTTCAGTGCTTATGTGATTCTGATTAATGTGGACACTGAGGTGTTTAAGCACATAATTACAGCTCTGTTTAACTGTCTGATTTATCATTCTGCCTCAATACGTGTGATCGGTCAGTGCACACACTCCAAACATTAATATTCCTGTAAAGCTCTTTTATACTCTCTGTGCCTGTGTATTTTTTTTTTTTTCTTTTCTTTATTATAACAGTGTTAATAAATAACATTTCTTAATTTCCCCTATTCGCTATTAAACTGATCGTACAGACCAAACTCCCAATTTCAGACTACAGTGGTAATATAGACGTTATCTCAGCGTGTGGGCTAATGGAAATTCGTCATCAGCTGATGAGATGGCCTTCCCGATTCTGCCGTCACTACAGGCATTATTAATTCACTAACTTGTAGAGTACGCTCCTGTATCATAGTAGAGACTGTGGATGAGCTCCTGTGCGCATTCCACGAACGACTCGGATTAGCGCTGCTTATACTCAACGTGACCCATAATTCCAGCGCTGTAAATATCAGCGTTGACCCTTTGCCCACAGTCATGAGCGCTGCTTGTGGAGGATGAGCAGGTCACACCCCAGGGAGGGGGAGAATTGGGTCAAAGGGGAGAGGATCTAGTTATACATCTGGACCGGTTAGTGTAAATCTTATAGGCGTATACACAAACTAGGTCGGTGGGTGAAGAGACGTATCAGTCTTCTAGGTCAGTGATCTGTTGGAATGTAGCGTACGCGTGCGTATGATTTCAAGTGAATGCAGCATTTCAGCAGCAGCTTCACAGAAATGGGGGAAGAAAACGTTCTTGTTTGACACGTTTTAGCTCATCCTCTAGCCGCACTCATTTCCCATGAAATCGTTAGAAATGATAGAGCCGCATGGTCACCCTGACCTCACTCAACACTCACCCGTCTCGGGTCTCGGTGACGTTGGCTTCATCACTTTCAAGATTGTTTTAAATTCACTGTCTTTTCTGCTGCATGATGAATCATGGGTTTAATATATAAGTACGTCGTGCAGGTTTGGTCAATTTTCACTATAATCTAATAGAGCAATGAAAACCATACATGCAAATCTACCGATGCATGACGAATTAAAACCAGTGGTTCTGTTGTGATATGGGAGGCATTTTGCTGCCATTGGTTTGGGTCCGGTTTAAACCTTTAGAGCAAGAATCACTACAATTTAATACATTATACTGACTGATCGCCTTTATCCTATGATGAAACATTTCTAACCTGATGGGAGGATGGAATACCCCCATTCACAGGACACAAGAGCTCACTGAATGGTTTCCTGAGAATGAAAATGACTTCATAAATCATACACTGTGGCCTGCACAGTCTCCAGACCTCAACCCAATCGAACACCTATGGGAGATTTTGGACTGATGTGTTGGTCACAGTGCTCTCCTCAACCATCATCAAAGCACCAAACTGTCTGGTGTAATATCTTTTGGAAGAATGGTGTTCATCCCTCCAGTACAGTTCCAGACACATTGACGCTATTCTGATGACTTGTGGTCGCCCAAAACCTTGAGCACGCACGTTTTCTTTTTCCACCACTTTAATTTGTCATTTTTGAGGTTAAAAACTCAAAACCATTGTTGTCTGAATAAAACGTTTTGCTGAGATTGTATAAATTCAACACTGTTTTTGTCTATGTTTTATGACTAAAGTAGGGTCCAAAAGTCTGAAACCACAGTGATGTTTGTTGGTAAACGAGACCTTTTAGCCGTACTCATGTTCGATGAACATGAACCGAAGAGGGCTTTGGCTGAATGCGCATTGCGATGATGTCACATGATGCGTCTTGGACCAAATCTGTGGAAAATCTGCGGAAATTTTGAAAAATTGCAAGATCCTCCGAATGTTACTTCATCAAGTTTGCTTGATTTTGCGTTAATTTCCTCGCGAAATCGTGCCGGGACTGATTCATACTTCTGCATATTTTTCTAGGTCCTTAATTAAATTGAAGCAGATTTGTGACATTGACCGTGTTAACTCCATTGTACAAAAGATCAGAATTTGAGTTTTATTCCTTCCATTGAAGCACGTTTTTCAGACGTCACTCTGGTGGATCTGATCTATAACATGTGGAGTCCGTGCCAGCTTGAGTGCTCGCTGTCGGTAAGGCAAAGGGAGGTGAACTGAATACCAAGCAATCCTGAAATTCATGTAAATATTTCTATACATTTAAAATTCTACTTTTCATTCCAGTTATGATTAGCCGCTAATATGTGTAATGAATTTTTTATTTTTTTTATTAAGTGTTCACTAGTGGGCCCCACTGTATATAATTTGTGTTTTAACCTCATCATGAAATGAGGTTTGATTAGGGCTTATCTGACGTCAAGCTGTAAAGTCACAAAGGGTTTGACTTTTTCAAAGTTTGAAGTTTACAAGTGAAAACCGAGAGTGCTATTTTTGTGCAGCAGCAGTGGGTTTGCTTTGAGCGAGCAGAATGCAGTTGGTGCAGTATGCAGCTGTTTGCTTCTCAGTAAATGATATACATTAAAGAGCACATGGCTGCTTTCTCAGCTGGCACACATGCTTTGTGACCCTGGCCCTCACAGATGACACCAGGCATCTTCCTGTCTGAAGTCCGGCCTTCTCTAGTGCTCCTTTGTGTAGTGTAAAGTATGCGATCTCTTCACAGCCTGGTGCTGCTAAGGTAGGGGTGTGTGTGTGTGTGTGTGTGTGTGTGTGTGTGTGTGTGTGTGTGAAGATAAGAGAAAGAAGATACAGTACTGTACAAAATCATTGCTAACATAAAAACTATTACAGAGACATGGTGATTGATTCATCTTTTAACTGTAAATGGCATTAGCCTAATTGGCCTTAGACCTTGAGCTATGATTTACAAAGTGGGCAATTAGTAAGTTTTCGGTTATTGCTTACTGCTTGCTCTTCTCGGCATTCTGTTACAGTTACTCATTACGGCTCTAACAAATAAAAATCGTGACAAGAAAAGGAGCAGGGGGATTCACCACTGTAGAATCTCGTCCTAATCATGTAAGTGACACTTAGCATGGCTTTCAGACGGGATAAATGCTTGCCATATGGTCCACTGGCCATGTCCAAGTTTTCAAATTAGCGGCTCTCATCCCCCTCATTACTGCTGTTGGTAATGGTGAGGGGGAGTAGGCGGGGAGATGCGGGGCATCCAGTGCGTGGCTAAGGTAGAGGCAGCCGCTTGTATGCGTAATGACTGGCCTGTTCTCTGAGACAGCCGTAAATTACCAGATAAGCTGGCCTGGCTCGAGCCCACACTGGTAAACACTCCACCGAAGTGTGCGTCTGGCAGCACCCGGGCTCCAGGCTTGCTTTAAAGAAGCAGCTATAACCGCTTTAAAAGAGTCACGCTGATGCTCCGACTGAAACGGGGCAGTAGTTTTCCGGCTCATTACGGTGGAAACACGCTGCCGAGCCATGTCTGAAACGGAGATGTTGGGTGTCAGCTTACTTTCCGCCTGCTTGCTTCTCTGCTAAAAGTGCTACTGGTATTTGGCTACAGATACAGCTGCACATTGTATATGCTGCACATGGGCATTTAATGATTTTATCCCACCTACTGGAAATGGTGCTTAAAGCAATTGTTGTTAGAGGTCCCCCCCCCCCCCACCTGCCAAGCATCATTGTTGGATGATACAATCAGTGTATGTTTATGAAGATACACTGATTAGGAGACCTACGGTATTGGTGCTCGGTGTGTGTTAACGACCGGATGGAAGAAATGCACATGGGATTGATTCGCATAACGGCTTCTCGATTGAGTAATTAGTTGTGGAACGTTACAGCAATATTTTTAATCACAGGTCTGGTGCAAGGGCTATGATCTGTGTGAATCCATCTGAACATAGACATCACTCTGTAAATCCCTCCATACGGACCCCTGAACATGCAGATTACAGCAGATTAGCCGCAGAAAGAGGATTTCAAGGCCAAAGAAGATGCTGTTATGCAGCTGTTTGCTCACTTTGGTGCAGAAAATATTTGAGATGAATAGATACAGGGAAGAGGTTTTGAGAGATCATCCTGTTAGTTCTAGTTGTAGCACTATTATTACTATGTAGTAATGTTATCGTATTAAATGCGACAATATTATAACATTGCAATATTGCACGGTTTGTCATTATTAAGTACGAAAGCCCTGAACTATAAGTTGTGGGGGAAAAGTGTCATTATTTTGACGTGTTTTGAAATATATTGTCATTTTGACTTAACTAGTTATTCCAGCTTGTCATCTAAACGGCCGCTTTTAGTCTGGATCGTTCTAAACGCAATCACTGTAGAAACCCCGAACTGCGGAGAGCCTGCAGTCGAAAAGGGAAAGCGACAGAGCCCGTGCTAAAACGAGAATGAATATCGGCACGGCTTTTGAGAGGTGGCGACAACTCCGAGATCTGAAGGGATCGAAGACTGACGTAAAGATGCCCCCCCCCCCCCCCTTGTTGAACAGGTAAAACATTTCAATGGCTCAATAGGTAGCTAGCTAGACCTGTTCACTTGATTCAGCTAGGTATCGAGTTTCCTATTTTTGTTTGTTTGTTTTGTTGTGGTCAGTGTGGTAGTATGGTCACTTATTTTCTGCTCCAAAGGAAACCGTATCTGCCGCCACGTCCGTCGTGATGTATCGGAGCTAATATAGCTACATCCCATACAAACACCTCCGTGTTGCCAAGTCTCGTGAGACAAATAAGCAGCTGCAGCTTCAAAAACGAGCTCAAAACAAGCCCAAGACCTGTTACGGCCTCAGTGTAAACAGACTCAATAAATGAGCCTGCAACATATTAAACTGAAACCACAGTTTGAAAAGCAAAAACAGAATTTATTTAATAATAAATAATTTTTTTTTAAAAAAAACATCAAATGGCAACAAAGCTTATTGGGAGGACAGACACTATCCGCTCATCTCTGATCACCTGCAAGCGGATATGATTGGAGAGTTGGAAAAGGAGATTATATTAGAACCATATTAGAACTACTGTTAGTATATATGAGTATGTTATACTTGCTTTTTTTTATTATTTTTTTTATTTGTTATAACCTGTAATAATTGTGGCACGGCAAAATACACCACAGCACTGATATCATTGTGAGGCTGTGAGCAGACAGTGTCGATGCATTGGGGAAAATAGCGACCATAAATGGGGGAAAAAATGAAAGTCGCTTGTCAGATTTTGCTAACACGCAAAACAAGCCCAAAAAAACACAACCCGCAACCTGTGATTTTATTTGTTTATTTGTTTTTTTCAAGTGACTTCAGAAAAAAACGAAGCCCAAAATCACGTATTATAAGCGGACTTGGCGACTCTGATGAGTATAACCTCAAACCATCAGATTCATCCGCGTGCAGAGGAGCAGTGCCGAAGCACAACCCACGTAAAAAATAAAATAAAATTAAAAAATAAAAAAACTCCGCAAGTAACTTGCAATTTTATGTTTCAAACAGAGATGGCGATAGAGAGGCAAAAGTTCAGTACTGCAGCTTTAAGTGAATTAGACGTTTTAGACATATTTGTCAACTGAATTCCACTAAAGCGACATCTGGCTTACTGTATGAGAAACAGCATACAAATAATTATATGCTAATAATCAATAAATTTTTGATCAGTTGTAGGGTGTTACAGATTAAGTTGTTGACACAGTGAGGTAATTTTTCAAAATAATGACCTAATATCTTGAAATATCGAGTTATTAAGCAGGCTTATGCGATATAATGATTTAACCGTCTCTAAACCTTTTTACACTTCCACGATATCCAATGATGTTTTCTCCGATTATATTATATTATATTATATTATATTCTCAGACCTGCCAACCCGTATGCATTTTGTGTCGGAGCTCCACAATGTAACATCGGCGTTTGCTAGTATTAGTACGAAGAAGTGGTCTTCTTTCTTCTCAATAAACTGGCAAATGAGCTAATCAACATTTGAATCTGGAAATATACAGTTGTGGAAGAGTAATGACTCGTAATCACATTATCCGCCGTCTCCCAAATGAGGATGGGTTCCCTTCTGACTCGGGTTTCTCTTAAGGTTTCTTCCCCATGTCGCCTCAAGGAGTTTTTTTTTTTTCCTTGCCACTGTCACCTCTGGCTTGTTCATTAGGGACCTAAATCTAAATCCACATCCATATTTCTGTAAAGCTGCTTTTTGACAATGTCCATTCTGAAAGGCGCTATATAAAGAAAATTGAATTGAATTGAATAAAAATTGAATTGTTTGTGCAGGACTTTTGTACTCTCAGATATTAACTGACCCCGCCTGGAAGCTCCGCCTCCTTCCCCCAGCTCACAGGCTCTCAGCTACTCGCGTCCTCATTTTCTACAAATGGAGAACGCTCATCATGAATATAAAATAATACCGTTCACTGTATGATTGACTAACATTAGAAACGTATATATTTAACATCTATTAACTTTTTATTTATTAGGGACGGCAATGAAAAATTTCGGACGAAAATGGTCGAAAGGGGGGGGAAGCCGAATATTTATATCCATAAAGATTAAATAGGCCTACAGCAAAGTGTCAGCTCTAAAACTTAAATATCCTTAATGGTAATGATAATTAGCAAGTCATTAAATATTTCATTTGTCTTTTTCAGTCAGCACTCATTGTTGAAATTTGTTGGCCATGCGGAGATTAGACAGCTAATTTGTAAAAGGATTAAACGGAAAATATACTGTTATGTTGTTTTTTTTTTTGTGGTTGTTTTTTTTTTTTTTTTTTTTAACTGCGCATTACTCCAGATTCCACCATCCAGCTGAGTTTTTACAGTTGCCGCTGCCGGCAATCAGTTCCTGACTACACAGCTGGGAATATTATTACGCCCTCCTGCACTCTCCTTAAACCTGAAATGGTGGAAACGCTAGTCTTTTTTTTTTAGGTTATTGGTTCTGGACAATTAAATTGTTTATTAAATGTTAAATCGCAAGCAGGGGGGAGAAAAAAAAACAGTATCGCACAAGGCTATTATTCAGTCAAAATAATGAGATATTAAGTTGAAATAATGGCATAACACTTCAGTATTTTTTCCCCCCAACAGCTTGCAGTTCAAAGCTTAATTAAGAACCCACCACATGTGGTAAATTTAGAAAAGAACGTTTCTTCCCGACAGCCAAACAGCTTTAATAAAGCTTCTTTGCGTTGGGTTTGCATTTGGTTTATCCTCCGAGCAGCAGCGTCGTACTGTACGTGGCGCACTTCAGCAGGGAGAGGTTTGGGATGTGGCAGGCTTGTCTGAGTACAGAGCTGAGACTCGCACGCACTAACCGCTTCTTCTCTTCTCCTCACCCTGCCGCCACATCCATCAACGCCTCAGCACGGCAGCACCACGGCATGCTGGGAGCTTGCCACTGCCCACCACTGCAGCGTGATGGAGAGCAGAGCAGAGAGAGAGAGAGAGAGAGCAGGAGCGAGAGAGAGAGAGGCTGCATGTGGAGAAAAAGTCATTTGAGTGTGTGTGACATTCGGTTCAGGGACGTGTGTGTAAGTTGGCGTACAGTACTGTATGTGAAATGATGAATGATGAGTCCTCGCACCGCGCTTGTTGTTTTGTAGTGCTGGGGTCAGAGCTGTAGGGAACACGCCGCTACACGGTGTACTTTCCGCAGGATTATTCACTCGATGAGCAGTGTGACAGAGGCAAACTTTCTAGTTCTGGACACTCATTCCGCACATACGTCTCTCTTCTTGGCGAGTCGCTGGCTGCGCAGCTGTGCAACAGCCACTGCCTCCTCTGCACCACACACTCCTTCTGTCAGCTCTGCGCGGGAGGGGTCTGCGAGCGTGTGTACAGCGCACATGTGATTTAGCAGTGGGGCCCTTGCACTTGCATGGCTTACGCAGCTGTATTGTAGTGGACGAACAAAGAGGTTATTATCATGTCGCCGAAGAGATGGTGCTGTGGGGGCCGAAACTGTGGGACAGACAGTGTGTGTGTGTGTGTGTGTGTGTGTGTGTGTGTGTGTGTGTGTGTGTGTGTGTAGGAGGCTACTGATTGGGTGGCGAGGCATCGCTAATGTTGGAGACGATTGTTGACTTGCCATCTGCTGTCAAGAAAAGAGAATGTGTGTGTGGTGCAGCTATAGCTGGGTATTAAAGTGCTTTTGAGGTGGATGGAAGAGGTGGGAGGGAGGGAAGGAGTGAGAGAGAGAGAACGAGAAAGACAGGGAGACGTGAACATGTGCAGATGTCGCACGGCATAATGACTGGAACTTGAGACTCAGTGCCAGGCTGCTGTTGCTACTGCTCTCATTACTTCTGAGGGAGGAGACTCGGTGTGTGTCTGTTTGTGTGTATGCGCGTCTGGGTTTGCGTAAACGAGAAGGATGCAGGACCATGTCAATTTCAGCAGGAGTTACTGCTGAACCGTCGTAGAGTCAAGACGGGATGACGGGCCGCTCTAGTGAAACACGGCAGCAACGGTGGCATCAACACGGCGCGTTGCTCTTTTCTTTCTCGCGTTTGCGGCACGGACCTTTTTGTTAAACCCAGGCTCTCGGTACTTCCCTGAGGAGCGTCACTGGGCGAGCTGTAGTAACTTATTAATCAACAGCCATAAACATCATCACAAGGGTGGTAACTGATGACTCAGGCGTTGCCCCAACCCCTCCACCCAAACCCCCCTCCACCCCACCTCTATTTCCTTTATTGCGTTTGTCTGCCAATTCCATTTCCTCCTTAATGCACTTTACCGCTAACACAAGCAAAATTCGGAGTGTTTTTAGCCTCCGAAGTATTTTTCATTATTTGTCGACATACTGAATGGCTTCTCTTGTTTTCCGTTTGTAATACTTTTCATATGTGTTTGTGAATTAAAACTGCATTGTGTAAGCTGTCAAGAGGATAAAGCTCTTTTTTCTTTCTTGAGGAGCTTGCCAGCAGTAATTAAAAGAAAAATGAAGAGCATCGCCGCCTGCACCAAAGCCGTTCTGTTACACGATACAGTTATTTTGATGCTCTTTGTAACGCAGCGTTTCCTTTACCCTCAAACACACTGAAAACATACACCTAATGTTCCTTTCAAGGATAGCTGTTAATATCATCAGTAATGGGGAAAAACGAAACTGGGTATTTCTCAAAGATATGACATTCCTCCGAATCACGTTTATGATTTCAGGTTGAGCGGGCGGACATGGCTGGATCATCAGTTAAATTCCACTTTTAAACATTAGTCCAGCACGTAATGTCCAGATGGTACCAGCTTGAGGGACGTCAGAGCCTCTACATCAAAAACAGCAGCTCAGTGGAAGACAGCAGTTTGTGAGTTCAAGTGCCATATCTGTCCAGGCCCCATTGATCTGAATGAATGGGCCTTCTTGAATGAAGTTGACCCAGTCTGGTGGCTGTATTAGCCTTAACATGTTATATTTGTGTGTGTGTGTGTGTGTGTGTGTGTGTGTGTGTTTGAGGGTGGGGGAGAAACAAACTGAGAAAGAGGTATATTTGGAGGGGGGTGAAGATCACAAGGCAACCCATTTGTTTACTTCAGCATGGGCTGTGTGTGTATGCCTGTGTGTGTATCTGTCAGCGGTGATTGGCTGCTATAATAATATTAGAGCCTATGATGGTGCACAAAGGGCACTCTGGAAATGGGTGTGTGTGGTGAAGGGGCAGGTTGGACAATAGATGTGAGGGGATCCTCCATCCCCCCTGACGCCAGCTGCCTCCCAGCACAGTAGACTGCCCTGGTGGATGCACTGCTGAATAAATAATAACGCCGGCCCCTACCCCTCGCCTATAATGGCCATTGAGACGAGCCGAGGTCTGCGAGAGTGTGTTCAGGGAGTCCTGCACCTGTTCACCACTGGCCTGATGGTGCAGCTCCTGCTCTCTTCAACCCTGCCTGTCGTTCGAGACCCGCTTTACTGAGCCTCTGTGTTTGGGGCCCATTGTCCCTGTAAGGCTCTCCTTTTAATGAACTCCACCACAGTTGGCCCTGGATATATTTAGCCCCAGTCACAGCAAGCCCTCGTCTCCTCCTGCTGCTGCTTGAGAAACTACAGCATAAGGCGTTTACTCCAAACGGAGATGCTTTTCTTACACTATATTTCATCAGCTTTTAACCTTTCTCCCTGTACATTAGCGTCGTGCCCTTGTGCAGATGATCCAAGAAACACCGATCTTGAAATCGCTGCCACCGATTAGTTGTGTAAACGCCAAAATATTTGTATTAAAATGAATATTTGTCAATATCAGCATTAGTGTTGATGCTCTGTGCGAGGATGTCTAGTCGTGAGCCTTGGTGTGCTTGGAGGAGACCACTAATCACATGACTTTATCACACATCCACGCAGATTTGTGCTGTGTGGATGCCTTAGTATCCTTTTTTTTTTTTGGACAGAGGACTGAGAGTGACCCCTACTGTCTAATCCCTCCCCATTGGGAACACAGCTAATAGCGTTTCCCAGGTCTGCTAGTGAACAATACCATTTGGACAAGAGGGATGTCTGAATCAGCCAGGGTCAGGATGACTTTTAAATATTGATAAATAACAGTTATAGAAGGGTGAGTCACATGAAAACTTTAAAAGTGCAACATAAATTAGAGAAACAGTACATTAAACAGGTAGTTGCAAAAGTACAAATGCACTACTGGTCCAGGGTTTTCATTTCACTCACCATCATAGATTAGCAGTAGTAGCACGTCCTTATGAATGAAACGGATGATTGCAAAACAATACAAGCTTTAACAAAAAACCCAGCTGGTCCTGAGCATTATTATTCCATGTTTATAGGTTTATAGACAAAATTATTTTTCTTTTGTGTTGTTCAGTTTACAGACTAAATGGTCCATATGCATAAGTATTATATAACTTTATTTCACAATTCCTGTTTGTTGTCTCACAGGGGAAATTCATATTAAGGGAAAAATGAAAGTAAAACGAAGTCAAAAATAAAAATAAAGAAATGGTCTTTGACCCAGATACAAAAAGAATCAGTTTAATGAAATATAAATACATTTATACCAATAATAAAATAGCTATAATAGCTGTTACTACCTAGTTTCAAAGTTTGCCTTTTAATTCTTAAGTACACACAGTGGCAAAATAATCTTTTTAATATTCGACTGTTAAAAATTACAGCTCAGCTAGTGAATGAACATTAGTGTATTCATAGACGGTACAAAGATGAGCGGTGTTGTCAGGGTCGACTCACTGAATTCGGTCTTATATTAGTGATATTCAGTCCCTCCAGGATTTTTATGATCGTGGAAATGAAAGCAAAATCGAGGAACTTGCGATTTTTAAAAAAAAAATCACCGCAGATTTTCCTCAGATTTTTAGGCCAAGGTGCGTCATGTGACGTCATCACAACGCGCATTCAGCCAAAGCCCTCTCCGATTCACGTGCATCCAACATGAGTACGGCGAACAGGTCTCATTTACCAACAAACATCACTGTGAAAGACCGTGCAAAACAATTCTGTACAATTGCAATTTCGCCAAAAAAACGTTTCGAAACATTTGGAAAAAAGCCGCAGCGAAATCGAGCATTTTTGACCAACAATCACAAAAAAAAAAAACCTCTGCGAAATCCTGTACAGACCGGATATTTTGTGGACAAAAAGAATAAAAAGAAAATCCTTCACACTTGTGGTTGTTTATAGAGTGATGTCCTTTACCCTTACACCGAGAAAACACTGAGATGTAAAACTGCAGGAAAAGATACGGTGTAACAAGATGAAGAAAGAAATGCGAGTCGTTAAGACTTTTACTATAATAAAGCAGGAAATCATAGAACTATAATGTTTATACACAGCACTGTGCAAAAGTTTTAGCCACCCTGTTTTTTTTTTAGTACAAACTTTGTTATAGATTTTTTATTTTATTTTATGACTTCTACATGATCAATCAGTACAAAAAAACATTTTAGATTCCCAAACATTAGTTTTCTAGCACAAAATTAAATGTTACAGAAAAATGTTTGTATGTCATTAAAGAAAGCAGCATATTACATAAGAGACACTTTTCAGACAGTAAACACAATGAAGGCTGCTGGGTTTTGCTGCAAAAATAAGAAGCGAGTGCGAAAGTCAAAGTGTCCAGAAGAACTGTGTCTGGTTCTGCAAGATGCTCAGTAAAACTTACCAGCTCATTTCCTTATAAAACTGTACTAATTGTACCGGAGACTACTGTTTTAATTTTTATTTTTTTGTCACACCAGATATTGACTTTGTTTTGTTTACTACTGTTTACTGCTCTTTATGGTATTTTTTGTAAATGTAGAAACATTTAATTTCATTATTTTGAAGGCATCTTTGCTCTACAGCATTTCTTTGCATGTGCCTAAAACTTTTGCACAGTATATACTGTATATAAAGCCAATCACTAGGATGGGACTGGACATACTTTTCTCCTTTTGCTCTACTCTGTTCTCGGTGCATCACTCTACCTGCTATATGTGGTGAGCTTGCTGGAATATATTTTTAGATTTGGAGCAGATCTTTTTTTTCTTTTTTTACATTTTTTTTTAAACACATTACATTGAGACACCTGGAGTCAGTGTCTCCTGCCTGCTTGCATTATACATGGGACAGAGTACAGTAACATGTGTAAGTCACCTTGTGAGACTGTCCAAATGGCATGAATTAATGATGACTGCGATGACAATCCCAGCAGATAGCAGACCTGGACTGGGGTGTGTATTTTAGGACACTGTATTTCTGAGGTGTCTCATGACCATTAATGGGTGAAATAACCTTGGAGCCTTGCTAACCCCAATACCCCAGTCAAAAAAAAAAAAAAAAAAAAGTGGGAGAGAACGAGAAAGAGAAAGATAGGAACACTGCTGCTGTTTCAGTCACATTGGAATGTTGGGATGCTCTCGAACACCCTCTCTTTCTCTCGCTCTGTCTGTGTGTGTGTGTGTGTGTGGCCAGTTTATGGTTTATTTGCACTCACCTGTGTGTAACACTGCAACAGTTGGTGTCGCGTCTTCTGTCGGACTCACTCACACACCCCAGGTGTGAGTGTGAGACAGAATCTGTATGAGGATGAAATCATTCTTTTCAGGCGTAAATACACTCGGTGCGTCCCAATTCGCGTACTTGTGCACTACTCTGTGCCGTTTTGTAGTATAGATAGTGCAAGTTCCTTTTTCAAAAACTGTTGATTAATTGTCTATAACAGCAGCTCTGACAGTAGTCTGACAGCAGTAATGCAAATCACAGGTTAATATTAATGCGCTTATGTATGGCAGACACTACACATGATCAATTAGACATCGTTACATAATGTTGCTTTTTTTTAAAAAAAAAAATCCATTTATTTGCCTTTGTTGATATGGTGAAGCTTTCTGTTCGGAGAGGTCTGTTCTAACATTTATAGATGGAGTCTTCAATGTCATTGCTTTGGTTTTCAGGATGGAGGACTTTGCAATATCTGGGTTCTCGGAAACATGACAAACTGGGTTTAAAAAAAAAAATCATATTAACTTCAATAAAGAGGAAAAAGAGGCTGTTCGTGGAAGGACTGTTTTTAGCTGCTATAACAGCTGATAATAGGAGTTAACTTGTCTCATGAACATTCTACAAAATGTACAGTAAATATCAACAAGTTAAAGTGTTGTTCTTCCATCCATCCATCCATCCATTTTGTGTACTGCTTATCCTACACAGGGTCCCGGGGAACCTGAAGCCTATCTCAGGGAACTCTGGGCACAAGGCAGGGGACACCCTGGACTGGATACAATCACACACACACTCGCATTCACATTCACACACTACGGACAATTTGGAAATGCCGATCAGCCTGCGACGCATGTCTTTGGTCTGGGGGGAGGAAACCTCGAAATCCGGAGTACCCGGAGGAAACCTCCAAAGCAGGGGGACAACATGCAAACTCCGCGCACACACAGGACGGAGGCAGGAATCGAACCCCCCAACCCTGGAGGTGTGAGGCAAATGTGCTAACCACCATGCTGCCAATTTGCTGTGGTATAAGAGGAATAAAACACCAAGGGATGTGCTGTTATAGGAAAATCATCAGCTTCCGGCTGCTTTGTGTCGGGCTGCAGCACATCACTGTATAGTCAGTAACAATAAACAGCACCCCAAAGTGTTTTATTCCTTACACAGAAATAGTTTGATCAATTTTGACTGTAGCACTTGTGAAATTCTTTGTTTGTGTGTGTGTGTGAGAGAGAGAGAGAGAGAGAGAGAGAGAGAGCGATAGATAGAGAGAGGTACTTGGTCCAGCCAGGATGTACTCCGGTCTACATCGTGTGTTCTAGTTGTTTCGGGTGATTCGGGTCTGTTTTGTTGCCATATATTCTGTTTATTAGGCAGCCAAATGTTGTTTGTGTCTCTTACACGCTTCTCTCTCTCTCTCTCTCTCTCTCTCTCTCTCTCTCTCTCTCTCTCTGTGTCTCTCTCTCTCACTCACTCACTCACACACACACGGAAACACTACTACTTGGGTTGATGCTGAACTTGCTGACTGTAACTGTAGGCCGGTGCCATCTAGTGGCCGAATGCAAGTGTGTGTGTGTGTGTATGGATGGATGGAAGGATGATTGCAATCATTTTAGGTTCTCCCATGTCCGTACTTCTCCTCCCCCCCCATTTAGGTAGTTTTTATTAGTATATACAGCATACCAGAATCATTATAATGCTTGCAAAAAAATTTATTAAAATTTTCATTTAACGTGCCTGTCTGAGTGTAAGATAACTGCACTCTATAAATGTGTCACATGAGCAATAGCTTCTGTTACGAGATCACATGGTGACCTGCGCAAGCTCTGTTACACTCATGCAGTAGTGTGAGAGTTCGCCGCATTCTGTTCATAAAGACACAGTTCTGTGTGTGTGTGTGTGTGTGTGTGTGTGTGTGTGTGTGTGTGTGTGTGTGTGTGTGTGTGTGTGTGTGCATGCTGTTGGGCCCAATGTGGCAGTTCCCTGCACCAGCAGGGGGGCTGGAGGAGCACCAGGAGGCCAAGCTGTGTGCAGCTGGCAATGTGATGTGCACGCAGGCCCCCTGAGAGAAGCCCCTTGTCCCCAGGCAGCCACCCATTGTCTCTGCCTTCGCCATCACTGTGCCCGGCTCTGCAGCGGGCATCTGCACTCGGGTAACAGATGATTCCATGACGCAGCTCATCCGGCCTCGGGGGGGGGGACGGGGACGGGACGAAGCTCTACTACATGTGACAAACTGTTCTCTGGGCCTCCGCTTTGGTTTATTCCAGTGCAGGAAAGAACTAGGCTCAACTGGCTGATTTGTGAAAGGAACTGGTTTAGTTATTAATGCAAGACACCACAGTTAGAAACAACAATTTTATAGCGTGTCTGCTGTCAAAGTGCTAAAATGATCAAAAGTGTTTATTTCACTGTTTTCTAACATCATCCAGAGACTAGATCCAGAGCCAGTGGTGAAGATTGATTGTGATATACAGTACGTTTAAAAAAAAAAAAATTTTTTTTTGAAAAAAAACCTTATTCACCTATAGTGTCTTGCCTTAAAGGGAGATCTGTGATGGATTTCATGTGTACCTTTAAATAGATTCTGCAATAGCTACATTTCCATTCACATATTTTTATGCAAATTTTGGGATATCCCAGATAAAAAACAAACCAACAAACAAAAAAAAAAACACTGGATAGAGACACCAGATGTGAAGAAAATCTCCAAAATGCACATAAAAAAACGAATGCGCTCGATTGAGGCGGGAAAATTTTTTTTTATTCGATAAGAAGACATGAGCATAAACTACTCTTCTTCTTTTCCTTTCGGCTGTTCCCTTCAGGGGTCGCCACAGTGAATCATCTGCCTCCATCTAGCCCTCTCCCCTGCGTCCTCTTCTCTCAGACCGACTACCTTCATGTCCTCCTTCACTACATCCATAAACCTCCTCTTTGGTCTTCCTCTCGGCCTCCTGCCTGGCAGCTCTAACCTCAGCATCCTTTTACCGATATATTCACTCTCCCTCCTCTGAACATGTCCAAACCATCTCAACCTGGCCTCTCTAACTTTGTCTCCAAAACATCTCACATGTGCTGTCCCTCTGATGTACTCATTCCTGATCCTATCCATCCTCGTCACTCCCAAAGAGAACCTCAACATCTTCAGCTCTGCTACCTCTAACTCTTCCTCCTGTCTTTTCCTCGGTGCAACTGTCTCCAAACCATACAACATCGCTGGTCTCACTACTGTCCTGTACACCTTTCCTTTCATTCTTGCTGGTACTCTTTTATCACACAACAGACCTGACACTTTTCTCCACCCATTCCAACCTGCCTGCACACGCCTCTTCACCTCTTTTCCACACTCCCCGTTGTTCTGGACTGTTGACCCTAAGTACTTAAAATCCTGCACCTTCTTTACCTCTTCTCCCTGTAACCTCACTGTTCCACTTGGATCCCTCTCATTCACACACATGTATTCTGTCTTGCTGCGACTAACCTTCATTCCTCTTCTCTCCAGAGCAAACCTCCACCTCTCTAGAGTTTCCTCCACCTGCTCCCTGCTCTCGAGCATAAACTACTATGGAAACACATTCACTGAATAAGTTCCTCGATGCGCATCAAAAAAAAAGTCATCTGGCTTTGCCTCAACAAATATTTGGCTCAGAAAAGTATTGATATTTTGCGCCAGTTTCCCCAGAAATGACGATTTTGTTCTCTTGAACACATGGGATGGAAATGTTTTATGCGATATTCCAATTTTTCGCATACGTTAAATTTGCAGCTTGGATGGAAACATAGCTGTTGTTGTTGTTGTGTTTGTTTGTTTTTTAGTTTTGTGCACTGTTGCACAGGTCTAGTGTTGATCGGATTCAATGAGTCCCAAGGCTACAAGTCCTTCGTGTAGTATCCAGCTTGATGAAATCATTCAACACACACACACACACACACACACAGGCCTGTTGTTGCAGTATGTTAATGACACTAATACAGGCTAAGTGGATTGGCTTGAATCCGCCCTGGACACAAGTTGCCTGAGAACCTTTTGTCAGAGCCACGGCTGCAGCGAGACACAGAGGACACACAGAATATGTGTCTAGATCCCGGTGTATTCTGTTCTTAAGCCCACTTGTTTGTGCCATTGATCATAATGAATGTAATCCCACTCAAACAGCCAAGTGTGTTTTTTTTTTTTTTTTTTTTTTAATTTATCAAGAGAGCATTTCTGGCCTTATTGTTTAAGCTGGACTGTTGCTGCTTGCTCCCATCAGACCTCCTGCCAGACATTCCAACACACTTCTACACTCAATAAGTCTCTCCATGGGACTGCGTGCACTAATTGAACCGGGGGCCTTTTGTGTCTGCCTGTCTTAACTGTTAACATGACCTTCATCTGGATAAGGAGATCGCTGCCTAAGACTTTGTGGACAATTCAGGGAAAAATACAGCAAATCCCTACCACTAAGCATCGTCAGTTTGACCTCCTCATCTTAGCTGAGCCCTGAAATTGCACTTGACAACTTCTCAGCTGTAGCCTCTTTCCAGTAGAGCTAAGTAGAGACCCTCTGTCCTGGTGGTGGTCACGTTCAGTAAAGTAAGAAGTCGAGTTCTGTAAAAGCGTTGGTTACGGGTGAAGCTGCGCGATCTCTATCTCAGGATTCAGTCCAGCTTCGAGTTTGATTCGTGCCTCATGACTCATATGCGATTATAAAATAATTCTATATGCATGTTGACGTCATGATTTTCGTCTCTTTATTATCGATTCGGTTAAGCCACTGTAAAAGGTTGGACGACGACGATGGTACATCAGTACATCAGTGCAGGATTTTTCTGAGAGAACTGCAGTGTGTTGAAGAATCGTTTTCCCCATCCCTGATGATAAAGTGCAATTTTCCACGTTCATGAAAAGCCACCACTGTTCTCGTTTTTCAGGGAAAATATGCAATATGGAAGCGTAGTATAAAAATGGTCCTGCTGTACTGCTTACATCTGTCCAGTTCTTTGTTAAAGTGAAGCTGGCGCTTTGGAAAGTTCTAGTTTACTCCGACTGACTGATCGGCTTCCTGATATGATTCATCACGTTGCATTTTTGCATATTTCTGTATAGCTATAAATACATTTCCTGGGTTGTTTGGTATCCTGATTTGCTCTACAAAGCATGTGAAATGTAAATAAGTCTTAGTACCTGCCAAAGACAGATGTCCAGCATCCTGAACCAGAGTATCATGCTCTTTGATGTGATAGCGAGCGAACATTTGCTCACGGCAAACAAACTAAGCAAACTAGCCTTGTTTGGAAAGCATGTTTCAGCAGCTGTAGCCAGAAACAAATCATTTTAAGTATTCTGCAGAAATCTCAAAAGAGAGACATCACTGCGAGTGTTGTGTGTATGTAAAATATTCTAACTCTCCATTTGTGTGCAGATGAGTCAGAGAAAGAGAGTGAGAGAGAGAGAGAGAGAGAGAAATAGAAAGAGTGGGCCCGTGTTGCTGCTCGTGTTGCCATCTTGTTAAAGCAGCTCCAAAAATGTTCTTTAGCGAGGACCGAACTGAACGCACCTAGCACAGGAACAGCTCTGCTATAATGCTGCCCACGTCTGCGGGCGCGTGCCTGAGCCTGGGCTACGCTGGAGCGGCTGTGGACACTCATGCCCAGGCGAGCTGCTGCCGCTTGGAGTGCCCAGCGTGTGCTGGAACGCGGCAGGCACCACTCCCACAGCACCCATCACATGCTCATCTTTAAGCCATCTGCAAAGCAGAGCGCTCCCAGCCAAAGCATTAAATTAAATCCTTGTTTGGACTGATTAACAAATGGCCTTGTTTTTTGTGTTCGTGCTTTTTCTCTCTTTTGTCCCCCTCCCCTCCTCCCCTCGCTCTTTTCCTCCTGCCTGCCTGATACTCCATCGTGCTGAAAACATCACGGACGTAGCGAGCGAGTTTTCAGAGTTTTGCGCAAGTTTGCAGAGCGGGTGGCGATGTTGGGGAGGGGGAGTTTGCTCAAGAACGCGTCTGTCTGGAAGCGGCCCGTCCAACTCCCTGTCCCACAGGCGTCCGGCTGTCACAGACCACAGACAAATGAACAATTAATCTAGGCTTGTAATTGAATGGCGCCCAGTATGATATTTTAATTGTGCAGTTGGAGCCGTCTAGATCGCGGAACTTAATGGGAGAATGGTGGCAGGAAATTAGAATTTTTCCGCCGCATATTTACAGATCCCGAACCACCGGCGCTCCTGGTATTGACAAGATTCTCAACTTAATCTTAAGATTCTTTAATCTAGCTGGTCGATTTGTGCAGGTGTCTGAAAACCTGTGCATGCGAGCCTCTTTGCTGCATGCCAGACTTCATGACTCTTCTACTGATTTGGATTTGAAGGACACCAAGGCTGTAGGAGTCAGTTTGAGTAACTGGGTAGAACTCGGTTTACACTTTTGCCTGCCCTTCTGTTGCCCCTTTATCCACTTGAGTATCTCGGTGACTTCCAGCTGAAACCGGTTAACACAATCGATGCCCCGGTTAGCCGATGCCTCAAGTAATTCATGTTGTTTCCTCTTTCCAGGTACATAGACGTTTCAGAATGTACAGTATGATGACGTAATGTTTGGACAAGTTGTGCCATAAAGGTACTTATTGCACTTAGTAGAGGCATGACGTTTTTTTCTCACGGTATATTTAAGTGCCCATATAATGCATGGTTATCAATTATAGATATCGCGTCTATATTAGATGTTAGTGGATGTTATGTACAGGGTGACCCGCCGTCCTTCAAAAAGTCTTAATTTGCCTGAAATGACAAATGACAAAAACGGCCTTAATTAATAATGTACTGAATTTACATTTTCATTTACATGTGAATATACTGAATCGTAGATCTTGGGATTATTAATGGGTGTCATTTGACTTTTCTTATGTGTTTGAATGTTTTCAAATCTGATTCACACACACACACACACACACACACACTGTGTACAATACAGGCTCTCTTATGAGTGTTATTATTATTATTATTATTATTATTATTAGAAAAAGCAGTGTAAGCTAACTGCTGTTGAGGTGGCAGACATGAAGACTCTGGTTTTGGAAAACCACAAGCTCATGAAACGTAATAATAATAATAATGATAATAATAATAAACAGTTCAATGCTATGACTTTTGAACATGTAGTTTTTGCATGAGTAGTATTGCTTACGTGTACATTGAAATGTTTTTATGTTTTTGAATATTATTTCTGCACATTTGATCTAAAAATTTAAGACTTATCAATTCATATAAATATGTATTGTAGATGTGAAGGCAACTGTCTCAGTGTCCAACTTGCAGTATACATTCTCCAACTTAACGCCAACATATATTTTCTTTCTTTTGTTGATCAGTTAACTTATTTCTATTATTTCAGATAAGGTTTGTGTGACGAGCTGCTAGACAGAGTTCTTCCATCAGCTCAAACCCTTCTTCTCTCTCTCTCTCTCTCTCTTTCATCCTCATTCCCTCTCTTTTTTTTTTTTTTTTTTTTTTGTGGAAAGGCGGCTGCCTCTGTTCAGCTGCTCCCTCCTACCCATCGACTCCACCGCCTGATGGAGGCATAGCGGCGAAGACCTCCGTCTCCTCAAATTAACATGAGCAGGTGTTTTTCTCTGATGTGTTAATTAAGAGAAGCTGGTGTCATTATGCTTTAAGTGGATGTTACAAATAGAACATGTTGTTTATTTCCTCCTCTGATGGAAAAAAAAAAAAGTGATCAGAGCTGTCACAGAGGCCTGTGTGTCACTTGCTGGAGATAGCGCCTAATTACCAGGAGTTTAGAATCAGAAAGCACACGTCTGGGGATTCTCGGCTTCTGCGCTCACGTGGCTAGCAGATTGTCTGTCTTAATAGATGAGATTTGAGGCCATAAAACTCTGCCGGTGCAGTTTCGAGGTTAGATACTTTAGACTTTAGATAGTTTAACATTAATACAGGAAACTAGCATTTCTTTCGTAGGTATGGTGATGGAAAAAGACTGAGTGGAAAATATTTTGCACAGCACCTTGTGTAGCCTGAGTTCTGATAATTTTCAGTGACTACATGTAATTGTTTCTTGGTGGAGGAGGATAATGTCATTTTCTTATGTATTATGTATCTGGGCTATCAGTTTTGTTTTTTTATTCACAATTGCCAGCAGACAAGCAGGTCCTGTAGGCTATTGTTATAACATTCACCAGCTTTAGGACTGCGTTTGCCATGAACAGTTTTGCACTCAAGTCTCTGTCAGTGAACAGTCGATAACTTCAACAAGTTTTTTTCCCTTGCCACCATCGTCTCTGGCTTGCTCAATAATGGTGAACTTAACTTTAAACTTTAAAATTTTGAACTTTAAAAATGTATATCTGGAATTTATACACTTCTGTAAAGCAGCTTTGTGACAAATGTCCACTCTTCAGACGTCCACTTTGTGACAAATGTCCACTCTTAAAAACACTATATAAATAAACCAGAACACTCCAACTGGTTTTCTTGATTTTAGATGGCATGCACTGCTGTTTTTCCGCATCTCGCCATGTACTGCACTACACACATGAACCAAGAACCAAGGATGTGGTCTGAATGTAGGCTTATTAATGAGCCTGAATGGATGCTGGCCAATCTTTTCAGAATAGTGTCTTTACATGTGACCAGAGAACACCACGGTTCATATTTGAAATAGGGAATGAAGACTGTAGCTGTAAAAAAAAATATATATATATATAAGTTGTGCCCTTCCACTGATTGAGTTATAGTTTAGTGCCCCTTTATGGAGCATCTTCAGCCAGGGTTGAAGGCTCGAATCCCGCCTCCGCCCCGTGTGAGCGGAGTTTGTATGTTCTTCCCGTGCTTCAGGGGTTTCCTCCGGGTACTTCCCCCAGTCCAAAGACATGCGTTGTAGGCTGATGGACAATTTGGAAATGCCAGTTGTGTGTGAATGTGTGTGCGACCTGCAATGGGTTGGCACCCAGTTCAGGGTGTCCCCTGCCTTGTGCCCGAGTTCCCTGGTATAGGCTCCAGGCTCTCTGCAAACCTGTGTATGATAAGCGGTATCGAAAATGGATGGATGGATGGGGGTTAGTTTTAGATCATTTTAGTTGGGTAGGTATGCGAGGTCCATGAAGTGGACTTCACTTCTAAAAATGAAAGTGTGTGAAGCAGTATGCTACACTGTAGCCAGCCATGCTTAGGTTTCATCTTAAAAAAAAAAAAAAAAAAAAAAAAAAAAAAAAGAAGACCTTTATAGTCAGAATTCAGGCCCATTGGTTGACAAAGAAAATCTTTCAGCACCTTGGTGTGCTCTGAAAGGAACACATTTTTTTTTCCTCCCTGCTTTTTCTGTTATAGGACGGCTACCAACCAGGATGGGTGAAGACTATCACGTGCTTCCTCAGAGAGATGAGAAGCTAGCCACTGCATTTTTCCCTAATTGCTGCTCATGCTGTGTCTCATGGAGGAAAGCGCTATCTGCCCTCTTCAGCATACATGAGTTCATAGATGCCCACGATTGGCTGGTGTTGCTATGATTGACAGGGAAGAGAGAGTATGCCGTCCCATCCCACCCACCCCCCCACCCCCCCAAAGAGCATGAGAGAATTTTGAACTTGCGATCTCTGGATAATGGGGAAAACGCTTTTCTGTTGCACCACTCAGGAGTGTTAAAACGGCTCAGTCTGACTCCGTTATATGACCCTGCCTCGTTAACAGATGTCTTATCGGCTGGTTTCATCACATATGGAGCAAGACTGTGTTGCTTTGTCCCAGCGTGACCTCATGTTATAAACTGGTCGAGAATGTAGAATACATTTAATGGTAAATTTGAAGAAGAAAAAAAAAAAAAGAACCCTTTCAGTACCAGTTGCATACTGACTAGGTCTTTCTGTAATACAGAACACCCCAAGCTACTAATATTGTTTTTTTTTTTTTTTTTTTAATTAATTTTATTTTTTTAAAGAAATCTCAAGCATGATGTCCTGCAGGAAAACGTGCCAGAAGTTCTTATTTGAGTTATATTTATGTAACACCTGTGCTGTTTTGACATCTAAACCTAACTTATCAGACAAATCTTCATCAGATGAGGTGTAAATATAAACGGTGCTTCAGATAAATTAGCCTTAACACATCATTCTAAGTACCACATGCGGCACAACAGATCTATTTAATGTGCATTAAAGTGTTGGGGTGTGTGTGTGTGTGTGCGTGTGTGTGCGTGCGCGCGCGCAATATTCCTGTCCCCCTACATGCTGATGTTGACACTCTTGTAATCCTGCTGTTGATTATTAGATAGTGCAGGCTGTTGCACCAGAAGTTTTACATGCTAATACAATGAGAGCAGCTGCTCAGCAGATGTTGTGTTTTCGCTTTAGCCTGGAGGGGTTAAAGGTTTCAGAATCACCCCCTGTGGCAACTAGCTGGTCCTACAGGCCTTCCCCCCCCCCCCCCCCCCAACATACTCTAGTGTCACTCCAGTGTGGACTTGGTCCACTCTAACATCTGCCCCTGAATTCAGCCAGATGACGCTCGAGCTGACATCCAGCTCCGAGGTGGTAAACATGTTAATGATATAATCCCAGTGGTTGGACAGTGATTTGAAAGCAGCCTCTCATCAGAAGCGCAGCTACTATTACTAGCTAACTTTGTTTATTTTAGCCTACCCTCATGTGGGCTGCCCATGCTCCGCCAAATGATTCTTTTGTGGTTAATACAGTTTTGACCATGTGTACATTTTATTTTAAAAACATAATCACTTACAGCAGATTTTCTTGTGCATGGGTTGTTTTCAGGATCTGAATGTATTAACCACGGTTTGTTGTTCTTTTTAATACTTTTGCTCATTGCGGTTGATGACCATCTTTTGTCTTTTTTTTTATCTCTAAACAGGTGAATATATCAAGAATTGGAGACCACGCTACTTTCTACTAAAAACCGATGGATCCTTCATTGGGTACAAGGAGAAGCCACAGGATGCAGACCTCCCCTACCCCCTCAATAACTTCTCCGTCGCTAGTGAGTGAACATTATGTGGTGTTGCACTTAAGCATTTGATCAATGAAGGCTGTTTTGTGTGTTCTAGCTCTTGCCTCTCAGGACATTGCCAGGACTAAAGCAAATACGGAAGTGCTTGAAAGTTTGTTGAATTTTCTATATTGTCCTTCATAAATAAAGAATTGACCAAGTATGTTTTTTTGTCTCATTTGTCTACTTTTCGGACTTGTGTGAAAGTCTGATGATGTTTTAGGTCATATTTATGCAGATATCTAGAAAATTCTAAAGGGTTCACAAACTTTCAAGCACCACTGTATGTTGCTCTTACTGTAAATGATGACATCTGGAGATTCAGTCATCAAATAAATGCGTACACCGGGCCTGCTTGCATGGTGTTAGTGTGCTAATGTGAATCATTTAATGTGTTGTTGTTTTTTTTCCCCACACTTGACAGACCTGTACAAGAAATACATGATTAATAATAATATAACTTATTGCAGTGTTTTATTACAAGTTAATTTGAGGCAACTGTTGTGTGTCAAACCTATTAAACTGAGGAAAATTAAATATTCTCATCATGAATATTTATTAATTTCAGAGTATTTTAGTTTGCTTTTATGGTGCAGTAGTTGTACTCCGTGAGCATCTGGTGAAGTAAACTCATTGGTAACCTTTAGAAATGCGCACGGCGCACGTGCACATGCTCCTCCATGGCATGCTGGGTAATGGGAGCCGGAGAGCTGGCTCCGGGACACATCGAGCGAGCCTCTGTCCCTCATCCTCCCATCCGTCAGGAGGCGCGGCCAGGTTTTAATCTAAAGCCTGGAAGAGAGAGGAGTGGCCATACATGCGGCCCAGGCTGCTTGGCAGGGGAGCGGATTGCCACATCTGTTGCAGAAAGCTGGGAGGCCAGGTGGTTGTGGGAGGCTCATAGTCTAATGCGCTGTCTCTCCCCACCCTGCCCATCCGCCTCCGGACCGCTCGGACGGACACACACACACACACACACACACACACACACACACAGCCTGACCAGATCTACATCTGCCCACCAGGCAGTGCAATCAATATTCCCCAATTAGTCTTTTCTAACAATGATTGCAACATATGACAAATTTTGTGTTTGAATCCCAGCAATTTGTTCAATTTTATAACTTTTACAATTCCTATTATTACATATATTATTGGAACAGAAATAGTGTCATGGCTATAGCTGCGTTTTTGCTTTAGGATTTCGTTGTTTATACCTTTGCTAATTTGTTTAATATTCATTTTATATTCATATTATTTCTTCACAGCACAAATGCTATATTTTGAATACTTTTGCATGCAAGTTTGTTCCTTCGAAATCTTTTGATGCTAGTCAGTCCTAATTTGCAGTGAAGCAATTACCATGTTTGTCTCCTGATGTTTTCTGTGCTTGGCACCCTCTCAACCTTATTTTGGACCCGAGAAAGCTAAAGCACGGCACGAGCGGTGGAATTTGCAGCTTCTGGGTTGTTTAATTGGCACGCTCGCTCTGCTTCGCGGCTCTTGCTTCAAGCAAAGCTCGTCATCTGTGATCCTACGTGGCAAAGCAAACAATGCTGTCGGCTCAGCTTCTGCTCCTCCTGAGGTGTCACATTCCGGCTGCTGTGACCTTGTTTTTCTGCTCACAGCGAGCGCCTCTAATTTTCATCTACTGCCCAGGTAGAGCATGCACCCCATGACATCTGCGCTGTCGCCATTAACCTTCGGGACCGAATGTGGGTCGCGGTGCTGTTTTCTGGCGGCTGGAATTGGCCAGCTGAGAACCCTCGTGATGAGCTGAAGGCTGAGGCTGCTACAGTGTTTCACCTGTCGTCCAGCAATTTTCCACTCTGTCCGCTGTGACAACAAGCCAGGCTCAGACATCATCACCTCCACTCCGTAAGAGCGGACACACATTCGAAAGTAGTGGAGTCCCTTATCCTCATATAGAGAAACACCTGGTGTCGCGGACCTGTGTGCTGTTTAAAGGAAAGCTGTCCGTGTTCAGTTCATCTCTCTCTCACTTGCTGTGGTTTTGCGTTGCTTTCTTCTGCTCTCTTAGCCTCCCCTTTGCGAACAGCCATTTGTTTCAACCTGCACTGCCCTGTTTATCAAACAGTAAGAGTTCCATGCAGCTGGCCAACCTGACCTCACTACATACATAAAGTATGCTGTTGATTGTAGGTCAGGTTTTCCTTAATTAGATTGTTCCGTAACATTCTGTGTATAGGCTTTAAGCGTCAAACCGTATCTCTTTCCTCACTCCTTCATTACAGAATGCCAGCTGATGAAAACCGAACGGCCAAAGCCCAACACGTTCATTATCAGATGTCTACAGTGGACCACAGTTATTGAAAGGACCTTCCATGTGGATACTCCAGAGGAAAGGTGAGTCGAGTTTCCAGTAGAGAAAAATAATTCTTAACAGCACAGCATGCCAATTGCTTTTACCACACAGAAGAGCTCCATATTGAAGAAGAAAAAAAAAAAAAAAACTTAAGTAGCATGATTATTCTATCATCACTTAAAAAGTGAGCCGTTAAAAAAAGCACTGGCCTGCATCCTCCAGCTGTTGGTTTCTCAGCAGGAAGGACGATGCTTAGAAATACACATAAAAAGCAGAAGGCAATGTACGCTGGCTGGCTGAGAGAATGAGAGTTGCATGCTGAGTGTTGGTCATTCACTGTGGAAAAACAAATCACGGTAGTAATTGTCTCAGTCGTAATAAGATTTCTTGACATTTGATAAGAAACACAGGCTTCAGCAGAATGAATGTACCTGCAGCATGGATAGAAAATGGGGGGGAGGGGAGAGGTGCAAGTAAAATTATAAGGCAGCTAAAATCGCACTAGAGGAGAGATTATTATAAACATCAAGCACTTGCACAAACAAAAAAAAAAATTGTGTCCTGGTCTTTGAATTGGACTATTGTATTTTAATGGTAGGTGTATTTTAACAGTGAGAGACAGAATAACAACAAAAAAAATCCAGAAAAACGCATTTCAAAAAAGTTATAAATTGATTTGCATTTTAAGTATTTAGATCCTCCCGTGTAGTTCTGGGCTGATTCCTGACCGTTCTCATGATCATTGAAACTCCACGAGGTGAGATCTTGCATGGGGACCCAGACCGAGGGAGACTGACAGTTATTTTGTGTTTCTTCCATTTGCGAATAATCGCAACAACTGTTGTCACCTTCTCACCAAGCTGCTTGGCAATGATCTTGTAGCCCATTCCAGCCTTGTGTAGGTCTACAATCTTGTCCCTGACATCCTTGGACAGCTCTTTGGTCTTGGCCATGGTGGAGAGTTTGGAATCTGATTGATTGATTGCTTCTGTGGACAGGTGTCTTTTATACAGGTAACAAACTGAGATTAGGAGCGCTCCCTTTAAGAGAGAGCTCCTAATCTCAGCTCGTTACCTGTGTAAAAGACACCTGGGAGCCAGAAATCTTGCTGATTGATAGGGGATCAAATACTTATTTCACTCATTAAAATGCAAATCAATTTATAACTTTTTTGAAATGTGTTTTTCTGGATTTTTTTGTTATTCTGTCTCTCACTGTTAAAATACACCTACCATTAAAATTATAGACTGATCATTTCTTTGTCAGTGGGCAAATGTACAAAATCAGCAGGGGATCAAATACTTTTTTCCCTCACTGCAAACTCATTGCTTTATACACACCTTGTAGCAGGAGTGAGTCCCTGTGCAGTGGTGGAAGGCCAGGAAATGATGATGATGGAGAGAAGTGATAACTGCTGGACATGCGCCAGGCTGCAGTGCGCAGATGGGTGACAAATTGAAGGGAAAAACTCTTTGCTGTTATGCTCTGGAGGCATTTCGTTAGGTCCAGTTGTGCCCTCTGAGGGACAGAAATTATTCTGACTGATCCCCTTTATAATATGATGAAACATTTCTATCCCGATGCACGTGTTCGCATGAACCCATCGACATGACGCGAGGGCTCACTGAATGCTTTGATGAGTATGAAAATGGTGTAAATCATATGCTATGGCTTTTGAAGTCACCAGATCTCAACCCAGACGAACACCTATGGGAGATTTCGGACTGACGTGTTAGACAGCGCTCTCCTAAACCATCATCATCAAAAACCAAAATGAGGGAATCTCTTTTGGATAAATGGCATTCATCCATTCAGTACTGTTTCAAAGCAGTTATTTTGTTCTTTTTCCTGATGATTTTCTCAGATCTGACTCATCAGATACTATGCTTTTTTGCTACATTGTTTAAATAAGTTTTGACAGGCTGACAGTGATGTTAGGCCTTTTCTTTCTCTGCTTTTGGCTTTGGTTTTCTCATATTTAATGCCAGTGTTAGTACTGGACTAGCACAATCATGGCCGATGCATGGACTCAACAGTGGTTAGATTCACATCTGTGTGCTTATTTGGAGCTGGCTGACAGGGAAGAGCTGTGGGAGGAAGAGGCGCTTGCATCTACCCACAAATTTAATAATCCAGTCTGTCTCTAAGGTTGTGGTTGATGAGGACAACACCGACCGTGGATGCCATTATATGAGCTTAGCATTTTGTTTGGATTTAAGAGTTGGCCTGTTAAAAGTTTCCGACAGGCACTGATATATTTTTCGAGCTCGTATAGGGAACTTGAAAAAAATGACACAACCGTCTGCTGAAACAATGACATACAGCCGGCCTCCCTGAGATGAATTCATCATTATTAAACACACACATGCTCAGAAATATGAATGCATGACTGATTCTACACAGCAGATGTTGTGCCGCACAACAAATGAAAACTCAGCGGAGCCAAAATATTTGCAGACACATCTCGGTCACTTTAGATTGTTAAATGATGATATTTCTGCTTGGCCACTCTGTATGTCATCATCTACTTATTCAGGTCATCTGCTCAGGTATCCATGGGAAGAGCTTTTCCCTTTTGGTCTTGAAAATTGTTTCAGCTCATATGTCTACTGTATATAGCTCGATATCATATATAGAGAAATCCTTAGGCAGTAAAAATGTAAAAATCCATGAAACTGTGGTTCCCCCAACAAAAGGTATTTCTTGGACACATCTCGTATGTTTTAGGTTCTGTAAGCGTGTGTGTGTTTTGTCTAAGGGATGAGTGGACAGAAGCGATCCAGATGGTGGCTGATAAACTCCAAAGACAGGAAGAGGAGCGGATCCAGTGCAGTCCCACCTCACAGATAGACAACATCGGAGAGGAGGAGATGGACATCTCCATCAGTCACCATAAACGCAAGGTACCACCACACCATCTACTTTGCTTTGGATGGTAGTATAATGTAAAAAATTGTCATGAATTTTTTGGACTTCATTTTATTTCAGTATTTGGTAACGCTTTGCACGAAGGTTCCCTTAACCGACATTATTTACCAAACAAACCTTGAATCTCAGCATTAATACATCATTAACATTAACCGATTAAATAACCATTATATTTGTTGTTGTTTTTTTTGTTTTTTTTATAATAAGCCAAATAAGACAACTAATCAGCACCTGCATTTACCATAGTGTTCATCCCATTAATGAGTAAAATGGGTAACCCACAATGAGTAATATGAAGAACTACTTAATTAACGTGTTTGTAGTTGTTAACTGGCAAAATTCAGAATTATGATTGAATAAGCACCTATGAGTATTTAAGAACATTGGGTCTTCTATTGGTCTTTAGTAACTGCTATATCCTGATCAGGGTCATGGCGGACCCAGATCCTATCCCGGGAACACTGTGTGTAAGGCAAGAATACATCCTGGATGGGATTCTAATCTATCTCAGGGCACCATGCACACACACACTTGACACCTTGGAGTTACCAATTTGGAATTGCTGGCTTGTTTTTGGGATGTGAGAGGAAACCGGAGAACCCTGAAGAAACCCACGTGGACATGGGGAGAACATTCACACACATATTAACCAAGATTTTAGGAACAATGCTGCACATTAATATATTTTGTGCTAACTGATGTGGACTTATTTTAGTCGTGGATTGAATAAACATTAGTCAGTGCAGGTGTATTTTGTTAACATTTAAACAAACAGCACTTAATACATGTGTTGGCTTACTTTGTTACTTTAACATTACTTATTGTGTATTAATGTTCATTTCATGTTAATTAATGGAGTTTAAGGAACCTTAAGGTAAAGCATTATATTTAGGTGTGTTCATCATTTTATAATGGCCGTTCCCAAAAGCCTAATGGACTTTGATTTACACCAAATATTCACATGTGGCTTTTTTTTTTTGCAGACAATGAATGACTTTGACTATTTAAAACTACTGGGAAAAGGCACTTTTGGTAAAGTCATTCTTGTAAGGGAGAAGGCCAGTGGGAAGTACTACGCAATGAAGATTTTGAAGAAAGAGGTTATTATTGCAAAGGTATGCTGCGTTACTTTGGCTGATTATCTGATTTAACCCTTGAGAACACACTGAGATGAAGGGGGAAAAAAAAAAAAAGGATTTCCATTCTATTATGACTATCATGAAATGAGAGGAACAATTTATGCCTAAGCGTCATCCTTGCTTGAGTGGATAATCTCACCTGGATACTGTAGACTTGTATCTAAGAACTGCTGCTGTAATCATAAAGACTTTCCTGTACTTATACCAGTACAAATATTCACAATACGCTCATACTGAACATCCTTTCAGTGCACTTAGTAGTATTAGACTTCATAGTACAGGTATAGTACAGTTGTGGCAGAGTAATGATTTATAATCCCACTATCTGGTGTCACTCAGAAATGGATGGGTTCCCTTTTTGCATTCGGTTCCTTGCAAGCCTTTTTCCACAAATTCATATCAGGGAGACTTTCTTTGCTGCTTTTCTTTCTGTAAAGTTGTTTGTGACAATAGCTGTGTCTCAAATGACGTACTATACACTATGCACTTACACTATGCTTAAATGTTTCTACATTTAAAAAAAATACCGCAAAGAGCAGTAAACAGTAGTAAATGAAACAAAGTCAATATTTGGTGTGACAAAAAAATACAAATAAAAACAGTAGTCTCCGGTACAATGTGTGCAGTTTTATAAGGAAATGAGCTGGTAAGTTTTATTGAGCATCTTGCAGAACCAGACACAGTTCTTCTGGAGACTTTGACTTTCGCACTCGCTTCTTATTTCTGCAGCAAAACCCAGCAGCCTTCATTGTGTTTACTGTCTGAAAAGTGTCTCTTATGTAATATACTGCTTTCTTTATTTTTCTGTAACATTTAATTTTGTGCTAGAAAACTAATGTTTGCGAATCTAAAATGTTTTTTGTACTGACTTGATAATGTAGAAGTCATAAAATAATAAATCTATAACAAAGTTTGTACAAAAAAAAAAAAATAGGGTGCCTAAAACTTTTGCACAGTATGAATTTGAGAAAGGTGGTGTTTTACTAACCGGAAGTATAAGCCGTTTCCCAGTCGATGGCAAATGACCTCAAACGCACATAATGCGACGCCGCTAGCTTTAGCAGAATACCCAGAGTCAGAATGCCCAACATGACCTTTTTTTGATTCTGAGCAAACTTGAGCAAGCGTCAGCACCTGGTAGCCCCTCCCCTCTTCTGCTACGTACGCGAAGCTGCGACTGTTGAGTGCATTGTGTTCATCATTCCACACTTCGTTTTTCCGGTTGAAGAAGTGCATCATCAGAGTACTTGAAGTGCATTTCTTCTTGCTGGATTTTCAGTGTGAACACACTACTCGCACTATTTATGCTACAAAATGGCATAGAACAGTGCATAAGTATGTGATTTGGGATGCACCTAATGTCTCATTGTTAAAAAGAGCTATACAAATAAACAGCTTGCAGTTTAAGATCTTTTTAAGAACTGTTTAAGATCACACACACACAAAAAAAAAAAACCTTCATGCTTCTGTATGTGTTTAATCCCGAATCTTGCATAATAAAACTTTAAATTTACACGACACTTTATTGAATTGGATACACTATAGGACGTGGTCATCAGAGGGTAGTTTAATTTTTATTTCAGCCAAATGGAAGTCACACCTAACAGTATTTTGAAGACCGAAATCAGTAGATTAATCAAGTGGATTAAGGTTCTGATTGCATCGATGACCAGAATAAGTTTGACGACAAGCACTACAGTGAGACGTCTTACACAATTTATTATTTCATCGTTGTGTATATTAGGCATAGTGGTAGAGGCAGGAAAGTAAATAAGGCACGTTGCTCATTTGCGTCTCCTTCCGCCGCCGCAGGACGAAGTGGCTCACACGCTCACCGAGAGCCGAGTGCTGAAAAACACCAGACACCCCTTCTTAACTGTGAGTACACACACTTCTTAATGACTTACAGTACCGCACCCACATGTACAGAAGTTGACTACAAGCGTAAAGCTTCACAATGCTCGTCTCCTATATGATCGCGCTCTCCCCAGGGTCTAATTATAATGCAGAGAATAAACTGTTATAAATTAGCAGCACAAATGTAGCTGTACATCTGTTGAGAAGTCGGCAGCGAGAGATAATTTCACTGACACTCCAGATGCTGTTGTATACCACATTTGATACACAGCAGGTTCAGAAAAGGAAAGAAGAAAAAAAAACAAAAACAATTTACCTAGCGCAAACTCGAGAAGCTGCCCCTCTTCACCTTCACCTGATTTCAGAGTTAGCATGAAGGCATTAGTGAAAATGCAAAGCCTTTGCTCTCGAGAGCTATCCCTTTTAATTTGCTCTTGGGAGAAGTTTGTGCCTTTCAGCATATGTTTTGAAAAGATGCTTCTCAACATACGTTTGTGTTTGCAAAGACATATGCTAAGTTGTTGGCTTAGTTTATTTTTTTATTTATTTTTTTCTCTCCTAATGGTGTGTATCTGCCTGCTGTTTTAGTCTTTGAAGTACTCATTCCAGACAAAAGACCGCCTCTGCTTCGTGATGGAGTACGTCAATGGAGGAGAGGTATGTATGTATGTATGTAGGTGTGCTCGTGTCGTTCGAGTGCGTGATTGTTTGCACAGCGATGAGATTCCCTGAAGAAAGCTTATTTGGTGATTTGTAGTTCCTGTGTGTAAATGAGTTGGAGTGGCTTCACCGCTCCAGAGAGGAGTGGAGATGGTGTGGACTGTATTTATGCTGCGGTATCCATAAAACTGCTATTTATCCCAGCGTGCTAGAAATGATCACATATAAAGCGCTATTGTACATAAACAAACACCAACATGGTTTCTGTCATCACTCTAAATCCCATTATGTATGATTAATATCATTCCATCAACCTTAAGCGCTCTTCTTTAAAATGACTGGTGAGGAATTTCATGTGGTATCTGGATTCCTGCAAAGCCTGCAGCTATTGCATGCCTCTTCCAGAAAGTTTCCAGCCCGTGACTTTATTCTTCAGGGCCTTCGGTTTTGATAAATGAAATTCCACCACCAACGGCGCTGTTTAATCAGGGAGGCAGCAATCTCGCTCTCATTTTCCCTCAGCCTGTAGTGTCACCTGCTCCCCCAGCCCGGTCCAGCCAGAGCCGTTCACCTCCACACACTCGGCCCTCTGCAGGCTCTGCTGCCCCTTTCAGCCGTGCCGCATTCACAGCTGCCAGTGTACTGATGAAAGCACACCTGTCCTCTTATACTCTGCTGCGCTCTCAATCCGTTTCTCACCCCCCCTCCCTCCCCAACTGAACGCCGGGCCCGTTAGCGTTCCCCGGACAGCCATATTCAACTCCCTCCCATAGCAATTAAACGGCAGAGCCTCCCTGCCGGGCTCCTGGGTAATTTGTAGAAGACGATCTCAAGCGGAGACGAGGGCCAGGCAGTTTGAAAGAAACCCTTGACATCTGACTGGGAGAGACAGGCGAGGGGGGAATACTCCATAAAAAAAAAAACGAGGGCGATGATTGCGGGGGAAGGGGTGCTCCTGCCACTTTGATGGGACGTTAGCCCGCGAGCGCACTAGCGCTGCCTTTAACAAGATTGGTGTATTGATTAAAATGCTGATTTAACAGGCCTCGCCGGCCTCTCTCTGGAAAGCCAGGGATGATGCGCCAGCTGCTGTCTGGGTTCGCCAGGCGTCCTCCGAGGGCCCTGCCATCTATCATCTCAATATGGCGATGGGAGGCAGTTTGTGTTGTGTTAATTTCCTTCAATAAATCAGTAATTATTGCAATCCTGTCCCTGCTGTTTATCTTGCAGCTGTTTTTCCATTTGTCGAGAGAACGGGTGTTCTCAGAGGACCGCACGCGCTTCTACGGCGCCGAGATTGTCTCTGCCCTCGACTACCTGCACTCCACCAAGATAGTGTACCGGGATCTCAAGGTAAACAAAAATGAATTAATAAATTTAAAAAAAAAAAAAAAAAGAGGGAGGGAAGCAATCACACATTTTGGAACGCCTGTTGAGTTCCTGTGCACTGCTTTTATTTTGGCGTGTGGCACGGGACATGGAAAATGTAATTAAAAGCTGTAGAGTTTGAAGCTGTGTTTTTTTTTTTGTTTTTTTTTTTTTTTTGGAGAGGGTTGATATCAAACTCTGGCGCCTGTGAAAAATGACACAGTGTTTTGCTTGCAGCCTTGGGCTGAGCCAGTATTACTGATGCCAAGAAACCTAAAAAAAAAAAAAAAACCCAAAAAAATAACTAAATAGCTGGAAGTATCTTTTCCCTGCCATGGTGTATGAAATGTAGATGGAGTAAATGGTTTATTCATTCAAAACATCAACATGTTCTCTGATCCATTTAAACAGTCAGTGCGTTTAAGCTTAACAATGTCCCATATTGTAAAAAAAAAATTAAAAAAAAAAAGGAAATAAGCACTCATGACTTTTGTTCTTTCCTTAGTTGGAGAATCTCATGCTTGATAAAGATGGCCACATTAAAATCACAGACTTCGGTCTCTGTAAAGAAGGAATCACTGATGCTGCTACTATGAAGACGTTCTGTGGAACACCGGAGTACCTGGCACCTGAGGTAACAAGCTCACGCTGCTGAAGAGCTAATTACTACAGGCACAGCATAGCTGATATCATTTCATGCAGTAATGTCATGGAGAGTTAATGAATCTGTAAGAATGGTCTTTCTTCACTCCAGCACCAGTTAATGTTGGCATGGGGAGGGTATGCTGTTCAGTAATGTTCTCAGAGTCTCTGCATTGCCTTATGATGTATTGTAATCTCTCCAGAAAAAAAAAAAAAAAACGAGTTGCATGTCATGTACTAATAATTCATAAATAACAGCAGCAATTATTTTGTTTTTAAAGCTCTTAATAGTCCGGCCCCTCTTTACACTGTTAAATATCCTTGAGGTCACAAAATCTGTTGCCTCTTCCAAGATCATGATTAAAACTATAGGGTGATGGTGTACTTGCCATCTAAGCCCCTAGCTTCTGGAACAACTTACCACCAGCAATCAGACAAGCTCTCTCTATTTTAGAATTCAAATCTCGTCTTAAATGACCAACGTACAGCACTTTGGACCGGGGGAGGAAACCGGAGTACCCGGAGGAAACTTGCGTTGAACAAAGACATGCACTGTAAGCTGATCGGCATCTCCGAATTGTCCGTTGTGTGAATGTGTGCGTGATCGTGCCCTGCGATGGGTTGGCACCCCGTCCTGGGTGTCCCCCACCCTTGTGCCCCGAGTTCCCTTTGGAAAGGCTCCAGGCTCCCCTCGACCCTGTGTAGGATAAGTGGTACAGAAGATGGACTGATGGATGGATGTTCGTTATAAATAATTCTTACTTACTTTCTGGCAAGGATGCCACTAGTGTCTGGTAAATTTTATCCCATGCTTCTATGGATTAGGTGCACAATTCAGCTAGACATCAAATAGAGTACCTATTTTAGTGTTTCGCCAGCTGTTCCAACTAATCCGAGTTTTCCATGGGATCCCAGTGTTTCATCAGGCCTGCAAAACAAGTCACACACAGATTTGATCCTGTGCCTCCTACAGTTATCATTCAGGAACGTGGGACTGTCAGTGTTGTTCTGCTTGGACAAGATGCAGCCTCAGAGTCTGGCCAACAAACTGACCCTCAGCTTTTATGTGAAAGTTACACTCATCCAGGTGGTGGTGGTGGATGTGACTGAGTCTTTTGAACGGTTTTTGTATGGCTTTTGGATCCAGCATCAGATTGCCCAGATAAATTATAGCTGGTGCTGCTGACTTGTAAGGAATGCGATATTCCTCAGACCTCTGTGGACGAGATCAGAACACAGAGTTAAATGGTTGTACGCAGTGGCATCGCAGTCAGTCGCACACTGGTTAGTGTTGAATTAAATGTAATGTAAACATCATGGTAAAGAATTGCTGCTCTGGCTGTTTGCTTTCGCTGTAAAATACGGAGGTGTGCAATTTGACAACAATGATGCTACGCTCTCACAACAAATCGTCTCCTCTCCTTCGTGACAGCGTTGTGAGTCAGTGTACGTATGTGGTCCACGCCTGTCCGTTCACACCTCAAGTGTCTTCTCAAACACACACACACACACACACACACACCCAACGGCCATATGGGCTCTTGTTGTACTGTAACGATCAGGCATTCTTAATGTTCCCAAATTATTCACAATGCTGAATTATGGTCATTCATTAGTCTTTATTTACACCTGGTTGTAGTTAATGGGAGGCATTTTTTTCCCCCCCTACATGCACACACTGAGCTACGAGTGTGTCTTTGAAAGAATTCTACAAATGCACCCTCCTCGGTTCAGTTCTCATGCTGTGTGCTGCAGCAGTAAATGTGATCTGTTGCTTCTCCGCCACGGGGCAATGCTCTAAGCTCGCAGGTCGTCCTTCTCGCCCAGGCATGCTCAGGTTTGCCCAGAGTGCAGTGGCTAAATCCATATTAATGTCGAGGAGAGGGAGAATGGACTTGGGGCGGAGGCGGGAGTGGGTGAGGAAGGGGGTGAAGTATAGATTCTGCTCGTGAGGAGGAAAAAAAAAAAAAAAAGTACAGAAGACAATTTGGCGCAGCATTTTGTTTTGCTCAGCCTGGCCACTGTGCCAGGAGATGATTTGAGTGTTGGTTATTTTTCACAAGAGTATGTGATTGCACAAAAAAGTAGATGCTAAACAGAGGCAGATGGTGGCAGATGGGGGAGGTTGGAAGAAGGTGGCTGGGAAACCTGGAAATCTATACTGCCGTACTGGTGTAAAAATAACAGAGCACAGCCTGAGCCAGTGAGCCAAGTTCCAGAGATGCAAAGTAGAGGGGGATTAAAGAGAGAAGGAGAAAGAGAGAGAAAGATTGGAGGATGGGTGGAAGATGATTTCTTTTCTTTTTGGGATACGAGCATGAAAATGGAGTCGTTTTACCAAGTAGAACACTCTGGCTATCACCAAATCATTGTGTATGTAAATGAAAAGAAGTCACATTAGCCTAATATGTAATTATATGATATTAACGACAGCTTTCTCAAGGTATGCTTCATAGCCGGAGCCGGTGCCAATCTACCGCATGATGGTAATTATATTCATTATTTCCATAGTACATCAGCATGAAACACATGTATGATTGAGTGGTTTGACTATTAAAATAAGGACCAGTGTAAGCTGTCTTTAAACGAATGTACTGTATGATTAGAGCCTGAAGCCAAATCATATTCATATACATATACAGGTAGATCCTCGTCCTTTCCTAACCCCCTCATCCCCCCCAACCCCGTGTGTGCATATAAACTTGTGCGTGTGTATATGTGTGTGAGTGTTTGTGTGCGAGAGAGATCATCCACGTTCTCCAGCCAAGATGGGCTAAGCTGATGGAGGCTGCTTGTTCCACTGCCCTGCTGGTGGAGCGGCAGGCTCTCTGTGCCACTCGCTCCTCTGCCAGCCTTGCCCATGGGCGAGTGGTGGGAGCAGCAGCAGTGCCACATGGCAGTGGGAGCAGGGGCCTGTTCTGGAACAGGGGGACCCCAACCGGCCCCGTGTGTGTTAATCGCATCCCTGCCTGCAGCCGAGCTGCTCACACCCGCTCGCAGGACAAACAGCCTGCGCTCTCTCTCTCTCTCTCTCTCTCTCTCTCTCTCTCTCTCTCCACACACTCACTCACTCACTCACTCACTCACTCACTCACATACAGAATAGCCGTCATATTCTTTACGTGGTTCTCAAAGTGTAGTCGGAGTGTCTGTAGTTTCTAATTATCTTACAGTAGCAGAAGAGTTATTATATTTATTTATTACGCTCCCATAATATTTAGACAGTTTGCCTGGTGACCCGAATTGAACGAGTTTAATCCAAACTCAGGATCAAGTAGGTTTAATAAAAATCTCATGTGTACTGTTGGTAAAAATCCGGGAATGAGGTGCTCGAGGACGCCAACAAATAGCCAGAATACTCCTGTACACATTTAAATAGTAAACCTACTATGTAAATAGGTGATTTATGTGCATAAAATAAATGTTGTTTTGTTTTTTTATTATTATTATTATTATTAAAAGTTTGAGAACCCCTGCTTTACAAAGTCCTTTCACACATGCACAGAGACAAAGAGCTGCGAAGTGAAAGAATTCAAAACCACACACAACATGAACTGGATGTTTGGCAGTAATATTGACTAAGGAACTGATGGCGTCAATAATGAGCACTCGCTTTGTACAATCTGTGCCATTATGGCAATTTCTATTTTTATCATTTTGCAAGTTACATGTTTGACACATACTAAAACCCAGCAGCATTTCTGAAAGCAGCAAATGTAGAAACCAGATGGAGGCTACTTGTGTAAGGGCTGTATTTACTGATATTAATACAGTAATGGCATTTTGTTAAATGTATGTAACTATTTTAAAATATATATATATTTGTGCCAGTATCTGGTAGTTCAGAACTGCATACGTTTCTACTGGATTTTCACAAAACATGTGAAGTGTCTGATTTTGTTTGAATATTAAAGTGTGGTTTTGTTTTGGGTTTTTTTTGTTTTGTTAGAAGGCTGTTCCTCTGTATGTAAGCTCGTCATCCTCGCTTAATCAGGCAGCCAGCACTGGGCCTTAGTGCAAACTCGCACAGCTCTACCTGCTCTTAAAGATCAGAGAGGAGACATCGTTATCACTCGACTCCCAGCATATGCTTAACTGGCTCGCGGCCAGACAGCCTTGTCATTAGTCAGACATATTAATCAGGAAGCTCCCTCTGAAGAGCTGCCTCTCACTCGTACTCCTTCAGCTACTGCGGCTCCAACACCCCCACCCCCACCCCCCAGCGATGTGCGCGTTAGTGAGGAAGTGACTACTGCAGAGCCCATCACAAAGCTTTGATCCTGTGGTGGCGTAGAAGTGTAAGCCTCTGTGTCCAGGTTTCAAGCAGTCAGTTGATTCAGGTGGAGTGACCTCTGATCCACACAGCTCGCACAGTGGAGCCACCAGCATCATTTATTTATTTATTCATTTATTTAACCAGCCAATGGGTGATTGCGCAGTAGGAAGTGAGCTCGTTCACATAAACAGTTTGTGTTTGGTGTGATTCTCAGAAGTCTTGCCACTCTCCAGTCGTTATGAGTAATTATTTAGCTGTTTGTACATCAAATAGTTTTTGTTCTGACAGCCAAATGATGGCCCTTGCAGAAATTAAAATCTTGATTGTTTTTTTTTTTTTTTTTTTTTGCAATGGATCAGCCTTTTTGGTGCCACTTTATTAATTACTAATTATTATTAGTTAACACAGCTAACTTTTTCATGCTTCAATAAATAACTATCACTTAAAAACTGTATTTTGTGTTTACGCAGGTTGCCTTTGTTTTATGTTGTATTTCGTTTGAAGATCTAAAACTGTTTAGTATGAGAAGAATTCAGGATGGGGGCAAATACTTTTTCACAGCACTGTGAACTATACACACAACTATAATTGTTACAGATGGATTACAGCTTATAAATACACACATCAATCATGAAACTCTCTCTGAAGAGCTGCCTTTTTGCTTTTTGTTAGTTTTTAATATTTTCAATATTTATTTTACTTCTATTCTACTTCTACTATCTTATTTTATCTTTATTTTATTTTTACTTTATTTCTTGCTTTGTCTTTTATGTATGCTGCTGGATTTCCCCTTGGGATCAATTAAGCCTTAGCTTATCTTATCTAAATACACATATACAAACTTTAGTTTTAGTTACATAAGTATAGCTTGACAGTTTAAGGGGTAACTCTGCTATCATTCATGTACCATATTTGTGTTATAAAATCTTAACCCAGGTGGATAAACACAATCGGTAATTCAACGGTGCCTCCATACTAACTATACAGGAAATGTGTAACTTCGATATAAAGTCCTAGTGCAACTGCACTGGATCTGTCCACTTAATATGAAGTGTATGCACTTAATATGCATATGTGTAATGCAGTCACTGTCAGAAATTGCTGCTACAGATATACTTATTGCTGCTACACTACCAAAGAGTTTACAGCCCATGTTCTTTTTATTTAGTGTTCTGTGTATTTTTTTTTTCTTGTCCTGCACTCGTTTCACACGGCTGTGTATTTGCACTTTATGTAGTCTTGCGTACTGTTATGTGTTGCACCGTGGTTCTGGAGAAACATTTCGTTCCAGTGTATACAAGTTATATATAAGAATGACATTAAAAACCCACTTGACTTGAAAGGGAAAACGTTTGTTAAAATAAACGAGCATACCACATTGCTGTAATCCATCTGTGATAGTGCAGACATCTACAGTCAGTGCAGGGGTGGACAAATCATAAATTCATTAGCTAGCTCACCAGACATGTAAAAGCTCCAATGTGTTGCCCAGTCTTACTGTATGTTTTTGTCACCTGAAAACTAGGCCAATAAGTGGTAAGTAATATAATGCGATAACATACTGCAGACTGGTTAATTACTTAAGAATAAGGAAAACAAAAGTGTACATGAATTCCCACAGAAGGGACGGCTATCATAAGTTTTCTAATGTAGCACATTGTGTTTGTGCCCTCAGCAAAATCAGCAAGTCAGTGTATTGAGCTATGAGCTGTGTTTTCTTCCTCCTTACATTGCATGTAAAAGATATTTGACCGACTGGTGTCTTTAATTTCTCTCAATACGTTTAACTATGAGGTGACTGTCAGTAAGTAGTAAGGAGAGTTATATGACTGCTCGGTTTCTACAGTGTTTCCTCTCTGAGAATCATCCATGTCATCTGTGATTGCTATTTAATCCGCCTAGTAAAATTAGTTATACCGTCAGCCAGATTGCGACTCGGCCAATGCAGTTGTTTTGCGACAGTCAATAGGAAGTAGGGTTTTTCTTTCTCTGGTTGGTGGACGAGAGAAGAAAAATGTTAATCAGCAGCTTACCGAACCTTGTGTGTGTGCGTTTGTCTCATCAGGTGCTGGAGGATAATGATTATGGCCGGGCAGTAGACTGGTGGGGTTTGGGTGTGGTGATGTATGAGATGATGTGTGGCAGACTGCCCTTCTACAATCAGGACCATGAGAAGCTTTTCGAGCTCATCCTTATGGAGGACATCAAGTTCCCCAGGACGCTGTCAGCCGACGCCAAGTCTCTGCTGTCAGGCCTGCTCATCAAAGACCCTAACAAGAGGTACTGGCTCAATTAAAATTGACATCATTTTCATTACATTGTGAGAGAAACTGAAAAACTTAATTTTACAAGGTGGAATCTTTACGTGTGTAAAAAAAAAAAAATCAACATATATATATATATACACACCAATCAGCCATAACATTAAAACCACCTGCTTAATATAGTGTAGGTCCCCTTGTGCCGCCAAAACAGCTCTGACCCGTCGAGGCATGGACTCCACAAGACGTCCGAAAGTGTGCTGTGGTATCTAGTACCAAAGCGTTAGCAGCAGATGCTTTAAGTCCTGTAAGTTGCGAGGTGGGGCCTTCATGGATCGGACATGTTTGTCCAGCACATCCCACAGATGCTCGATCAGATTGAGATCTGGGGAATTTGGAGGCCAAATCAACATCTTGAACTAAGATCATGTTCCTCAAATCATTCCCGAAAAGGTTTTGCTGTGTGTTAGGTCTGCAACAATGTTTAGGTAGGTGGTACGTGTCAAAGTAACATCCACATGAATACCAGGACCCAAGGTTTCCCAGCAGAACGTTGCCCAGAGCATCACACTGCCTCTGCCAGCTTGCCTTCTTCCAATAGTGCATCCTGGTGCCATCTCTTCCCCTGGTATAGCGACGCACACGCACCCGGCCGTCCACATGATGTAAAAGAAAAAGTGATTCATCAGACCAGGCCACCTTCTTCCATTGTCCAGTTCTGATGCTCAGGTGGCCATTGTAGGCGCTTTCGGTGGTGGACAGGGGTCAGCATGGGCACTTTGACTGGTCTTTGGCTACGCAGCCCCATACACACCAAGCTATGATGCACTTGCTGTGATGATTTTTATTTTTTTATCATAGCCAGCATTAACTTTTTCAGCAATGTGTGCTACAGTAGCTCTTCTGTGGGATCGGACCAGACGAGCTAGCCTTCTCTCCCCATGTGCATCAGTGAGCCTTGTGCGCTCATGACCCTGTCTCTGGTTCACCGATTGTCCTTCCTTTGACCACTTTTGGTAGGTACTAACAACTGCATACCAGGAACACCCCACAAGACCTGCCGTTTTGGAGATGCTCTGACCCAGTTGTCTACCCATCACAATTTGGCCCTACAAGACTATTTTCATTAGGTTCTAGAGTAGTGGTATTCAAATATTATATTAAATGAGTATAATAACTGCTGAAAGTCCATATTCCAGGTAATTCAAAATGTAAAGTAAGTAGGTTTTTGTTTTGGTATCACAGTCTCTCACAGTTCATAGGCCTGATGTTATTTAAATGTCATCTATGTGTAATACAAATTGTGCATTCATTGTTTTATGTGATGCATCAAACTGAAATTTTCTTTCATTAAAAAAAAAACAGTTATGACTTTGAAATTACAATATTTTTTTCTGCTTGTTTCCACTTTAAACACCATTGTTCTTGAGAATCACAGCCTGATGTAATTATTTTAAAATATCAGAATGCCTGTATAATTTTGAACCAGGTTTGTAACACTAAGCTTGTATTGCTAATGAAACCTGGTGGTGATTGAGACGAGTAGTGACATTTCCTGCTCAGAAAGCAGTTTTCTATAAGAATCGTATGTACATGTATCCTGTTTTGGATGAAGAGTGATTCCTGTATAAATTCTATTTTTCATGTTTCATCCACAGACTTGGCGGAGGTCCAGATGATGCTAAAGAAATAATGAGACATAGTTTCTTTGCTGCAGTTGACTGGCAAGATGTTTATGATAAAAAGGTAAAAGTTAGCTGATGTTTTTCTCCAGTGCTCTCTTAGATAAAATTCAAAAACGTTAAGAGCATTACCAATACATATAATTTTTTCTTATCTTCTTTAGAGAGCATTAATGTGATTACTGTTGACTATAAAGATTGTTTATTAATAGTTAATAGTGCAACATTAGTCAGATACATTGTCTGTTCTGAGACAGAAATATTTCCCTGAAGGCAGAGAGAATACAATGAGTGTAGAGGAGGTGCTGTGTAAAACTCTGAGGTGTAAGATTGGGCCCTGCAGCTCCCGCACAACACGCAGTGTTACACCTGCACAAACAGGTGCTCTGTGGTTTTTTTTGTTGTTTTTTTCTTTCTTTTTTTTCACCACTTTTCTCACACTTCCTTCCTCAGCTGATACCTCCCTTTAAGCCTCAGGTATCGTCAGAGACGGATACCAGATATTTTGACGAGGAGTTCACGGCACAGACGATTACAATAACTCCCCCTGAAAAATGTAAGTGTCCCATTTTTATTGTTATCCCTCTCTATCACGTAAACACACATCCCAGCATGTTTTTTTTTTTTTTTTTTTTTCTGCCCACACGGAATTTACACGCGATGATGGCACGGGGACACAGGCATTGCTGCTGTATACTTGTCTCATACAGTGGGGTCCAAATGTCTGAGACCACATTGAAAACCTGGGATTGTTGAATATTTATTATTCAGGATTCTGCACTATTTCTGGGTCCCTATTTAAATGTAAGCAAATGTGTGATACTGACCATGTTAACTGCTTTGTACAAAAGGTCAGATTTCCCTCAGGTCTAATCTCTCCTACTGAAGCATGTCTTCAGACGACACTGGATGGATTTGATCTGAAATGGATCATAAGGTTTTGTCCATGCCAGCTCGAATGCACGCAAAGCAAAAATTTAAGAAACTAAGAGAAACTCTGAAATTCATGCTCTCAGACTTTTGGACCCCACTGTATGTGTGGGGGTTTGGGAAAACCCTTCACATTTAACACAAATACATTTGCATTTTCTATTACAGTGGATATGAAAAGTCTACACACTGCTTTTAAAAATCGCAGGCTTTTTTGATTTAAAAAAAAAAAAAAATGAAACCAAGATAAATCATGTCTGATCTTTATCCGCATTTAATGCAGCAACCAAGAAAAGTCAAGTGAAAAACAAAGAAAGGTTTTAGGGGAGGAAAAGGTTAACAAAAAGTTCAAATTTACAATAACCTGGTTGTGAAAGTGTGCACACCCCTTAAGCAACACTTACTTAAAGCACCTTTTGCTTTTGGGGTAAGAGTCTCCCAACTTAGCACATCTTGATTTGGCAATTTTATTCCACTCTTCCTTGCAAAACTGCTCCAGATGTATTGAAAAATAGGTTTCTCTTCAGGTCATTCCACAGGTTTGTGTTAGGACGTAGATCTGGGCTCTGACTGGGCCACTGCAAAATATTGCTCTTCTACTTCTGAAGTTATATGAAATAATTGCTGATTCATTCTAAAGTTCCTATATTTTATCAGGTCATTTAAACATGTAAGCTGTCACCTGTACATTGTGTGTAAGAGCTCTTCTCTGTTTTGATGATGCGATGGAGAAGAAGCGTCATGGACGATTTATCAGCCGATATCCGATTTAGAAACTAAACTGATTAGGCTTGCATCCCTTTCACTATGGCATGTAACTATCCAAAACGTGATCTAAAAGCACACTTAGCTAGCAAGGTTTTAGAAATCTTTAGCTAGACTGACTTTTACTACCACATTTGTTAAACTGGCTCCTTGCCCAAAATGATATTTGCAGAAATCCTAGGGAAGTCGAGAAAGTAAATAAAAACGTTTTTCACACTGTTTTTGGTGAAATATGTAATATAATAAAAGGCAAAGTATGTTATAGACAGAAAACCTCAATTTTAGTCAAAACCTGATTTTGGTCGTTTTTGACTGTGATAGTGACATCCATTGGGGGTCCGTCTGTTAAACCAACCTCCCCCCCCCCCACCCCCCACACACACACACGTACAACAAGACGGTGGCGCGTGTACAAGGCTCTTGTGTGGGGCTGGAAATACATGGCACTCATGTATTGAAGTATTGATATTCTGTAAGAGCCAGGACACTAAGTTCTAAATCTGTTGTTTTTACATATGCCCTTATTTTCTGCATGCTTATGTAACACTAATGTTTTAACTTTTCATGATAACAGTTACTGACCTTTAAAAGTATTACGAAAACTGAAAATAGAAAGTTTGCAAAGTTTTTAAAAAAAATCAAATCAATATGGGAAAAGTCTTGAAAATGTCTAGATTTTTTTTTCCCCCCATGAGGTATATTTTCGTCATTTTGAACACTGAAAGATTTTCATTAAACAATTAAAGAAGTGACTTGAACATGAGAAAGGTTCAGCGCCCAGCACTGACAGTTTTGATCGAGTTCTGTGCCAAGGAGACTGTTGGCTGCCTCCCTGCCGACGAGACTCAGAATGTTTACCTGTTTTCTGCAACGTTTATGTTCAAACAATCCCTTATAAATATGTGGCTGTCACATTTATTAGCGCTTGATTCTGTTAAGGTGTCTGTTGATGAGAAATGCGATGGCATCTTGGAGAAAGTTCTTATAAATGGATTACAAGAAACGGAGCATATGGCTATATACAATGTGACTCATTATCAGCTCTGCCATGTCTCCTGTGTGTGTGTGTGTGTGTGCAGTTGATGAAGATGGGATGGACTGCATGGATAACGAGCGGCGGCCGCATTTCCCTCAGTTCTCCTACTCGGCCAGTGGGAGAGAGTGAGTCCCACACAGCCAGCACTGCCTCATCATCATCATGCTTACCACTGGAACAGACTAGTCCTTCAGCTTTTACCCAGTCAGACTTAGCCCAAACAAAGCTCCCCTTCTCCACTGGGACTCTCTTCATCATGCTCTACACAGGCCAAGAGCTCCAGGACACGCTTGGCTTTTAATGGTAATGGGAATTTTGCACGTCGGGCTGAGCTGAAGTCCAGTCCACTTAAACGCCCCAGGCTGCTGGGGAGAAGAACTGTGTTGTTTGTTTACTTTTGTGTGTTTAGTTTCTCTCTGTGTGTGTGTGTGTTGAGATGTGTTTTTCTGCATTGAGATGCTTAAATATGTTCACATGCCTCCTTCATTGGGCGCAAAAGCACTGAAGCTGCAGAGCACCTTTCCATCTCGGTCCATCCCTGTGTGGCTTGAGATTCACCTGAGCATTAACGTTTAAGCGATGCGTGTTGTGTGACGTCTGATATGAAGTACAACCGAATGCCTCTTGTTTTTTTTTTTTTTTTTTTTTTTTTTTGTGGTGTCCAAAACTGCCATAACAGTATACTCAGGCTGCACAGGTGTGGTGTTGAGTTCAGTAAACACGCTTCACTAATAGTCTTCATTTATCCGGGCAAGACCACTCGCACCTCTAGCACTCGCACTAGCGCCCAAACACCACCGCAACACACACATACACACACACACACACACACACACACACACTGTCTGTGTTTATGGCAGTAATGTGTGTCAGGATGTGCTGTGTTCCTCAGCTAGCATTTCGGACTCACTGTGGCACTGCAGTACTTTTCTTTCTTTTTCTTACTCAGCAAACGGGTTGAGAAAAGAAACACAACGGTGATGGTGATTGGGGATGAGGAAGAGGAAAAGGAAGGGGGGTGCATTCTTTGTTTTTGATGTTATGAGCTGAATAGTCCTGTGAAACTGAGCCATCCAGCACTGTACCTCCTGATACTTTAGGTACGCTTATCAGAAAAGCCTCGAGTCAGAACGATCTGATCCAACCTGTATGGTGTCGATTGCTTTCTGCTATTTGCCCAGGACTTCTAGTTCACAGCTCATTCCCGTTTCTGTCATTCCGCTGCTTCCTGATGGTTAAATGACTGATTGTAAGGGTAGAGCGAGCTGCGATTGTGAGTTATTCACGGTACATTCAGCACAGGAGTTCTCGAAAATGATGTCGGGAACTCCTAATATGACGGAGACTGATTTGAAATCAGTAACACGTAACAGTAAATGTTCTCTTCCACCAATACAAACATATTGTGAGATCGGTGTAATCGGTGTGGCTCAGCGAAGCTCACATCACCTGACAGAGTGCAGATGCACTGTAGTCTTGTATTACATTAGGGAATGGAGTTAAATAAAGCAGTCTTATTTATTTATTCTTTTTCTGCTTCGTCCTACTTATAACGAGTGCTGTCCAGACGTCTATACTGGACACAAACGCACCTAAAATGGCTTTAGAATGTAAATCGGGCAATGCAAAGACCTATTGTTTTGTTTTTGTTTAAGTTTTTGTTCATGTTCTGGTGAAGACAACATGCAGGAGCCTATTCGCATCTTCAAAGCATTGCTTCTTCTTCTTTTTTTGCACAGTGAGTTTTTGTGGTGAGGTGCTGCATAACCAGGTTCTCTCAGCAGCAATCACAAAACCACTGCAGAATATAAATAACATGGCATAGCACCGAGTAGTCCTAGCTAGTGACACTTAGCAGGATGCTTTCCTCTGCTTACATTCCCTACACGGCCAGTACACGTCTCATCCTAGCTCTTATCTCTCATAGGTCGTTTATGTTAAATAAGCAGGTGTACACTGAGATTTGGGAATCTTATTAGAGCAGGTTTTCAGGCTGTGCTTTATGCTAAGATGAGCTTCATGCATTTTCGAGTCCCGTAGATGCTTCATGCTCACATTCCTACTCCAGAGGCTGCATTCATCAGTCAGAGGTCGGTAAACCAGCCGAGCACTGTACAGCGCGCCCATAAAGAGCTATGAGCAGCAGTTATGAGCCTAATGTACAGTTCGGTGTGATGTGTGAGCAACTCAGATGTCGGTACGCATGAATAATGCTTGTTGTGGAAGCAGAGGATCTGTGGATGAAGGTGCTGAGGATGACGGACGTTGGAGAAGCATAACGTCACCGGAAGAATCCGAGTTGGTCAGACCAAATCTAAGTGTTTTGTGTTTCAAATGTACGGTACGTTCCTTGATGTTGTTGTTGATGGTGTTTGGTAATAGAGTTTCCCGTCTGTGTCTCCTTTTTATTTCGAGAGATGGCGGTATTCGTTTTGTTTTGTTTCCCAGTGAGTCTTTGGGTTCAGCTTGCAGACCTGACGTGTCATTATAAGTGCACGATAAAGTTTCAATTGTCAAACTTTATCAGATGGATCAGGTAATGTAGAACACGAGGTGCAGCAAGTAGCATTGCCGTGTCACAGCTCCAGGGTCCTGGGGTACTCTCTGTGCTGGGTTCCTCAGAGTTCTCTGGTTTCTTCCCCTCTCCTTTAACCATGCCAGGAGGTGGACTGACGACTATCTAAATTGCTCCTAGGTGTGAATGGGTGTGTGAATGTGTGTGTGCATGGTGCCCCGTGTTGGACTGGTGTTCCATCCCGACACGCACATGGGTCGACAGCGACCCTGACCAGGATAAAGAAGCCCGGCAGTGTTTTAAGTGTAGAGAGAAGTGAATGGGGGTTTGAGTGGAGGCACAGTTTATGGTCTGGTATGATGCTAATGATTATGAGGATGATGAGGATGGTGTAAGGGATAGAACATGTTCACTATGAGGAAGAGGAAGTTGCTGTGTTGGATTTGACTGTCGCGCCTCTGTATTAGAAGACTAGGACATGTCGATGCAGGTTTACTATAAATGTGTGTGAATTCTAGATCCGTGTGTGTTCGTGTGTATCGCGGAGTTTGGATGGACTGGTATAGAGATGTCACATTCCTTTGATGGTTAGAGAAAGGCCACAGGAAATGAAATGCAAATAAACGTAGTGACTGCACTGATGATGAACATGAACTAGTTGCCTTGTTTCTTCCCAGTTGCAGTTAATGTTGAGAAAGCGTTCCTGCCCTCGGTCTACTGTGATGATAAACTCGCACCGATGAAAAGCTGACAGGGCCGTGCTACTGCGAATCACAAGAGCTTCTGTCTTCCAGCGTTCTGTCTGATTTTCCTTTATTTTCCCCTGATGAAACTACCTAGTGTGAGGTGAAGTGAATGGGGTAGGCTCATGCTGTTCTTCACATTTACTTTAAATTAATTTATTAACTTAAATTGTTCAACGTTGTTTTGTTTTGTTTTTTTGTCTGGCATCAGTGGGGGGGGGGTTTGTTTTTTTTTTTTTCCCTCGTTGGGTACGTGTTTAAAGTCCTAAGTAATATCAGATCTGAAAATTTAAATGAAGCTTTCTTTGTTATTTTTTTATTTGTGTGATGCAGCTGTTTTTCAGTGTTGACTTGCATCGCTTATGTTATGAATGAATTTGTGACGCTGTTAGTCGCTGAATGTGCACGTGTGTAGAGACTTTCTGTAGCGAGAGAGAGAGAGAGGGAGGTGATGCTGTGTGTTGGTACCTTGCATGTAAGGGACCTGAGTGATGATCCAGTTATAACTGCACTCTGTTGAAAAGGGCCTTTGGCACTGCAGGCCAAAAACACCATACACTTTTTAAAACACCATAGTCGCAAAACTTGGCTTTAAATTATGTATAACAGCACTTTCATGTCCATTTCTCTTTTTTCTATAGTTCAGCTAAAAAGGAAATAAAGGTCCATGCGCTAAGAAGAAAAAAATAAATAAGCGAAGGACTTGAAAGCACACATTCCCTTCACACACTTTTTTTTGTTTGTTTGTGTGTGTTTGTTTTTTTAAAAAGAGTAATGTAATTTTGCTTTGTACGCTGTGAATGTGGTGAGACACTGCCAGGAGTTTTGCTTTGGTGACATTCAGACAGGTTGACTTTTCCAGCTCTCCCTCCCGCTGAGCGTCTCCTGGAGCTTTGTGGGAAGAGTCGGACCTGACCAGTGACACCGCCTCAACGGTTACTGTCGACGCCCAACTCGCCGACGAGTATAAACGCAAGGAGCCGTGCTTAAAAACACAGAAACCCAGTATAAAATGTCTCACAGCCTTTGATTCCTAGGCTGCTGGTGCCGGAGGAATGAACCTCCAGCACAGGTACAACGGCCTGGGAAAGATGGAGTAGTGAACTAGTGGGAGTGAAGGAGCCACACAGTCCTGGCCATGTGAGCTGATGGGTTCCATCCTTACTTACTGCAGGGTCTCGAAGAAATATTTTACACCTCAACGTACACACTTTGCTGCTACTGTTTGTATCGTCTACAACATAATTTCTTGTTCTCTTGCTCCCGGTCGTGTATTATGAACAAGCATGAATTGTAAAGTATTTATTTAAAAACAAAAAAGAGAAAACCTGAAAAAAGAGCAAAAAAAAAAAAAAAAGAAAGAAAGAAATAACTTGTAATTGATTTTACGGCCATGTAGCTTTAGTTTGTGACACTTCTTGCCCTTGCTAGCTCTGTCATTAGATCCATGTTAAGATCTAGACATGTGGTTAAAGATTTTTTTATGCAGAAGGGACTTGATCCAAAAAAAAAGAAAAAGGAAAAAAAAAAAAAGAACAACTGTATTACTGGTTGTGATATTTAATGACTAAAAGAAGAATGCTTATTTCATGACTATATGGCCCACAAGGATGTGAAAAACGCTGATCTATGAGAAACCTTTTTTGTACACTGAACATCCTTAGTATTTTTACATGTAAATGTATATGATAGGGATGCACATTATTTTCCTTCTTACAGACTGCTTAAATAAAACACTATGTCGATCTGCGCTCATTTTGCCTCCGTGTCTTGTTTGCTCTTGCTTCCTCCCTAGGTGGAACATCGCCGCGTTTCTGCTCGCTTCTGCTTTCAGACGTGTTTCGAGAATTTCTTCAGCGTTCGGATGTATAATTCATATCCACTCGACTGAGTCAGATTTTAACATTTATTAACAACGCTTGTTTACAAAACAAAGTTCCAAACATGTAAAAACACATCAGACGTGTAAACACGGCAAATAAATTAGTCTCGTTTCAACCTTTAGATTATTTTAAAAAAAAATTTTTTTTTTAAAAATCTACATTTTGCATAAATTTGTTGGAGGAATAAGAAATCCTGAGTGGTGATCATGAACATAAGTTACTAAATCCATGTGTGTAGAGGGTGTGGTGTGTGTGTGTGTGTGTGAGAGTGAAAGAGAGAGAGGAGGGGGGACGGGGGGTGTTTGTATGTGTGTGTGAGAGAGAAAGAGAGAGTTAGCGACCGAGAGCCAGCACTGCTGCTGTGTGCGCAGTATGGACTGTGATGTCACACGACCCCCTGCAGCCATCACACGCACAAACTCGCACCCACTCACCCACTTCTTACTTGTAGCAAAATCCCTCATGGTTTCTGAGTAAAGCCATGGCGATGGCGCTCTGTCGGTGTGATCGGATTAACTCCGTCGAGAGAGAAGGAAACAGCCGCCCTCACACTGTTCCGATGGTTTCTCTCGTCTCTGCTGGTAACTGAGGGAGGAAACGCAAAGCGCTCAGTTCAGTCAGTTGAATAGATTGAGATGTACACAGAGTTCAGCAGCGCTTCTAGAAAACGCACTTACAGCTAATGTCATTCCTATTTCTGCTACATAAACACTCCAATATGCGAGATCCTTTTAAAACTAAATTAACCCCAAACATCTATTCAGAAGGTGGCTCTTTACAGTGTCCTGCCGTACTGCTGCTACAGTAAATCCTCATTCACGTTAATGGTGTAAACATTTCACATATAAAATGCGTGTTGTTCAAATCTCCAGCAGCACAAATCAGCATTTCATTCCTACTATTCACTGCAAGAGAAGCTCATTCAGGAACTCAGGCATTCAGGTAACAATCTTTTCTTTTCTTTTTTTAATTGCCTGCTGTTCAGTAAGCCTGATTAAAGTCGTGTCTCGGGGGCTGAGCGATGCTGCATGTATTGTCCTTAACATTAATTGAGGATCTTGTGAATGCAGCTGAGGAATGACCTTGAGGTCTTCGAATTCCAAGTACGCAACTGGTGTGTCCTTCCTCCTACAATCGGCCACGAGCTTTCACGTGCAGCGTACGTTCTGAAAAACGGTTTGACAAATGAAACGCTGAAACACCGGAGGAGGTATAAATCAGAATGGACTTCTTCCTAGCTAGTAGATAATGCCAAAAGGAATCGCGTTTCACGAGGTTTCTCTGCTGATTTAAACGTGCCGCATGTGTCGATGAAGCCTGTCTCAGTAGTGCGTTACTGAGCCTTAAAGGAGAAGCCTTCATACAGCGGTTTCAACATGGACCTCCGACCTCGGCTACATCTTTAACACCGAGTCATGCAGACGATCCCAGCTTTATTTCACTATTTTGATTTGGTTCTATATGGATAAGTTTGGGGGTGGGGGTGGGGGATGGACTCAATTTGAAAATAATCTGATTAAATGCACATAAATTCTGGAAGGGAAAAAGTAAGGAAAAGATGAGAAGGAAAGAATGAAGGAAGGATGGAAAGAAAAGGGACAAGGAATGAAGGAAACAAGGAAACTTGCTTTTGGGCTATCGCACCAGTGGGAATCTCAGACGGACGCGTGGATGAACTGAAGGCAAAAATGTTGGCCAGCCAGAAATAGGAAGGAAGCTATTGAAGGAAAACTATGTCAGACTTTTGACCTTGCTGTGACCCTGACCCTGCTTGGGTCGATTTCAAAATCTAATCAGTTCTAGTCTGCAGGCTATAATGATATTTCCATATAAATCCTACACACGTGCAACCACTCGATCCTGAGATATCACACTAATGATGATCACAGACGGACAGATGGACAGACGACCCGAAAACACAATCACTCCGTGGTGGAGGCTTAAAAGAGAGGATATTAGGAATGAAGGAATGGAAAAAAAAAAAAAAAAAAGAAAGTGAAGAACGTAGGAAAGAAAGATGATGAGGAACAATGGAAAAGAGAAGGAAGGAAAAAGGAGAGTAAAATGGAAGAGGAAGGCAGGAAGGATGGATGGATGGATGGATGAAAGGAAGGAAGGGAAAGGAAAGATAGGAGGGGAAAGGAAGAAAGAAAAACTAAGAAAGGAAAATGGAAGGTGAGTATTTGAAGGAAAAAGGAGAGAACGAAGGGAAAAGGGAAAGAAAATGGGAGGAAGGAAGGAAAATGGAGAAGATGAAGGGAAACACAAAAAGAAGGAAGGAAAGAAAGAAAGAAAGAAGAAAATGTCCAAAATCGGTTCCTTTCAACAGTTGGTTTCCTTTTTGCCTTCCTCAGTCAGGTTTTTCACTAAAGCACAAGAAGCCTGTAAAACTTCTGTCGGTTCTTCTGCTAGACGCTGTGAACTTTTGCATGAGGCTGCTCAGCTCAGAGCGGCGTGTTGATTTTGTTTCTCTGAGGGAGAGTGGGAGCTGTTAACTCTCACCTCTCTCCTAACAAAACAACAGCATGGCAGTATTAACAGAGCTGCGAGCGACGGCGCTTTGCAGAGTGGCGCTCTGTTTGCCATAATCTCCTACAGATGTCAGCGTGCGGCTAGTCACTGTCTGTTGCTGACGCGCCTCTAGCAGCAATCTGGATGAGCATCTGTGGACGCCTAGTCTTGCGTGATGTGCAGCCATGGCTACCAGCTGCTGTGCTACTTGTGCGCCCGCTCTCTCTCTCTCTCTCTCTCTCTCTCTCTCTCTCAGCTGACATGGAAGTAGACTAAACGTGCTATCAGCGCAGTTGGAATTTAAGTGATAGCATTTGTGATCGCAAACTTGCGTACGACTTTCATCATTCTCACAAATCCAGAGCAACAAAAATGACAACACACTGAGGATACAGACCAGAAGCCTGGACTAAGAAGCATTTATAATAATAATAATAATAATAATAATAATAATAATAATACTCTGATTTAATCGTTGAGGTGATGTTGTTGCTACCGTTGGTTTCGCCGTGGCGACTTCGGGATGTGCTGCTAAAATAAATCACTTCATTTCTGAAACCCGAAACAGGTTCACTAAGAGCGGCGAGTGGAGGCCTCACCTGTACGCGCAAGTTGTGCATCTCTTCGGTGAGAAGCTGCCTCTCGTGTACGAGCTGGTTCTGTCTGTTGAGCAGCTCCATCACCTGCTGAGCGCTGGACTGACAGTGCTGGTCCAGCTGCTGCAATCTGCACACACACACACACACACACACACACACAACCACCTCACTCCTGCATTACTGCTCACCACACACAGCACAAACCTGCTACATTTACATATTTAACAATGACTTCTGAACACACCCTGATAAGCACACAACCTAATACATTTCCATTTGCTGTATTTGCTGCTATGAGGTCCACTGGAACGAGATAAAGACTGAAATCAACACTGTTTATTTTAAACCGCATCATTCTCACCACCTTGGCTGCTCTCCCGGTTATTCATTTTTAGCCATTTATTACAGTAACAAATCGATTAAGAAATTATTTATTTGTATTATGAGTACCAACAGCCTCAGCATTTGGGCTCCTAAAGGAATAAACCTATTAGGTAACTGACAGCTAGCTGGCTCATCATAATTAACGATGAAAATGAAAACGTGTGGCTGAGACTAAAGCTGAATTTTATTACACGGTGGTCCGAATACCAGAACACAGAACACCACCACGCGCTTTTCAGACATCCAGTTGCTTTTCGACAATTCCATCTCATAAATTCGTTTAATGGTCATCAGTTCAAATGAATTACGACCACGACGTAATTAGAGATGAGTGCTACGGCAAAAGATTTAGATCATGCTATCTGAAACCATTTTGATGTTGCACAATACGCATCATGCTACGCTACAGTGGGGTCCAGAAGTCTGAGAGCACTAGTGAAAATGCTTCTGTTAGGCATTCTTTTTCAATTTAACACAAAGGTTTTCATTACAAATGATGTGCAAAAAGTAGAACGTTTGAAATATTTACATGGAATTCAGAGTTGATTAGTATTTGGTACGTCCCCTATTTGCTTTAATGACGGTGTGCAATAGAGCCGGCATGGACTCCACAAGTTTGCGCATTTTAGATCGAAGCCATCAGAGTGTCGTCTGAACACATGCTTCAACAGGAGAGATTAGGCATGAGGAAAATCTGACCTTTTGTACAAAGCAGTTAACACGATCAGTATCACACAGTTGCTTACGTTTAAATAGAAACTGTGCAGCTTTTTTTTTTGTTTTAGAATTGACAAAATTCTCAACAAAAAAAAAAAAAAAAAACACCCAGCATTTCAATTTGATCTCACACATTTGGACCCCACTGTATATGGCCAAATGTTTGTGGACAGCTGATCACCACACCTATATGTGCTTCTTCCCAAAACTGTTGCCACAAAGTTAGAAGCACACAATTGTCTAGAATGTCTTTCTATGTATTTATAATACAGTTGTAGCATTAAAATTTCCCAGCACTGGAACTAAGAGGCCAGCATGGCCAGCATGACAGTTCCCCTGTACACAAAGTGAGCTCCATGAAGACATGGCTTTGCCAAGGTTGGTGTGTTAGAACTTGTGTGGTCCGCGCAGAGCCCTGACCTCAACCCCACTGAACACCTTTGGGACAAACTGGAATGTGGACTATGTACCAGACCTTCTTGCCTGACCTCACTAACGCTCTGTGGTTAAATGGGTACATACACACAGCCTTCCCAGAAGAGTGGAGGTTATTATAACAGCAAAGGGGGACTAAATCTGGAATGGGATGTTCAACGAGCACATATGGCTGTGATGATCAGGTGTCCACAAACATTTGACCATATAGTGTATTTAGGTTTGCTAAGAGAACTCTAGTTTTTAAAAATAAATAAATAAATAAATAGTGGCACTATTACAAATCGAAAGGTAACAATTTAATGAATGTCTGCAAAATAAAATATTTAACAAGTCCATTCAGAAAAATTCATACTTATTGCTGTAACAGCGTGACTTTACCTGTTCTGAAGAGTCCAATGTCCACCTGCTAACTCACTATCTAAGGGCTTTTTTTACACTTGGCCCAAACACTCGAGCCCATACTCACAACTTCCAACCAGTTTCATCATACCAGTTTTTACACAAATCTATCCTTCCAAACAGCAGTTTTCTTACTGTAATTCAAATAACAGGTTAATATCAATGATTCACTTCAATTGAATTTTATATGTATAGCGATTTAAACAGTGGACCTTGCCACAAGGCAGCTTTACAGAAACATATAACTTCAGATATAACATTAAATTGATCAATTTATCCCTAATGAGCAAGCCAGAGGTGACGGTGGCAAGTAAAAACTCCCCGAGATGAAATGAGGAAGAAACCTTGAGAAGAACCAGACTCAAAAAGGAACCCATCCTCATGTGGGTGATACCGGATAGTGCGATTATAAATAATTCCCTTCTATAACGATCCCTTCTACATGGTCAAAAAGTGTAATTGTGTGACTAGGAATTTCATTATAGTTTTCACATGAAGTCTAGTTTGTAGAAGTTATCGTCAGTTCACTGAGGGAAACTGGGGTGCAAAACTCTTCGTGGAAATTGCAGTCCTAAAGCTATCACAGCAATTGCAGTCCAAAGCCATCTTCATGGTTTTTAAGTGGTACCATCCCCAGTAATATCACTGGAGACATTATCATTTCTATAACAGCTAATTCACGGGGATTTGTTTGGCAGTCTAATAATAAATGGATTAAAAACGTGAGACACATACAGGTGCATCTCAAAAAATTAGAATATCGTGGAAAAGTTCATTATTTTCCGTAATGTAATTCAAAAAGTGGAACTTTCATATATTCTAGATTCATTACACATAAAGTGAAATATTTCAAGCCTTTTTTTGTTTTAATCTTGATGATTACAGCTTACAGCTCATGGAAATCAAAAATCCAGTATCTCAAAATATTAGAATAAAGAATTTATAATACAGAAATGTCGACCTTCTGAAAAGTATGTTAATTTATGCACTCGATACTTGGTTGGGGCTCCTTTTGCACAAATTACTGCATCAATGTGGCGTGGCATGGAGGCAATCAGCCTGTGGGAATGCTGAGGTGTTGTGGGAGCCCAGATTCCGCTTGACAGTTCTTTTTCTCCTTAGCCCAAGTAAGACGCTTCTGACATTGTCTCTGATTCAGGAGTGGCTTGACACTAGGAATGCGACTCTTGTAGCCCATTTCCTGGACACGTCTGTGTGTGGTGGCTCTTGATGCACTGACTCCAGCCTCAGTCCACTCCTTGTGAAGCTCCCCCAAGTTCTTGAATCGGCTTTGCTTGACGATCCTCTCAAGGCTGCGGTCATCCCTGTTTCTTGTGCACCTTTTCCTACCACACTTTTCCCTTCCAGCCAACTTTCCATGAATATTATTCCATGAATATTGTGGTTGTGTATACTGAACCAGACTGAGAGATTAAAGGCTCAGGAAACTTCTACAGGTGTTTTGAGTCAATTAGCTGATTAGAGCTCTTCTCAGGTCGACATTTCCGTATTATAAATTCTTTATTCTAATATTTTGAAATACTGGATTTTTGATTTCCATGAGCTGTAAGAGTAATCATCAAGATTAAAACAAAAAAGGCTTGCAATATTTCACTTTATGTGTAATGAATCTAGAATATATGAAAGTTCCACTTTTTTAATTCAATTACGGGGGGAAAAAATGAACTTTTCCACAATATCCGGATTTTTTGAGATGCACCTGTATAATCACTGACCTGGTGAAGTTTCTGTAAGGAGAACATTTATGGAAAGAGTCTCAGGTGTCAGTGAGTAAGTTTTCCGACACAGAAGCTTCTTCAGGACAGAGGACTTCTACATCAAGAAACTAGCAATCTAACACTAACTATCTAGGTCACGTTCTTACTCAGGAGTTGTCTATAATTGACATGTTTAGCTAGCTAACAGATGAGGTTATGGCTGCTGGCTGGGCATTGTCTCACCTTTCAGTGCCACAACATTTTCAATGTTGTAATTGTAAATCATCACGTCTTGAACGTGCCCACAAACAGCAAAGTTGTAAACATCGAGAGACTTGTATGCCTTCAGTTTCTCTGTAGTGTAAACGCTCAGAGTTTCTATGAGATATGTACATATATAGTACTGTGCAAAAGTTTTAGGCAGGTGTGGAACAAATGCTGTAAAGTAAGAATGTTTTCAAAAATAGTCATGCTAATAGTTTATATTTATCAATTAACAAAATGCAAAGTCAGTGAACAGAAGAAAAATCTACATCGGATCAATATTTGGTGTGACGACCACCTTTTGCCTTCATTAATAAAAATGAAAATTCACTGCAGCTCTGATCAGTGCCAATCAAAAGTAAAGAAGGAGTTAAATAAACCATAAGTGAACCATAAGTAAGGAATAAAACACTTCAGAATGTGCCGTTATTGAAAAATAATTATGGCATCACACTACCTGTTGATATTTCCCCCCCTATAACAGCATGTCCCAAAGTGTTTTATTCCTTCTTACTGTTCATAATAAAAAAGTTATTTTTATAGTGTTTCTTTACATTTGCTTAATCTGAGCTGCCCTTTCACATTCTGTCTCCTCTGCAGACTACAGCATGCCTTTCACCACCATGGTGATACTTGAAACTGAAAGCAATGTGACAAGTTCGACCAAATTACATTATTTGATGGCAGGCACACTCAAAAAATCGAACCACAGAGCGCTGTTTTCACACGGACCCGAGATCCGTTCCTCTCCATGCATACATACTCAGGTCTGGAAATAAGAGCAAGTGTGAAAACATTCGATCAGTGTTTCACATTAGACATCTCCAGTGCTCTATCTGTTCATTCCAGTTCCCTACACACCTGAATGAAGAAATCAAGTCCACTGGATAGCTGGTGCAATTGAGTTGGGAGCTGTTTTAAGTAAATATGTAGACTGGGCTGGGAAATCCTGATTTTCCCCTGCAGCCTGCTCTTTGGTCCCACTGTGAGCATGTCCCAGATCTCTCTCTGCATAGCAGCATGCCAGAGCCAAGAGAGACATACACAGAGACGCTTCTCCAGCTCCGGAGGACAGAGAGGAGAGAGGGAAGGCCTCTAGCTGTTGCTCAGGGGGAAGACAGATGCCCTGCTCCTGCTGGCTGGGGCTACTGCCGTCTGTGCAGGCCCTCTTCTCTGTCTCTCTCTCTCTTGCTCTCTACCCCTACACCCCCACTTATCCCTTGCTCCCTCCTGTGGGAACTGGAGCAGGCTGCTTAGACTGAGGTGGGCAAATGCTCCAAGTTTTGGTCCCTCACGCTTGACAATAATCTGTCTTTCAATGTCATTCTTTGCTCATTCTTTTTGCCCCCCTTTTTCTTATTTTTCACTGTGTGTTGGAGCTGGAAGAAGCTGCTTAGTCTGAGCTTCAATGGGCAGCAAGTCTGATGCACAGGCCTCTGTCTCTTCTTCTGATCTTCTTTCTTTTCCCATCATCCCCTCTCTGACTGGATGGAGGGCAGTTTGTGCCAGGCTAAGGCCCTGCTTTGTGGGAGACTGGCGCCACTGCTGCTGCCCACCTCCAGAGCCTGGCTCTCACTCAACTCCCTGCTATTGTCCCCATCTCCATCTACAGACTCATGTAGCGTACAGTATCTGCTTTGGTTAAAGAGGTTGCTGGATCAAAAAGACCAAAGAAGATAAAGATGGTATGGTGTTTTACATGTGGTGTGAAGTGTTGACAGATACAGACACCCACAGCTTGATAAATATGCCCAATGTACACAGCGAACACAGCTAGCATCTCCATGAGAGTCTGAAGATGTAAAGTCCAGAGCAGTGGTTTGTGGGCCATAGCGATACTGCAGGGGGCTGCTGATATTTTTCAACTGTTAAAACTTATATTAGCCAGATTGCATCATTTTCTAATTACTGTTGGTATAATAAACTATTTACTGGCTTTTACCCGATCTATGGGAGATCTCATTACTATAACTTCTTATTACTATAATAAAGGCTGTGCAGTTACAATTATTTACAGTTGTACCACACACCTGTTGAATTCTCCAACCTGATTGGTCAGAATGTGATGATTAAAATGATTCAACTCCAAACACTTCAGAGATGGTCCTGAGGTCCTCAGAAATCTCCTTTGTTCGTGCCATGATACATTTCCACAAACATGTGTTGTGAAGATCAGACTCTGATAGATCCCTGTTCTTTAAATAAAATAAACTTTGACTGAAAACACCTGACAGCACAGGTCTGACAGTAGTGCCAGCTTCAAGGCAAATCACAGGTTTGTATTAATGAATGCACTCATCGTAATATAATGACTGTTAGCAAACACTCTACGTAATCTCAATCTAATAATAAACAGGTTTAGTTTTTTTTAAAACCTATAGATTTTGTAAGGAGATGTTTATGGAACATTTATGGAAGGAGTAGTTTCTGCTATGAGAGAGTCTTCAGGACAGAGGACTTGTGCTTTCTGGTTTTTCAGTAATATGATAAGGTGTGTGTATGTAATGTTTTTTTTGTGTGTGTGTCTTATAAATTTCAGGAAAGAGTGAAAAAAGAGAGGCTTATAATATATAATGTAGGTTTGAACTGTTATAATGCAAGTGATAACAGGAACTAACTTGTTCCATGGACTTCCATAAATGTTTAAAAAAAAAAAACAACCTATAAATCAATCAATCAATGATATGTTGGAAGATAAAACACTTAAGGACGTGCTGTTATTGGAAAACAATCAACTCTGGGGTGGTAATGTATCACACCACTCCGTCTTTCATTATTTGTCTATAACAGCACACCCTTTCGTGTTTTATTCCTTACTTACTGAATGTAACCTTCACCATCACCACTGCTGTATTTGTATTACTCGTACCAGCAACACACCCTCTACATGTCAGTGTCACTGCTGTGCTGAGAATGATCCAACACCCAAATAATCCTAGATAATACCTGCTCAATGATGGTATACCTGCTCAATGATGGTATACCTGCTCAATGATGGTATACCTGCTCAATGATGGTATACGTGCTCAATGATGGTATACGTGCTCAATGATGGTATACCTGCTCAATGATGGTCCTTTTACATTCATGTACAGAGTAGAAGGGCTGACACTTTGTGCATAGCAACAGAAGAGTTACAGATAGTAATTGTACCCTTACAATGTCCACCAATAAGGAACATAAGGTCCCTGATTAAAAGGCCAACGAGTGCGTGTTAATAATGAAGTAGTCACTGAGTGCACAATATTCCATAGCTGCTATACGTTTCTACACTTTTGGATATTTTGTTTAATATCTGTGGTATAAAAGAATCAGTATTTTGTTCACTACACAATGAATCATAAAATCATCAAATGTGCACTAAAGGTAGCTAATTGGATACTGTTAAATATCAGTTTTGTATTGAATCACAAGATGCCCAGCCATATGTTTAAATGTCATTCAAATGCATTAAATGATTCATTGACTGATTTTGAGTAGAAGTGTTTTTTTATATTTAGCATTCTGAAGGTTTTATTTTGGTTCAGGTTAATCCATTGGAAAACATACAGCCTTAAAATGCACAATCCATTGTTTAAACTGATAAAGTGCAATAAAAATTCCGTTCCTAAATCGGCTGAATAATTGTGGTGAATAATTGTGATTTCAATGTTGAGTAAAATTATCCATTCAGAACATTCTGGCCATTATCTTGCAGCCATTTTTTTTTTTTTTGTACAAATGCAGTCAGGAACAGCAGCCAAAGGCAGAGCCTGAGGTCAAGTGTGTTAAGGCAGTTAAGAAGGTTGTGTAATTAGATAGTTAATTCCCTTGTATACCCACACACAGCCCACATCACCTATACCTCTACACCACTGCAGGCATATGCAGCGCATTAACCTATTACACAATCCCAGTGCCCTGAAGCTGCACCAACAAACCCTGTACACTCTCACATGCGTGTCTGAGCTATTGAGGGGTTTGACCTCCGCTTTTCAAACAGATACACACACACACACACACACACACACACACACACACAGCCTGGGATTAGTGCATTAGTGTGTGCTTGACTCCTCCAAATCAAAAGAAAGACAGGGAAAAAAGGGGGAAAACTCCTCTCGCTCTGGCTGTAGCTGGACGAGCGACAGGGGTCTGATTAAATTAGAAGGCCATCCAGCAGCTAAGGCAGCAAATCCAATAACCTCCCCCTATTTACTGGCACGCAACTTAATTAGGTTTTAATACAGCTTAGCGCATGGGGCTGGCCTGAGCTGGAGCGGCCTGGCCACTGCTGCCTCTGCCCACTGCTGGGCCTGCATGAGAAAGAGAGAGAAAGACAGAGAGTGTGAGGGTGGACGGGGGGCAGACTGTCCCCCCGTTCTCTGCTTCCCTGCTGGCCCTGGTGAAAGGACACCATCTGCTGGCTCCCAGACTAACTGAAGACAGCACAGCTCTCTCGCTCTCTCTCTCTCTCTCTCTCTCTCTCTCTCTCTCACACACACACACACACACACGCGGCATGCCTCTGTAACCCGCGCTGAACTGCTGCCTCCGCTTTCCTCCTTCTCCCACGAGGCTGTTCTACTGCGATCAGAGTTCCCAAGAATTCAGAAAAGGAAAAAACTATGAAATGTGATAATATATATATATATATATATATATAAAGAGGCTGGCAAGATGCCTATTTGAGTGCTAGCATCTAGATATGAACAAGAATTAGAACTAGAAACAAGAATAAAGAACGTGTTCCTCTCTGCTAACGTAAGTACCCACATTTAATAGCGCACTGATCCCATTTTCCCATTTCAATTCAATACAATAATGAGTATCATCTGATACCCGAGAGTCACACAGAGGGAGTGAAAAACATCGGAAGTTTACTCAGATGTCTCCCGATATACTGATACACATTATACTGAAAAACATTGATTTTGTTTGTGCTTGAATTAAAGGTACAGCCAACAATTTTGGTGGAAGTGATCCGTTTTCAAAATCCAAACAAATCCAGCCTGTTTCTTCGGTGTTCCCTCCAAAGCCATGCCCCCAAAATACAGTATAAACACGTGGTCTCGACTAAGCCCCTGAATGCTAGTGCAGGAATCGACATGCAACATGACTGACAAGCAAGCCAAGATGCCTCCTTATCCTGATTGGTTGGATGTTGGTGATCCAGGTCATTTTTCCTGGGAGTCATAGCGACTATAATTTTTCCACTATGCATATTTTTACTTCAACAAATATTACAGCAATGGGCAAATGAGAAAAGTAGGTTTAATGACCAGACAAAAAAAAACAAAAAAACAAAAGACAAAACAAATGTTTTCATTTGGTGTGTATGTTTAAAAAATAAAGTGCTTCATCGTGCTTCACCTCGCTCCTCTAACTAAAGCTCATGCTTTTTGAGTCACACACACACACACACATGAGGACACTATATACGCTGTAGCTTACAGCTGATGATGAGAATGGACATTTGTCCCTTTACACAGTGTTGAAGAGATGGACTTGGAGAAGGTGTTAAACAGAAGATTAAAATTAAGTAGATCTAAAAATTTACGGATAAAATAATGTAAGCTTTAGATTACATTGGACCTGACACATCTTAGCGATTTCACAATTTAACACTAGGCTAATTCTCTAAAACACTGAATTTACACAAGTCTAAAGATATCCTTAGTGTTTACTGCTCCATCTGTATTTATGAGAATTGGCTTCTCCTCCGCTCAGAGTGGGCGAGAGCGGTTTGAGAAAAACTGGAATCCAGAGGCAGCTCAAACAGAAGCTCACACATGGATCAGGAGGTGTCAGAGCCAGATGATTTGACCCAAAATGGCTGCCAGTTTTCTCCCCATGAGCCATGCGGATTACAGTGAACGTCCTTAACGAGTCCACCTGTCCAGAGCCCTGTCCATTTGTCTTAACAAATATATACATATGTCTGGCTATATTGTTATATAAATCCTGGGCTGATGTCGACATATTTACATGTTCAAATTTGTTGTGTTAAAACTTTCTGGTATACATTTGTATGCACTTGCTTCTATCGTTAGTGTCACATAAAGGTCAGTCGGTAATTAAGCAATAATGCAAACTCATTTAATTCACGTGTTGAAGCTAATGCATCAAATAAATGGTTGTAATTCTGATTCTTCTTCTGAATCCTTCTGATTCTTACTGCTGATGAGTGGTACGGCGTCTACATTTCTGCTCTCGGGGTCTTCTTCAAACAGTGGCTTGTGATACCTTCACCCCATGCCCTGTGAAGCTTGTTGGTGATGTCACTGTCTGTTGTTTTTGGATTTTTCTTCACGGCTCTTACGATGATTCTGTCATCAACTGCTGTTGTTTTCCTTGGCCCGACCCGTTCCATGTCTGGCTGTTATTACACCACTGGTTTCTTTCTTTTTTCAGGACAATCCAAATTGGTGTATTGGCTATGCCCACTGTTTGTGCAATGCATCCGATTGATAGTCCCTCTTTTCTCGCTTGCTTTTCTCCCATAGGCAGCTCTCAGGTCTTCATATTGGTTTTTCCGTTTTAACAACAAATGCGGTCTTCACAGGCGAAACTCGGGGCTCCGAGAGTAGACATTCGGGGCTGTTAACGTTTGGTAGCACACCCGGGCTGCACGAAACACCCGTCAGGCGTGCATTCCGATATTTTTGATCACTTGAAAAATGGGTGGGTTCGAACAAAAGGTTCTAAGTTGTTTAACACATCTAGATGTAAATATGAAGAAACAAAAGCTGAAATTTCTGATCTATCGTCTCATGTTCATCTTTTGATCTCAAACCCAAATGTCTTCAACGTACAAGTATAGCAAATAAAACACGGGAATTGGCCTTGCTGTTCCATTACTTTCAGGGGGGACTGTAAATACATACAATGATATGAAAACTGCTCCAGGAGGTGAATGGTAATAACATTATGATCCCGAATGTGATCAAATGTATCCTACGCTACATGCATAAGGGATAGAAACAAACAAGTGATTTTTAACATCGCAAGGATATTAATTAATATAAAATTTTGCTCAATTCAATAATGTTTACTGAAATCTAGTCTAATCTAAGAATATTGTCCAAAAGTATTAGTGGTCTTTTCTGATAACAGTTCTTTACGCCGAGCAGCTTTTAATTATTTACAAATTCCTTATTTAACACTCCTGATTCCCTTAATCGAGCCTTCAGGAGCGTCTGCATGTGAGAATCAGGTGTATGATTTTGTGTACGAGTTTCAACGAAAACTTTACTCTTCAATAAATCTTTACTTTTACCAAATAACTTTTCCATTCTCATTTAAAAAATTATTTATTTATTTATTTACAAACTTTAATGCTGCTTCTCGCAGTGTGGATCATCACCTGCGTAGCTCTCGACACATCCTGCAACTAAAAACCTCATTTCCATTCAGCAGCAGAGCTCTGTGTGCATGTATACAAGTGTATATTCACCACCACCTGCACCTCAGCCCGAGTTAGACCATTTAACCACAGTCAGCTGTTATTTTCCTGAAAGCCTGCACCGAGGGCCTTTTAAAGAAGCACAGTGAGCACTTTTTGGTGTCATAAACAAGACCCTTGTGCTAGACGAGAAGCGCACGGATGCACTGTGGAACGTTTTACAGCTTGCCTTGGGATGCGCTCGGTACACGAGCAGAGCCAGAACTCCACACCTCTCCTCCAGCAGGCCACGGAGCCGCGGGCATCATGGGACAGCTGGTCATGGAGGGGCTGAAGTGTGGGAGGAGGGTGGAGAGGCACATTGCTGCCCCCTAGCTTCACTATGGAGGTCTGCAACCGTGCAGTTTCAATAGCACACCAAAGAAGGTTGATGTTTTACACCACCTGTCATTCTTGATCTCTGAAAATAGAATCTGTGAAGTTAAGTGCAGAGTGACGGTGAGGGGATAAGAGGCAGGCACAGGGTTGCTTTCTTTAAAATATGCTAACATATGTTGAAACGCTGTCGCGTAATGAAGGAGTTGAGTACAACAATTATTCATTTTTTAACAAGGAAAGGTTTTGGAGCTACTCATTCTATTAGACATAAGCGTGAGTCTTAAACACAATACTTTAAAAACAAGGCACTAATGTTGGATTCCAAGGCAGCAGGAATCATTTAGATTTAGTTAATGGCCTAACCACTACATTTTATAGATTGTTTAATTTTTTTTGGGAAAACGTTTCCTCTGAGTAATTTAATACTTGAACTGAACTTTAATTATTTCGATATCAATTACATACATCGATGTTAATACAACATAGCTACGTAAAGCATGCAGATATTAATGATTAATTGATTAATTAGTCCTTCCGAGCACCACGGACAAAAACGGTATCGAGTTATCGGGAGAACATATACTCATCAGATACTGAAAAGCTACACTGAAAAGAACTGCAAATTACAGAAAGCTTTGTAAGTGCTTTTGTCACAAAAAATGTGCCATTTGAAATGTTTTTGTATGTTATTTTGGAGCAGTCTTCAGCCAAAACGCAATCAATAGCATAAAAAGATTTTACACAGTTAAGGCCACAAACATCATACAGAAGGATGCTAAATAATCACTGACAGCTATAAGCCACATCACACATGCTGCATCTTATCCACTCCTTGCCAACTTCATTTGCAAGTGAAAAGTTTACTGAGCCTCCTTGCTCTTGGGGGAATGTTAGGGGAGCAGTTATGTGTGTGCGTCCTCTTTCTCAATCTTAGACACACACACACACACACATTTGCTGTAAGAGGGTAAGAGGGGGGTGGCAGGGAACCAGATGAAGCAGCTCTCGCCCGGGGCTCAGTCGTCTCCCCGGCAGCAGCGCGGCTGTTCCCGGCCCTGATGCACGCGCCCATTTGTTCCCTTACACGGTCTCCTTCAGTCTATTGAGGAGTGCTACAGCCACACACACACCCACCCACACACACACACACACACACACACACACACACACACACACACACACACACACACACACCCACACGGCCCCCGATCCTAGCTACTCTCGATACACATCCAGACGCCACAACCATCTTTCTTTATGTCACCATATGGCTGGCAGAAGCCTGTAGATTTAGCCACACATCTGCGTATACATTACCGCACTGCTTTAAAGCACAAGTGTGTTTGCGTCTGTGAGTGTGTGCGTGCGTGTGTTTGTATGCGTACATATATGGTATGTTGATTAGGCAGGGTGATAATTGGTGAAGGGGCATGCTAGCAGATGTGGTGTGTGTGTGTTCGTGTGTGTGTGTGTGTGTGTGTGTGTGTGTGTGTGTGTGTGTAATGATGGATTGTGACTCTTACGTGCACTGGGATTGAAACCTACACGGGCGAGATATGTGAAATGGTAAACTGCCAAAAACCTGATCGTTTTCATCTATCCAAACTCTCATTTATTGCTTCACAACTATGCAGAGATGCTTTATTAAGCTAAGGCTTCAAAAAACAAAAAAAAACAAACAAACAAACAAAAAAAACAGTACAGTAATGTTAGGGAGCGAGAAATATCCAACAAAATTATTTTATAAGGAAAAAGGACAAATTGAATAAACCTGCAGAGAGCATATGGCTTTCTACATGTTCATGTGAAAATGCATTTATAATGTATGAATGTTGGAAATGCATTAATATTAAATATATATATATATATATATATATATATATATATATATATATATATATATATATATATATATATATATTAATATTAATGGATCACAAATAATTTGCCTCTCAAGAAAACTTTATCTGGTTATAAATTTTTTTAAAAAAATCATCGGACCAGTTATAAAATCGCATTATGACTTGAGAAGAGAGAATAAAAAATACTGGTTTCTGAAATCTTCAGCAATACTTCACTGCTGTTTACAATGACCGAAATAGAATTATTACAATAATTATACAATTGCATACTTACAAACACTGCAACCATCTGTCATTATTGTTGCTGTTGTAGTGTATTATGTAAATATTCTATAAAACATAATTTTCCCTACACATTACTAATAAACTGAAAAAAGGGTGATAATTATTATAATATAATTATAGCAATGGTTCTGTCCTGGCTGCTGTGATATATATCTGTTTTGAATCAGATGGTGACGACGACTTTTCTACTCAGTAAATGCCAACCGTCAGACAGGACAGTGAACTCGTGCTCCAAACGCATTTAAGAAATAAATAGCGTTGAAATGCATATGTGCCTAAAATGCTGCTATTCCACAGAAGAAGAAGAAGAAGAAGAAGAAAAAAAATAAAAATCTCTAGCCAACACACCAATCCATTCATATTTCACTGGCTGGGTTTCTATGATATCTCACCCCAATCTCCGGGCAAAAAAAATATGTTAATGCCGGCGAGAAAAAAATAAATAAATTATGTGCAGGAGTGAAACATTGTGTGCTGAAAACCCCTGTGTTGCTTGGCGTTGGCTCTCAAATGGTAAAAATAAATCAAGCTGATTTTCCAAATGCTGCATGCGTGCCACGCTGTTGCGGCTCTTCGCAGCACAGATTGCGAGCCCGATCAAGAATATCTGAGGTGGGGCCCTGGCTATTTGCATGTATGCCGATGCCATTTGCACCAGCTTATTAACACGAACACCTTAAACCCACGGGCAGCAGGGAGAAGTATCCTACAGAGAGGAGGCACCCGTTGCGCCAAACACGCAAGTAGCACCAGACCTCTCATTCACAAGGCCCGCAGTTTGACTTCTACACATGGAATGACATTTCATACTACAGCATCAGTGTCAGAGGCTTTCATTACTGCTCCAGGCAAAGCAGGCTGATTTAGACAGTTATTAATAACTACAGATTAATATTAAAAAATATATATTTTAAAAAACTATATTAGCATAATATATACATTTGTTTTCGATTTCTAGCCAGGTACCGAATTCCGACATTGTCTTTGATTTTAGAGAAGAAATATTTCATATTTACATAACCCTGTCAACCTCTGCCTGCACTGGATGATGATGTTACTCGAGCTACTCTTAATAATAATGTCCTGAAAAGCGTAGTTACTTCTCAAACTCTCAACTGCCATAATTATAATTTAATGTATATATGTATATTGTTTATTTACAACTACTTTCAACTATAATAAATAATAATGGCTGCAGTTACAACCTTTATCCCTTCTGATAAAACGAACATGTTGTGGTATTTATGATTATTTAAGCATCTGTGTGGTAATACTATTATACAAGCTGATAGAAAGAACTTATTAATATCATCATTTATATAATTTATGTCTTTTGCATGACATGCAATTTTTAATCCTCATGTTTTTAGCCTTTTTTATTTTATTTTAAAAATCAAGTTTATGTTTTACAGCATCTCAGTTAGAAAAGGAATCGGGGAAACATGATCTGATTATTCTCATATTAAACTGTTTCCTGTATAATGAGCGGCGATACAATTATTCTAGTTAACCTCTAAAGCCAATGTAACCGACATGCTGTGTATGAACATGGCAGGATGTTTAAATCCAACTTCCTAAATAAATATATATCTAGAAGCTCTAAATATTGACCCTGCCCTCTGGTGGTCACATTCAGAGCACCATCAGAAACGTTTAATTTGGATTGCTGGACACACCTTAAATAATGAACTAAATCCTAAAAGGATGAAAATGTGATTTATTATTATTTCTTAGTACCTTTCCCCCACCTAACCATACTTATTCAATATTCATTGTCTCTCTACAACAGCTTAAAGGGAAAAGTGTGTTAAAAAATGCACAAATTAAATATTTACTGCATAATTTAAATCTGTTTGCTATATTTAAAGACAAGTAATTTGAAGAGAAAAAAAAAACAACAAAAAACAAAACAAAAAGCTGTTCATTTAAATGTGAAAAGTGTAGGAAACATTCCGTCATGTCCTGAAGGGGAAATTTCTGGTGCGAGACTGACTGACAAATGTTTTTGAGTGTTATACTTACGGCTCAGTAAAGCGCTATAAAGCACAGTCTAACAGTGGTCCTTTAAAGCTGTGCGAATGCTGCAAATGTAATTTATTTATAATATAACCTAGAATATTTATGTGAAACAGGTGTGAATATCTATAAACTTGTTTTCCCATCTCTCTCGTTTATCTCTATCTGTTTATTTGTTCCTGTTTGGCTGGCTGCTGGGTTAAGGCAGTGGGTGTTGAACAATATGGAGGGTTGTGCTGCGAGCAGACGGATGTTGTGCTCCCAGCAGAAGCTCGGCTCGGGCTGGAGTTGCTGCAGATACACCCACACTCGTTCTCTCGCCCACGCGCTGACTTGGGCCGCGTGCCAGACGGACCTAAAGGCCTGCATCGCGCGGCCACGTGTAGCTCAACACACGGACCTGACACACACGCACTGCTTTATACTGCTGTCACTGACATGCCACTCTCTCAGATGCCACTTCACACACTGTACTTTGGTCAGTAAATCTATGGCAAAGCCTTCATGGTATGGAGTTAGATGATGTCGGAGTGATGTGTTGCAGCATTTCTGTGTTTTACTTTGATCGTTCCTGAGCTCACAGTTTTTTTGGGGAGTTTTTCCCGGCATTGAAAGGTTTCTGCTTTCAATTTTACGACCTACTTCTATGCACACATTTTATCTCAGACGAGTTGTGACCAAAGATTACAAATATGTGGGACATGTTGTTGTGCATCGCCATATTATGATAATTTTTATGTCCAAAATTTTTGACTTTTTATGTAATGTGATAGAGAAATCCAGTTGTACAGTTTATGTGCATTTTCTGCCATTTTGCTGCTTTTTAAGGCCCACAATATTTTAGTCATATTCAGAATTATAGCAGATACAAATTTGTCAAATTTGTAGTGAAATCTGAAATGCAGATGATAAAATGTGTAATCGCAGACTGTCGCTGCTGCTTTATCTGAATTTGTTTTGGGTTTTTTTTTTTTTAAAATGCATTTTTTGCTTAACTTCAGTTTTTGCTTCAGTGTATATTTTGAAGCAAAGACACTATTGTGCCTGACAACTATATTTTCTTCCCGTTTAACAATGGACTGAAGGTGTTCATTTTTGGATTGACCCGTTTTCTTTCTTGGACTAAAATATGCACAAGCCCAGAGCTTTTGAAAGGAGGTGAGTGCTGTGACTCTGTATGTGTGTGTGTGTGTGTGTACCTGTGTTTCATGCGCTGGTGCATTCTCCCATGCTGTACACACTGTTCCTCCATTTCATGACAGCGACCTCGAAGCTTCTCCACGCTATCCTGCAGGTGCTCCTTCTCTAAAGAAAACTGTTCCACCTCGGCCCTGTACACCCACATTCAACACACATCCACCCACACACACACACACACACACACGTTACTTCTTGTACAAGCACATGCATAAGAATGCTGCTCAAGTTGTGCACATAAAAATGAAAAAGGTCACTTTGTGATTGCTTCTTTTAAATTAATTTATTTGACCAGCAAGAGAGTTGCAGCAAACTGAATTGCTATTTGGAGATCTTGAGCATTTAGCCAGTATATTATATTTGGCAGACAGAGAATAGTTTAATTTTACATTTGGGTTGAAAAACCGTTAATGTGCAAAAAAAAAAAAAAAAAAAATTCCTAGAGATACAATGCAGAATATCTGCCAAGGATACTGAAAGATAGAAGATTCACAGCATGATTTCAGCATTGGGTAAATGCTGATGAATGCCAGTGGATGGTAAGAGATAATTGGTGATGAGCTATGTTTCAATTGCTCTGTCCAAGTGCTTTGGGAGATGTGTTTGGTTGGTCTATTCTGTACAGTCAGCCTTAAATCGCATAAATCATGTGTATTTTGGCCAACAGACTGAACTGTAAAAATCTTAAAGGACAGTCAAAAATAATACAGTTGGGCAGGCTGAACTTTAAAGCGAGCAGTGTCCTGCGTCTATTGGTTTGGGTTTTTTTTTTTTTACCACTAGGACCTTATGCTGTGGCCAGTCATATCATCCTGTACATTACAGCAGGGGTTCTCCAACTTAAACATTAGGCTCAGTATATAATAATACTTTAGTTATTTATCACAGCAATAGAATTTTTATTCCTGAATTGTCTGTAGACAGAACACATCAAGTTCACATGACTTATAGACCTACTTGTTTTGGGGTTATTAAAGTTTGGATTGATTGAACTGATTCAATTCATTTCAAGGATAGAAAGTGTAAGAACTCAATAATAAGTACGATAATTTTGATATTGGTGGGCTGTGATTTCTATGACAGCAGTGTAGAAAACATCTAATGTATGATATACTGCCCTGTACATTATATAATGTACATTATGATAAAGCTGACATCATCATAAACTCCTGGCTCACAACCGCTCACACCTTCATTTCTCCACCTGTGTGCAGACAAACAGCTCAGTGATGGCTGGCCTTTGGTGTTTGCATCACTGACACACTGCACAATACCACACTTACACTCACACGTACATTTTCCCCTCTTGTTCCGTTAGGAATGTAGTACACTACGGAGATTTAAGAATGTTATCATGTTATAACATTTGTATACATGTATAATAGATAAGAAGACATTTCGGAAACTTACTGAACATAATGTTAAAAAATGTTATGGAAGGGTTTAAATAAATAAACAAACAAACAAACAAACAAACAAAACAACAGACAGCATGACTACTAGTTAAAAATGTCAGACCACTACATTAAAAACATTTAAAAAATGATAACATTGTTACTGTCTCCTTGCGATGTTATTTGCTTAAGAAAAGGTTCCATCTTCAGGTTTGTAAACACAGTCACGCTACTGCTAATGTTCACACCAGTGGCTGCATAAAACAGGCTAATTAATGTATTCGAATACTAAATATTTTACTAATTAAAATGCTAGTAACTGGATAGCCCTAGTCTATGATGATAACTGTTAATATATAACACATAATGTTATTTGACAGAAAGATAAGATAGGTAAACCTATGGCATAATTTAATACATATGTTTAATTACAACGGGTTTCTTGATTTATTTACACACACAATGTAATGACTAACACACTACTTGAGTAGTGTTTCTAGATACGTTCTAGTTTCTAGTCATGTGGATGTCTATAGTGGATGTCTGTGTTTACATGTATTACTTTTTATTTATTTATTTATTTATAAACACATTTTTGTTGTTGAAACGTGACAGTACTTTTCTTGAGTGATGTTTTTGCCTACTCTACCCAATTCAATACTAATAGCAACGTTAAAAGCAATACAAATACTCACTGACTCGTGTAGCAGATTATTGAAGTGATGATCAGGTCAAATTTCTTGCAGTAATTAAAATAGGTTGCACATGTGAACACACTAACTAGTAAATTAGGTGGATTTGGGTTTACAGGTTAGCCGTTCAGCTGTCATTAAGAAATTTCTATTGGCTTTGTTAGGTCGGTATATTTGAAAGCATTCTGGAAGACGTTGACCAAATGATTATAAATAATTTAAAATACCTTTCAATTTATATTTGTTTATTTTCAAGTATTTCTACTGCGGTATAGAAACCAAACTAAACTGAAGAAAACCAAGCAGGTCAATAAACAGCATGTTTACTAGCATGTGCATGTTCAGAGTGCACCACATGACCTACTGTATATATCTGTATATATGTCCAATTTAGCTATGGAGGTTACTTCTATGCTAGATCAGATATTTAACTGAAATTTGTGAGGTTCCAGCTACATAAAATCCCTTCGCTTGCAAGCAACTTACATTAACAGTTAGCTTGGCTCATGGCTATAAATAAGACAAATCAATTTAAAGTGGTTATGTTGTGTTTCATAGTGGCGCTTCACGTTACAGTATTCACGTATTCTTTTGACCAGCGCCACACACTCTGAACAGATCAGACATTTGTTTTAATCCTAATGTGTATAAAGAATAAACACATTCTGTTTTCGTTGCTGATTTTTTTTTTTTTACATTTTTGTTTTTACATTTATTTATTTTTGAACAAACGATGTGGTCAATTCACTGATCAGACCAGGGATGCTAAATAAAAAAAGAAATAATAAAATAAGAAAGAAAAAGAAAAAAAAAACCCTCTTCCCATGCTCAATGAGCTGCCTTTAGGTACATAATTCACATAAATGCATATAATTGGATACAACAAGATGCACAGAGGATCTGCTACAGGAGCTGTGATGATAAAATAAATGGAGTTGCTGAACTACAGACAGTATTTTTTTTTTCTCTCTCTCCATGTGTTGATCAGTTCTGTTGCTTTATTTTTTTGTGGTTGGTTCAATCCGCTGAAACACTGAAACACTGAGACTACATCCAGACCATTGCTCATCTTTACAAATAGGTTTTGGCATGAGTCTCAAATAAGGTTTAGCTTTATGTGTAAAATTTTTTTTTTTTTAAATTTGGTACTGATATTCAGATTATGTTAATAAGATGATTTTAGGTCTTCCTCAGTGTCACACAATACATCCATATCTGACCTTCGGAGGTTCCCATTTCACTATAAACCACCTCGCAAAAGGTATGTTACGCTCCATCATCTTTCTACTATAAAGTTTGTTTGAAATGTTGCTGTTTGAACACTGGTCCTTGCTACGTACATCGTGATACTGTGGAACAAAATAACACAAATCTGTTTATCTGTGTGTCTCCTTGATTTGTCAGTGGAAGAGGGGGGTGGGGAAGAGAGAAAGCAGGGCAGAAGCTGTGTGTACCTTCCCAAGCTGGGATGGCTGACCATGGCAGATTGCAGGCTGCAATGTGAGTAATGCGCTTTACGCTGTTTTAACAGCTGACTACCCCAGAGGCCTGAGGTGAGAGGCGCATGTGATAGGCGCAGAACAGAGCCAGGACCCAGGACAGACTGTCATGTGCCAGCGTACAGCAACAGATCCCTGACTGGGACATGAGCATGGACAGGATGCGACGCTCTGGATAACACTGCTCACAGCTCTGCACTATATATCACCCTCACGTTGTGTCATGTCGTATGAAGCCGTGGCGTAGAATCAGCACAATTGTAAATAGGACAGGAAATCACTTATCTGGCAAACACTTAGCATTTGCAAATGATTGATATGAGCTTAAAGCAACCACACTGGTGTCAGTCTGATTGGATAGAAGGGATATTTTGGTATATTTAGTTATGACGGAGTATTTCATTAACCCAGGTTCTGGATGGCTTCCACATGCACTGTTTACATGTGACAAATAAACCTTGAAACTTAGCCCAGAATATCAGAGCATCCCTAACAGGGACAGAGCCGCATGTTATACAATATTTTAACACAGACCTTCAGCTCAATAGGTCTTTACAATATAAACATACTTGTGAAAGGAATGGATATAGCCTCAGACGTGTGTGTCATAAATCTGTGCATTTAGCTTTAAGGAAATTGCGCACTACTCGCCTGTTAGACTGGGTCAGCTCTTCCATTTTTGAACAAAGAGTGTGACACTCATCCTTCAGCTTCCCTATGAGGCCATTCTGCAAGCTCAGCAAGGCATCCATGTCTGCAACTGTGGCACAACAACAGAGCAAATGAATAGGGTAAATAACGACAAAACAGAACACTTAACATATAACCACAAATGATCATTCTTATCATCCATTGACAATCAACGCGATTTATGTCCATGACATGTCTTTTGAAAAACACTTTTTGAAGGATGGAAATCTCTTTAAACCTTGAATGCTACCATTTCATGGTTTGTTTCAGAGGGTGCTCTTGGAGATATTGCTATTCTTTATATGGTTCTATCCTCATTAAGAATTTCTCTGAATTGTTATAGGGTCACAAATATACCAATATGTTGTAGTGCTGCATGCACCGGCCTCCATGCACATGTGATAAATCCCTAAAAGATCAGACCACACCAATGACACCACTGTTGCATTCTCGAATCTGATTGGCCACAAGGTGTTGATTCATTTTCTGTAACAGCACAGCTCTGACAGGAGTGCCGTCTGAAATTCAATCACAGGTTTATATTAATGCACTCGCTCTAATACATTAGCTTTCTATAGTAACAGCTCATTCACGGCATGAACGGTGCAGGGAAGTTTCTGGTTTCTCGGTAGCATGACAGGCTGCCTTCTGTTTTTGTCTTATTAGCGAAAAAAGAGAGACTGATGAGGCTGTTTATAGTAGTTTTAACATAATAACTTGTTTCATTGATGTTCCAAAACATTAAATATAACTATAAATTATAAGTATGAAGTGTCATTCATTAATAAATTAAAAATTGTAATAGTTGTCAGATGTTATAAGAGGAATAAAAAAAAAAACTACAGGATGTGTTGTTATAGGAAAATAATTAACATCACATCACTGTCTTTGATTACCTCCAGAAAATAGCACATTTTATTCCTCATTCAATGTCTGCTCTTTGTTTACAAATGTAGTGTCAGCTGTGCATGTAGTGGGCTTATCATAGAACAGTATAAGAAATGGCAAAGGCTTGTACATACTGTACAGCTTCAGTGACCATTTCTGTGCATCACATAGTGTCAGGAGAGAAAACAGCAATATGATTCATTAAGAAAAATAAAAACATGGTCAGCTTCATGCACAGGAACTACAGCTTTTTACTCACAGCTATGTACTGAACATAAACCCTAGCACCCGAGCACACTTCTGAAGCGACTAAGCAGGGCTTTCACCAGGATCACTTCTGCAGTGGTCACAGATTTTATATATATATACATAAACAGAATTATTGTGTGTGTAAAGAAAGATAATGTAGAAAATCCAGCTGAGTAAGCTTAATAAGTAGTTAGAGTTTTTTAAGATGGAGGTCTGTGAATATACAGTATTAAATTTATCAATGCTGCTCTGATACTTGGCCAAAAAATAGTTTAACTACCTATAATTAGGTTGATATAAAACGTAAATTAACCTACCTTAATACTGGGAAAATCAGTTAAACATATAGCTTTGACACAACTAAAATAAATGTAATTACTGAATAAGATATATGGACCCGGAGTTTTCCCTTTAACAGGTTACTTAAGCACCTGTATATACATTGATGTAATTATCAGTTTTTCAGTTACTAGATTAGTACATGTAATACACAGCATCTTCTTCTAGATAACTGCTCACTTATACTAGAGATTAACTAGAGAGAGAGAGAGAGAGAGAGATAGAATCAGGATAGAAAATAAGGAAGGAGATAAAGTATGCGAGTGAGAAAAAGAGAAAGATAGAAGACATACTTATAAATTAGAGAGAGAGAGAGAGAGTGAGAGAGTGAGAGAGAGAGAGAGAGAGAGAGAGAACTGAACAGTGATCATATAAGAAGCTTTTCTCTTTCACACATTAGATGAGAATGCATGAAGCATAGTGTGATGTGTAGGGGGAAGTGGTGTGGTGTGCAGTTGTCCTGTCACACATCACTAGTTTACTCCTGATGCACTTTTTATTCGGGTAGAAAAACAAAACAAATACGAATTCTCTCATCAAGTGCATGGATATACTTTGGCGGTGACATTGAAATGATTGTTGCATTATACACACCCACCAACTGTTAGTAACTAGCTGTAGATATTTATGTATATTGCTGTAATGTTAGCTATGTTTGCAAGGACAGTCATAACATACAGCAGAAATATTTACGAGTGACTAGCTTAGCCAAAAGCATCCCGTATTCTCAGATGTTTGAGAGTTATAAGTCGATAGCATGGCTAACAGTGAGATAAATGCTGACAGTAGGACCTATATCCTACCAGTACCTAGGTACAAACTCAATCACGCCGCAATACATGCACACAACTGTGGACACACAGTTGCACAATGGAGAGTCGGTCATTAGGACAAAAAGCCTGTTCATGGCCAGGCCGCTCTGATAATTCTGTCTCAACCTACTAAGAGTCAATCATTTTAGAAAGGAGAATATGGGAGAGAGCACACAGGGAGGGAAAAATAATTAGCTTGTGTGAGTGGCCATTATATGCTTAGAGATGGAAGTGGTCTGTGGTATTAAAGGACTAAATCTATAAGCCCACAGAGTTTCCTGCTGAGTCTCTGATGCCATTTCTCTTTAGACAACATGTGTGCCATGCAGCCGCGCCAAAAAGAAGCCCTTTGTTTTCCCAGCGCTTTGTTCTGGCGATCAGCATGCCTCAAATTTCACGAAACACAGGTAAATAAACTCGTCGATCCAGATGGTGCAACAGATGTGAGAGCAGCACTCTGAAATCAACAGACAGTGGGCAGTGCTGCCCGCTTCCCCTCCATTTTTAAACGCTAACTAATATGTAGCACCGCGGCTCTGCAGTGCCGAGCATCTGCTCCCTTCGGCCAGCCAAAGGTTACAGGTGTTCCTGATGCGGAGTAGAAGAGGGAGGAGAGAGGGATGACAGGAGGAGGTTGTTTTGGCAAGGGAAAGCACACCAGTGGACACCCACCGTTCCTCTCATGCTGCGCTTCCATTTGCTGGAGCGTCTGTGTCAGCTCATGCTCGCGCCGTTGAGCCTGGAAGGTCAGAGCAGCCATGTCCTCCACACAACGGCGCTCCAGTGCCTCCTTCTCCTTCCTGCAGAGATACAATGAGATAGCGAGAGAGGACGAGAGCAGGTGTGTCACAGATTATTTCTTTAAGGTACTCAACATAAATAAGCTACAATAACTTGCAACGCGCATCAACAAATTTGTTTGAGTTATGAATGCAAACCAGTTACTTCATTTACACTTAAGTGTTAAAATGAAGCCAATTTTTTTTTTTTTTTTACTAACATAAAATCAAAACAAATTTCACGATGAACTGTTGAACTGTCACCAAATCCTGTTACCAAAAACAGTTTCTCTCTTTAAAACATAACTGTGGCCAAAAAGAGACAGACTGGAGAAAAAAAAAAAAAAAAAAAAAAAAAAACAGAAAGAAACTGCACAAAGTCAAAGTGCATTAATTAACAGCAAAGCCCAAAACTTTTCTCACACACTGGGTTTGGAACGTAGCTGGAGAAGTGACCGTCTCTGCAGGCCTGCTGTCGTCTGGAGTGTGAAGGCGCTCCGCCCGCGAGAGCTGTGAGAGAGAGAGAGAGAACGGCGAACCCCCGCTGGGCTTGAACAGCGGCCTAAAACACCATCCACACCAGCGCTCAGCAGGGGGCTCGCAAAGGCCTCGCAGCCAGCCATTTGTTAGCACGCCTTTCCAGGGGGCCCAGGCAGGCGTGGGTGCGGGGGCGGCCGGCGAGGGGTGGTGTTTGTCGACCAATTAGCATGAGACAGACCGCCAGAAAGTTCCAACGAGAAAAGTTGGCTTACAGTCGAGTGTCTGGACACCGGCAAGAGGGAGAGGTACACCATTGTTCTGCTAATGGCTCTGAGTGCTTGACTAAGCAGGTGAGATAGATGGAGCATGTGATTTAGAGGTTATGCATGATACAATATGATGACTATCTGAAGTGACCTTCCGACTTTGTATCCAAAGAGTTACAGATCCCATGCAGCTTATTTATTGTAAGAATCATGTGTCATCATCTCTCAGCCTACTCTAAAGGTGCAACTCAGTCCCTAACTTCCTAGGTTGTGAATCGTGTATATCGTGTACACGAGTTCGGGCACTTGTAAGGACCCTCGCTCACTACATATTGGGACACTGTGACTCAATTTCCGGTGATATGACTACGTACTTGCAATACAAAATGTCATCACTGGCATTTATCAACAGCAGGCTGGACTGAGATCTTTCTGACATTATATGTCAAATAGACTCAAACAAACTGCATATAGAACGTCAAATAAGGTTAAAAATCGCCAATGTAAGTAATCATTTGAGAGCTACAACAATGATAACAAGCTACTTACATTTGTAGTCGAAGTCGGCTGAGAGGTTGCCCGTTTTTCAAGAGGAGAGGCTTCAGAAAACATGACGCCATTTCCAGTAAGGGAACATAGTGAGCATTGTGGGATTTTTTAGGGCGCGAACATTCCAGTGCACTGCTTTTCAGGATTTTGCAATTGAGACGGCCCTTAAAATGGCCGACTCCCTGATCACTGACCCTGACTACTGAACTAGGGAGCTGGTTGAGACCCACCCTAAGACAGTGTACTCAAAGTGGGGTCCGGGGACCCCCCAAGGGTAAGTGAAGCATAGCCGGGGGGACGTGATTTCTCTAAAGTAGTTACGTTGGTGGGAATCACAATCCACCCTTGAATCGAATGGGTTTAATCCAAACCTTAATAACTCAAAAACAACCAGGCCTATAAATAATTGAACCCAATGTCTTCTGTCGGTGGAAAGTTCAGGAATAGAACGCTCTAAAGCTCGAATAAATACACAAAATAGTATTTACACAATTACATAATGTAAATGTTCATAAACTAAATCTGCACCAAGGAGGGGGTCCAAGGAATTTATTTGACTATTAAAGGCGTCCCTTGCTACAAAAAAGTATGAGAACTCTATGAGCTCTATGAAATCACTGCGATCACATGCTTGACTTTTCACTCAAGCTGTAGATGTACAATACTGTGCAAAAGTTTTAGGCACATGCAAAGATGCCTTCAAAATAATGAAATTAAATGTTTCTACATTAAAAAAAAAATAAAGTAAAGAGCAGTAAACAGTAGTAAATGAAAGAAAGTCAATATTTGGTGTGACAAACAATAATAAAAATTTAAATAAATATTGTAGCCTCAGGTACAATTAGTGCAGTTTTATAAGGAAATGAGCTGGTAAGTTTTATTGAGCATCTTGCAGAACCAGACACAGTTCTTCTGGAGACTTTGACTTTCGCACTCGCTTCTTATTTCTGCAGCAAAACCCAGCAGCCTTCATTGTGTTTATTGTCTGAAAAGTGTCTCTTACGTAATATGCTGCTTTCTTTAATGACGTACAAACATTTTTCTGTAACATTTAATTTTGTGCTAGAAAACTAATGTTTGGGAATCTAAAATGTTTTTTGTACTGACTTGATAATGTAGAAGTCATAAAATAAAAAATCTGTAACAAAGTTTGTACTAAAAAATAGGGTGCCTAAAACTTTTACACAGTACAGTACACTAAAGTCCAGAGACAACAAACTGTCAGAAAGTAGAGCACCTTGCACCTCTGTTATGTTGGCAACCATCTAAAAATGAATGAAATTATGAATGACATCATATGTGAAATACATTTTAATTCAGTTTCTTTTTATGTAGGGGACCAACTTCACAAAGGTCATGCACAAAGATGATAGAAGGCAGATAGAGCTTATATCACCTGCAGCAATGACACAGAGCCCAGAATGGATGAACCACTGAATATCACCAGAAAGCAAGATGATATCTACAGTACTGTGCAAAAGTTTAGGCACCCTATTTTTTTTAGTACAAACTTTGTTATAGATTTTTTTTTATTTTATGACGTCTATATTATCAAGTCAGTACAAAAAACGTTTTAGATTCCCAAACATTAGTTTTCTAGCACAAAATTAAATGTTACAGAAAAATGTTTGTATGTCATTAAAGAAAGCAGCATATTACATAAGAGACACTTTTCAGACAGTAAACACAATGAAGGCTGCTGGGTTTTGCTGCAGAAATAAGAAGCGAGTGCGAGAGTCAAAGTCTCCAGAAGAACTGTGTCTGGTTCTGCAAGATGCTCAATAAAACTTACCAGCTCATTTCCTTATAAAACTGCACACATTGTACCAGAGACTACTATTTTTATTTTTATTTTTTTGTCACACCAAATATTGACTTTGTTTCATTTATTACTGTTTACTGCTCTTTACTGTATTTTTTTTTTTTTTTAATGTAGAAACATTTAATTTCATTATTTTGAAGGCATCTTTGCTCTACAGCATTTCTTTGCATGTGCCTAAAACTTTTGCACAGTACTGTATAAAATCATTATTATAAAAGTATTTTTACCTTATAAGTACCGGATGGATTTTTAATTCAGATTCTTTAATCACCCAGTCAGGAAAAGTGCTCAGAATGAGGGATTCTTTCTTGGCACAAAACTGTATGCTCTAGCTTATGATGTTAAATGCAAATCTTATATACTGTAGTTGTTGGGTGTTAAACTACCCAAAAATGACAAAACAGTCCTATTAAAACTAAAGTAGACACACTATGCATGGCTTCCTGCTATGACTTCACAATAGCTGCCCCGCTACAGGAGGTGCAGTTCTGTGGTCTGCTGGGGCCAGTCAGAGGCCGTGTCTCCCATGCCAGGTCAGGGTGTGTTTTCGGAGTGTGTTTGCTCACTGGTGGTAATAATGTGAGCGAGGCCTAATGTCTTGCGGCCGCTCGGTGGCTTTGGGTGGTAGGAGGCTCGGTGGCTGGGTGCTGGTGAGGGGAGAGGGCCGCGGGCTGCCTAAGTGGGCACTATTCAAGCTGTTGCCCATTTGATTTGGAATACCACAGACTGCTCGTGCGCAGAGTTTGCAGCACCCCGCGGTGCACCGTGATCCTATGCCAGGAATGACCAAATGCTACCGTTCCTAAAATGTGCGCAAATTGGAGGCAGCCGGTTGGCTTCATCGCCGCTCGACAGTACATGAAGAGACTTTGCCACCATTTGTATGGTAACACATGTGCAGGGGGAAACTTTACAAAGTACACTCGTACTGCACGACAGGAGGAAAACTTCGCCGAAGACACCTGCACCAGGCAAATGTTAAAATGACATAAAACACTCTCAATCTGATTATAATACTGCATGATTTAACATAATCAAGTGTTGATTATCTTTCGCCACAATATAAACAGTGAAACTGAACAATCAAGAAGTAGAGAGTGTAGTAGAGAACGGAGGTTTCTATGTTAAGGAACTGGCGCTACAGCGATGCCACTTTATACAAAGTGTACTTAAGTACTATGTGCTTAATTATGCGAGGATTTAATACAGCGTAATTGAAATGCAGGTACAAATCAGTACCTGAACAGTTATCTGCTTGCAGATAACTCTTCGCTATCCTACCTTTATGTATTTAGAAATAATGAAAAATAGTTATATGTGTAATGAGGTAGAAGGTATTAAGCAGATGTGTAATTACACAAATCCTCTCAATTACTGCTTATATTCACACCAAAAGGAATGAAATTATGAGAGAACCTCCAATCGCTATGCAGCCAATCCATACACAACATCTACTGCATGGTAAACAGAAGCACACATTATTTTTAACTAGTGATAGCAAATGCACTTAAATTAGTCTAGCATAGAACAGATGGGCCAACGCAAAGCACTGATAAATGGAATCTGTTAATTAATTTCATACGTAGTTCATATCTAATTTAGCACATCGTCCCAGTGCCAAGTACGTGTTGGTTGTTTTTTTGTTGTTTTTTTTAAAATGTTTTGTGTTTTCTATAGTCACTGATGTGTCACGGTAACTCTGTGTCTTATGGAGCATGTAGTAATATGTGAAAAAACAATGCAGGTGTTCTCTCTCTCTCTCTCTCTCTCTGTCTCTCTCTCTCTCACACACACACACACACCAAATCTCGGGCGCTTTGCTGCAGTTATTGAACCACAGTTATCACACTCCCATTTTCCTCTGACACACACACACACACACACACACACACACACACACACACACACACACACACACACACACACACACACACACACACACACACACACACACACACACACACACACCCCATCCCATCCCTCGGAAAAACCACAGAGATGAAAGATTCCAACCTGCCACCCCAAGTCACATCTGCTTCCCACACACAACTATTTACTCTCCATCCTAACTGCTCCTAATGCCGCTCCTATCATCCCTACTACCCCCCTCTATCTCTCCCTCCCCCTCCTTCATCTATCCTCTCTCTCTCTGCATGCTCTCCCCCCTGTTTGCTGCTCCCTCCCACCCTTTTTCCTTTAACTAAACTGGCTCTGGCTTCCTCCATCTGGTCCCCTTTCCTTCAGCAGCCCCGCACCTGTTCACACCTCCTCTCCTGTTGGACCGCATTGAACATTTTCTCCGCTGCCAGGGCTATTCTGGCACCCGCAACCTCTCTGTCATTCAATCCATCTGTCAGAAGTGAACTTTGTTTACCACCAGCTTCTGCTTTCTTCTTCAAGAAATGCAAAGCCCCCTCAAGGTCAGCGGCAAAATGAATTGCAGTTGCCACCGATTTACAAACAACCCTCTCTCTCGCACTCCCTCCGGCAGCAAACCGACACATTCTGGAGCGGCGAACCTCCTAACTTCCTGTTTTCACCAACGCGTCTCTTTTAGAAAGTCATACCAGTCATCACTTACAGAACATAAGATGTTCAAATATGTGCATTAATAATATTTGCTCTAACACAAGTAGTCACAATAGCTGGCAAGAAAAAACTTTGTAAGAAGCCCGATACAAAAACGGTGTTTGTCCAAAACCTTTGAAACAGAAGCAAAGCTGGTGGCAAGCACAGGACTGAATGTGCGAGAAGGAGGATGAGTGAGTGAGAAAATTAAGAACAGAGTGCTGTCCATGGATGAAACAGCGTGTGCCAGTGATGTTTTGATGCCCGTGCTCTAAGCAGGGGACACATGGCCGGAGCTCGGGGCCGACCTGCAGGGTGCCCATGCCAGACTCCCCACCTGTACCACCTCTAACCAAATGTGCCCTCCAAAAGCCCATGTGTTTATGGTAAGAAATCAAAACTAAGCAAAAAAGCAGCACAGCCGCTGAAGAGCACAACAAACACTTGCTTTTAACCCAAAAGAGTGTAGGGATGGGTGGGTCTGGAGATGGCATCCAGCATTTCCGCTGTTCTCCCTCTTGAGCTTTGTGATGAACTTTATGGGCCACATGGAGAGGAGCAGGAGTAGAACCATACTCCATGATGAGAACCATTTAAAGTGCTGTACGTGTGTGTGTGTGAGTGGGAGGGAGAGAGAGAGAGAGAGAGAGAGAGAGAGAGAGAGAGAGAGAGAGAGAGCGAGAGAGAGAGAGAGAAGAAAGCATCAAATGTGAAACTTGTAAACCATAAATTCATACTGTTTCCATTCACTGATTCGTCTTCAGTAAACGCTTTATCTTGATCAGGGATGTGATGGATCGGAGCCTATCCCAGTAACATTGGGTGCAAGGGGGGAGAATTCACCTCAGATATGATGCCAGTCCATCACAGGGCACCATGCACACACTCATTCACACCTAGGGGCAATTTAGAGCAGCCAATCTGCCTACATGCATATTTTTGGACAGTGGCAGGAAACCGGAGAACCCAGAGGGAACCAGTGCGTCCACGGGGAGAACCCAGGACCATGGAGCTATGAGGAGGCAATGCTACCTGCTGCTATGAAGCCCCATACACAGCAAGCTGTGATGCACTGTGTGTTCCGACACCTTTCAATCACAGCCAGCATTAACTTTCAGCAATTTGTGCTACAGCAGCTCTTCTGTGGGATCGCACCAGACAGGCTAGCCTTCGCTCCCCACACGCATCAGTGAGCCTTGGGCGACCATGACCCTGTCGCCGGTTCACAAGTTGTTCTTTTTTGGACTACTTGTGGTAGGTACTAACCACTGCATACCAGGAACACCCCACAAGACTCGACATTTTGGAGATGCTCTGACCCGGTCGTCTAGCCATCACAATTTGGCTCTTATCAAAGCAGCCCAGATCCCTACGCTTGCCCATTTTTCCTGCTTCCAACACATCAACTTCGAGAACTGACTGTTCACTTGCTGCCTAATATATCCCACCCCTTGACAGCTTCTATTGTAACAAGATAATCAAATGTTATTCACTTCACCTGTCAGTGGTTTTAATCTTATGGCTGATCAGTGTACATTAAACCAATATAGAAGCAAAACTTACAGTGACCAAAAAAAGGGTGTCATGGACAAAGAGCGGGAAGAAAATCAACCCATCTTCCAGAAACAGTAAGTAGGGCACTTTCTCTGCGCAGAGCTGGCCCAAGTGAGAACAGTTGCACCCAACAGATTTGCCTTCACTTTGCCTGGGGGACTCATAACATTCTGTCCTATGCCAGCGTGCCTGACTGAGAGCTAGGCCATGGCACTCCAACACTGCTCCATGGCTTCTCTTCCCCTCAAAGTCATTACTAGGACTGTTTAACAGTACAAGAGCACTTGAAATATACACCGTACGGTTCTATATGTTCTACAATATTTCTTTGAAGGACATTTTCTGCATTTGAACATTAGTATACATCTAAAGTTACAAGGGAATAGGCTATAAGTTTAACAAATGTATGTCAAAGGAAAACCTTAAACGTATGTCGTGAATTAGAACTGAATGGATTTTTTTTGCTCTAAAGGAATCTGGACACTTGTTAAGCGCTAGGATTATGTAGAAAAATGATACACTGTTGTGACACCTATTTGCAATAAACACTGCAAAATTAAAAAATTAAAAAATAAATAAGGTTTTAATGACTTTTGTATACAAAACCAAAAACTGATCAGGGCTTGGTCATGTTTGGGTCTAGAAATAATCTTAGATAATAAATAAAAGTCTTATACCACAGGGTTGTTGAACTGATTCTGATTAGTCAGGTGTTGATAAATTTTCGATAACAGCAGCTCTGACAGTAGTTCCAGCTGTAATTCAAATCACAGGTTTACACTAATGCGCTCGTTCTGATGATCGTTCGTTTCTGTAGTAAAAAATCTTTCACAACAACTTGTATGCCAGATGCTCCACATAATCTAAGCCTAATAAATAACAGATTAAAAAAACAAACAAACAAACAAACAAACATGCTGTTATTTAACAAAGGTATAATTGGTGATATGATGAAGTTTTCTGTTAGGAGACATTTATTTAACAGTTACGGAAGGAGTCTCCAGTGTCAGTGCTTTGTAATGGTAAGCTTTCTGCCATGGGAGAGGCTTCAGGACAGAAAACTTTGCGCTTTTCCGATATGACAAGTGGTGTCTTTTTTTCTCAAGGAAGAGAAAAAGAGAGGCTGTTGAGGGAATGACTGGTTGTAGCTGTTATAACGTAAGTGATTACAGGAACTTGTCTCATGAACATTAAATGTAAAACAGTTCAAAAGTATGACCTGTCTGTCTTTAATAAATTCAAAAATTATAATCGTTGTCAAATCGCTGTGGTATAACAGGATTAAAACACGTGCTGTTATTGGAAAAGAATTAACATTACACCACTCTATCATTGATTATTTTCATAGGCCTAACGAGTTTCATTCCTTACATATAATAAAGTGAAAACAATACAAACAATGAAGCATTTATTAATAACAATTAGTAATACACTATTAACCACAAGCAAATTGTGGTTATGACTACATATTTGCCCTACAGCTACTATAACGAGATGCATTCTGCTCTCGACAGATGAGGGAAGCTCTGGCACTGTGTGAGGATAATCAGGTTCAGAGACCACGTTCTCCCGGGTATATACGGGCTCCCAGTACAGAGCTGCAAATGAATGGCACACATGTAACTGCCTTGAACTTGGTTAGGGCATTAAATAATGGAGTAAACGACTGGCAAATGAGTTGAGGTCTTGCTCAATTGAGGGACATAGCCTCTGGCATGGCATCTGGTCTTATAGGCCAGCACAGAAGCATGCTGAATGGGAGATAAAGAGGGGAAGTCACCAGTAATACATGACAGCATCACAAAGTGAGACATCTAACCCTGTTTGTACAGTCTCTCTGGATGAGAATGAAGGCTGAATGAATAAATTTGAGATGTTGGAAGTACAAGCTTCCGGGTAGCTATGAAGTTTTGACCATCAACTTTTCAGGTCTCACTTTTAAGCAATATTTGTTGTGTAAAGCGTGTAAAGCATTTTACTGGCTGTGTCTGCATGGCAGCACATAACCAGCCAGTATGTATCGAGTCTGGTTAAAGAAATCACCACCACTGGATCTGTATACGTGTATACCACAAGACGTATATAATACTCAATATATACATTAGTGGGTGAGTATGTGCGCTTGTGAGGGATGGGGGGGGGGGGGGGTATGGGGGAGCAGACCTGATCACCTTTTCTGAGACTAAGGTGTCCTGATATAGCAACAAAAATACTGAAATCGCAATGCTTGAAAACATCTTCACAATAAACTAATGCTCATGACCTGATATTTTGTGTTAACAAAGCAACAACATATACTTAAATCCACATACATACAAAGTTAATGAAACTTATTAGAACTTAATAGAAACTTATAAACTTCTACATACAAATATAGAAGTCCTGGCTCATTATTTAGTTCATATTATTCTAAGTATATTACTGCTACTACGGCTTATTCAGTAAGTACGGTAAAACTGATAGGAAAGTCTATCCTGGTAGTTTAAGTGGTTAATGTTTTATCAGTGTGTAACTATGGATTTATTAAAACAGTGACCGCTAATGACATATTTATATATTACGATATTGATAACAGTCATATTGTCCAGCCCTGACAGCTAGAACCCATCTAGATTTTTTTTTCTACCTGGTGTGATATCAGCATTATAGTCATGCCAGGTTAAATGTACAACTGGCTCAGGCAGCATCATGCCTTTGAATAAATTATGGCTGTAAAACAACCAGGGAATTAGTTCTACAACTAATAACAAGATTACGCCAGTCACCATGACCTTGACTGATAACCTACAAGAATATACCGCAAATATTTCTTTAGATTGTGCACACATACACACAACGCTACATCCCTGTGCTCACCAGACTTTGGGACAAACTTTAATTCATTCAAATAAAAGGCCACGTGATGTCATGTTCTGAGAGGAGGTTGAGAATGACAGAAGACAAAAGCTGTGGTCCTGCCCTGTGCCACACGAGGAGGAGGAGCGAGGGGCCTGCAGCCCTGTAGGCGAGGCGTGAAGACGTGGCAAGGTCTCTTGCCAGGCCAATGGGCACACCACTGTCAACATCATGGAGCTCTCCCGCCTGGCCGGCAGCGGTCCCAGCTGCCCCATCCGTTACTGTCTGATTAGTTCTGCTAAGCAGCCCCTCCTCTCACAGCCCTGCTGCCATCTGCTCCCCCCAACAAGATGGCTGCCGCCCAGCACCTCGCACACCGCCCTCCTACCTGCCAGTGCCCGCGCCCGCCCTCGCCCCAAAGCGTGAACATGGCTTCTCACGGCTGGCGGCGGCCTCCTTTCCTTTTTCCCCTACTACTTTTCACGAAGGGCACATGCTTCGTTCTTTTGTTGCCCGTCGGATGGTACACGCACCTCCCACCGACTTGGTCTTGCAGCAGTTTGGTGGAGCGGCAGACTTCACGCACAGTGGCAGCCTCCCTCTGGCATGGAGCTGCATCTGCTCGCTCTTTTATTCATTTTCCCATTCTCGCCTATTCGGGGGATTGTGCTCTGCCCTCCCACACACACACACACACATACACACATACACACACACACACACACACACACACACACACACACTCATGTGAGGTTGAAGGAAGGCAGAGAGGCGTGTAAAGTTTAATGGAATTCTGGGGTGGGATGAGAAAGTGCTTAACGCCAACGCTGCAGTGGGTCTTCAATGCTTTATGGGCTTTAGAACAAGAACTTTTTCAGAGGACAAGTCAATGACACTGTCAGCAAAGCGCAAGAGGCATCAGGATCATCAGTATGGGCGTTACGGAAATACAGTTTCTCAAAAGGCCATAAGAAGTTGTGTACTGCCCCCTCTCCAGACCTCTGTGCGACAGTTCTGCTCATACTACACACCAAACTCTCCCAATTAAATCGAAATGCTTTAAACACTTCATGCATCATGTCTATTTCTGAAGTGTGATGAACCACAAACACATGCACTACTAAGGCCATGTGTCATCTCACGCTGCAAGCATAATTTCAATTAGGTCTTTGAAATGAGAGATTTACTAAAATTATCGTTTTACAAAGCTTTAGCACAAACAAAAAAAACATGGCTCTCTGCATTCTGGTCCAAAGCAAACACAAAAGCGTTGACTTGATAGAAAACCTGTAATGCAGGAGGAAGCATGCTCTAGTGGGGTCATGTTCACACTGAGCTTGAGATTTGGGGAAAAGCTCTGCTGTGCATAGTTAATAAAGATGAACTAAGGCTGCGTCCGAATATCCTTACTACCCTACTATACAGTAGGTGAAAATCAGTGCGCCAAAGGAGTAGCACGACCGAATTCTCAGTAGGCGAGAAATACCCAGATGACCTACTGCTTCCACCAGTATAGAACCACTGGACACTGCGGATACTGCGCTATCCCTAAAGGCAACGGGACTGGCGCGGAAGAGCTGTCAGAATCCGCGCCGCGTAGTATGTCCGGATTGTATTCATGCGTACCACTTACACTGATCAGTACGTACTGTATCAGCGGCCGAACAGTAGGAACTGAATCGAATGCAGTAGGTACCCTCACAGTATGCGATTTCGGACGCAGCCAAAATGTCCCTGGATGACATGATTAGTGTCTTTCCCAATCTGGCATTTTCTCATGCACAGGTTTCTGCTTACTATATTACTACTATATATCAGAACTAAAGACTTGGTTGTTTGGTCATTACGACGGATGCTACAATCCATGTGGATATCTGTCAGAAAGGCAACTAACCCCTCTGTCCAAACTATAGTGAACTCCAGCAAACTCCGACAGGCGAGCCTGAAGCTGTGAATCAGAAGTTCAGAGCCGCAGCAAGTGGCTTGCATGTTTTTTCCACTTTACACACTGTGGGGTCCTCTGAACGTTGTGAGAGTTGGGGGTGTGTAAGTAATAAGGGGGTGTAGCGGTGGTGGTGAAGGGGGTGGGGGGGACAAAAAGGCATAAGCAAACAAAAAACAAACAAACAAATGGAATAAAGTCTGGGCTCAAAGCCGTCAGAAGGCGGAGAACAGAGCGGGGGGATTAGGACAGATCCTCGGCTGCACACCGCACAGCTGGCTGATGATCCGATGCTGGAGCCGCCGGCCCTGTCTGTCTACCCAACATGCGCCGGGGGGCTGGGGAGCCCGGGAGAGGGCCCAAAAGAAAAAAGCAGCAAGAAAAGGAAAGAAAGAGAGAGAGAGAGAGAGAGAGAGAGAGAGAGAGAGAGAGAGAGAGAGAGAGAGAGAGAGAGAGAGGAAAAAGGAAAAACAAACAAAAGACAAATGCTTCATTTGCGTCTGTTTGGACGGAGCTGTGATCACTCAGGCTGAGATGAGAACAAGAACAGAGGAGAATCAAAGGGCAGCTTCAGAGGCCTCGTTCGCACGGCCACCCAGCAGGGTGCCTGACGTGCCCGCTCTCTCACAGGGGCTACAGCTGATCCGTCTGTGTGGAGTTGGTATAAAGCAAGAGAGAGCTGCGAAAGACAAGTCTTAGCCTCAAGGAAAACAAAAAGAATGGACAGATGTCTGATGCATCTGTGCACTGTGGCAGGTCCAGAGAACCTGCTCCAGCAGTGCACATCCACCATACACACACACACACACACACACACACACACACACACACACACACACACACACTAAGCTAAAAACCTCTGTGCTGCCAACAGCCAGGCTGGTCAGCGGCTTAACCTCTGTGATCTTCAACAGGCCATTTTGTCGCCGGTGTGAGAGCAAGTAAAGAGCATTTAAAGGACAGAGTCGTCTGCTTCAGTACTGTTCCTGCACAGACTACCCACTGTGCAAACAAACCTCAGTTTAGCATTGATAAATAATTCAAACTGAACACTGCACTGGGTAAACCAACAAACATCATTTAAGTACTTTATAAGAATAAATATATTAGCATTTTACACTGTTTCTAAGTATAAATAGATACACTATACATACTTTATATACAACTGGTGTATGTTCCCACTTTATGAATCTATTTAACAATAAAATGGCTGTACTATTTGAACAAAATATACTGTTCAAATTATAGCACAGTTTGGATATGCTTTGCCTGAGATATCGATTCTTGGATTTTAATACTGATTTCCTGTCTTCCAACAAGAAAACTCAGGATAACTCGCACTACCCGTAATGATCCAGAGCGAGCTTGAAGGAAAGTAACGGCATGGAAAAAGACTGACTTTGTGTGGTTATAGTGTAGCAACATCGGAGCAACTGTCGCATTTGTCTTTCATTTCACTGCGTTTGCATTGTGCATTTTCATGATGACACACAACATCAATCCTGCAAAGGAGTCTGGGGAAAAAAAAGTTTCTGCAATCCTTGAAGAAGAAAGCAAAGAGGGCCTGAAAAGTCCACATTCTCAAGGAGATGACAAAGATTGCTATTATTATTCTGCTATTATTATTATTATTATTATTATTATTGTACATAATTAATTTTATTATACATTACTGCCTTATTTATGATATAATACTGTATTGTTATACATACTGCACTGTAATGTTTCCAATTAAAAATAATGGAAATTAGAAACCGCATGCCATAAATTCACTATAAATACAGTTTCACAGAATGGATTAGGTTTGGTTTGAGGTAAGAAGTTTTTGAATCATTAAGAAAAGAATAGTGTGCTTTCAAATGTGACCTGAATTATGCTGCCAGAATTATATGTGATGGTGTGATTTATCAAAACCTCCACAGTTATATGCGAAGAAATGCTCATGTGGAACAATAAAAGATTTAATGTGTTAAAGGAGTCATTTGCATATTTCAGCCTTCTGTGATATCAATGTTACAAAGTCCAGTATCAGACAACAATGACCAGATGATATACTATGGATCTATACATTAAAATTGGAGTTAAAATGAATGCAAGCAGTCGTTGTCAATTAGAACGTTTTGGCGCTACTACCTTGTTAGTCAGAGATTTAGGTCTGGGACGGCTCGGAAAATGTGCAGAAATGCATGTGTATATGTAGATGTGTGTACATACCCAGATTCGTTTAGCTATATAAAGACAATAAAGAGAAAACTATTACATAGATATTACTAAATTTTTTTTTTTGTGTTAACTGATCGCTACACTCTTATGATGCAGAATAAGAGGTGTTCAGTCAAGATGAATCGTGTAGCCAGTACACAGTGACTTAAGCAAATGTAAACAAATGGTCCAAATTATAACAGTTCCTGAACAGCCTGTTTCCCTACAATACCTCATAAACAATATACGACCGTGTCGTAATACTTGGTCATTCCTCTGGTGAACAGATGCTGTCCCTCCTCTGCAGCTGTGCAGCTGTCTCACATGCTACCTCTTGAGAAACAGGGCCTGGAATTTTATCCACACCCACTGAGGATGCCTCACTGCCTTGCATCACTGCTGGCTGACACCAAAATCAAGGTGGTGGGTGAGGAAATGAAACCTACGGACATTTTTACACAAACGCTAAATCACATATATGCAGTAGAACTGCATGTACAGTGCCCTCCACTAATATTGGCACCATTGGTAAATATGAGCAAAGAAGGCTGTGAACATTTGTCTTTATTGTTTAACCAAAAAAAAAATTCACAAAAATACTCTGCTCTCATGGATATCAAACAATTGCAAGCAAAACACAGGTTTATCCAAAAAAATATATCTTTGTCCCTTAGGGCCAAGGAGAATCAACACTCTTGCATACCTGCATTAGAGAGTTATCCCCCTGAGCCAAAGTGACACACAGGTTCACCACAAGGTTCATCAGTAATAAATTCCCACCACACTCTGGCAAGATTGCAGGAACACATTCCGCCCTGCCACATGTTAGAAAAAACACAATGTCTGGTGATAGAACATGCCCTCATGAGCTTGGCACACTTGTAATGTTAATGTAAATTAGTGAACGTGTAAATCGATGCTTTGCTTACACTAATCATTGTGAATTTTGTGGTGCGAAAGCACTGGTGTAAACTTAGACTTCTTTAACATGAGTAATACTGCCTTTTTTTCAAAAGGGGAACAAGATCGGATCATTTCGGAGTTAATAGTGAAATGTATTTTTCTCTAATAAACGATCTCTTTCCAAACACAGACGTAACCGGAACGCTGTGCTCAGATCTCGCAGAATTCCGAGGATCAACTCTAAGCCCGATTCAGAAACAACACACGAAGTATCTTGATCATTGCTAATTAGCTTTAAAACCAAGAAACAGAGTGCAGCACTGTGGGGTGACGTTATAGAGGGTCAGTGTGTGCCCACTCTCTCCGGCCCTGTTCCCCTGGCACACGGTGTACTGTGGCGTTTTAATAAAGTGCGGGTGCCTTCCAGCCGGGCCGCTGGCACTGCACTGAGCACAGCGTGTGGACGGGCGCAGTGTTGTGGCATGTAATAGGATTAAGGGGGTTACCTGGTGAGGTGCAGTTGGCGCTGGGCGCGGTTCAGACCCTCTGCCAGGCCGGCTGCCTCCGTCCGAGCTCGGCCCTCTGCCCTCTGGGCCTCCTCCAAACGCTGCTGGCTGCCACTCAGCTCTGCACCCAGCTTCTGCACTTCCTGAAACCAGAGAGAGAGACAGAGAGAGAGAGAGAGAGGGAAGAGGATTGGAAGCAAGTAGGCATTAATACATCCATGTATTTGTTAACATTTTCTCATTTTTTCAACAAGTACTGTTTATTTTGCTAAGCTTGTATTCTGAATTATAAATGTGTCCAACATAATTGCACAAACCACACGATTCAGAATTGACCATTCCTACTTCATATCAACCCTGAACCCAACCGGTCTCTTACCTGTTGTGCTAACTCTAGCCGCCGGCCCAGTTTAGAGCGCGAGTCCCGTAATTCCCTCTCAGCCTCTTCTCTCTTAAGCTGGGCCTGGCTCAACTGGTAGCGCAGCTCCCCACACTCCTATAACAAAGTGCCATAAGGTTTACGACAACACTGTTACATCCAGGATCACTTGTCATAACTGCAACATTCCTATTCTATTAAAAAGTTGTCAGTTGTCCAGGGTTAAATTCTACACATTAAGTCCAAATATCAAATGAGTAAGAGGACACTTTCACAGCTCTACACAATCCTACTCAATAGGCGCAGAAATGAAATTCTGCCATTTACATAGCTCTACTGCCATCTGGTGTTCATTTATTTCCATTACAATTCATTTCCAGCAGCAATCTATATAAAACTAAATAAGACAACAAAAAAATTTGTGGTGAAGAGATTAAAAAAAAAAAAACCCTGAGCATTACTGAATTCCCTGTGAGGCTTTCTGTACCCTGCTGTTATCAGTCTCCTGAGCGGTGAGCTTCTTAAAGGCCTCCTCTAGCTGAGTGTTGAGGGAGTTCCTCTCTCTGTCTCCTCGATCCAAAAGTCCCTCTAGCTCAGCCATTCTGCATGTCAAGGAGGTCACCTGGAACACAATGAACACACACAGTGCTTTGTGCAGTATTGCTGAGTAAAATCTGTAGAAAACAAAATGTAGAAAATTTAAATATTGATTTCATAGGACTCCAGATATTTTGGTAAATGATGACATGTAGAATATATATAAAATAAGAAATAATTAGCAGAAAAACAATGGCTACTAGGATGGCTACTTTTTAATTTTTTTTATTTTTTTTTACTTTAAATCTGATCTCATGAGCGCTATTAGAGACTATAATTTTTAAGCCACCAGAGGGCAGCAAATAATCCTGCAGGGTTTCCATTCATCAGTTTTTCTGTATCATAATGTTAACATAAATTGTTTCTATGATTCTAACAATTTAGAGACCCATGCGAAAAAAAAAACCCTTAAATTTAAAATCTGTTTGTGCCAGCTTTAGCAGCAGTAACTGCAACCAAACGCTTCCGATAACTGGAGGTCAGTCTTTCACTTACTTCAAGGACTAGGATTTATTCCTATGCTTTCATTACTCCTATGCTTTCATTGTCTCATCATTGTCATGCTGCGTAATCCAGTTGCGCTTGAGTTTCAACTTATGGACTGAAGACCGGATATTCTCCTTTAGGATTTTCTGGTAGAGAGCAGAATTCATGTTTCCCTCAATTATTATTATTAAAGTTGCCCAGGCCCTGAAGCAGCAAAGCAACCCCACACCATCACGCTGCCACCGCCATGCTTGACCAAAGGTACGATGTTCCTTTTGTGGAATTGTGTGTTTGGTTTACGCCAGATGTAACGGGACCCCTGTCTTCCAAACAGTTCCACTTTCGACTCATCGGTCAACAGAACATTCCAAAATATTCTGCATTAACATCTTCCAAGCAGGAAAATTGAGCTGAGACGAGGAATTACTAATGTAAGACAGGGAAAGGGGGTGGGGCTTCCAGGGGGTCAGTTGTGCAACTGTCAATCATTCCAGATTCATATGTCTACTGTTTTCATTTTTGGGTTGGGGGGGTTCTCTTGGTGTATTTGTGGTACACAAGTGTTAAAATTTTGAGGTCCTGTGCGTATGAAGGTTGGTGGGTCTGCATTTGCAAGAATAATCCATTCTGCTGAAAGTACTGACCATCTGGGCGAGCTCCTCTTTCTCTTTCTTGCTCTCGGAGCGGGCTGCGTCCCTCGCCTGTGCAATCTTCTCCTGCTCTAAAGCAAGTTCTTTCTCCAGTCTCTCCCTCTGCCTTGCCAGCTCAGCGAGGACATGCTCACACTGTACTAGTGCCTGGGAAAACACCCATAACACGCAGGGAGAGAAGGAGGTATTCAGATTTATTAATCAGCATTTCACATTTAGAACAGCAAACATTAAAGAAAACTTTCTTTTAAGCACATGTTAAAAATTGGAATATGTTGGGTGTTGCATGATGTTAGGTACTACATATTCACTAGGCTTGTGTCTGCACACAGCTGCACATTTAGGATCAGATGTCCACATTATTAAATTTCTTAATTTCCTAAATTTCTGAACAACTGCATTGCAGATTTTTATGAACACACACCCTTGTGTTTAAATCTAATAATCCATTTTCCTCTTTCATTCCTGGCCTTCACGCAGCTGCAAATGTTTGTCCATTCAGTATAACTGTATAAAAGTTAAACTGCATTTAAACATTTAATTCTGACTCCACTGAGACACTAACACACTGATAATCTAAAAGCAACTGCTATTTATTCATTTCACTTGCAATAACTAAAGTACATAAATTATAATATTTTGAACGTTAAACATTTTACCAAAGAATTACACGTTTACAATGGGAAACGTGTCAGCACTTTGACATCGGATTAGGAACTGATTAATCATTCGTCCGTGTTGCTATGGAACGTAGCTATCCAAGTACTTGAACAATGCGTGATTGTGAGAAAAGCACTTTTAGGTAGCAACTTGTAGATATCTTTAGGTAGACTGGCTGTTTTTAGCTCTGTATTTGTTACACTGGCTCCTTACCAGACCTGATCTTTGGAGGCGGCCAGCCAAGCAAAGGTTAGAAAGTAACATTTCCATGTCATTTTGATAAAAATATATATTTATATTTTCTTCAAGCAGAGAACTATATTACTGCCAGGAAAAAAAATCAATTGTGTCCAAAACCCGATATTTCAACATTTTTGGCTGTTTTTAGAATTTAGCTGCTCAGTTTAGGAGCTCCTATTCTTTTATGATAGATGCAGACATCCCTATGGACCCAGTGACTGCTGACACAGATGCAAGGCTATAGGTGTGTATTCTCACCTTGGTCTTCTCCAGGTTAGCCTCCTCTGCCATCTCCACAGCCTGTTTGACCTGATGATAGGCAGCCCACTCCCTCTGCTGCGCCTCGCTCTGACTGGCCCTCACGGAGCACAGCGCCATCATCAGCTCGTCTCGCTCTCTACCGCAAACATACACAAAACACACACACCCAGCAAAAAAGATCTTTAATCCCCGAGGATTTAGAGGTACGTTAAAAACTAACATCTGGGTCAGTGGGTCATTCTCTTTAAAACTAAATGAACACAATGTGTTCACTAATCAGAAAACTGCAAAGCCTCCTAGTTTGAATGCTGTACTTATAATGTCCTTTTAGAGACTGACTGCTCCATTGTGGCACATAATCAATAAGCTGATCTACTGCGTAAAGACAATCAATATCAGCTCTCCCTTTAACCTTGCTGCGAGCAAAAAGAACCAAAAACAATCAATAGATAATCAACCATACATACTGCTGTTAAGAGACTTTCTATTAGCTTTACACCTATTGGCAATCATTAAATCTACAATACATGTCTATAGTAGTTAATCCTATGTAAACACAACTTGTACTAACATACAGCGTCTTGCAAAAGTATTCAAGCCCCCTGGAATTGATCAGATTTGTCTGAATGACAACTTATAAACACACATACTCTTCCTGACAGTTTTATTCCTTTTTTTTTTTTATTGATATTATTAACTCGTTCTCTTACAGTGAAACTTCACCAAGTATTTCAAAGATAGCAGAAAAATTCTGTCTGCGTAGGTATTCAGCCCGGCTTTTTTAAGAGCTCCAGATGAAAGATATTGTCTTAGCCCAGAGACAATAGACTTGGCCTTCACCTGTGCAATATTAAAATAGCTCCCATATTCTAAACAAAAAACACCTCAGTTGTCAATCTAAAGGAAAGGCGTGAAAATGAAGACTTAGCAGCATTTTAAGGAAGTTAAAGATAAGGTAATAGAATTTCATAACTTATAACTAATATCTAAGAAGCTGGACAGCCCAATATGCACTGTTGGATCAATAATGAGGAAGTGGAAGAAGCATCACACCCCCCAAGCACTAGCTAGACAAGGCCATCCCTCAAAACTCAGCGCAAAAACAAGATGGAGACTGGCGAGAGAAGCCACAGTGAGACCAAGTCACTCAGAATACAGTGGCTAAGCGTGGAGTGAAGTTGCACCAGACAACGACTCAAGAGCTCTGCATAATTGAGGACTGTACGGGAGGGTGGCTAGAACGAAACCATTGTTCAAGAAGAGTCATATGAAAGCATTTACGGCATTTGGCAGACGCCCTTATCCAGAGCGACTTACATTTATTTCATTTATACATCTGAGCAGTTGAGGGTTAAGGGCTTTGCTCAAGGGCCCAACAGTGGCAGCTTGGCGGTGCTGGGATTTGAACTCACGACCTTCCTATCAGTAGTCCAACATCTTAACCACTGAGCTACCACTACCACTGCCACACTCAAAGCACGAGAGTGAGCCAGTGAAGATGTGGTTTTTGGTGTGATGAGAGCAAGATCGCGATGCTGTGTTTGGTCAGGTTTCAAAGAGCTATGTGTGGTGCAGTCCTAACACAGGATTAACACCATCCCTACAGTGAAATATGGTGGTGGTAGCATCAGGCTCCGGGGGATGCTTTTCATCCTCAGAACCTCAGGATAGAAAATAAAGCTTAGGAGAAACTTCACCTTTCGGCAGGACAATGGTCCCAAACACAAGGCCAAAGAAAGGCAGGAGTGGTTAAAAACAAAAAGGGTGAATGCTCTACAGTGGCCAATCAAATGCCAGGTCTGAATCCCACTGAGTATCTGTGGCACTGTTTGAAAATTGAAGTCAACAAACAACATCCAACCTACCTGAAGTACCTGAAGCAAATCTGCCAAGAAGAATGGGTGAAAATCACTGCCAAACAGTGTACAACGCTGGTAGTAGTCAGAAGGGGCTGGAATACTTAAGCTAGCAGCATTTTTCAGTTTTTAATAGGTTTTTTATTTTTATTTTATTTTTTTTAAAAAGATCTGCTGACAAATAATGAATTTTGACTTTGAAAAATTACTTTAAGTGCATATCGGTTTGGGGAAAAAATACTGTCTTACAAAGTGTCATTTGTAATCCAGACAAATCTGACGACTTTTAAGAGGGTTGAATATTTTGTACAATGAAAGCATCCCGCTCACTTGGTGAGTCGCTCGATGGCCTGGATGTGAATGTTGGAGTGTGTTTCTGCCAGCACAGCCTCATGCTGTGCACATTTCAGACACAAACCCCCGACACGCTGACCAGCCCCCGATACACTTGCCATCGCTTCCTTATGCCTCAAACGCTCCTTCAGGTCCTCACATTCTGTCTGAGAGCTCACCAATTCCTTCCTGAACACACATGACAGAGCTGCTTGATAGCTGATAAGGAATCATACAGTTTGGATTTTGGAATTGACATGATCATCATTGACTCAGTAAATCAGTAAAGCACTTACTTCAGTGAAACTACCTGAGCTTCTAGCGTTTCAGTCTGTGCTTGGTACAAACATTTTAACTGCTCCTGAAACAGTAAGAGGATGAGTGTTAGACAAAACATTAACACACACAGAGCAATACAAACACTTTAGTTGTTCTGAGTTTCCTAAAAACATGGTAGGTTTAAGATCACTATCACCAGCTCTTTTTCCCACTTCTTATCTTCTGTTTTTTGAAGGAAATCCCGTCTTGGTTTTGCTGCTGGTGTTGAGGTAACTTTATCTACTGAAGTTTCAGCATTTACCTGAAAATGAAAATCACATGAAGCAGAAACTGTAAACAAATACCTGCATACGCTGTAACAGGGTCATTCAGTTACTGTACCTGTGTGCTCCATTATTTTTCATTCATTTTCAGTAACCACTTTATCCTATCCAAAACTATTTCCAAATGTAAATTACCGTGCCATCCAGGAGAGTGTATTCCTTCAGAGTGTCTTCTACCATCTTTGCCTTGAGCTCCTCATGCAATTTTTCATTCTCTACAACCACTACCCTGATTCGCTGCTTCATCGCAATCAGTTCTTCCTTTGCAGGAAATTAAAAATAAATAAATAAATAAATTATACACTCACCATCCATTTTATTAGGAACACCTGTACACTCATGCAATTATCTAGTCAGCCAATCATGTGGAAGTAGCATAATGCATACAATCATGCAGATACGGGTCAAGAGCTTCAGTTAATTTTCACAACAAACATCAGAATGAAGAAAAAGTGTGATTTCTGTGACTTTAACTGTAGCATGGTTGTTGGTATCAGATGGGCTGGTTTGAGTATTTCATAAACTGCATCGCCTGGGAATTTCACACACAACAGGTCTCTAGTGTTTCACAGAGTGGTGCGGAAAACAGGAAAACAAAAAACATCCTGTGAGCAGAGGCTCTGCAGACTGAAACACCTTGTTGATGAGAGAGCTCAGAGGAGAATGACCAGACTGGTCTGAGCTGACAGGAAGTCTATAGTAACTCAAATAAGCGCTCTTTACAACCGTGGTGAGCAGAAAAGCAAAGCACCTCAGCATGCACAAATATCAAACCTTGAGTTGGATGAGCTACAACAGCAGAAGACCACATCGGTTTTCACTCCTGACAGCCAAGAACAGGAATCTGAAGCTAATCATGAGGAGAGACTCAACAAAACTGGACAGTTGAAGACTGGAAAGGTCCAGGTGATTTTTTTCTAATCTTCAACTGACCATTTTGGGTTTGAAGATTACATTCATTGACCTACCTTTGGAGAGTTTGTGGTTGACTCCGGCCAAAGAGTATCCAGTCATCGCAGACAGTGCAGTCTCAGTGTTGCTATCATTTTCCACACCCTACCTATGTGAGCTCAGCTTTTCTAGTCTGACTTACATAAAGAACAAAAACAGAGAAAGACTTGGAGCAGTTGACCGAGACCTCTGTGTGTCGTCATCAATTACAGCCAGGACATCATCTTTGTGTTCATCAAAACAAGCTCAAGTTTCACATTAAATGCGAGTACTACTTTTAATATAATATGCCGTTTTTAACATGCCATTTGAAGCATTGCAATGCATTTTTGTGCAATTTTGTTATATTTTAGTGCTTAATGTGTTATCGGTGTGCCACTGTGCCGAGGCAGAAAAAAAGGTTGGGAAACACTGCTCTAGAGACTGTTGTGTGTGAAATTTCCAGCTGCTCAGCAGTTTCTGAAATACTCAAACCAGCCCACCTGGTACCAACATCCATGCCACGGTTAAAGTCACAGATATCACACATTTTCTTCATTCTGATGTTTGATGTTAACATTACCTGAAGCTCTTGACCTGTATCTGCACGATTTTTCATATTGCGCTGCTGCCACAGGATTGGCTGATTAGATAACTCCATGGTTGTGCAGTTGTTCCTAATAAAATGGATGGTGAGTGTACAAACAGTTATGTGTTCATCTCACATAGAAATTGTATTTCTCTATAGTACATATAACAATATTTATATGGACATTTTAACAAAATCATATCACGTAAACCAACAACAGAATCCCACACTGGGTAAAAGGACTGACCTTGCAGAACTTGACCTCAGCCTCAAGGTGCTGGATGTACTCAGACTGGTTGTGAATGATGGGAACCAGATCCTGGATTGGAGGTAAACTTCCATCATCTTCATCTGTCTGTCTCTGCCAGGCAGAAGGGGTCAAAGTGAATAAACTAATAAGTAAGTAGCTCAGTGAAATGATTACAAATCATGCACGGTAACTAAGACCTGAGCCTTATATTAAGGTCCAATGACGTGTGTACATTACAGACACACGTTATCATCACCAGAGTAAGTTCCTCCTGTCAATCAGAAGACACTATGATTTACTGTGCTACCAGAGTCGAGAATATATGCATGCGGGTTTCTCACTTGTTGATGAGACCTGTGCCAAAACATTCAAAATGGCACCTAAATTCAGAAACCTCATTTTTTCAATTTTTTATTTTATGACTTCTACATTATGAAGTCAGTACAAAAAACATTTTAGATTCCCAAACATTAGTTTTCTAGCACAAAATTAAATGTTACAGAAAAATGTTTATATGTCATTAAAAAAAGCAGCATATTACATAAGAGACCACTTTTCAGACAAAAAACACAATGAAGGCTGCTGGGTTTTGCTGCAAAAATAAGAGGCGAGGGCGAAAGTCAAATTCTCCAGAAGAACTGTGTCTGGTTCTGCAAGATGCTCAATAAAACTTACAAAAATGTTATAAAAATTTCCTTATAAAACTGCACAAATTGTCCTGGAGACTACTATTTTTATTTTAATTATTATTTTCTTGTCACACCAAATATTGACTTTGTTTCATTTACTACTGTTTACTGCTCTTTACGGTATTTTTTTTTTTTAAATGTAGAAACATTTAAACATTTCTACATTACATAACTGAAGCAAACAATCAACTATGGGTGGCAAGGCACTGTCAAAAGATCTCCGGGATAAAGTTGTGAACAGGCACAAGTCAGGAGATGGATACAAAAACATTTCAAAGGCTTTATCAATGCCTAGAAGCACAGTGAAGTCTATTATTAAGAAGTGGAAGGTATTTGGTACAACACAGACCCTCCCTGGATCAGGACGTCGCTCCAAACTGGAGGAAAGAGCCAGGAGGAAACTGGTCAGAGAGGCTACCAAGAGGCCTACAGCAACTCTGAAGCAGTTGCAGGAATTTATGACAAAGAGTGGTCATTGTGTGCATGTGACAACAATATCACAAATTCTCCACAAATGTGGCTTGTATGGGAGGGTTGCAAGAAAAAAGCCACCCACAACTGAGATTTGCCAAAACGCACCTTGAAAATTCTGAGGCCACATGGAAAAAGGTGTTATGTTCAGATGAGACTAAAATTGAATTAATTCGCCTCAACACCAAACGATATGTCTGGCGGAAATCCAATACAGCTCACCATCCAAATAACACCATTCCTACAGTAAAGCATGGAGGTGGTAATATCCTGTTATGGGGGTGTTTCTCTGCAGCAGGGACTGGAGCACTTGTCAGGATAGAAGGAAAATGGATGGGGAAAAATACCGTCAAATTCTTGAGGAAAATCTGCTGCCCTCTGCCAGAAAGTTGTCAATGGGAAGAAGGTTTACCTTCCAACATGACAATGACCCAAAGCACACAGCAAAACTGACCACACAGTGGTTGAAGGAGAAAAAGGTCCTTGCATGGCCTAGTCAGAGCCCAGACTTAAACCCCACTGAAAATCTGTGGAATGACCTGAAGACTGCAGTCCACAAACGGTCACCATCATATTTAACTGAACTTGAGCAGTTCTGCAAAGAAGAGTGGGCAAATATTGCAAAGTCTAGATGTGCAAAGTTAGTAGAGACATATCCCAACAGACTAAAGGCTGTAATTTAAAAATTAAGGCAAATTAAAGCAAGGGGGTGATCCTTTTTCCAACTCAGTGATTCTGTTTTTTTATTGTTTTATTTTTTTCTGACATGTTGGTGTTATATCTTTCACTTGGATGTTATCAGTTGCACTGAGTAAATGCAGCTGGATAAAACAAAAACTGTGTCCGTCTTCATTTCAGGCTGAAAAGCAACAAAATGTGATTCTTTTCTATACCCACTGTAGCTCAATATTTCTAGCACCAGAAGAAACAAACTGTATCTCTCTCACTCAAAAATGCAGTGATGATCAGCAATCATTTCCAACTCCCTCAGGCTGCTAATGATGTGATAAATCAAATATCGAATGCATTGGACACACTAATAAACTAAACAACAATTTGTAATTGTACCTCATGTGATTTCTGGTACATGGCAAAATCAAAAAACATACCAGTAGTAAATGTTATAGCTTGGCCCAGTTTAATGGGAACTGATAAATAGATACACCCTTAGAAATCATTTAACACTTGCAAAAAGCGATGGCACATCTATAAAAAGATATGATTCATGCCTTTTGCATCAGAAACGTACTTAACTCTCTAGAATTCACAAAAACGCAAGCGTTAGCTCACTCACCACTCTCAGATATTCCTCCTGGGTTTTTACCTTTTCTGACATTTCGGGTGCTAATGCAAATGTAATGAAATGTTCATTAAAATCTTTGTTCAGACATAATAAACACAATTATTATTATTACTTTCTCATTAGCTGTACAGAAATTTTTTGCTAAATGTAGGACATCTACAAGTCAAATCAGTACAAAATGAGGTGTAATAATGAATTATCATACTGTTCTGCTACATCCCTGTTGTTCTAGACAAAACCATATGGATTCTCACATCCAGCCTCTGGGTTTAATCTTCATCTGATCTCATGTTCGTTAACAACCCATATAGTCAGACACCTCACCTTTGGAACAGGTTTCCTTTTTGAAGGGGAAGGAGAGTTGACTTCTTTCGGTTGTTTCTGAAGCAATGAACGGAGCTGACTGACTGAAAAATAAAAGCACAAATGATGAGCGCAATCTCCTTCCTCTTTATAGTAGGTCCAAATCGACAAAAGTATCAATTGTGCAGATTTGTACCTGCTTCGCTCTGTTGCGTTTGTTGTCTCAAGCTCTCTGGTGGACTGTGCTGACTGCTCGACTGCTCCAGCGCCTCAGCATCAGAGCTCTGGTTCACCAGCATGTTGCTTAGCTGCTGAATACTGCGGTTGGCCCTCTCTAAATCAATTTCGTAAAAAAAAAATAAATAAATAAATTTAAATGTAAAAACTGACTAAACAGACTGAACAAATGTGTGCAGTTGGCAGCATTGTGAACCTGGATACACTCAAATTAACACCTCATTCACTTCTCTCATCCACCTTGGATTGGTATTAAAAAACATACTGGCTTCTCTCTTCTCATAAGTTTTAGCAATGTTGTGGCTTTGTGTTTGTTTTAAGTTTCTGTTTATTACGGATAGACAATACGACGATATGATATACACACCTGGGCAAAAAAAAAAAAAAAGAAAAAAAAAGAAAAAAGGAATTAAACAAATATAAAGTAACAGAGTATGGGATAGCTTTTCCCTTTGATTTATTTAAATGTTTAAGCCTTGGGTTTTTGTTTTGTTTTTCTTCATTTTTACATGTGTTAGTTTGAAATTTACATCAAACCTTTGAATCATTATGATGATTTTACCTTTGAGTACAAGAAGACTGTATAAGTTAATTTCCCTGTTTCTAGCTTTTTTCGCCAAACAGTTCACTGCAGCAAAAGTAAACAAGCAAATAATGGCACAGGAGGTCTCGGGAGTGCATTTGTCTAATTCTTGCTAATTTTCTGACCAATGATTTGTTGTTAAGACCATTTAAAGTTTAATATTTTGCCATTTTGGGCTTGGCCCATTTTTTTTTGTTTGTTTGTTTGTTGGTTTTTTTTGCCCAGGGAGTGTAGATATTGCTATATAATAGCATCATGATACACTTTTCAAAGTATGTGTCTACAAAGTACGTGTCAGTGTTTTTATACTGTAACTCCTTTTTGACTCTCAGTGAAAAGTAACTGACTGGACATTAACATCTATTCAGTACCATTTTTTCCTCCTTTTATTCACTGAACACTTTAAATTGTATTAATGCTGGAGAAAGAACCCAGATAGACATCTGGCCCACATACCGTATGGAATGACGGTAATGATTCAACCTGAGTGTGGCTGGCTTCTGGGCCAGATGTGGGCCCAGACAAAACAAGCCTAAAACCGGCTTGTCGTGTGTGGGCCAGATATGGCCCATAGGACCCTTGCCATTGCCAGAACTGTGCCATATGTGCCATAGTTGGCCCAGATGAGGCCCAGAAATATCTGGGAAAACTGAAATAACATTGGTCCTTGTTTGCAGAATGATATGTAGTAGTGAAGATGCCTTTTAAGCATCGTGATATGATTTTTTTGTTTGTTTGTTTGTTTGTTTGTTTGTTTTGCCATATCGCCACCACTACTGATAATTACATATAAAATATTCTCCGTGGAAAATGCCCATGCTAGCAAACTGATCTGGCTCTGCCTGAGTAATGAACTAGCGGGACATTTCACTAGTTTTTGGTTTGATTCCACAAAGTCTGTGCCGTGTGCGCTGCAAGCCAGGTCATGAATTAAAACCATGCAAACAAAATTATTTTGAAAGTAATATAACACAGCCGCAGAGGTGCTGCAGTGATTCTGGCTAGCTAACAACTCATTCATCACCTCTCAGTTTCTTCTGATACGTTCCTATCTCTTCGTCTTCGTCGGAGTCCGGCGAAGGCTTCATTTCAGCATTTATTTCAAGAGGTAATACGGTTTCCTTTCCCTGGAGCCAGTTTCAGTTTTCTAATACGGTCGTATATATGTTGACAACGAGCGCAGCCGGTAACGGTCGAACTGAAGAGCTCACTTCCGTAAACGTCGTGGGGGAAGCTGGGATATGTAGTCCTTTGTAGAATGCGTCGTCGTGTTCATTAAGCAGCGGTGGACAGAGTAAAAACTACAACACGGTGCACATGTAAAGAGAGGGAGATAAATGTAAACTAAAAAAAATATATATCTTATAGACTAAATCACTATTCAACACTATATAGATTAAAAACACATTAAACGTATTATTAATTACAGTAGTAACTAATAATAATAATAACAATTAATTACTAGGACGTTGCCTAGCGTGCGTGTGTGCTTCCGGGAGTTGGTAAGCCCCGCCCCCTGGTTACGTTGGCAGTGCGGACGCTGGCACTGTGGATGATGTCTGCCTCTCTCTCTCGCTCGCTCTCTCTCTCTCTCTCTCTCTCTCTCTCGCGCGCGCGCGCGGTCTCTCTCTCTCAGTCCGCCGTGTGTCGCCGCTGTTTGTTAGGAATAACGTTATTCCTGAGCAACCAGAGACGCAGGAGCCACGCATTGGGCAGGGCACTGAAAAACCGTTTAGCTACTACACAGGGGGGGGAAAAATCGCCTGTGCAGAATAGAAAGGGGGTAAGTCATATGTAACTAATATGTTATATCGAAATATATACAGATCTATTATTTTTAATACTATTCAGCGATGCATTAGTAGCTGGGAGATATTTGCAGAACGCGAGCCTAGCTTATTGTTGGCATCTACATTTTTCTTCTGGTTGTTTATACCCATGACTGACCCAGGGCCGCTGTATGATCTTTCCTCTTGAACGCGTTTATTATCAGGCGAAGCTGAAAGCTGAAATTGTGTTTCTTGACAGAACCGACGGTCGTAAAAAAAAAAACGTTTCCACCGGCGTCTAGTGCAAGTAGCATCCCAGCGTGTGCGTGTGCGCGCGCGCGTGCACTCAGCTAGCCTGGTGTTTTGTTGTTGTGTTTGTTTGTTTTTAAATAGCTTTCTAACATCATGAATCGATTGACGGTGTTGTTGTTTTTTTTTTTGTTGTTGTTGTTAGTTTTTTTTTTCCTTTAGAAATGCACACATCTGGGCGATTATTTAAAGATGTCTCCAGACGCAGGCCTAACATATGCTTGGTCAGTTGAATGGGTTTCCGTTATTTCTGTTGGAGAAGGACATTCATGATAAGCCTTAGCAGCTCAGTGACATCAAGGCTGTTCCTAACATACACTCTCCTTTCTTTAATCTTCAGTAATACTGTTTCTGCTTTATTTCCCTATCTCTTTTTGACGGCTTTACAGAAATGTCTGAGCAGGTTGTGGACTCAGTGGTAGCGAGCATCTCATCTCTTTGTTTTGATCCTGTGTACACATCTGGTTCCCGTTGAGAAGCAGTGACACCTGACACATGCGCACTGCTCGTTATCGCTGCATTCACATGTCATTAAGCGTTATTACGTGTTAGTTACATGATTTTTTTTCCCCTCCCCTCCTCAATTTTGTTTCACTTCCACGAGGCCGGCTGTTGTATCTGATAAAGGGGAATTCCAGGAGAACTGCATGGAACGTGACGGGATGTTCTAGGAAAATAATCAACAACGGGGTGGTGTTAAACATTCAAATCAAAACGGAAGTTTTGTGGCTTTTAGTATGAATATGTTAGCCTAAAGGTTATCTATAAGCTAGTGCGCTCCAAAACGATGACAAAATTCGCATTTAGAAGATATATGCATTCAAAATTTACAGTCTCTCTCTTTACCACCGATACGGATCAACAACTCTGATGACATCATTCTGCACTTCAGCTTCTCATCAGATTTTCTGTCCAGTCAAAAGCTCTCTAGAATCTGAAGTGTCCCACCCCCAACATTATAAAAATCCATGGTACAGCTTATGGTGCGTTCAAGTCCTCCTGGGAAGTTCGTATGTACGAGTTGGGAAGTCGTAACTACGACACCATGTGCATTCAAGTCACTTTGGTTTGGTCGGAGAACGATGGAGGTGTACCTTCTCTGAATTAACTACAAAAAATACAGCAAGTTTTTTTTGTTTTTTTTTAACTCTACTTCAGGAAAATGAAGAACAAAGAATGCTCCCCTTTTTTAATGTTTTTAAACAATTTATGAAGCCACTTTAAACTTTATCGTTACATCGTAATTGTACAGTGCTCTCGTATTTTGTGCAGGCAGTTAGCTTGTTTTATTGTAAATTTAAAAAAAAAAAAACCTGACAAAGACATGTTAAGCAATTTGCTTGTATTTCAATAACTTGATGCGTATGCCAAAAACACGTAATAACTGAAATCAGCTTCTGAGACGAGTAAACATTCAGTTACAACAAATTTACCGTCGACTACAGACGCTGCATCCATTGATTCCACCATGTTTTCTTCCTGACACGCCCCCGACTCGGAAACTCGGGGCTCAAAGAAAGAAAAAGTTTCCCCACTCGTAATTAAGACTTTGTGGTGGCGTTCATCTGGTTTCAACTCGTAAATATGATCTTTCCGACATGACTCGAACGCACCATTAACCCGGGCTGAGAGGTAAGCTAAACGCTATTGGCTGTTTAAAAAAAAGGGGTGGAGCCACTTGAAATGTCCCACCCTGACTTCCTGTTTCAGTGGAAATTACATCAACACATCGAATAACGCTGCACGTTTTAAGGCACTTCACGGGGTCTTTAACACTTGAAGTTGATTATTTTTGAAGACGTTTTGCCACACGTCTCACCGTCCTCATCAGTTCACGAGAACGAAGCTAACAGTATCTCAATAAACCTGGAAGTGGTTTGTTGGTTGAAAGACTGAGTGGGTGTGTGTCCTGTGAAGGGCATCATTAAACACAGTCTTTTAAAACACATCAAATTCCCAGTAAAATGAAGCACTACTAGTATCAAAGGCATTACTTAATACTTAATACTTAATACTACATTCACAGGTTTCAGAAGGGGGCCGTGTAAAGAGTAGTATTATGAAAATCTTGCACATTTTAATGTTGTGACAGGTTCTGCTAAGGCTAATCAGGCAATGCGAGGGGCCGATGCGTGACATTTTCAGGCGCCCGAAATTCCTACCAGGACCTCTGACTGCAGAGTCAAAGTGTTCAGACCAGACAAAGAGCACACAGAAAAAAAGCTCTGCAGGTGGTTGCCTTATCTTTATAGATGGTATCCACTTAGCATGTTAGCATTTAGCATGTTAGCACAATTAGGGTATCTTATGTTGTCGATTGTGTGCACTGCTCTCTGTGACCACTCTAATGTCGCACCAAGGCCCTGGAGAACGCTAATTCGTCCTACTTGTACAATATATGGCTAGAAAGACAACACAAACTCTAACTCTTTTGTACATCTATGTCAATGTCTTTTATGATCTTATTATCATACAATACAATGACAAGTGCTGTTGGGCCACAATGGGCCGCCCCATTTGCTCCATGCACCCATTTCGGGATAAAATCAAATCAACTTTATTGAATTATCTCCTATATTGGTTATCAAATATATTAAGGTCCAATGACGTGTGTACATTACAGACACACGTTATCATCACCAGAGTAAGTTCCTCCTGTCAATCAGAAGACACTATGATTTACTGTGCTACCAGAGTCGAGAATATATGCATGCGGGTTTCTCACTTGTTGATGAGACCTGTGCCAAAACATTCAAAATGGCACCTAAATTCAGAAACCTCATTTTTTCAATTTTTTATTTTATGACTTCTACATTATGAAGTCAGTACAAAAAACATTTTAGATTCCCAAACATTAGTTTTCTAGCACAAAATTAAATGTTACAGAAAAATGTTTATATGTCATTAAAAAAAGCAGCATATTACATAAGAGACCACTTTTCAGACAAAAAACACAATGAAGGCTGCTGGGTTTTGCTGCAAAAATAAGAGGCGAGGGCGAAAGTCAAATTCTCCAGAAGAACTGTGTCTGGTTCTGCAAGATGCTCAATAAAACTTACAAAAATGTTATAAAAATTTCCTTATAAAACTGCACAAATTGTCCTGGAGACTACTATTTTTATTTTAATTATTATTTTCTTGTCACACCAAATATTGACTTTGTTTCATTTACTACTGTTTACTGCTCTTTACGGTATTTTTTTTTTTTTAAATGTAGAAACATTTAAACATTTCTACATTACATAACTGAAGCAAACAATCAACTATGGGTGGCAAGGCACTGTCAAAAGATCTCCGGGATAAAGTTGTGAACAGGCACAAGTCAGGAGATGGATACAAAAACATTTCAAAGGCTTTATCAATGCCTAGAAGCACAGTGAAGTCTATTATTAAGAAGTGGAAGGTATTTGGTACAACACAGACCCTCCCTGGATCAGGACGTCGCTCCAAACTGGAGGAAAGAGCCAGGAGGAAACTGGTCAGAGAGGCTACCAAGAGGCCTACAGCAACTCTGAAGCAGTTGCAGGAATTTATGACAAAGAGTGGTCATTGTGTGCATGTGACAACAATATCACAAATTCTCCACAAATGTGGCTTGTATGGGAGGGTTGCAAGAAAAAAGCCACCCACAACTGAGATTTGCCAAAACGCACCTTGAAAATTCTGAGGCCACATGGAAAAAGGTGTTATGTTCAGATGAGACTAAAATTGAATTAATTCGCCTCAACACCAAACGATATGTCTGGCGGAAATCCAATACAGCTCACCATCCAAATAACACCATTCCTACAGTAAAGCATGGAGGTGGTAATATCCTGTTATGGGGGTGTTTCTCTGCAGCAGGGACTGGAGCACTTGTCAGGATAGAAGGAAAATGGATGGGGAAAAATACCGTCAAATTCTTGAGGAAAATCTGCTGCCCTCTGCCAGAAAGTTGTCAATGGGAAGAAGGTTTACCTTCCAACATGACAATGACCCAAAGCACACAGCAAAACTGACCACACAGTGGTTGAAGGAGAAAAAGGTCCTTGCATGGCCTAGTCAGAGCCCAGACTTAAACCCCACTGAAAATCTGTGGAATGACCTGAAGACTGCAGTCCACAAACGGTCACCATCATATTTAACTGAACTTGAGCAGTTCTGCAAAGAAGAGTGGGCAAATATTGCAAAGTCTAGATGTGCAAAGTTAGTAGAGACATATCCCAACAGACTAAAGGCTGTAATTTAAAAATTAAGGCAAATTAAAGCAAGGGGGTGATCCTTTTTCCAACTCAGTGATTCTGTTTTTTTATTGTTTTATTTTTTTCTGACATGTTGGTGTTATATCTTTCACTTGGATGTTATCAGTTGCACTGAGTAAATGCAGCTGGATAAAACAAAAACTGTGTCCGTCTTCATTTCAGGCTGAAAAGCAACAAAATGTGATTCTTTTCTATACCCACTGTAGCTCAATATTTCTAGCACCAGAAGAAACAAACTGTATCTCTCTCACTCAAAAATGCAGTGATGATCAGCAATCATTTCCAACTCCCTCAGGCTGCTAATGATGTGATAAATCAAATATCGAATGCATTGGACACACTAATAAACTAAACAACAATTTGTAATTGTACCTCATGTGATTTCTGGTACATGGCAAAATCAAAAAACATACCAGTAGTAAATGTTATAGCTTGGCCCAGTTTAATGGGAACTGATAAATAGATACACCCTTAGAAATCATTTAACACTTGCAAAAAGCGATGGCACATCTATAAAAAGATATGATTCATGCCTTTTGCATCAGAAACGTACTTAACTCTCTAGAATTCACAAAAACGCAAGCGTTAGCTCACTCACCACTCTCAGATATTCCTCCTGGGTTTTTACCTTTTCTGACATTTCGGGTGCTAATGCAAATGTAATGAAATGTTCATTAAAATCTTTGTTCAGACATAATAAACACAATTATTATTATTACTTTCTCATTAGCTGTACAGAAATTTTTTGCTAAATGTAGGACATCTACAAGTCAAATCAGTACAAAATGAGGTGTAATAATGAATTATCATACTGTTCTGCTACATCCCTGTTGTTCTAGACAAAACCATATGGATTCTCACATCCAGCCTCTGGGTTTAATCTTCATCTGATCTCATGTTCGTTAACAACCCATATAGTCAGACACCTCACCTTTGGAACAGGTTTCCTTTTTGAAGGGGAAGGAGAGTTGACTTCTTTCGGTTGTTTCTGAAGCAATGAACGGAGCTGACTGACTGAAAAATAAAAGCACAAATGATGAGCGCAATCTCCTTCCTCTTTATAGTAGGTCCAAATCGACAAAAGTATCAATTGTGCAGATTTGTACCTGCTTCGCTCTGTTGCGTTTGTTGTCTCAAGCTCTCTGGTGGACTGTGCTGACTGCTCGACTGCTCCAGCGCCTCAGCATCAGAGCTCTGGTTCACCAGCATGTTGCTTAGCTGCTGAATACTGCGGTTGGCCCTCTCTAAATCAATTTCGTAAAAAAAAAATAAATAAATAAATTTAAATGTAAAAACTGACTAAACAGACTGAACAAATGTGTGCAGTTGGCAGCATTGTGAACCTGGATACACTCAAATTAACACCTCATTCACTTCTCTCATCCACCTTGGATTGGTATTAAAAAACATACTGGCTTCTCTCTTCTCATAAGTTTTAGCAATGTTGTGGCTTTGTGTTTGTTTTAAGTTTCTGTTTATTACGGATAGACAATACGACGATATGATATACACACCTGTGCAACAAAAAAAAAAAAGAAAAAAAAAAGAAAAAAGGAATTAAACAAATATAAAGTAACAGAGTATGGGATAGCTTTTCCCTTTGATTTATTTAAATGTTTAAGCCTTGGGTTTTTGTTTTGTTTTTCTTCATTTTTACATGTGTTAGTTTGAAATTTACATCAAACCTTTGAATCATTATGATGATTTTACCTTTGAGTACAAGAAGACTGTATAAGTTAATTTCCCTGTTTCTAGCTTTTTTCGCCAAACAGTTCACTGCAGCAAAAGTAAACAAGCAAATAATGGCACAGGAGGTCTCGGGAGTGCATTTGTCTAATTCTTGCTAATTTTCTGACCAATGATTTGTTGTTAAGACCATTTAAAGTTTAATATTTTGCCATTTTGGGCTTGGCCCATTTTTTTTTGTTTGTTTGTTTGTTGGTTTTTTTTGCCCAGGGAGTGTAGATATTGCTATATAATAGCATCATGATACACTTTTCAAAGTATGTGTCTACAAAGTACGTGTCAGTGTTTTTATACTGTAACTCCTTTTTGACTCTCAGTGAAAAGTAACTGACTGGACATTAACATCTATTCAGTACCATTTTTTCCTCCTTTTATTCACTGAACACTTTAAATTGTATTAATGCTGGAGAAAGAACCCAGATAGACATCTGGCCCACATACCGTATGGAATGACGGTAATGATTCAACCTGAGTGTGGCTGGCTTCTGGGCCAGATGTGGGCCCAGACAAAACAAGCCTAAAACCGGCTTGTCGTGTGTGGGCCAGATATGGCCCATAGGACCCTTGCCATTGCCAGAACTGTGCCATATGTGCCATAGTTGGCCCAGATGAGGCCCAGAAATATCTGGGAAAACTGAAATAACATTGGTCCTTGTTTGCAGAATGATATGTAGTAGTGAAGATGCCTTTTAAGCATCGTGATATGATTTTTTTGTTTGTTTGTTTGTTTGTTTGTTTGTTTTGCCATATCGCCACCACTACTGATAATTACATATAAAATATTCTCCGTGGAAAATGCCCATGCTAGCAAACTGATCTGGCTCTGCCTGAGTAATGAACTAGCGGGACATTTCACTAGTTTTTGGTTTGATTCCACAAAGTCTGTGCCGTGTGCGCTGCAAGCCAGGTCATGAATTAAAACCATGCAAACAAAATTATTTTGAAAGTAATATAACACAGCCGCAGAGGTGCTGCAGTGATTCTGGCTAGCTAACAACTCATTCATCACCTCTCAGTTTCTTCTGATACGTTCCTATCTCTTCGTCTTCGTCGGAGTCCGGCGAAGGCTTCATTTCAGCATTTATTTCAAGAGGTAATACGGTTTCCTTTCCCTGGAGCCAGTTTCAGTTTTCTAATACGGTCGTATATATGTTGACAACGAGCGCAGCCGGTAACGGTCGAACTGAAGAGCTCACTTCCGTAAACGTCGTGGGGGAAGCTGGGATATGTAGTCCTTTGTAGAATGCGTCGTCGTGTTCATTAAGCAGCGGTGGACAGAGTAAAAACTACAACACGGTGCACATGTAAAGAGAGGGAGATAAATGTAAACTAAAAAAAATATATATCTTATAGACTAAATCACTATTCAACACTATATAGATTAAAAACACATTAAACGTATTATTAATTACAGTAGTAACTAATAATAATAATAACAATTAATTACTAGGACGTTGCCTAGCGTGCGTGTGTGCTTCCGGGAGTTGGTAAGCCCCGCCCCCTGGTTACGTTGGCAGTGCGGACGCTGGCACTGTGGATGATGTCTGCCTCTCTCTCTCGCTCGCTCTCTCTCTCTCTCTCTCTCTCTCTCTCGCGCGCGCGCGCGGTCTCTCTCTCTCAGTCCGCCGTGTGTCGCCGCTGTTTGTTAGGAATAACGTTATTCCTGAGCAACCAGAGACGCAGGAGCCACGCATTGGGCAGGGCACTGAAAAACCGTTTAGCTACTACACAGGGGGGGGAAAAATCGCCTGTGCAGAATAGAAAGGGGGTAAGTCATATGTAACTAATATGTTATATCGAAATATATACAGATCTATTATTTTTAATACTATTCAGCGATGCATTAGTAGCTGGGAGATATTTGCAGAACGCGAGCCTAGCTTATTGTTGGCATCTACATTTTTCTTCTGGTTGTTTATACCCATGACTGACCCAGGGCCGCTGTATGATCTTTCCTCTTGAACGCGTTTATTATCAGGCGAAGCTGAAAGCTGAAATTGTGTTTCTTGACAGAACCGACGGTCGTAAAAAAAAAAACGTTTCCACCGGCGTCTAGTGCAAGTAGCATCCCAGCGTGTGCGTGTGCGCGCGCGCGTGCACTCAGCTAGCCTGGTGTTTTGTTGTTGTGTTTGTTTGTTTTTAAATAGCTTTCTAACATCATGAATCGATTGACGGTGTTGTTGTTTTTTTTTTTGTTGTTGTTGTTAGTTTTTTTTTTTCCTTTAGAAATGCACACATCTGGGCGATTATTTAAAGATGTCTCCAGACGCAGGCCTAACATATGCTTGGTCAGTTGAATGGGTTTCCGTTATTTCTGTTGGAGAAGGACATTCATGATAAGCCTTAGCAGCTCAGTGACATCAAGGCTGTTCCTAACATACACTCTCCTTTCTTTAATCTTCAGTAATACTGTTTCTGCTTTATTTCCCTATCTCTTTTTGACGGCTTTACAGAAATGTCTGAGCAGGTTGTGGACTCAGTGGTAGCGAGCATCTCATCTCTTTGTTTTGATCCTGTGTACACATCTGGTTCCCGTTGAGAAGCAGTGACACCTGACACATGCGCACTGCTCGTTATCGCTGCATTCACATGTCATTAAGCGTTATTACGTGTTAGTTACATGATTTTTTTTCCCCTCCCCTCCTCAATTTTGTTTCACTTCCACGAGGCCGGCTGTTGTATCTGATAAAGGGGAATTCCAGGAGAACTGCATGGAACGTGACGGGATGTTCTAGGAAAATAATCAACAACGGGGTGGTGTTAAACATTCAAATCAAAACGGAAGTTTTGTGGCTTTTAGTATGAATATGTTAGCCTAAAGGTTATCTATAAGCTAGTGCGCTCCAAAACGATGACAAAATTCGCATTTAGAAGATATATGCATTCAAAATTTACAGTCTCTCTCTTTACCACCGATACGGATCAACAACTCTGATGACATCATTCTGCACTTCAGCTTCTCATCAGATTTTCTGTCCAGTCAAAAGCTCTCTAGAATCTGAAGTGTCCCACCCCCAACATTATAAAAATCCATGGTACAGCTTATGGTGCGTTCAAGTCCTCCTGGGAAGTTCGTATGTACGAGTTGGGAAGTCGTAACTACGACACCATGTGCATTCAAGTCACTTTGGTTTGGTCGGAGAACGATGGAGGTGTACCTTCTCTGAATTAACTACAAAAAATACAGCAAGTTTTTTTTGTTTTTTTTTAACTCTACTTCAGGAAAATGAAGAACAAAGAATGCTCCCCTTTTTTAATGTTTTTAAACAATTTATGAAGCCACTTTAAACTTTATCGTTACATCGTAATTGTACAGTGCTCTCGTATTTTGTGCAGGCAGTTAGCTTGTTTTATTGTAAATTTAAAAAAAAAAAAACCTGACAAAGACATGTTAAGCAATTTGCTTGTATTTCAATAACTTGATGCGTATGCCAAAAACACGTAATAACTGAAATCAGCTTCTGAGACGAGTAAACATTCAGTTACAACAAATTTACCGTCGACTACAGACGCTGCATCCATTGATTCCACCATGTTTTCTTCCTGACACGCCCCCGACTCGGAAACTCGGGGCTCAAAGAAAGAAAAAGTTTCCCCACTCGTAATTAAGACTTTGTGGTGGCGTTCATCTGGTTTCAACTCGTAAATATGATCTTTCCGACATGACTCGAACGCACCATTAACCCGGGCTGAGAGGTAAGCTAAACGCTATTGGCTGTTTAAAAAAAAGGGGTGGAGCCACTTGAAATGTCCCACCCTGACTTCCTGTTTCAGTGGAAATTACATCAACACATCGAATAACGCTGCACGTTTTAAGGCACTTCACGGGGTCTTTAACACTTGAAGTTGATTATTTTTGAAGACGTTTTGCCACACGTCTCACCGTCCTCATCAGTTCACGAGAACGAAGCTAACAGTATCTCAATAAACCTGGAAGTGGTTTGTTGGTTGAAAGACTGAGTGGGTGTGTGTCCTGTGAAGGGCATCATTAAACACAGTCTTTTAAAACACATCAAATTCCCAGTAAAATGAAGCACTACTAGTATCAAAGGCATTACTTAATACTTAATACTTAATACTACATTCACAGGTTTCAGAAGGGGGCCGTGTAAAGAGTAGTATTATGAAAATCTTGCACATTTTAATGTTGTGACAGGTTCTGCTAAGGCTAATCAGGCAATGCGAGGGGCCGATGCGTGACATTTTCAGGCGCCCGAAATTCCTACCAGGACCTCTGACTGCAGAGTCAAAGTGTTCAGACCAGACAAAGAGCACACAGAAAAAAAGCTCTGCAGGTGGTTGCCTTATCTTTATAGATGGTATCCACTTAGCATGTTAGCATTTAGCATGTTAGCACAATTAGGGTATCTTATGTTGTCGATTGTGTGCACTGCTCTCTGTGACCACTCTAATGTCGCACCAAGGCCCTGGAGAACGCTAATTCGTCCTACTTGTACAATATATGGCTAGAAAGACAACACAAACTCTAACTCTTTTGTACATCTATGTCAATGTCTTTTATGATCTTATTATCATACAATACAATGACAAGTGCTGTTGGGCCACAATGGGCCGCCCCATTTGCTCCATGCACCCATTTCGGGATAAAATCAAATCAACTTTATTGAATTATCTCCTATATTGGTTATCAAATAAGATACTGTTTTGTTGGTTTAACCTTCAGGCCAAGAATGGACCAGCTGTGAAACAGTGACACAGCCTGAATGATGCAAAAATAATAGACCATGGGTGCGTCTGATTTCCGTCCCATCCCATCTGGGCTTGAGTGTTGCAGCTATTAGCCTGAATGTTTTCTCTGGTGTATTTGCAGTGGATTATTCCACCGCACTCTGTTTTACAAAGCAGGATATAAAAAGAGGGCTTTGCTTTGATAGAATACAGCTAGTTATTTTATCACTAAACCGAATCACCGAAAAGCTTTAAAGTAAGTCTAATGATATACAAAGATTCCGCACTGATAATGTTTACTACTACACTCAAAAAATGAATTCATTACTCTTACTTAATTTAACTAAAGAAAGTTTTTTTTTTTTTTTTTTTTACACACAATTTAATTCAGTTCATTCAAAATAAATCGGTTTAGTTGGGTCAACACAATTTAGTTGGTTTAGGTCAAATTCATTTACTCTAGAATGTTTAATTAACTTTATTACATTTGACTAAATTGTCTTATGTTGGTCCAACTTATTTTTTATTTTTAATTGCCATCATTATACACAATGTATATAATGAACAAATAACAAATCAGTACTGACATTAGTATAGATCACTGACTGGCCACACCCTAAGCACAAGCGCCACTCTTCAGCACCATGGTAAACACAACATTCAAAAACATTACAGAAACTCCTTAAAATGTCCAACATAACTGAACATTAAACACTAACATGTCTTTCCCTTTACTGAAAAACACATAAAATAACACTTAATCCCTAAATTTACTCCCCTAGTGCAATCATTTGCCCAGTTAGTTGTGTCAACAAAAATGATTCATGTAGTTTTAACACAAATTAATTAAGTAAGCTTCAGTTTTAAATATATTAGGTGGATTGAACACAATGAAATTAAGTTGTGACAAAATGTTCAAAAATCGTGTTACTTTAGCTCATTCGAATTAATTAAACTGAACAAGGGGCAAAAAAAATAATTTTGAAAAAAAAAGTAATACCATTTTGATTTTGAAAACGCAATCCGGAGCAGCCGTTTTCCCATTTTACTGAAAGAGGACTCAACCCTCAGCTTTTTATAAAGCAGCACTCATCCTCTCTGACCACTGAGCCCTATGTGAATCATAATTATGGAGCAGCATCACTTCCTCTGCAGTATGATGACATGCGCCTCTGTGCATTTCCTTTTTTTTTTTTGTTTGTTTGTTTGTTTTTTTTTCATCTAAAAGTATATTCTTCAGTAACTACTATGAATTACAGTGGGGTCCAAAAGTCTGAGGCTACACTGAAAATCTGGATTTTTATTTATTTTTTTTTTCATTTAAAATTTCATTTAAATTGAAAATAGCAGATAAATAAATAAATAAATAAATGTTCAATATCTTGTATATTTAATATTCAAGATTCTGAATGTGTGATATTGACCATGTTAACAGCTTTGTACAAACGGTCAGATCTTCCTCATGCCTAATCTCTTCTACTCAAGCGCGTGTTCAGACGACACTCCGATGGATTTGAGCTAAAATGGATCATAAGGTTTTGCACAGACTTGTGGAGTCCAGCTCGAGTGCACACCGTCATTAAAGCAAAAAGGGGACGTACCATATACTAATCAACTCATGTAAATACTTCAAAGATTCTATTTTCACTCAAGTTGTTTCGCAAAAGTTTGTCGACACACTCATGTTTGCTTATTAAACATCCCATTCCAGATGTATTCCCCCCCTTTGCTGTTATAACAATTTGTACCCATTCAGCCGCAGGATAATTAGTGATGTCAGGCACTGATGTTTGGTGAGGAGGCCTGGTACAGGGTCAGCATTCCAGTTCATCCCAAAGGTGTTCAGTGGGGATGAGGTCAGGTCACTCAAGGTCTTCTACTCCGGTCTTGTGCACAGGGGCATTGCCATGCTGGAACAGGTTTGGGCACCGGAGTACCCCCTACAGTATGTATAGGATACAGTGGTACTTTGGCGGTTATTTTACTGATCTGATCACTTTCTGATCATAAAACAATTTTTAACTGGTCCATTCTGACTGAAAATGGCTCATTGCTGTTTTATGATGGTGGGATCGTGGAGCACAGGGTTTATAACAGTACAATTCTTATTAAAATGTGGCAAATTATTTTAAAACAGTAAATTATGTTATTTAATTTATATTTAAATACAGTGTTTTAAAGGATGCAGAAGTGGTGCTACCGTGGTGCTACTCACCTTTTGTCGGAGAGCTGGCAGGCCAATAACTGTGCTGTGCTGTTCTCAGGGCTCTGTGGTATTTCTGCTCCAAATTTGTTGGAGGGTCTGTTGATTTAGGTAACATTGATCATGATATGTTGAAGACGCTTCTGCTAAACAAATCTGTATCTTGTTTCGAGGTACAGTATGTGTTGTTAAGATGAATCCCCCGAGCCTTTGTGTACAGACAAAGACAGAAATCCTTGAACAGGTCAGCCATTGTTAACTGGTGACACCCAATTTCCCCAACAGACTGTAAGCACAAAAACTGGCATCAAAATAATGAAATGGCCTTTTCTATGCTTTGAACATCAATACATTATTTACATTTGCAACAGGGATGAAGCAATTTAAAAACTTTGACGCAAGAGCAGGTTTTCTATTTTTAATAAAAACCGATGTAATAAGCAAACCAATGGGCTGGGCAAATGCTCAGAAATACGAGGCAGACAAATAGTCAGGTGATCAGCAAATAGGCATGAACTGAAACAGAACACAAGCTTGGACTCGTCACACTTGTAATGATGGACCTAGACTCACAGTGTAACACTGACTGTAGCATGGGTCAGAGCACAGGCAGTCAGAATTAAACAGGCATAATCCATATCAGCAACGAATACATGAGCAATGGTTAACACCAGGAAATAATGAGGCTGAAAACAAGGCTTGGAAGTGCATTATGTCAGTTGAGGAGACTTCTCAAATACGAACAGAAACAACAGCATAAATAGCCAAACTAATCAAGGCGCATGGCAAACATACACATAAGTGAGGGGAATTCGTGACGTAGTCAAGTATGGATTATTGAACGGCCTGCCAGGCACAGCCCAGAGGCACAATGAGTCAGGGAGCCCCAAAGCTAGAGCCTCCACATAAATTCGCTCTTATTTGGGCGGGGTGGGGGGTTGTGGGTGAGCTTTTGTACGTCCATACCCAGGGCCCATTGTCTCATAATCTGTCCCTGCATGTAGTCAGTCCTCAACTTTGGTTGCAGACACAGATGTGACAGTACAATAACCATACAGCCAATTATCCATCCATCCATTTTCTGAACCAATAAGGCGGGGGACACCCTGGACGGGGTGCCAGCCCATCGCAGGGCACAATCACAGAAACACCTATTCACACACTACAGACAATTTAGAGATACCATTCAGCCTACAACGCAGGTCTTTGGTCTGGGGGAGGAAACCGGATTACCCAGAGGATATCCCCGAAGCACGGGGAGAACATGCTAACTCCATGCGTGTAGGACGGAGGTGGGAATCGAACCCCCAACCGCAACTATATTTTCAATATATTATGGCATCTCACTGTCTTTGCACATTTAAAATACCTTGATTAAATTATTTTTATTTATTGTTTAAAGTAATTAGACTTGACTAAAAACAGTTAGATATTAGATATGACTAAAAGTTATTTTTGAGTCATTCACTTAGAAAGTGTTTGAGAAAAGAAAAGTGACTTTGTTAAGTCACATCGTTCTTTTTACCTGTTGACGAACATTAAAGAACATTGTTGGTACATGCCTGCTTTCAAGGGCACTTACAGAATGCTGCAAAGTCCGAAATCAACATACATAAAGCTGATTGAATAATGTAGTCGTTTTGAGAATTTTTTAAAAAACAGTACAGTTGGTTGTTAATTGAAGTCAAATATTGCATTCATTTTACAGTACATTACATTATATTTCTGGAAGCAGTATTAATAAATAGTATAACAGTGTGCTAAATAATCTGTGCAAAAGAGACAGTAAGCTATTGTTTATTTAGCACACTACATAGTAGTTGCAGTGATGATTACAGTCAATTCTACGGTTTTGTAAATATTTAAATCATTTTCCAGTGTTACGCTTTTAAAATTTAGAAATTTATTATAACGATATAGAAACAATATACAAAAATATAGATTTTCATCTGTTCTTTGAAAGGTACATTATCCTTTAAAAATCTGTTAGCAGATTTCAAATATACACAAAATATGGGAGTAATGATTTGTGTGACTATCCCTGTTAACAAGATTCCATTATCATATTATACTGTATTTAATAGAGAGAGCTTTTCACATCAGTAATGAAGTTAGATAAGAGGAATAACTAACATCACTATCCCAAGCTGTTATTTTACACGTCCCATTACTTAGTGAAGTGAGTGACATGGCTAGGTCTTTCATAGTAGTAAAGCTCCCGTTCCTTTATCCAGCTTTCAGCCTTTTAGTTAGAAGTCTACTTAGCGATTGGATCAACCTCTCCTTTATACTGTATACCTTCAGCATTAGTATATTAGAGATGCATCTAAAATAAGATAAAGATTGTGCTGTGCGAGAACAGGGTGGGAATCAGATTCAGAGCCGGTCATTGCTGCTGGGAGAGCAGGAGGGCATTTCTAAAATCGTGATCTTTTTGTGAAGAGAGTAAAAGGTGCACGGGGTTTCCTGGTGTAATCATCTGGTAAACATGTGGTCATGACTTCTTTAGAGAGAAGATTGTGTTTCACTTGGCATTACTGCAGAACAGTGTAACGTGTTAGACGAAGCACAAGCCAAATGGTTGTTTAGATTTTGCGAAGCTGCTTGGAGATTAAATCCAGCCTGATAAGTGATACTGACAGAAGGAGTGAAGATAATCTTTTTTTTTTCTTTTTGTAGCAAGTGCAATGTTCTCATGTTTTCTAATTATATGTACAGTAAGACTGATGCTTTCATACAATAGGGTCAACAGTACAAGGCTGTTTGCTTGCTTTTCTAGTTGGTTCTAGTTTAGCTAGTTAATTGAAAAATACACCCTGATTGACTTGCATATTAATCTTTATAATTAACATATAATTATAACAACTCAATGACTTTTGTCGTTTCGTCGACATGTTGGTCTATTTTCACGTTGGTTAACAGTTTACTACAGTTACCCTCAATGCCATTTGACTACTTGCTGATAGGAGCATCAGTAAGAGTTAACTCTTGTTTCATGCATGGATGGATGGATGGATAGATAGACACATAGATAGATAGATAGATAGAATGGATATTAAAAGTACTACACTTTTTTGTGAATTAAAAGAATGACACTAAGATAAATCATGTCAGATCTTTTCTCACCTTTAATGTGTAATTGCAAAGTATACAAATAAAATGAAAAACAATCAGAAACATTTATAGAGAAAAAAGGAAAAATAAAAAAACTATAATAACCTAGTTGCTAGTGTGTTGATTCAATTAAAACTCTACATATTACATATTTTAAAATGACAATTATATGATTCATGATCGATGCCAGTTTGTCATGTATACACCAACCGATCGCAATGTGGCACAACAAGCTCAAATTTCATTGGACAATGTGGTGCAGAGCAGTAATTTCCTGGTCTGAGTCATAAATCATTTGAAAACTACATAGCCAGTCTGTTTTCAGTTTTTTAACAAAGGTGAAATGGCTAAAAGAAAAAAAGACGACGAGTATCGTTCTTTCCAGTCCAAACGGACAGACGAATTGGCATATTTGGAAGTCGCACTAATGGTAAGTAGTGTTCAATTTACTCTTACTTACATACTGCATCTGCAGCAGACACATGAATGTTTTGCACTAAAATTGGATGGTATTTGTAGCTATTCATGATTCCCTTCACCTTGTTAAAAGCCCCAGCTCTGGCTGAAGAAAAGCAGCCCTAAAGCATGATGCTGCCACCACCATGCTTCACCATAGATAGATAGATAGATCTGACGTAGGCAGATAGTGTGCAATGTAGACAAAGTATAAATGTATAAATTTAGACAATCATCTCTACCTAAAGAGAGTGATGCACCAGCACTTTAGTCATGTAGTGTGTCCAGCTTTCTCACCTCTTTATCTGTACACTCTTCAAACAGATACAGGTTCCAAAGCTTGGACGTCCATGCTATTACTGGCGTCAACACCATCGTGCTTATCATCTTGAAATTCACAAACTAGCTGAGCCAAGTCTCTGTCATAACTCAGCGCAACTGCATCATATAGCTGCATTGTATACTTGAACTTTCATTCCAACATTTGCTGTCGCCACTATTTCTACACTGGATTTCTCATTAATGTGACAATGAACATCGCCACCGACTTCTCACAGGAATGGCAAAAATGCAGCATGAACCAATTACCTATCACCACAATTGCTAAGTACATAACTAATATTTAAATATACACATATTCAACATGTTTTCCTTTAAAAAAAAAGAGAGAGAGAGAGAGAGAGTTTGCCATGTTAACATGTGCATGACGTGTACTCATGCAGTTTTGATTGCACAGTGTTTCCATCTTTAAAGGAATTGCCTATGTTGAGGGCAACAGAGGATGGAAAACTCTTTTGCAAGCATTCTGGGTGGATGTATGTTCAAAACCCTAGGATGTATTTCTGTGTCTTTTTGTCATCTCTCCTTTTTAATTTGTCAAGTTAAAAGCTTTTGGTTGTCCTACAGAACGTCTGGTTTACTGTAACCTGCTACACCTCTCGTCTCTGTGATCTTGATCTCTTTTTGCCGTGTGCATGTGTAAAACTAGGGAATAATTTTATGAATATTCTCAGTAACAGAAGGAAGAGTGTCTTCTGAGTAGAACCATATCTAAAATTTAAGTACATATTGGTCGGTTCTTTCTTGAAGATTTCATTCAGCTGCATGTAAGTCATTCATTATAATATGCAGAATGTCTCCCCTGAGTTATGTTGATCCTTTAAGGGAGCGTGGTTGCTGATACAGGCTGGTATTTAGGGGATGGTAGCTGATCTTTGCAGAGATGGACAGTTCCTGCACTCATGCATCCCGGTATGAGGTCATGGGGACGTGGACAATCACACAGATGTTACATCATCTGGAGTGATTTCGGTCATGTGGGACTTTCTGAGGTTTCCGTGTAGGAACGATGTAATTATATTATAATATTAGATTTGGAGAAAAGTAATTCTGAAACTGAATATTGTTCTGTTACTTATGTTTGGAGAAATAATACATATAGTTTATTCTAATGTCTATTAATGTGATTACTGTCAATCAAACTCACAATTTCCGGTCGTATCATTCCACAGGACAGGTGAGTCAGTGTTCTCTGAAAAGTCGATAGAGACCGAGAGAGCAGTCAGAGCAGATGGAAGGAAGCCTTAGCCACACTTCCTGTTCCCCACAGAGTGCACGCAGTCTAAAACAATCTGACTGTTCAGGCTGTGAGAGGGGGAGGATGCACTCTGAGCCAGCGTGGACGAATCACCCTTTCACTCACTGACAAAGCATGTTGCTCCATTGGCAAGAACATGAAGAGCCTGTAGAAAGCATTGCCAATAGAAAAAAATACAGTCAAACTTCTCATTCATCATGTGTCTTTAAACATAACATGTAAAACCATCAGGGTCGAAGTTCTCTAGTTAAAGACTAACTCCTAAATCAGGTCTTAACATCGACTCTCATGAAACCTGCCAAGTACAATAATAGCAAATGATTTGCTGGATTAGATGGGTTGTTTCAGAAGTGCATGTCTGCTAGAGCAGAGGTAGTTCATTCCAATGTTCCCAGTGCCTGAAGCTCTGTCATGTGTGTTTAAGGGAATCGTTGGTGTGGTACAGCACCATGAGTCGTCTGCCACGTTGCGCTTGTTCCCAAACTCCTGCAGGCGTTTGCCGCCTCTAATGATTTCCCTGTGGTTAGGCAGCTGAATCCCAGGCTCAAGACCTAGTCATCATTATGCAGCCATTTCTTGCTGGCTCCTTTCAAAATATACGGCAAGGGATATTAACAGCTATGTCCTGCCAAACTCACAGTCCTCAAATCCTCAGGCATCAGATTACTGTTCATGTGGACATACAGAATACATTCTTCTAAGGTCAAGGGGTTTAGGAGTGATTGAATATGGTATGCACTGGAATTTTGGCAAGAAGCTTATTATATTCAAAACTGTCCAATATGTTATATAAGTAAGTATCTAGCTTGTGATTTTTTATTTTTATTTTTTTTGTGGTGGTTGTCTGCCTCCAGTGATGACATACACTACAGTGCTGTGAAAAAATATTTGATTTACTCTGTTTTTGTGTATATCTCATACTAAATACTTTTAGATCTTCAAACGAAATACAAAATAAAGGCAACCTGATAAACACACAACACAGTTTTTATTTTTATTATTTTTTTTAAATCATAAAAAAGTTATCCAACACCTATCCCTCATGCGAAAAACGAATTGCCGCCTTAAACTTAAAATCTGGTTGTGCCACCTTTAGCAGCAATAACTGCAACCAAACACTTCCGATAACTGGAGATCAGGCTTTCACAGCGCTGTGGTGGATTATGGCCCACTCACACTTTCTCTGCTTTAGTTCAGCCAGATTGGAGGGTTTTTGAGAATGAACTGCTCGTTTAAGGTCCCGCCACAGCATCTCAATTGGTTCAAGTCAGGAGGTGGACTTACTCTTATGCTTTGGATCATTGTCTTGTTGCATAATCCAGTTGCACTTGAGTTTCAACTTACAGACTGAAGACCAGACATTCTCCTTTAGGATTTTCTGGTAAAGAGCAGAATTCGTGTTTCCCTCAATTATTGCAAGTTGCCCAGGCCCTGAAGCAGCAAAGTATCCCCACACCATCACACTTCCACCACCATGCTTGACTGTAGGTATGATGTTCTTTTTGTGGAATTCTGTGTTTGGTTTATGCCAAATGTAACGGGACCCCTGTCTTCCAAACAGTTCCACTTTCGACTCATCAATCAACAGAACATTCTCCCAAAAGGTTTGAGGATCATTAAGGTGTGTTTTGGCAAAATTCATACAAGCCTTAATGTTCTTCTGGGTTAGCAGTGGTTTTCGCATCACCACTCTTCCATAGATGCCATTTTTGCCCAGTGTCTTTCTGATAGTGGAGTCATGAACAGTGACCTTTGTTGATGCTAGAGAAGCCTGTAGGTACATTGATGTTGTCCTTGGCTCTTTTGTGACTTGCTGGATGAGTAGTTGCTGTGCTCTTGGAGACATTTTGGAAGGTCGGCCACTTCTGGGGAAGTTCACTTTTGTGCCGAGTTTTTCCATTTAGAGATAATGGCTCTCACTGTGGTCCTTTGGAGTCCCAGAGCCTTTGAAATAGCTTTATAACCCTTCCCAGACTGATGTATTTCAATCACCTTCTTCTTCATCATTTCTGGAATTTCTTTCAACTTTGGCACAGTGTGTTACTGGGTAAGACATTTTAACCAACTTGATGCTGTTGAAAAAGTTCTATTTAAGTGTTGATTTGATTGAACAGGGGTTGCAGTAATCCGGCCTGGTTGTGTCTAGTTAAGCTGAACCCCATTATGAATGCAGTGTCATAGATTTGGGGAATTGGTAACTACGGGGGCAAATACATTTTCACACAGGCCCAGTTGGTAATTTATAACTTGTTTGCTTCACTAACTTGTTTACTTCAAAAGATTTTGTTTTAATTGATGACCATCACACCTATATTTGGGTCTTCCCCAAACTATTGCCACAAAGTTGTAGCACATAATTGTATCGAATGTCTCTGTATGCTGTAGCACTACAATTTCCCTTCACTGGAACTTAGAAGACCAGACCTGTTCCAGCATGATAATGCCCCTGTGCACAGGTCCATGAAGACATGGTTTGTCAAGGTTGGAGTAGAAGAACTCGAGTGCCCTGCATAGAGCCCTGACCTCAACCCCACTGAACACCATTGGGATGAACTGGAATGCTGACTGTGTACCAGGCCTCCTCACCCAACATCAGTGCCTGACCTCACTAATGCTCTTGTGGCTGAATGGGTACAAATCCCCAAAGCCAGGCTCCAAATTGCAGTGGAAAACCTTCCCAGAAGAGTGGAGGTTATTATAACAGAAACGGGGGGGGGGTCGGGGGGGGGGCTGTTCAAAGTGAACATCAGGTGACCACATACTTTTGGCCATATAGTGTATAACAGTTCTGTCATGATTGCATTTGCCTTAATGGTCCTCATCAAGCTCAACCCATACATTTCTGCTCTTGGTTCCCAGGCATCATGGGTACCCACATTCACTACAGCAACTTGACAATAGACATAACAACAAAATGTAGAATCGTTGATTTGTCATTAACATGTCATTACCACACTGGAAAATGACTTATTTTAAATTTATTAGTGAAAGCTGCTATGCACTTGCCCAATCCCATGTTATGCTTGGCCAGAATTCTGCATTAATATATGTAAATTAACCAAGAACTTGAATCCCTGGGAGCGAGCAATTTATTGTACTCATAGTCTTTGTCCTCTATTGATTACATCTCTGGTGATGAAGCATATCGTGCTTGTGCCCTTGACAAAAAGGCAGAACGTCTTTGCCTAAAGTTTAAGCTATGAACTGTGTTGTAAAGACATTATTTGAGTCTGGAAATGCTGGTGACAGTTATATCAACAGCCTACTAAACCTGCTTGTTCTCTGGACAAATGTGAATGAAAAACGGATATGTAATTTGCTTGTCCCAGGCCGCCGGGTCTAGTGATTTGTCCACCTCTGCACTATATGACTCACACTTACACTCAGAGTTACACTTGTTAACGCAGCAGCATAATTGGAGGTCGAGTTTTGCAGAGGCGCAGATGTAAGGCTCGTAAATCAAAACGGCACTCACCATGGAGTCAGATGTTGTCATAGAAATCCTCCATTAAGCTTTTGTAAGATTACCAAATGTTAATCAGTCATGGCTCCCTCGAAGTGCTGTATTGTATTCAGTGTGAAAAGAAGGTTGGGTTTTGTGGGGGTGCTGAGGAGCTGATGATCCTGCATGAACAGTCTCGGGGGAATGATACTGGGTATAGTGGAACTACTGTGGATCATGTGTGTGCCATTTTCTGCAGGAACCTTCTAGCCAAGCCTTGCAAGCACTAGATTATTTGTAGAGGTGTAAATAAACAACAAAATTCAAATTCCATATAATTTTGATATAATGGTGTCTTGGCATGATACATTTTTGGTACAGCAAAACAGAAGCTGTTCGTTTAACATGGCTAATTAAACATTAGCTCTCTGGTCCAGAGAGATAATGTGCACTGGTGTTCAAGGCTGCCATGTCTCAGAAAAACCCTCTGCAAATGTCAGATATTGCACAAAAATTGCACCAAAAGTAGCCCCGAAAGTCTGGCCATTTTCTTTGCGTTGGAAACAAGTTTACAAAGCTACACACACATATCTAATTTGTTGTTCAAAACGAACCCAATTTGGTATAAAACCCACAACCCTGCTGGCGTGACTCACAAGGGGGCGTGTCTGAAGCACAGGGCACTTTATTTCACATTCTGCTGTTAGTTAGGGTGTGCTGTGAAATTCATGCAACTCTCTGTGTCTCAAACTTTTACATTTACATTTACGGCATTTGGTACACGCCCTTTTCCAGCGCAACTTACATTAATCTCATTCATACAACTAAGCAGTTGAGGGTTAAAGTCCCCACGAAGTACCTTGAAACGCATAGAATTATTCGGTGTTGATGTAATTTCCACTGAAACATGAAGTCAGCGCAGGACATATCTAGTGGCTCCTCCCCCCTTTTAAAAGAACTGTTGGGGGCGGGACACTTCAGATTCCAGAAAGCATTTGATTGGACAGAAAATCTGCTTGGGAAGCCAAAGTGCTGAATGGTGTCATCAGAATTGTTGATCCGTATTGGTGGTAGAGTGAGACTGTAAATTTTTTAAATTCATATATCTTCTAAATGCAAATTTTGTCATTGTTTAGGAGCACACTAGCTTATAGATAACCTTAAGGCTAACACATAGTAACAAGACATCAGTTTTGATTTCATGGGGACTTTGAGGCCCTTGCTCAAGGGCCCAGCAGTGGCAGATTGGCAGTGCTGGGATTTGAACTCACGACCTTTCGATCAGTATTCGCCATGGTGATTTCTATACTCCAGATTGAATCAGCCAGGAAATGCTGTCTTAAAGTGTCAGAGAGAGAGAGAGAGAGAGAGAGAGAGAGATTGATTGAGTGAGTGAGTGAGTGAGTGAGTGAGTGAGTGAGTGTGTTATTAACACTGGCTTGTTAAAAACAGGAGTTCAGCCCTTAGCCTCTCATGATTCGAAATAAAGAGGAAGCTACTTTTTTTTAGAGCTGAGTTGAAATGTTTATTACACCTCAGGTAATATTGTTACAGCCCTGTTTATTAGATGTTCTGAATGAAGAGAAGTTTGTTTATTCTGACTGATGCATACCCAGCATTAGTATTTACACACAAATATTTCTGTATGGGCATTCTGCCCCTTGGTTAAACGTGTTTGTTATGTGTGTGAAAGTGCAACTGTCAGACATGATTTTAGTTTAGTTGTAGTTTAGTAGTTTACTCGAGGGAAGCGCTGCAGAGGTAACGTGAGGTCGTTTAGCTGGACACATTTCAGCTTGTGGGTCAAGAAGCAGTGCGTAAATATTTTCCATTTCACAGCTGTAGGCTTAGGCAGTTCATTGTGAACTCTTTTTCAGAGCTAGAGCAAAAAGAAAAACAGGGATGCTGGGTGGGCAGACGAGAAGCGTCACTTCCGGCATCTGCTAGTGATCAGAGCGGGAGTGAAGGAGGGTGCTCAACTCTCTCTCTCTCTCTCTCTCTCTCTCTCTCTCTCTCTCTCTCTCTCTCTCTCTCTCTCTCGATTTGCTCCTAGAGAAAACACAGGAATGTTATGAATCTAACCGATCTCCTTGTCTGTCCGCCCACTCGGCCTGTTTGAAATTTCAAACTTAAACAAGAGTCTCTAGCATGCCAGTGATGAGCTGCTAATACAGAACCGTTTTGATCACATAAACTCTCTTCACGCTAAAACTATAGAGATTGGCTGGAGGCACTGGAAGATCATATTCTTTAAAGTCCCCATGCAATCAAAATGGAAGTTTGGTGGCTTTTAGTGTGAATATGTTAGCCTTAAGGTTCTCTATAAGCTAGTGTGCTCCAAAACAATGACAAAATTCGCATTTAGAAGATATATGCATTCAGAATCTACAGTCTCTCCCTACCACCAATACGGATCAACAGTTTTGATTACATCATTCTGCACTTCAGCTTCTCATCAGATTTTCCAATCAAATGCTCTCTGGAATCTGGTGTTCCGCAGCCTACATTATTAAAATCATATCAGCAAGCATGGGTCGTAATTGTGTCTTTGGCTGTTTGAACGCACGCTTAAGTTGGTTAAGAAGGAAATGGTTTGAATTAGTTCTCTTTGAAGAAGGATGTATTTGTGCCAGCTCACGGCTTGGTGACTAAATGTCAAGTATAGCTTAGCCCGGGCTTTGAGGTAAGCGAAACGCTATTAGCTATATAAAAAGGGGAGGAGCCGCTCGATATGTCCCGCCCTGACTTCCTGTTTCAGTGGAAATTATGTCAACGCATCGAATAACTCTGCGCATTTCAAGGCATTTCAAGAGCCTCCTGCCTGAACTATGCAAAAGCATTTATTTATATGATGCATTGCAAGAACAAAACCATTTATTGTGAGGCTAAGAATTATGTTTTTTTTTTTTTTTTTTTTGCATTTCTGTATAGTTATTCTATTTCTTGTGGGTAGATTCCTCCCACTGCCCAAAAACATGCAGGTAGGCGGATTTGCTACACTAAATTGCCCCTAGGTGTGAGTGAATGTGTGTGGTGTGTGTGTGTGTGTGTGTGTGTGTGTGTGTGTGTGTGTGTGTGTGTGGTGCTCTGCGATTGTCTGACGTCAATCCAGGGTGTATTCACATCTTGCACCCAGGATATGCTCTGGATCCAGGAACAAGCAATTACGTAAGACGAATGAATGAATTCTGTTTCTTGGATACTCCAGACCTCAGCACTTTTGTAACTCTCTCTCTCTCTCTCTCTCTCTCTCTCGCTCTCTCTCAGGATGACGTAGGGGCTCAGGTCGGAGACAGAGAGCAGAGATGAGCCTGACATCCTGGTTCCTGGTGAGCAGTGGGGGCACACGCCACCGGCTGCCCCGTGAGATGATTTTTGTGGGGCGTGATGACTGCGAGCTCATGCTGCAGGTCAGCTGATACCTTCTGCCTTTTCATATAGCTTGATATCTATTTGTAATTCATAATTCTTAGTTCATAAGAACACCCTACTCCATTATATTGTCTTACTACTAAAAAGCACAAGTGACTGAATTCATCCATTACAGCAGCTAGGTCACCAGGCTCCTGTGGGCCCCTGTGGTATTTTAGCATTACTTTTATTTATCACGGTTGGAATGGAAAGAGATGTGTCCATGAGTTATTCCTGCTGAGTAACCTGACTGGATCAGCATGATACTGTCAGGGCATGTGTGGTCGTCACAGTGCTGTATTAATAGAAAGTGGGACAAACAGCTCATGGGTTACTTTTAGATACTTTTCGAGGCCCTCTAGTATGAGTGGGTAAACTGTTATACTGTCAGACACAGCCGAGATAAGTGCCAATACTGTCATGTGGTTGAAGCAATGAAATCCAAATTCACAATCTGACAGATGACGCATCACAGCACTGACAGAGTACACTGAAATAAACAAAACAGTACAGCACCGCATCCAAAAGCAGTGATATTAACATATAGCAGCATGCTTAATTTGGATAATTTGCTTAGAAATACTGAGTTATACAATTTAAAAACACTGTTATTTGCCACATTGTAACGGGGAAGAAATTAATATAACTGAATTGCACTATGCAATAATGTATTTCTGCACAATATTTTCTTTTATTAGGAGTCAATCCTGGCCCACAGCGCTCAAAACTGGCATTTTCTATCATGTGGAAGGCCATAAGCAATGCTTTGTTTTGGTGGAATGTTTCTTTCCTCTCTACTTTATGGCCTGCGGATGTTGGGGGGGAAAAAACACCACCCCACCCCACTCATGTGATTATTTTTACGAAACTCTTAATATACTTGTCACATGGTTAAACCAAGAATAAGCTGGTTATACAGTATGTAAGAATGTTGCTATTACACATAATATATCAAATAAATGCAGAATTACTTTGCAGTAAGAGTGTTATTGAATAATATTTTTCCTTTAATTCAGAACATGCCAGGCACTTGATGAATGTAAATTATCTTTCCTTGAAACAAGGCCAGTTATTGGATGCTTTTGTCTTGAGTTTATCTTCAGTTTTGTTTCAAGCTTTTTGGCAAATTTGGTTATTTGCCAATTCCCACACACAAGCTACTTCTCCTAGATGCCCACAATTGGCTACTGTTGCTCTGATTGACAGGGGAGAGAGGCACACCATTCGTCCCAACCAGAGAGCATGGCCAAATTTGTTCTCTTGAACTCTCCATGGATGGCTGTGGCATCTTCAGGATTGGCATCTTCTCCATCAGTGATAACAGCTGATAACTTCAACAAACTAGACTTCATGTGAAATGTATAATGAATTTCCTGGTTACACAATTGCACTTTTTGACCATGTAGCACACAGTTACAGAAGGGAATTATTTATAATCGCACTATCCGTCGTCACCCAGATGAGGATGGGTTTCCTTTTGAGTCTGGTTCCTCTCAAGGTTCCTTCCTCATATCGTCTCAGGCAGTTTTTCCTTGCCACCATCACCTCTGGCTTGCTCATTAGAGATAAATTTATCAATTTAAAATGTATATCCTGAATTTATATATAAATTCATATCTGTAAAGCTGCTTTGTGACAAGGTCCACTGTTAAAATTGCTATACAAATAAAATGGAACTGGATTGAAGCGAATTGATTCAAACTCATGATCTAGGATGATAGGACAACTGTTTTTAGGGAGTTTCTTTGGCACAATTTAAACGTCAGATAAAGGACTACTTTACCTAATGTGTTTTCTCGTGTGTTTTAATGTTTGTAGTCTCGCAGTGTGGACAAGCAGCACGCCGTGATCAACTATGAGCCAGCAAGTGATGAGCACAAAGTGAAGGACTTAGGGAGCCTTAATGGGGTGAGTAAGATGCCACTAGTCAGTGATAATGAGCCTCGTGTTTTATGTTTTTATGCTATTAAAGCTACTGGTTCAAACCCAGCTAAATTTCACTACAATATATTGTATCTCATCATGCAAAAGTATTTCTGATTGCTTATTTGTTTTTTGTTTTTTTTTTATAAATCTGCAAAACACTCCTCAGGGTCTGGGTGAGGATTCGTGTGGTATATGTCATGCGTCATGTGTTATTGTAAGCGTGTCCTCCTCTGTCTGAGGTCAGTAGAAGCATTTTGGTCTGACACAGTTCCTCAAACAGGAAGTGTGACTCACTGCTCTGCTTTGGAATTCCTCTTCCTGTCCAGTGTTTGTGGCAGGAAACATTGCTGGACAAACGAATTTATGACCCCATAACAACCTTCTTTAGATGTGCTCTCTGGTTTATGCTCTCTCTAAGGGTTCTGCCTGTGTATTTATGTGAGGTGGCTATTTCTTGAGTGATTCGCGCTTCTTTCGGTTGAGTCATTCTACAGTATGTTCAGCAAACAATTGTGGACGGATGAAGAGTCATGAATCAGCAGGACGAGATCCTGCACACATCCCCCACTCTGGCCATCCATTAGAGCACAGTGTTTTCCTCGTTTGTCTTTTTCATATGTAAGGAAGAACCTTAGAAAGATAACTTTTGAAGTGGAAACTTCTGACTCATGTTAAAGTGCTTCGTCAGTGAAATTAGCGCGGCGTCGCTTCTTAGATGCAGCAGGAAACATTTGATATTTGACACTTTAGCGCGCGCACACTCAGGGACACATGCACATGCGCACACACAGAAGGGCTAAAGACTTTATGAGGTCAGGCTCAGCATGATGCCATGTTTCAGTTTGAGCATGGCATGTAGAAGGAGCAGCAGTTTGTAGCTGATTTTAACAACCACATTTTAAATCTCAGCAGACTCATCTCAGCATTACTTCTGTGTGAAGTTCAATGGTGGATTTGGTTAAACCTCAGATTGAAAAGGCAAAATATCCAGCTTAATTCAATAACAGTAGAATAATCCCTTTGCCGTTTTGGAGGAGAGGAAAAGCTTTTTTTTTTCTTTTTTTTTTTTTATTGCGGAAGCCACAGCATTTCTCGAGACCTCAGTGAAAGATTCTTTCATCATGATCTAGCTTAGCGCTTGTGAGCAATTTGAGTTTCCACTTGTGCCGAGTGACAGAATGTTTCTCTGAACAGAAAAGAGATATCAAAGTAGGAAAGAAAAAAGTTTTCATCTCTTTTCAGACATTTGTGAACGATGTTCGAATCCAGGAGCAGATGTATATCACTCTGAAGATTGACGATAAGCTAAGGTTTGGATATGATATCCTTTTCAAAACGCCTGCTGTCACTCCCTGTCTAATATCTGAGCTTAATGTGCGTCACAGTTCTCTGTGTCTTTTGTTGTCTCTGTATCTATTGTGTGCGTTTGTATTCGCGTACAGTATTTACATCACTGAATCAAAAGCTCTTCTTCTTCCTTAACCTGTTGCACATACCAACTTGTTCACTGTGGTCCGAGGAGAGCTTCATGTCCCAGAGGAGGCTTTAAAGGTAACGTAACATACATTAACTTTGTTTAACCATAACTATGATAACATTGTGAGGTCTTGGAGTGGTCCTTCATAGTAAACTGACAGTCCTTTAATCCTAGGAGTACATACTGTAGTTAAGTTGGGACAAGAAATAATGGGTGATATATATATATACAGTAATGTTTCTGAGTTTTTTGTTGTTGTTGTTGTTGTTGTTTAGCATGAGAAGTTCACCAGTCAGCTTCAGCTGGGGAAGAAACCAGTCTGCACAGAGTCGCCCAAAACACCCAAGTCTCCTACAACCAAAGGCGCAGAGAGCAAAGCTGCCGAGCCCATCACTGAACCTCCTGCCAAAGTGGTCGAAACCTTCAAGGCAGATGACAAAATGCCAGGTAGAGACATACTGATTGTTTTATTTAACTACAGGGTGTCCCAAAAGTCTCCATACACTGGGCACTATGTTTGTCAGCAGCACATCTGTTGTGCCTTCATCAGTGGATGCTCGTGGACGTCCACATCTCAGTTGGTCTGCAACACTTCCAGTCTTTATGAATTATGTTAATAAGTTGGGCAGCAGTATCGTGTGTGTGATTTGCTCGCCACGTTTCCTGTCAAAGTCCATCACAACCTTGCGACAGCTTCCTGATCCAGCCATGAGAATGACTTCAATATGTTCTTCTTTTGTCAAAGTCATTCTTAAAGACTATCTGAAAAATATATACAGTATATATAGAATATGAACTAAGTATGAAAAATTTTGGAAGACATTTTGCTAATAAGTGTTAATTTCCCCTATGTATGGAGACTTTTGGGACACCCTGTAGAATACAATATGCATGATTATACTGCACCATTCTCTATTTTGACTGGTCAGAATTTGTTGATTAATTTTCTATAATAGCAACACTGACAGTAATTCTGGCTGTAAGTCAAATCCCAGCTTTATATTAATGTGCTTGTACTAAAACTTTATAATTTCTGTAGTAAAAGTTAATTCGCAGGAACGTGTATGGTAGATGCTCCACAGAAACAAATTTTAAAAATGTGTAATTTATGATATGGTGGAGTTTTCCGTGAAGACACGTTTAGTTAGCATTTTTTGGTCTAAAATGGTTTCTTTTCCTCTCAGTGTTATGCTCAGTAGCATGCTTCAAAAATCAACTATAGCAAGGTTTTGAGATTATTAATGTTGATATATGAGCTAATGTATATAATGACTAGGGGTGTAAACCTACTGTATAACGACTAGGGGGTAAGCCTACTGTTCATTTGTGAATAATGATGACTTAGAGAAGGGCTGATTTAAGTATCAAAATTACTGGCATATCACCTATTACATATAGCCTATTTACACATCAGTTTCAAAATATTAATGATCTTTTTTCAAAAATAATCCATTTATAATATACACTCATTGGACACTTTAATAGGAACACCTGTACACCTGCTCATTTAAGCAGCTATCAAATCAGCCAATCTTGTGGCAGCAGCATAAAATCATGCAGATGCAGGTCAAGAGCTTCAGTTAATGTTCACATCAAACATGGGGGAAAATGTGATCTCTGTGACAGAAGGGCTGGTTTGAGTATTTCAGAAACTGCTTTCACAAAGATTTCACACACAGAAGTCTCTAGAGTTTACGCAGAATGGTGCGAAAAACAAAAAAAAGCATCCTCTGAGCAGAGGGGCTGCAGGCTGAAACAGCTTGTTGATGAGAGAGATCAGGGAAGAATGACCAGACTGGTCTGAGCTGACAGAAAGGATATAGAAACTCAAATAAGCACTCTTTACAACCGTGGTGATCAGAAAAGCATCTCAGCATGCACAAAACATCAAACCTTGAGGTGGATGAGCTACAACAGCAGAAGACCACATCAGGTTTCACTCCTGTCAGCCAAGAACAGGAATCTGAGGATATCATGAGCACAGGCTCAACGAAACTGGACAGTTGAAGATTAGAAAAAGACCAGGTGATTTTTTTCCCCTAATATTCAACTGTCCAGTTTGGGTGAGTCTCTGCCCATGATTGCCTCAGATTCCTGTTCTTAGCAGTGAGTAGTGGTCCAATGTGCCCAATGAGGTCTTCTGCTGTTGTAGCTCATACACCTCAAGGTTTGATATTTGTGCATGCTGAGATGCTTTTCTGTTCACCACGGTTGCAAAGAGTGATTATATGTTACCTGGCAGCTCGAACCAATCAGGTCATTTTCCTCTGACCTCTCTTATAAACAAGGCATTTTCCACCCCCAGAACTGTCGTTCATGCTCATGATCATGTTTTTTGTTTTTCGCACCATTCTGTGTAAACTCTAGTGACTGTGTGAAAATCCCAGGAGATCAGAAGTTTCTGAAATACTCAAACCAGCCCATATGGTACCAACATCCATGCCATGATCAAAGTCACAGAGATCAGACTTTTTCTTCATTCTGATGTTTGATGTGAACATTAACCGAAGCTCTTGACCTGTATCTGCATGATTTTATGCACTGTGCTGCTGCCACATGATTGACTGATTAGATAATTGCATGAATGTGCAGGTGTACAGGTAAAAAACCTTTATGTGTTAATACAGCAGATGGTACTGTTATGTGGAGTATAATGTTTAAAACATAAAGCCCACTGGAACAGGATGTGGTTTAATTAGTCTCTTAAAAAAAAGGTTGTTTATAGTAGCTTGTCTCTCTTGTATGCTATGACCTTTCCAGAGCAGTGCCAGAAATATACAGCGATGACATTTGAATCTGTTTAACGGCTGGTGTCGGCTCAAATGAAAAATAGGTTTAATATCAAATCAAGCTTGATTTATGCCACATACTACACTGATTTACTAAAGGTTTGAGTGTATAAAAATATGCAAGCTGAATTATTTACAGGATCTATGGAGGATTTCACAGAAAGATGCAAACTACAGGGCGGAGTCAGTGCAAATCGATTCATTTTGAACCATCAGAGTAAACCTGAAAGTCAAGAACAACACTTGCATGCACGAATTAATATGTCCGGCGCGCATGTACTGTAATACGTTTGCGGAAGCCCTTTTCCACCAGTTAATGACAAAATTATACGATTTATACACTGAATAATGAGAAAGTTCATTCCTTCACAGTTATAAACCGTAAAACTGAAATGTGACAGCCAAAGCACTGCATTTCCATACACACATGCACTTACAGGATTAATGAACACTTGTCGGGTTTTTTTCGGACCATTTCCATACATCTCCATAACAGACTTATGGTGTAAGTCGTATTTGCAACTGTGTGTGTGTGTCTGTCTAATCTGATCCGCACTCCTTGAATCAGTGAATCACAACCTAGATTCGCTCTTCACTCATTCAGTGGGTCAGTGTTTGATTCAGTGAGTCATTTTTGTCATTGATTCACTTCTCTCTTTCAGCAGATCTTTTCAGCCAGAGAGTCCCATTCAGGATCATTCAGTTAGAGCTGAAGATTTCCGGAATTTTTGTGCATGCAATACAATACAATTACACAAAATACAAGCAATTCTTAGCTATTTTACACTATCCAAGTTGTTTGTTGTCTGCCTTAGATCAGGTTGCACATGAATTGATAAATGAATGAATCATTTAACTGAACAGACTCCTGCCACTCAAAAATGTAATCTTTAATTTAGATAGAGGCTGCATCCGAATATCCTTACTACCCTACTATAAAGTAGGCGAAAAGCAGTGCGTCAAAGGAGTAGTAGGTCCAAATTCTCAGTATTCATAAAACAGTAGGCGAGAAATACCTGGAAGACCTGCTGCTTCCGCTGAGATTCTGCAGTATGGAACCACTGGACACTATGGATACTGCGCTATCCCATAAGGCAACGGGACTAGCGTGGAAGAGCTGTCAAAGCTTTTTTGAAGTTGTAGGTCACATGACAATGCCAACTTGGCAGATGTAGTATGTCCTGATTGTATTTATGCTTAACACAGTAGGTACTGAATCGAATGCAGTAGGTACTGTCACAGTCACGATTTCAGACTCAGAGAGAGCCTTTTGAAAAGGTTTACCTTATTAACATAGTGCACACTCATGTGAAGTGAAGTTCAGCTGAATTTCACCATTCCCTCCTCGTCTAGTTTCATTAACTAACATTTTATATATAACCCTGGGTAATTATGGCACAAGGCTGCAGTAAAGTGCTGGTTGTGTAATTATAGGGCAGTGACAGACCCCACACCCTTAGATACTTTTTTTTTGTTTTGTTTTTCAGAATAAAAGGGAAGAGGCGGGTAGCGTTTTCCAGGTGTTTTTGCCAACTGGTTATTTATCACAGCTAACTGTCAGTGTAGAGCATGGGATCTCAGGATCGTGGGTTTGAGCCCCACGCTGGGCACCAAACCAAGCCACAGGGGTTTCACAAGCTAGTACACTCTCAGTAAAGCCTGGATTTGGTTGTGTCAGGAAGTGCATCCGGCGTGAAATCTGTGCTCCACATATGCACACTGCACAAAACACAGGCTCAGTATACAGTGTTGTGAAAAAGTATTTGACCCCATCCTGATTTCTTCTGTTTTTGTATGTATCTTATACTAAATAGTTCTAGATCTTCAAACGAAATACAACATAAAACAAAGGCAACCTGAGTAAACATACAATACAGTTTTTATTTATTTATTGAAGCAAAAAAAGTTATCCAACACCTATCACCAATGTGAAAAACTAATTGCCCCCTTAAACTTAAAATCTGGTTGTGCCACCTTTAGCAGCAATAACTGCAACCAAATGCTTCCAATAACTGGAGATCAGTCTTTCACTTACTTCTAGGATTAGGACTTACTCCTATGCTTTGGATCATTGTCTTGCTGCATAATCAAGTTTCACTTGAGTTACAACTTACGGACTGAAGACCAGACATTCTCCTTTAGGATTTTCTGGTAGAGACCAGAATTCATGTTTCCCTCAATTATTGTAAGTCGCCCAGGCCCTGAAGCAGCAAAGTATCCCCACACCATCACACTTCCACCACCATGCTTGACCATAGGTATGACGTTCTTTTTGTGGAATTCTGTGTTTGGTTTACGCCAGATGTAACAGGACCCCTGTCTTCCAAACAGTTTCACTTTCATCAATCCACAGAACATTCTCCAAAAAGGTTTGAGGATCATCAAGGTGTGTTTTGGCCAAATTCAGACGAGCCTTAATGTTCTTCTGGGTTAGCAGTGGATTTTGCCTCACCACTCTTCCATGGATGCCATTTTTGCCCAGTGTCTTTCTGATAGTGGAGTCATGAACAGTGACCTTTATTGATGCAAGAGAGGCCTGTAGGTCCTTTGATGCTCTTGGAGGAATTTTGGAAGGTCTGCCACTTCTGGCAAGGTTCATTACTGTGCCGAGTTTTTCCATTTGAAGATAATGTCTCTCACTGTGGTCCTTTGGAGTCCCAGAGCCTTTGAAATAGCTTTGTAACCCTTCCCAGACTGATATATTTCAATCACCTTCTTCCTCAATCATTTCCAGAATTTCTTTCAATTTTGGCACAGTGTGTTACTGGGTAAGACCTTTTAACCAACTTCATGCTGTTGAAAAATTTCTATTCAAGTGTTAATTTGATTGAACAGGGTTTGCAGTGATCAGGCCTGGTTGCGTCTAGTCCAGCTGAACCCATTATGAATGTAGTTTCAGTGATTTGGGGAATTAGTAACTACGGGGAATTATTTTCACACGGGCCCAGATGGTATTGGATAACTTTTTTGCTTCAATAAATAACATTTATCATTTAAAAACTGTATTTTGTGTTTAATCAGGTTGCCTTTGTTTTATCTTAGATTTTGTTTTAATTTCTGAAACAATTTAGTATGAGATATACACAAAAACAGAAGAAATCAGGATATATATATATATATATATATATATATATATATATATATATATATATATATATATATATATATATATATATATATATATATATATACACAGTCATGTGAAAAAATAAGTGGAATGGAAATGGAAATTGTTGCCTTTTTTGACATATTTGGACAAGCAAACATTTGATCCTCTTTGAAACAGTGCATATTAATAAAATTGATACACTCTATCAAAGCACACATAAAATTGACATTTTGTAGTAATTTTCACAATTTAAATTTAAAACAGATCAGTCACATGGAAAAGTAAGTACACCCATACATTTATCACATCTTCAAATCCATAAAATTAGAATCAGATGTTCAAGATTGGGTGGCAGTTATTATTTATTTAGTCTTATTTATGCCTCTCTCATATCTAGTGTCTGGTGTTCCATTTGCTATTGAGGTGTGTGGTGTCATCATGCCAAGATCTAAAAAGTTCTATAAGGCCTTCAGAAAAGGCTGTGGATGCCTTTGAGTCTGGCAAGGAATTTAAATAGATTATTTGAAATGCATCATTCCACTGTACGGAAAATCATCTACAAGTGGTGCAAATTTCAAACCACTCCCAATTTGTCCAAGATTGGCTGTCCCAGCAAATTCAGCCCAAAAGCAGACCGTCTGATGCAAAAAGAAGTCTCCAAGAACCCCAAAATTTCATCACAGGATCTGCTAGCAAGTCTTGCAGCTGTTGGAGTCAAAGTGCATGCTTCTACAATCAGAAAGAGATTGCACAATTTTGGCCTGTATAGGAGGCATCTAAAAAGAACACTAGAGCAAGACTACAGTTTGCCAATGAGCATATAGGCAAAGACCAGGCCTTTTGCAATAATGTGCTCTGGACAGATGAATCAAAGATAGAGTTGTTTGGCCACAGTAACAGCAGACATGTTTGGTGGTGACCAAAGACAGCTTTTCAGGAGAAGCACCTCATACCATCTGTGAAGCACAGTGGTGGGATTGTTATTGTTTGGGGTTGCTTCGCTGCCTCAGGGACTGGACAGCTTGCATTCGTTGATTCAACTATGAATTCTGCGTCATATCAAAGAGTGCTTGAGGATAATGTGAGGCCATCTGTCCGAAAGCTGAAATTGAACCCAAAGTGGACCTTTCAACAGGATAATGATCCTAAACACACTAGCAAATCCACCAAGGAATGGTTCAAAAAGAAGAGATGGAGGGCTATTGAATGGCCTAGTCAAAGCCCGGATTTGAATCCTATTGAAATGTTGTGGGGGGGATTTGAAACAAGCAGTACATGCAAGAAAACCCTCAAACATCTTGCAACTGATAGAATATTGCATGGAGGAGTGGTCAAAAATTTCAGCAAGCCGATGTCAGAGACTGGTGGACAATTATGCAAAACGCCTACAAGAAGTTATTTCTGATAAAGGTAGCAATACTAACTTCTGAGGCAAAGGGTGTACTTACTTTTTCCACAGAAGAATATCACATCTATTGATATTTCTGTTGAATAAATGATTGAAAAAGCTTATTTTCCTTGTGGCTTTGTTCAAGTATATCAACTTTTTTAATAGGCACTGTATCAAAGTTGATCAAATGTTTTATATATATATATATATATATATATATATATATATATATATATATATATATATATATATACATACATACATACATACATACATACAGTGGGTATAGAAAAGAACCACCCCCTTTAAAATAATCCCATTTTGTTGCTTTTCAGCCTGAAATGAAGACGGACACAGTCTTTGTTTTATCCAGCTGTATTTACTCAGTGCAACTTATAACATCCAAGTGAAAGATATAACACCAACATGTCAGAATTTTTTTTTTTTTAAATTAACAACCAGAACCACTGAGTTGGAAAAAGGATCACGCCCCTCCTAAAATGACTTGTAAACTCAGTAAGGTGTAGCTAATCACTGTCTCAATGGCACTCAACTGGAGCATTTTGTAGTGCAACTGAAGCAAACAATCAACTACGGGTGACAACGCACTGTCAAAAGATCTCTGGGATAATGTTGTGGACAGGCACAAGTCAGAAATGGATACAAAAAAATTTTAAAGGCTTTATCAATGCCTAGAAACACAGTGAAGTCTATTATTAAGAAGTGGGAGGTATTTGGTACAACACAGACCCTCCCTTGATCAGGACGTCGCTCCAAACTGGATGAAAGAGCCAGGAGGAAACTGGTCAGAGAGGCTACCAAGAGGCCTACAGCAACTCTGAAGCAGTTGCAGGAATCTATGAAAGAGTGGTCATTGTGTGCATGTGACAACAATATCACAAATTCACCACAAATGTGGCTTATATGGGAGGGTTGCAAGAAAAAAGCCACCCACGACTGAGCTTTGCCAAAATGCACATTGAAGATTCTGAGGCCATATGGAAAAAGGTGTTATGGTCAGATGAGACTAAAATTGAATTATTTGGCCTCAACACCAAACAATATGTCTGGCGGAAATCCAATACAGCTCACCATCCAAATAACACCATTCCTACAGTAAAGCATGGAGGTGGTAATATCCTATTATGGGGGTGTTTCTCTGCAACAGGGACTGGAGCACTTGTCAGGATAGAAGGAAAATGGATGGGGTAAAATACTGTCAAATTCTTGGGGAAAATCTGCTGCCCTCTGCAAGAAAGTTGTCAATTTGTCAATAGGAAGAAGGTTTACCTTCCAACATGACAATGACCCAAAGCACACAGCAAAACTGACCACACAGTGGTTGAAGGAGAAAAAGGTGAATGTCCTTGCATGGCCTAGTCAGAGCCAAGACTTAAACCCCATTGAAAATCTGTGGAATGACCTGAAGACTGCAGTCCACAAACGGTCACCATCAAATTTAACTGAACTTGAGCAGTTCTGCAAAGAAGAGTGGACAAATATTGCAAAGTCTAGATGTGCAAAGTCAGTAGATCCCAACAGACTAAAGGCTGTAATTAAAAAATTAAGGCAAATTAAAGCAAGGGGGTGATCCTTTTTCCAACTCAGTGATTCTGTTTTTTAATTTTTAATTTTTTTTCTGACATGTTGGTGTTATATCTTTCACTTGGATGTTATAAGTTGCACTGAGTAAATACAGCTGGATAAAACAAAAACTGTGTCCGTCTTCATTTCAGGCTGAAAAGCAACAAAATGTGATTATTTTAAAGGGGGGTGATTCTTTTCTATACCCACTGTAAATATCCTGAACTCCCCTTTTTAAAACTGAAAGAAGGCCAAATTTTTCTAATCACAAACTATGCTTAAAAAGTTAGTATGGTGTGGTATAACAATGTGGGGATGTCATCATTCTTCAATAATAGTGCAAAAATTAGACCTTTTCATTAGGGCTGATCTTATTTTAAACTCTTGTTAGAACATTACTACCATACATGACATGTAGATGGTGAAGGTTAAAATGTCAGACACAGGAAGAGTGCATGAATTCTGCAAATTGTTGAACGTATTCTCACCATCTGCTACTGGCTCCATTCCAATACACTAATAGCCTTGTTGAGTGATGTTTTATGTAATTAAAATTCACACTAAAGCATATGGCCTACTTTTCTCTGCTAAGTGCAAAATATAGGTTAATCATGTTTTCATCTAGCACAGAATAATAGCATGATACGTTTTAAATATGATGCTAATTAAAAGTGATGGAGGGAATTTGTTTTGAATGAGTTGGTAAAGTGATGTTTTCTTGTTGTAGGTGATACTGCAGCACTGCACAGAGGAACGCCTTTATATGGACAGCCTTCTTGGTGGGGTGATGGCGATGCTGATGACGAGAACTCATTTAAACAGGAGAATAAAGCAGCAGGGAAAAAACAGGAGACTCCTGGGACAGGTGAGGCCTCAGTTCCAGTTTCCCATATTACATATAGAATACCAGTGCACACAAAAACATCTACAAAATTGATAACTCATAAGTGCTCATTCTGCCTGTCATTCATGAAGCTGTAGTGCTACTTGTTCATTGTATACAACTTGCAGAATGATTGATTGTATATAGAAATGGAAATATGAGAGATGGGTGGTACAGTGGCACAGCGAGTAGCAATGCCACCTGAAAGCTCCAGGGTCCTTGGTTTGATCCTGGGCTCAGGGTACTGTCTGTGAGGAGTGCTATGTGTGTGTTCTACCTGTGTCCATGTTTCCTATGGGTTCTCCAGTTTCTCCTATATTCCAAAAGCATAGTGGTAGGTGACTTGGCTATTCCAGGCTGTATATATATCCTGACCAGGATAAAGTGGAAACTGAAGATGAATGAATGAACAAACAAACAAACAAACAAATGTGAGAGAGTGGCCAGATTTGATTTAAGCATGCCTAGTGAGGATTTACACGCTGCTCGTACAGTTGCATATGAGTTGCTGATGGGGTGGAGATTGACAAAAATGTACACTATATGGCCATAGGCTCGTGGACACCTGACCATCACACCCATATGTGGTTCTTCCCCAAACTGTTGTCACAAAGTTGGAGGCACACAATTGTCTAGGATGCCTTTGTATGAACCAGCATGGCAGTGCCCCTGTGCACAAAGCAACGTCCATGATGATATGGTTTGCCAAGGTTGGAGTGGAAGAACTCGAGTGGTCTGCACAGAGCCCTGACCTCAACCCCATTGAACACCTGATGAACTGGAAAGCTGACTGTGTACCAATGCTCCTCTCTTGATATCAGTGGAGGTTATTATGACTGTAAAGGGGGGTCTAAATCTGGGCTTCAGGGGTCTTCTCCCCCAGTCCAGGGACATGCGTTGTAGTCTGACTGGCATTTCCAAATTGTCCACAGTATGTGAATGGGTGTGTAAATGTTTGTGTGATTGTGCCCTGCAATGAGCTGGCCCCCCATAGGCTCCAGGCTCCCCCCGTGACCCTGTGTAGGATAAGTGGTACAGAAAATGGATAAATGGATGATATTTATTTTGATTTATCATCGCACTGTGGTAACAGTAGCACTAGCAACTATATCATTTCATGTAGGGAGAAGATACATTTAGAATAATGCTTTGTAGATGTTTGATTATATCGCACTGGAGCTTAATAGAGTTATTATAGTTTTATAGATATTTTATGAATTTAGTATTTTTTAGAAGATAATCATAAATAAAATCTCAGTCATGATAGAACCTTTTAGATATAATATTTGCCTTAAATGTTTCAGCCCTATGACCTGGACAAAGCAGCAAAAGGTGTCTGCTATCTGGAATCTATCTTGAATAGTTGTTTTGGCACAGCACTTTTTTTTAACAGTAATATGAGGTGAATACATGTTACAGTAAATGTACTAAACAAGTAACAGTGAGTCATTATCACAAAAATAACTCTGGAAAGTAACTGCTTTATAGACGTCTATGCAGTGTATCATTATTGCCTCCCTAACTGGGCTTTGCCATGTCATTTGTGAGGATGGAAAACATTTCAAGTGTATGTTTAAAGCAGTGTTCCTGTACATATTACAACGGTGAGTATTTTAATGCTGCTAAGCTTGATCTAACAAGGTTGCAGAAATGGCAAAGACAGACACTGGACAGCCTGGGTTTCCTGTGGTGTGTTTAGATTTGTTTTGGTCCTGGGGTCTATGATCCTATTACCTTTACCATCCAGGAGTAAAAGACTGGAGATTTCTGAGGCTTCGGCACAGCAGGATATTCCACTGTGTGTGAGCTACATACTCAGAAGTGGAAGTGAGACTAATCACGAGTCTAATAATGGAGATGGAACTGTGTTGAAATTACTGAAATATTTTAGAATAATGTTACTTTAAAACATAGTGTTCACTGCAACTAATGCACATATGAATGAGAACCAAGTCTTGCTGTATTCTCAAGTAGTGAGATCTCCTGAGAGTTTATGTATTATAGAGATGCACCGATCGACCGGCCAGGGACCGGAATCGGCCGATTTTCCGCATGCTCGGCCCGGACCGGTGACCGGCCGGTCAGTCTCACGTCTTTCCGATTCCGAGCCGGTCCGTGTTGTTGCCAGCGGCACAGGCAATAACGTCACAGCCATGCTCACGGCCACATGTAATCATGTTGTAGGCAAAAACGCGAAAACCCATTGACCTACTGGAGGATCAACAAAGATCGTTTCCCTGTGCTTGCTCCACTTGCCCGAGCCTACACCTCTCTGCTCCATGTACAAGCGTTGAAAGTGATGGCTTGTTTAGCTTGGCTGGACATGTGATAGATGAACGGAGAAACCGATTATCAGGTGACAAAGCAGAGATGCTTCTGTTTGCGAAGAAAAACTTGCCATTAATGCTCAAGTATGCATACGTTGGCAACAAAGAAAAAGGTGCCTCGTGTAACCCTTTAGACAGAGAGGCAGGATAGCCTGAATGGTTGTAACCAGGTGTAAGCAAAACTCACATATCTGATATTTCACAGTTGTTTATTATCAGCGTTGTCGATCCCCCGCACACATGGGGCAGTTTGCAAAACATTCCACTAACAACTGCGTTACTGAACATAAATAAAACAGGGCAAAGAGCAACAGAAATATAACCAGGCTTTAAATGCATACATGCGATGATCACAGCTCGCTCTCCGTCTACCGACTGCCCACTCATCAGTGAGGGAGTAAGAGAGAGCGTTCCGCCTTAAAGGGGCAGTAACTAATTCTACTTGTTACACTTGTTATTTAATTATTTGCCACTGCACCTATTAATATTTGGAAGAGTATTGTACACTTCAGTTTTGTTCATAGGCTTGTAATCTTTGGACTTTTGTGAGACGAGTAAAAAAGAGAAAAAGGTCAATTTATAAACACAGTGGAAAATGAGATCTGTTTTGTTATATAAAGCAACTAATTTTCAGTTAATTGTTATTTCTACCTCTTTCCAGTCACAGAGCACTTTATTTTGAGTTCTTTAAGTGAGAGAAGATCCTGTAACTTAGTGCAGTTTGGGGGAAATTGTAATGTTTAATAATTCTTTTATTATAAAAATAAAATTTTGCATTGAAGAAAAGTAGATTTTTGTTTGTATAAGCTGTCAATTATAGTTCTTAGAAAGAAAATCGGAATCGGCAAAAATCGGCCAGGTATGGATGAGGCCAAAAAGAGAGTGAAGCTGCACTTTCTTAGCAGTATATCGAGAATTGCAATTCATGTCATACCCGAGTGTGTTTTCTGTGTGGTTTGATGCCGTTCTGTGGCAGGTGGATAAAAAAAAATGCGGGCGTATTCTTGAGTGAATGCAGTTTTGACAGCATTCATGTCCTTGAGTGCCTCTTAATTAAATTCACCCTCAGACAGAAGCCTCTTTGTAAAAGAAAACTGTATTGCTATACACAGCAATGATGCTGTGCTTTCTGAGGTAAAAATAAATAAATAAATAAATCAGGCAAATGCAGTTTTCAGGGACAACACTGGACACTGAATGGCATTGTTTAGCTACGTCTTCCAATCCAAAACAAACCAGAGCATCTTCTTTTTGTGCCTGAGGCAGAGTGAGAGATAGAAAACTCTGTGTAACTGCTTTCCACATCAAAGTGCCCTCTCCCACTGCTATTTTTAGGCTGTGGTGAAGGCTGTTCGTCCTCAGTGAAAGGTAGTGGACTTAGAGCAGCTAGGAGGGGAGCAGCAGCATGCAAAGGAACTGTGAATAGGCTTGTTTGTGGCCAAGCCCCGCCCCCAAGCTGGAGATTGTCACCGAAGGGTTTTTCACATGCATCTCTGTAAAGCCACACTGCTTTGCCTCATACCACTGAAACCTCACATGCCTCATCCGTAAGTAATCCCTGTTTATCTGTTGTATAGTAGTATATAGTAGTAATGTAGATCATGTGTGAACATATGATATTATAAATTGGATTTGTGAAGAGTTTCTGATTTGGTTTATAAACTGGAATCATGTGCACCTTGAGTGTGAGGAAATGAACATTTTTTTTATAACAGGAAGTTTCACCACTGCGCTGACTGGGTGTGAAATTACGGAGGATAGTTAAAGCTGTAGTACTTTTATATGATTGTTCTTTTGTAGATTTTTTTGTGACTGCTGTTATATGTTATAACGGACTGCTGTTAGATGTTTTAATGGTGTCTTCCTCTGCACAATACAGAAGAATACCCTCATAAGACGAGAATCTTTTGGTTTTTCCTACTTCTCCTTTTCTTTTTTCGCATTGATGTCAGAGGCTGTGGTTTTGTAGAAACATCCAATTCTGCATGTGATAAATCAAGACTTTGGAAGGATGATCCACTTTAACTTCCTTGATGAAGTAATTCTACTGAAATATATTCTAATCTCAAGTACTCTTATTATTAAAGTTGTGCAAATTCCTAGACCATGTGTTATTGTGTTATGTAAGAAAAAAATTCCACAGCTAGGTGTGCATTACTCGATTTTAATGCACGACGTGGAGGCAAAGAACTGCCCGACATGAAGTGGATGCCAAATTTGACAGAAAGGATAAAAATAATTTTTGTTAGTTGTTTTATATACAGGTCGTTAGATCTAGAATTCTGCCCGCTCTAAATCATACACAGAGATAAATAGTGTGATAAGATTACATTTATTTGATTGAGTTATAATAAATACGGTGCTCCTTGAAAGTTTGTGAACCCTTTAGAATTTTCTATATTTCTGCATAAATATGACCTAAAACATTATTGGATTTTCACACAAGTCTTAAAAATAGATAAAGAGAACCCAATTAAACAAATGAGACAAAAATATTATATTTATTTATTTATTTATTTATTGAGGAAAACGATCCAATATTACATACCTGTGACCCCCTTGTGCAGCAATAACTAAATGTTTCTGGCAACTGTTGATCAGTCCTGTACATCGGCTTGGAGGAATTTTAGCCCGTTCCTCAGTACAGAACAGCTTCAACTCTGGGATGTTGGTGGGTTTCCTCACATGAACCGATTGCTTCAGGTCTTTCCACAACATTTCTATTGGATTAAGGTCAGGACTTTGACTTGGCCATTCCAAAACATTAGCTTTATTATTCTTTAACCATTCTTTGGTAGAACAACTTAGAACAACTTGTGCTTAAGGTCATTGTCTTGCTGCATGACCTACTTTCTCTTGAGATTCAGTTCACGGACAGATGTCCTGATATTTTCCTTTAGAATTTGCGGGTATAATTCAAAATTCATTGTTCCATCAATGATGGCAAGTCGTCCTGTCCCAGATGTAGCAAAACAGGCCCAGACCATGATACTGCCACCCCCATATTTCACAGATGGGATAAGATTCTTATGCTGGAATGCAGTGTTTTCCTTTCTCCAAACATACACTTCTTATTTAAACCAAAAAGTTCGTCTTGGAGGTGTATTTGCGGCCCAGAGTGCCAGCAGCACTCATGCAGCCCCATACCATGACACTTCCACCACCATGCTTGACTGTAGGCAAGACACATTTGTCTTTGTACTCCTCACCTGGTTGCTGCCACACACGCTTGACACCATCTGAACCAAATAAGTTTATCTTGGTCTCATCAGACCACAGGACATGGTTCCAGTAATCCATGTGCTTAGTCTGCTTGTCTTCAGCAAACTGTTTGCGGGCTTTCTTGTGCATCATCTTTAGAAGAGGCTTCCTTCTGGGACGACAGCCATGCAGACCAATTTGATGGTCTGAGCACTGACAGGCTGACCCCCCACCCCTTCAACCTCTGCAGCAATGCTGGCAGCACTCATACGTCTATTCTGCAAAGCCAACCTCTTGATATGATGCTGAGCACGTGCACTCAACTTCTTTGGTCGACCATGGCGAGGCCTGTTCTGAGTGGAACCTGTCCTGTTAAACCGCTGTATGGTCTTGGCCACCGTGCTGCAGCTCAGTGTCAGGGTGTTGGCAATCTTTTTATAGCCTAGGACATCTTTATGTAGAGCAACAGTTCTTTCTGTCATTTCGTCAGTGTTGTCCCATGAAAAGATATAATAAAATATTTACAAAAATGTGAGGGTGTACTCACTTTTGTGAGATACTGTAACTGTTATTATTAGTGAGTATCAAACTGTAAGGAGTGAATTTTGCATGAAGTACAAAAGCCGACTGAATTGCTTAATCAGAAAGCAAATGTCTTCTCACATTTTCACAATTTGCTGCAAGGCAGTTATCAACAAGTTATATAATCATTAATACTAGCGTTTCTAAACTGTCTGTCATTCACTGTGTCAGGTTAAACGCAGTAAACTGAATTATGACTGCACACTCACAGAATGTTTTTTGTTAAGTGTATCCCCAGACACTTATCCACATGAACGGTCCAGTGCTTAAAGCTGGCCTTGTTGATTCTTCTGCAAGAGCTCATGACCCCTGACCCCTGATGCTAATCTCTAGTGTCCCTCTTTCTGTGCCTCACAGACACCAAGGAGACCAAGCGGACAGAGAAAGCTAAGGAGAATGGTTTAAGCGCTGCAGGCCCTGAGCCCAGCTACTTTGAGATCCCAAGTAAAGACGGCCAGATGGCAGAGGACACCATCCACGAGGTCCCAACCAAGGACACGGAGAGCAGCGCAGCAGCAAAAGCTGCCCAAGCTACTAACACCTCCTTTACCATTGAGTTTGATAACACCTCTCCAGGCAAGGTGACCATTAAGGATCATGTGTCACGTCCAAGATCTAAAAAATCTCAGCCAGGGAGTAAAGAGCTCAGCAGCCTGCAGGCAGCCATCATGGCCTCGGAGAGCAAAGTAGCTGACTGGCTGGCACACAACAATCCTCCCATGGTGAGGCGCGAGTCCACAGAGGAAGACAGCAAAAGCATTAAGAGTGATGTACCTGTCCACCTCAAGAGGCTGAAAGGTGAGGAGTACCAGATTTTTAAATATATTGATTTAATACTGAATGTACTGTATATGGTTTGATGTTCTGTTCAGGTCAAAGTGATGCATTTAAATTACTACAGTCAGTGCCCACAAACTGATTTTTACATGAAACGTAATGTGTTTGGCATAATTATCTCAAAAGAAATGAAAAATATATTTGAAATAAAATTTATTATTTGATGTTATATATTCCCAGTTTTTTATTCAATACTTATATCAGAGCTCTGAGTGTCAGTCTATACTGGAAGTGGCATGATATCACTTTCTGATACCCATACCGAACCTTTGAGTATCGGCCGATTCCAATACCCATCAGATACTGTTTCCTTTTTTTTTTTTTTTATTGAAGCTTTTTCACTCTCTTCACAAAAAATCTTTTTCACACAAAAATCACTTACATTGTAAATATAAATAATAAATATAATAAAATATAAAGTATAAATGTTTTTTTTTCTTTTTCAAAAAATCAAGCCTAACAAAAACAGTTAAGTCTCTTTGTCTGTAAACATTTCCTGGTCGAAAAATACATTTCTTTTACAAATCCATTTCCAATCATGGCCATTTGTTATAGGATCCTATATCTGATATGTTTTCTCCGATGTCTGATCCACTGGGTATTAGATCAGTGCCATCTTTAGTTGATGCCCAATACTGATCTGCCAAGTTATGGCCAGAGCCATATCACCCTGCAGTTCTCGCCCACTGAATCTAAGCAGGGTTGAGCCTGGCCAGTACCTGGATGGGAGACCTCCTGGGGAAAACTAAGGTTGCTGCTGGAAGTGGTATTAGGGAGGCCAGTAGGTGGTGCTCTCCCTGTGGGTCCTAATGCCCCAGTGTAGTGACGGGGACACTATACTGTAAAAAGAGCACCGTCTTTCGGATGAGACGATAAATCGAGGTCCTGACTCTCTGTGGTCATTAAAAATCCCAGGCCACTTCTCGTAAAGAGTAGGGGTATCACCCCGGTGTCCTGGCGAAGTTGCCCCATTGGCCCTTGTCTATCATGGCCCCCTAATAATCTCCACCCCTGAATTGGCTATATCTCTCCTCTCCACCAATAGCTGGTGTGTGGTGGGCGTTCTGGTGCACTATGGCTGCCGTCGCATCATCCAGGTGGATGCTACACACTGGTGGTGGTTGAGGAGATTCCCCCTGTACTATGTAAAGCGCTTTGAGTGTCTAGAAAAGTGCTAGATAAATGTAACTAATTATGTAAAGCAATAAAAGCATGATAGTGACAAGATGCTTTGTGTCCTATTTTCACATACAGGTTCTAGATTGCATCGTCAACATATCGATTCCCAGCCTAAAACACATAAAGGGATTAAATTAGAAAATCGGTCCAATCTGATCTGATAAAAATGCAGCGTTTTAGTTCAATCCAGAGTTGCATGAGGTATCAAAGGTTGGATCATTTTTCCAATAAATAATTTGATTCCATAACTTTCAGTGCTTTTGCTGCTGTATTTAAATACCCTAGACTAATCTGACCGTGTATTCTGTATCAAGTTCTGACAAATCGGATTGAACACGCTTATTTGACTCGGATGGACGAGACGATCAAGCGGCAGGTGCATTTCTATGGCAAATCAGTACACTTTCACAACTTGTGGAATAGATGGAGTGAGAGCTGGGCATATTTTACCTCCCCGGCAAATGTGTTAAAAATATGTGTGAATATTTGGTGTTGAGTCCAATGATGTTAAATGACGTGTCTCTAATATTTTGCCATAGTGTTGATATACTAAGACACACATGATACTGCACTTGAAATGTATATATGTAACTACAGTATACTTTGCTTGTACAGCTGATGATGGACTTTTGTAAAAATGTCCTGTTTCTCTGGAAACCTTCTGTATTACGCTGTAGTGTAACAACCTAGACATGGATTTAATGGGGATTATACATACAGTATGTAACTCAAGCACCCATAATATTGAAGTGGCGGGAAATGAATACAGTTATACAGTGTAGTGATTATTAGCTAATAAAAAAATACACAAAAAGCAGGGATTGCATAGTATTAATACGTGTTGCTGTGAAACGCCTAGATTAGTTCATCTTCAGTATCCTAGTCAGGGTCATGGTGAATTCTGAGCTCATCCCAGGAACACTGAGGAGGGAATAAATCCTGGATGGGACGCCAGTCCATCACAGCACACCATGCACACATACTATGGGTGTAATGATACAAAATTCAATACAATATGATATGCTGGTGTCTCGAAATGATAATTTTTAATTTTTATCTAAATTAAACATGGTAATTAAACATTAGCTCTCTGACAGAGCTTTCACTGGCGTGAGTCTGGGTGGCATGTCTGAAGTTCAGGGCTCTGTAGCCCTACATGCTGTATGTTTTTGAATCCTGTGTCCTCCACTATCAGATATGAACTTCCAAATCGTCCCGGTGATTTCACAGAAGGGTGATGGGTCGGACATGTTTGTGGTATTAGCACTGGTGTATCGTATGTACAGGCGCATCTCAAAAAATTAGAATATCATGGAAAAGTTTTTTTTTTCCGTAATTTAATTCAAAACGTGGAACTTTCATATTTTCTAGATTCATTACACATAAACTGAAATATTGCAAGCCTTTTTTTTGTTTTAATCTTGATGATTACGGCTTACAGCTCATGGAAATCAAAAATCCAGTATCTCAAAATATTAGAATAAAGAATTTATAATACAGCAATGCTAAGTTCAGTTCTAATCACATCATCAAGTTTGCTGATGACACTACAGTTGCGGGCCTCATCAGCAACAATGATGAGTCAGCATACAGGGAGGAGGTGAACCAGCTCGTAGAATGGTGTAGAGACAACAATCTATCTCTTAATGTTGATAAGACTAAAGAGATGATTGTCGACTTCAAGAGAACCCAGGTGGACCACTCACCACAGCACATCAATGGAACAACTGTGGAGTGAGTCAAAAGCTCCAAGTTTCTTGGTGTGCCCATGACTGAGGACCTCTCCTGGACTCTCAACACCACCTGCCTAGTCAAGAAGGCCCAGCAGCGCGTCCACTTCCTGCGGAGGCTGAAGAAAGCCAAACTCCCCCCTCCCATCCTCACCTCCTTCTACAGAGGGACGATAGAGAGCGTCCTGACCAGCTGTCTCACTGTGTGGTACGGGAACTGTGCAGCCTCCGACCGCAAGACCCTACAGCAAATTGTGAGGACATCTGAAAAGATCATCAGGGTCTCTCTACACACCGTCGACACCTACTTCAACAACCGCTGCATCCGCAAAGCCACCAGTATTGTGGGCGACCCCTCTCACCCTTTTCATGGACTATTCACCCTCCTGCCATCCGGTAGAAGGTACAGGAGCATTCGTGCCACCACCAGAAGACTCCGCAACAGTTTCTTCCCTGAGGCAGTCAGATTACTCAACACCCTGCCGCCTCCCAACGCTCACCCGGGCTAGTAAAACACCTAACCCAGTAATACTCATGCCACTGCACACACACTAACCCAGTGAGACTCTACTGCACACTGCATTTTACATAGCTGCATCAGTTACTTTACTATGGAACTCACCAGTATTGCTGCTATACTTGTGCTGCTACATTACACAATAGCTTATAGTTTACAGTCCATGTTTACAGTTTACAGTCTATGTTCTGTGTATTTATTGTACTGTGTATTTACTGTCCTGTGTATTTATTGTTTTGTCCTGTGTACTTATTGTTTTGCACTCACCTCACACTGTTGTGTATCTGCACTTCATGTAGTCTTGCGAACTGTTCTGTGTTGCACCATAGTCCTGAAAAAACATCATTTCGTTCCAATGTATACACACTATAGAGGAATGACAATAAAGACCTACTTGACTTGATGTCGACCTTCTGAAAAGTATGTTAATTTATGCACTCGAGGCTCCTTTTGCACAAATTACTGCATCAATGCGGCATGGCATGGAGGCAATCAACCTGTGGCACTGCTGAGGTGTTACGGAAGCCCAGGTTGCTTTGATAGTGGCCTTCAGCTCGTCTGTATTGTGGGGTCTGGTGTCTCTCATTTTCCTCTTGACAGTACCCCATGGATTCAGGTCAGGCGAGTTGGCTGGCCAATCAAGCTCAGTAATACCATGGTTAGCAAACCAGTTACTAGTAGTTTTGGCTCTGTGGGCAGGTGTCAAGTCCTGCTGGAAAAGGAAATCAGCATCTCCATAAAGCTTGTCAGCAGATGGAAGCATGAAGTGCTCTAAAATCTCCTGGTAGACGCTGCATCGACTCTCGACTCGAGAAAACACAGTAGACCAACACCTGCAGATGACATGGCACCCCAAATCATCACTGACTGTGGAAACTTCACACTGGACTTCAAGCAACTTGGATTCTGTGCCTCTCCACTCTTCCTCCAGACTCTGGGACCTTGATTTCCAAATGAAATGCAAAATTTACTTTCATCTGAAACGAGGACTTTGGACCGCTGAGCAACGGTGTTTTGAGTTAATTAGCTGATTAGAGCTCTTCTCAGGTCGACATTGCTGTATTATAAATTCTTTATTCTAATATTTTTGAGATACTGGATTTTTCCACTATCTCATTTCCCTGAGCTGTAAGCCGTAATCATCAAAATTAAAACAAACAAACAAAAAAAGGCTTGAAATATTTTACTGTATGTGTAATGAATCTAGAATATATGAAAGTTCCACTTTTTGAATTAAATTACGGGGAAAAAATGAACTTTTCCACGATATTCTGATTTTTTGAGACGTACCTGTATATTTGGTGGACTCAGCAAACTGTAAACTTGATTCCATTGTAATTTCCTATTTTTTAAATAAATGGTGTGGATTAATATGGCTTTGCTATACTGCTTAGTAAAGGACAGAAGGACAGACTTAAAACGTGTTTACACTTTGTACACCTCTACAGCTTTTCTACTTTACTTTTGTTATCTCATAGTTGATCAGTTACATCTGACCGAATCTGAACACCGACCCCTTGCTGTCCTTCGAATAGAGATCTGCTTTTTGTGCTCACACATACGCTCACCATGTGCGTCTTTAGTGTGGTGCTACTGAAGTATTTGGATTGTGACGTTTGGAATGGAGTGTGTTGCCTTGTCCTTGGAGCCTGTTTATGAAATTGTGACTTATGAAATTGTGCCGTGCTTAATTTAGATAGCCTCAGTCAGACCCCTAGGTTAAGCTCTTTTGTCAAATCCACACAATTCTGACAGTGTTTAAAGTCTAAGTGAATATTCAGCACAGCGAAAGAATTAATTGTAATGTTGCAAATATCTACTGGTTACTGTGTTCCATGTGTAGACTTCTGTCAATATTCCATTAAAAGAGTAAACATACTTTGATTGGTGGTTTATTGTTCAGTTTCCTGGATTGTGAAAGAATGAAAAATAAGATGTGTAATAAAGTTGTGTAATATGACTATGAGTGTGCCTGAGAGTTCTGCAATTGTTCCTGGAAAGATACAGTCATTATCACAGAATATATGACCCAGCACTTTTTAAACCGACTTCTCCTAACACCTAGAGCTTAGCAACGTCACTGACGCTTGCTTTAACCCTCCACTTTCGTACCTTTCCTTACCACAGGCATTCGATTTATACAGATCATCCACTTCTGTGTTGTGATTAGTGTTCTGTCCATGCAGGATGCTAATTAATACATAAGAAGGAGTTTGGCGGGTGGGGGTGGGGGGTAAGTGTATATTTCTGGATGCTGCTTTCTGTTAGGATTGCACTTTCTCCTCTCATTCTACTCAAATGCTGCAGCCTGATGGTTTGCAAAAAGTAACGCCCTTTCATTTCAGCGCAGTTGGCTTTCGTAATGAAATGGGTGCTAATTTATGATGACCGTGTGCTTTTGGGGCTTGTGAAGCGCTGACAGAACAGATGTGGACGGAGACACGTGAGCTACACGCGCAGGTGATTGATTATGCGTGCCGGTCTCTGCAGTCGATTCACTGCGAGGCGTGGCTAAGGATCTTGGATCTCTGAGGTGGACCGGTTTCTTGTTGCAGATGTATTTCAGTCTACACAATGCTCTCACTCAGAATTTTAGCATTGCTAAGGAGGTTGGTGATTCTTTGGATATGATTATTGGAGCACCTGTACGTGGGAATACACTAGTGTGTGATGAGCATCCTCTGTGCAGGGAGCTAAGAAGACTGTAGAGGAAATCTGAGACGAAAGACAAGGACGTTAATATTCATGATCTCAGGTGGGTGCTTAAATAGAGAGGGCCCTGAATGAGGTTGACGATCTTAATTCAGTTTTGGTGCAATTATGATTGTTCCGTTGTGTGTGATCACATTAGTTTGAGACAGTGACTCGTTTGGAGCCTGTGTGGTAAGCTCTGCTGATTTAAAAGGCAAGCTATGTGGAACAGAAGAGCTCCTTTGTCATTAGATTGCTGCATGAGAGGCCAGTGTTTAGTGTAGGGTGGCTCTCTCTGCCTGTCAACTCTCACTACATAGTATAGCCTGAACTGCTTGAGCTAATAAAAAGTCATCCTCCCCCTCCTCTTCCTTTATGTCTTCACCCTGTTTTTCTAGCTGTCACACTACCGTACTTAACACCAAGCTGCTGCACTTGCTGTGCAGATCTCCTAGAACCTGGGGTACCAGCCTCATCCCTCCCACAATCAGGGGTCGTGTTGTAGCCAAAAGTCACGATTTCACATTCTACTAAAATCCTGTGGGTTACATGTCAACGCCAATGTCTTCTAAGTAAATGTAGGTTAACCAGGCTAACATACAGTAACCATGTAGGTTTGTCATTCTCCCTTCACAGGCAGCAAGCACGAGGACGGCACCCAAAGCGACTCAGAGAATGGCCTTGGCCTACGTTTTGGCAGCCGACGCCACGCTGCTCTGGAGGAGCGCTTAAAGGCAGCAGGCCTCACACGTGCCAAAGTCACTGGGGCAGAGGGCTCGGGCTCCACCAGCCGCACCGCCTTCACCATCGAGTTCTTCGACGAGGAGAACCCACGCAAACGCCGCTCCTACTCCTTCTCCCAGACTGCACCACTTTTGGGAGCTATGGCAGGAGAGGGACTGTGTCCGGCACCACCCTCCCATCCTAAGGGCACTTCATCAGCGCTGGCAACGGTGGCACCTACAGCAGCACGGTTGCTGCAGAAGAAAAGGTCAGAGGACAAGACGACGGTTCCCGGAGATGAGACACAGAAGCAGGACGACGAGCAGAGCGACAAAGGCACCTACACCATCGAGCTGGAGAACCACAACCCTGAGGAGGAGGAGGCCCGCCGCATGATTGATAAGGTAATCTACTGATTTTTAATTTCGAATCAATATTCTACCCGCCTCTGCCCTGTGTGCGCGGAGTTTGTATGTTCTCCCCGTGCTTCAGGCGGGTTTCTTCCGGGTACTCCGGTTTCCTCCCCCAGTCCAAAGACACGCGTTGTAGGCTGATCGGCATTTCCAAATTTCCATAGTGTGTGAATGTGTGTGCGATTGTGCCCTCTGATGGCCGTCCAGGGTGTCCCCCGCCTTGTGCCCCAAGTTCCCTGGTATAGGCTCCAGGTTCCCCTGTGACCCTGTGTAGGATAAGCGGTATGGAAAATGGATGGATGGATGGAATCAACATTCTAGATTTTAAATTCAGGATCGATCTACAACCTGAATATGTTCTTAGGTTTGTCCCTCTGGGGCAGGGGTCATCAGTTGCTGGACCACATTCAGGATCCTGATCCAGCATTAGTATTTCAGCAGAATGAACGGAGTACTAGAAAAAATACTGCAGCAGAGCCAGTAAACATATGAAAAAAAAAAGCTCCACAGTTCGACAGCTCCTATGTTTATCCAATTACATACATTACAATTTTATATAAATTTTTTAGCCAGAGATTAGCTACAGTGCTAGAGACATTAGCTCTGAAAGATTTTTCACTTTATTTTCCCTCTCTGGTCTGATTAGTGAACCAAAGGCATGACTTAATTTTTTTTTTTAAATTGACAAAGATAATGTTTAAAGAAATGTGCGTTTATTCTCATACATCACATTCTCATATGTTCAGAGTCTATGGCACTAGTCAAAAGTAGTGACATGAAAAGCGCCACTGTGAAACAAAACCATTTCAAATCGTCTTATTCATAGCTATACATTAATCACTAATGTTTAAACATTAAAAGGTATCTGTTGCTGCTATTCAGTCATGCTATTTACATATCCAGATCTTTATAACCAAGGAATTTTATGTAGTGTTGAATTTTTAGTTGAATATCCCTGCCCTGGGGGAATCCTTGAAGGTTCAATGATGAACCCCATAACAGAGACTTTTTCATATCTGTATTGTTTTATGTCTTTCAACAAATGGAAGGTGACTGAATGTGTAAATGCACATGTGCAGGTAGTCATTGTCACAATGCCTCTATTGAAAGTCACTTCTGATAAAAGAAGAAAATATGTTTGATATTTTGAATCATTAAAAGTCAAATGAACCGATCTCTCACTGTGCCACAGTGCAGCCCTTGGCGTAAATTGTGATGCCTGTGTAAAAGCTTTCAGGATGGGTTAAAAGGCAATTCTCAGGCACTTATGATGTTATGATGTTGATGACAGTACAGCTCAACAGATCAAGGCGATTTGCCCTTCTCTTCTTCCCATGATCCTTTACGATCTTACTGAAATCCAGTGTGTACTGTGTGTTGTCCTTGGAGCTCTGTTTGCACAGCGAGCTTTCTGTGAATCTATATCTAATGTGTTTGTAATGCTCTTCTGTAGCTAACCGTGCAGTTCTTCCATTATTCTATTTACCTTAAGGGAGCTATTAAGCTCTCAACTTTATTGCAGTAACTACATGCTATTCTTATAGTAGCAAATTTAATTTGTAACAGAATAAAAAAAAAAACCACAATACTCAAACCAAGAAATTAAATTGTCCCTTCAGGGCTTTCCATTGATTGTTCCATTGATGAGTAAATAAAAAAGTGTAAATAACAGGATAAATGAATGGGTAAATAAATTGTATATGAATATTGTTAACCTTATCAAGAGCCTTTTATTCGGTTTTTGAGGTGAGCAGCTTTACTAATTAACACCCTCTTTTTCTTGCCTCAGATGTTTCAGGACTTTTTTTTCCCCCCCGCACTGTTGCTATGGAATCAAGGCTTCGGGACATGCGCTGTGCAGTCGCTCTGCTTTGAACCATATGTTTCCCCACTCAGGTGTCAGTGTCTTGTGGCTTTGTGCTGAATGAAGGAGCCCTTGTTCTTCATGCTCTTCTGTCCTCTATTGTGTAGGTGTTCGGGGTGGAGAACCCTAAGGATCCTGGTTGCCCAGTGCAACAGAAAACTAAGGACAGTAAGAAGGCCAGCAGCACTAAAGCCGAGGTAATTCTCAAATCCTGGGTGTGACACATTAATTGTTTATTGTGTGGCTGTGCACCACATGCTCAAGTGGCCTGTTTTTATTTATTTATTTGTTTGTTTTAAATTGGGCCTTTAGAGCAGGGCTGCATTTGATTAGTATAAACAGCTATTATAATGTATTATTATTATTATTATTTATTCTCAGTTATACAATTTTGTTAAACTGTATTTCTCAAACAAGTTTATGCAAACCCACTTTCTGCACATACTTGATTTGCCATTACCACTAGAAGAGCTTCATCATGTAATCTGACATAGAGAACGTTACACACAGTCTGTTATAGAATTCAGACAAGATCTTCTAGGGATCATTATTTTTTTTGCACAATGCAAAACAGTGTAAAACATGATTAATCGGGTGGATATTAGATGTTAAGGGTTTACCACAATTAAGTGACATTTAAGTGACAATTTCCGACCTGTGTGGGTTTGTACTACAACGTGGGGAAAAAACATGGATGCCTCCATTTTCGTTCTCTGTTAGCAACAATCTAGCCGGCTAACATTAATGATATGATTGATGTATTGATCTCCTCAAAACAGTGAACTGTATAGTCAATAGGTTTAACAAGCGAATATGTCTGTACATTGTATATTGTTTCATCTAAAGCAAAAAGTAGTATATACTGTAAAGTATAACTCATTTAAGAGTAAGAATGTTCTACTTTGTTTACTGTTGATGGTATGAGCAGCTTTGTTGATTTGATGTCACATGTTGAACTCGGGGTTGAGTAGGAATTCCTAGTTGAGGGGGTGTTTTCCTGTGGTGCAAACAGGGTATTGATATTTTTTAACATACTTTATATGTTTATTTATGTCTAATTTCCCGTGTGCTAACATATTTCTGGACCCTGTTGTATGTGCAGGGCTCTCTTAAAACGTATTATCATTTTAAATGATAGTGAATTAATAATACCGTTCTTGGAGAAAAGCTAGGCTGTTTAAAACTCAGATTCTCAGACTGCCACAAAAGAAGGCATACTACAGTTGCCTTTATTCTGTGTCAGACATTCCCTTATTTGACCACTTTTTGGTTAAAAAGAGTAGGCCGCTCACTCACTGACCCAGTTAAGGGGAAAAAGCAGGAACAGTGCTCCCTTCCCCTCAAGGCACATACACATGGCCAAGAATAATGGAGCCATGCAGTCAACATACCCCACCATCCTAGTGGCATTGTATTTAAAGACAATAGACACTAGATCACAGTGCCTAATTCCAGTACTAGAGAGCCAGAGTTCAACACAGTTTGGTCAATTCCCTCCTCTAAAACTCATAATTAACTTTTTAGTTGAATCACCAAACTGTACAGGACTGTTGAATGATGCTTGAAAATTTACTCTTACATTCTTACCAATAAGTATTTTAGCTTAAAAAAAAATAATAAAAAAAAGAGAGAGAGAGGCCACACAAAATTAGATGCGTTTAAAATTTTGGTTTGTAATGGAGGTGGATTACCATGTTATAAAGAATAAATATGGGAAAGAGGCTGACAAATGTTACAGGGATCATCCAGTAAGCCTCTTGCCATAATATTCAAATATTAACTTATAGCTAATTAATAAATCGTCAAGTAGATTTTTTTGCAATACCGTCCATATACATGTATACATTGGAACATTTCAGTACACAGGAGAGTACACTGGACAATACACTACACAGGACACATCAAGAGGCATAACAAGTTACCAGAAGCTGGGTTTTTGATGTGAATCAATAGCAGGGATGCACTGATTGAATTCACATGTACTTTATTTGTAGGGCCTTTTGGAGGAATCGGTTGCAGTTGGCAGTCCACACTGGGTTTCCCAGTGGGCCACTTTAGCTGCTAATCACACAAGAACTGATCCTGAAGGTTCCGGGGCAGAACCCACACACTTTGTCCATCAAGAGCGAGGTACATGTCTCTATCTCACTAGATACACAATAATGTCCAAATATTTGTATTTATTTATTGATTGATTGATTGATTTATTGATTGATTTATTTATGAAGAGCACCATCTATGGTTTAGCCATAGCTAAAGTAACACATGCGCTACCAAAAACTATGATTTTGTCCTTTCTCAGCTAAAGCAGTGGTCAGACCAAACACAAATAAAATTCACCCAGCAAAAAAAAAAAAAAAGCCAGTTCACTGAAGGGGAAAAGACATGGACATGAAAGACGCACATTTGCTTCTGGTAGTGGTTTCTTTTGCTTAGCGCCTACTTTACATACAGTGGTGCTTGAAAGTTTGTAGAATTTTCTATATTTTCTATATAATTATGTGCATAAATATGACCTAAAAACATCATCAGATTTTCACAGAAGTCCTAAAAGTAGACAAAGAGAACCCAATTAAACAAAGAGACGAAAATATTATACGTGGTAATTTATTTATTGAGGAAAATGATCCAATATTACATAACTGTGAGTGGCAAAAGTATGTGAACCTCTAGGATTAACAGTTTAATTTGAAGGTGATTTCAATCAATGGGATGACCATCAGGTGTGAGTGAGCGCCCTACTGTATTTAAAGAACAGGGATCTGTCAAAGTCTGATCTTCACAACATATGTTTGTGGAAGTGTATCATGGCACGAACAAAGGAGATTTCTGAGGACCTCAGAAAAAGAGTTTTTGATGCTCCTCAGGCTGGAAAAGATTACAAAACCATCTGTAAAGAGTTTGGACTCCACCAATCCACAGTCAGACAGATTGTGTACAGATGGGAGGAACTTAAGACCATTGTTACCCTCCTCAGGAGTGGTCAACCAACAAGGATCTCTTCAAGAGCAAGACATATAATAGTCTGTGAGGTAACAAAAGAACCCAGGTTAACTTCTAAGCAACTAAAGGCCTCTCTCATATTGGCTAATGTTAATGTTCATGAGTCCATCATCAGGAGAACACTGAACAACAATGGTGTGCATGGCAGAGTTGAAAGGAGAAAGCCACTGCTCTCTGAAAAGAACATTGCTGCCCCTCTGCAGTTTGCTAAAGATCATGTGGACAAGCCAGAAGGCTACTGGAAAAATGTTTTGTGGATTGATGAGACCAAAATAGAATTTTTGGTTTAAATGAGAAGAGTTATGTTTGGAGAAAGGATAACACTGCATTCCAGTATAAGAACCTTATCCCATCTGTGAAACATGCTGGTGATAGTGTCATAGTTAGGGTCATAGTTGTGTTGCTGCAACTGGGCCAGGACAGCTTGGTATCATTGATGGAACAATGAATTCTGAATTATACAAGCGAATTCAAAAAGGAAAATGTCAGGATATCTGTCCATGAACTGAATCTGAAGAGAAAAATGGGTCATGCAGCAAGACAACAACCCTGAGCACACAAGTTGTTCTAACAAAGAATGGTTAAAGAAGAATAAAGTTAATGTTTTGGAATGGCCAAGTCAAAGTCCTGACCTTAATCCAATAGGAATGTTGTGGAAAGACCTGAAGCAAGCAGTTCATGTGAGGAAACCCACCAACATCCCAGAGTTGAAGCTGTTCTGTACTGAGGAACGGGCTAAAATTCCTCCAAGCCGATGTACAGGACTGATCAACAGTTACCGGAAACATTTAGTTGTAGTTACTGCTGCACAACGGGGTCACACCAGATACTGAAAGCAAAGGTTCAAATACTTTTGCCACTCACAGATATGTAATACTGTATAAATCTCCTCAATAAATATATAACCAAGTATAATATTTTTGTCACATTTGTTTAATTGGGTTCTCTTTATCTACTTTTAGGACTTGTTTGAAAATTTTATGATGTTTTAGGTCATATTTATGCAGAAATATAGAAAATTCTAAAGGGTTCACAAACTTTCAAGTACCACTGTAGGTGAACTTTGATCTGTGAATACATAAACCTGTCCTGTGAGTCAAAAGAGAACAAGTGGGTGTTTCTTTGGTAGGGCACAAATAGAACTTTTGCCCCACTGTTTTCTTACTGTTGCCAAAGACAGTTTGAGTAGCGACAGCACACTGATTAAACTATGAATGAGACTTACACTCAACATGGCAGCTGTATTATGCAAGTCCCTCCCCTCATTAATAAGATCCAATCAACTGGTATGAGAAAACAACAGAATTATAAGATTCAGACACTGATGCATGCACAGATAAAGAGGCATTTCTCTGTGATAGAGAAACGCACATGCACAGGTAGTCAGAACAGTCTAAAGCATTTTCTTCATGTTATTGGAGCCATAGACCACACATTATTTATGTCATTTTCGTGAGATTTTAACAGACATTTCAAGTCTGTGCTGGAAATGTCATCTTTTCGATCAGTTTCTGCCCATTCAAGTAGATAGGTGCATGGTCTTGTATGACTGAAATTATCAAATAGAAATGATCAAATAGAAATTATCCAATATCAAATGCAAAAAAGTCACATTTCTACCATGTTTAGACAGACTAATGATGTGGTACATAAACACATAGCAGCTCCTTGTTGGGAAAGTGTAATAATTTCCTGATGACTCAGCAACATTAATGTGCCACTACCATCTTCAAATCCATAAGCATGTCATAATATTTGTTTTTCAGAAGCTGATGCATTTGAGTCAGGTGTGTCTTTGCGGAGCACCGGCTCTGCAACCTCCAGCCAGGCTGAAAGGAAGAGGAGGACACTGCCACAGCTCCCCACTGAGGAGAAGAGCAGGTTGGGGAAGTCCTCCTCCACCACAGGACTACGTTCTGAGATCGGCGAGAAGCAGGATACCGAACTCCAAGAAAAACAGCACAAAGGAGATGGTGAATGTGTTTCCAGTCTCAACAAGAAGGACACTACATGTGCGAAGACAAACCAAGTGCAGACAGCCTTGTCCAAGCCTCCTGTACCTCCTGTGGGAGGTGTAGAGAAGCAGGGTGAGGAGTCTCGCAGGAGGCGTGCTGAGGACAGGAGCAAAGGGAGTGATAGCGAGCGGAGCGGGAAGCCCCTGGTGCGTCAAGGCAGCTTTACCATCGACAAGCCAAGTGCCAATGTTCCACTTGAGCTTATCCCACGCATCAACCAACGGCAGTCTGGAGGCCGAGAGCGCAGTGACTCAGCTGGCAGTATGGACACGGCCACCCTGCTCAAGGACACCGAGGCTGTTATGGCCTTTCTAGAGGCCAAGCTGCGCGATGAGAAAAAGCTGGACCCATCGCCACCCCCTGGCTACCCTTCAGGACGCTCTTTTTCCCCAGAGTTGGATGCTGACACAACTAAAGCAACAGGCCGCACTGAAGTGCCACAGAAGCGCCGTTCTCTCAGCAGTCTGCACAGAGAGAAAAGCAACATGAGCTCAGCTGGAAAGAGCACAACTAATGCACGGGAGCGACTGGAGAGGAAAGCCAAGCCCAAGGCCTCAGATGGGCGCCTGGATACCCGTCGCTCTGCCCATACAAGTCAGAGGGCCCGCCAGCCCTCCATGGACCTGACAGATGATGAGCAGACATCCTCATTGCCCATTTCTGACATACTCTCTGATGACCAGGAGAATGGGCGTAACCCCTTCACCTTCACTGATGACTTGCTGCACTCCAAACTGGATTCCTCTAAAGTTGCTAGAGCCGGTAAATCCAGTAGGACACCCCAGGCCAGCACTGCCACTATGGGCAAGCCTCAGTTGCCTCAGCCTCGGCCCACAAGAGCATCTCTTCTGAGACGTGCTCGACTTGGAGACACATCTGACACAGACCTGGCAGATGCGGACCGGGTGTCAGTTGCATCCGAAGTGTCCACAACCAGCTCCACATCCAGGCCACCATCAGGCAGGAAAGCACCATCTCGCATAGACATGCTGGCACAGCCCAGACGCACCAGGCTTGGGTCCATGTCAGCGCGCAGCGACTCAGAAGCCACAGTGTCCCGCAGCACTACATCAAGGATATCATCTGAGACCGCTCTGAGACTGGGCTTGCGCCCCACCAACCCAGCAGACAGCAAGCTGAACCCACGCCTTCGGGCAAACAGCGTCTCCAAGCTGACAGACACCAAAACCAAGACCACACCATCCATCTCCAGTACTCCAGCAGGTGAGCTCACATTACTCCCTACCTAACATGTTATGGAATTAAGTATGAACTGAATTATGTATAACCAAACTATCCTAATTGGCTAATCATAAAAAGGACTACAAGAATGATATAATTTAGAATAAAATGATTTGAAGACAAGCTCCTTGATACTTAATACTTGATATAACATCAAGCAAACTCTCTTCTTCTGCTTGCCTCAATACAGTAAGTTGTTCCTCAACATGACTACCCAGGGTGTTTAGATTAACAGTCCACAGCTAAAATGTACAACCTAGTCACCAGCTAGTCACATAGCTGTGGAGTTTAGCTTTTCTCTTCACCATAGTTACCTCCAAACCATTTCACTTCAATGACTTCGGCAACCAAACATTAGCATCAGTGGCTAACATGACAAAAATTACTCCAATTATGATTGGCCTTCCAAGATTTAAATTATGAATATCTAGTCCTTTTATATTGAGTCACATAAACCTTCGAGTTATTGTAAAATGGACCAAAGTGGCCACTGGCTACATGTACAGACAACAGGCCTTTAGCCACTCAACCACAACAGGAGTCACTGGAGCATATCAAGAGATTGAGCATGTAGGTTTTTGTGTCAAGACTGTTGACTGTTTTAAATGCCATTCATGTATATAGAGTTAACCCTGGATTCAACTTTATTTAGGCCTCATGTCAGTTTGCCTGGCCCATTTCCCTAAGGGAAACATTTCTTTCAGGCGGATTCTCAGGCTTCTGGGCTTAATGGCATCATCTATTGACTTTGGTTGCCTTCTCTCAGTCTCACCCAGTTACATCATACCACATGTGTGCTGGCATTAAACATGCAGCTTTTCTGAAACAGGGTGTTTCATTGGAAATGTCCTAGCAAGAAGAAAGATCATCGGATGCGTATCTCAAGGGCAGATCAGTAAACAGAGTGTAGAGCTCGTGTCTGCGCTCAGCCCACATAAATTACCTTCCTTTACTGGTCAGACAGTTATACAATTCTTTGCTTGAACTCCAAGGGATGGATACATATATCGACACATACATTGAAATTGCCAGGAAGTAGGTCTGACAAATTAAAATAAGGGCTTGTGAGGTCTACACAGAGAGATGTACCCATACTGAGACCCCACACCCATGTTACCTAGCAGTTTTCTTTCCCACAGACACTGACATTTCTTTCTCTGTATGCCTAATTGTTGTTGTCTGTCATCTGTTGATGTCCCTGCATGCATATGTTATTCATAAAGAGCACGTTTACGCAGAGATGTCTCAACCAGAGCTGGAGGATGACCTAGCAGACGAGGAGCCCATGGGTACTGTACCACCTCTGGGCTGCGTGTGCATTTCATTTGCTGTTTGTGTGTGTGTGTGTGTGTGTGTGTGTGTGTGTGTGTGCGCGCCTGCTTTTGTGTATTTGTGCCAGAGTCTGTGTATGTCAGACCTTGGTCAAATATGAATCTAATGCAGTAATGAAAACATGCAAATACTCACAGTGCTCCTTTCCAAGCCCTTGAAAAAAGCCTTGCATTCTGTGGGTGTGGTTTTCATAACTCTTAAAAGTAGAAGTTCCACAATAAAATCATACATTCACATATTTAGATATTCATGTGCATATTTAAGCTGCACATTTTCAGTAAACCCAAATCCCCATATTTAGGGGAATGATGGACCATGGAAAAGATGGTCATGTTGGATGACTGGACCATCTATAGGTGGTTCTAGTGAACCAGCATCAGTGTAGTTCCAACGATTTTTGAATTATGCATTTTTTTTTATCATGAAAAATAACAGAAATAATGCAAAATGAATCTTTAAAAGGTTGAAAGATTGATACAGTACATTGTGAAGAATGCAAAGCCCACACTCTCAAGGTGATGATTTAAACATAATGTGAAAAGACAAGGTGGACCTAACTTTTAAAAACTTTTAACTTTTAAAAGCAGATTTTCCTGGGTTGTTTTGGATGTTTTGTTTTGAAAATGTATTTAGAATAAGTTGTTTCAGAACAGATAACCTCTGGATAGCAGGGTTTGAGTGTACTTTTTAGGTAATGATGTCAAAACATATGCCAAATGTCCCATTAAGAAGTCAGCAGACTCTGCTGATGCAAGCTTTGAGCAAGGGGAATGAAAAGCTTCAAGTACAGCTTGTGAGGGATAGGCTCCCCCTGATGGCAATCATTCATAACGACAGGCTGCTCAGGCATATGATGAGGAAGCACAATGTCAAAGCCTATATTTTTTTAATAGTTAATGACGTAACATAAAGAAGATAGTAGAGTGTGAACTTGTCATCACTTAGTGATTTTTTATTTTGCTGGGGAATGCTGTAGTGCATTGAATAGATTACAGGTGCATCTCAATAAATTAGAATGTTGTGGAAAAGTTAATTTATTTCAGTAATTCAACTCAAATTGTGAAACTCGTGTATTAAATAAATTCAATGCACACAGACTGAAGTAGTTTAAGTCTTTGGTTCTTTTAATTGTGATGATTTTGGCTCACATTTAACAAAAACCCACCAATTCACTATCTCAACAAATTAGAATATGGTGACATGCCAATCAGCTAATCAACTCAAAACATCTGCAAAGGTTTCCTGAGCCTTCAAAATGGTCTCTCAGTTTGGTTCACTAGGTAAGCCACAAATATTCATTGCCAAAGAAGCTGGCTGTTCACAGAGTGCTGTATCCAAGCATGTTAACAGAAAGTTGAGTGGAAGGAAAAAGTGTGGAAGAAAAAGATGCACAACCAACCGAGAGAACCGCAGCCTTATGAGGATTGTCAAGCAAAATCGATTCAAGAATTTGAGTGAACTTCACAAGGAATGGACTGAGGCTGGGGTCAAGGCATCAAGAGCCACCACACACAGACGTGTCAAGGAATTTGGCTACAGTTGTCGTATTCCTCTTGTTAAGCCACTCCTGAACCACAGACAACATCAGAGGCATCTTACCTGGGCTAAGGAGAAGAAGAACTGGACTGTTGCTCAGTGGTTCAAAGTCGTCTTTTCAGATGAGAGCAAGTTTTGTATTTCATTTGGAAACCAAGGTCCTAGAGTCTGGAGGAAGGGTGGAGAAGCTCATAGCCCAAGTTGCTTGAAGTCCAGTGTTAAGTTTCCACAGTCTGTGATGATTTGGGGTGCAATGTCATCTGCTGGTGTTGGTCCATTGTGTTTTTTGAAAACCAAAGTCACTGTACCCATTTACCAAGAAATTTTGGAGCACATCATGCTTCCTTCTGCTGACCAGCTTTTTGAAGATGCTGATTTCATTTTCCAGCAGGATTTGGCACCTGCCCACACTGCCAAAGCACCAAAAGTTGGTTAAATGACCATGGTGTTTGTGTGCTTGACTGGCCAGCAAACTCACCACACCTGAGCCCCATAGAGAATCTATAGGGTATTGTCAAGAGGAAAATGAGAAACAAGAGACCAAAAAATGCAGATGAGCTGAAGGCCACTGTCAAAGAAACCTGGGCTTCTATACCACCTCAGCAGTGCCACAAACTGATCACCTCCATGCCACGCCGAACTGAGGCAGTAATTAAAGCAAAAGGAGCCCCTACCAAGTATTGAGTACATGTACAGTAAATGAACATACTTTCCAGAAGGCCAACAATTCACTAAAAATGTTTTTTTATTGGTCTTATGAAGTATTCTAATTTGTTGAGATAGTGAATTGGTGGGTTTTTGTTAAATGTGAGCCAAAATCATCACAATTAAAAGAACCAAAAACTACTTCAGTCTGTGTGCATTGAATTTATTTAATACACGAGTTTCACAATTTGAGTTGAATTACTGAAATAAATGAACTTTTCCACGACATTCTAATTTATTGAGCTGCACCTGTATTTATTTTTTGTTTGTTTTTGGGATCATGTGCACTGACTTGATGTTGGACTTGTATATCTCTATCTACCTATCTATCTATCTCTCTATCTATATCTATCTATCTGTCTCTCTCTCTCTCTCTCTCTCTCTCTCTCTCTCTATATATATATATATATATATATATATATATATATATATATATATATATATATATATATATATATATATAGAGATAGATAGATAGATAGATAGATAGACAGATAAATAGATACAGTCGGACACAGTCTTTGTTTTATCCAGCTGTATTTACTCAGTGCAACTTATAACATCCAAGTGAAAGATATAACACCAACATGTCAGAAAAAAATTAAAAACCAGAATCACTGAGTTGGAAAAAGGATCACCCCTCTCCTAAAATGACTTGTAAACTCAATCAGCTGTGGTCATTTTGATTAGCTCAGCATGAAAAGAGCTTTCCTGGAGCATTTTGTAGTGCAACTGAAGCAAACAATCAACTATGGCTGGCAAGGCACTGTCAAAAGATCTCCGGGATAAAGTTGTGGACAGGCACAAGTCAGAAGTTTAGTACAACACAGACCCTCCCTGGATCAGGACGTCGCTCCAAACTGGAGGAAAGAGCCAGGAGGAAACTGGTCAGAGAGGCTACCAAGAGGCCTACAGCAACTCTGAAGCAGTTGCAGGAATTTATGACAAAGAGTGGTCATTGTGTGCATGTGACAACAATATCACAAATTCACCACAAATGTGGCTTATATGGGAGGGTTGCAAGAAAAAAGCCACTCCTCAAGAAAGGCCACATGAACGCACCTTGAAGATTCTGAGGCCATATGGAAAAAGGTGTTATGGTCAGATGAGACTAAAATTGAATTATTTGGCCTCAACACCAAACAATATGTCTGGTGGAAATCCAATAAAGCTCACCATCCAAATAACACCATTCCTACAGTAAAGCATGGAGGTGGTAATATCCTGTTATGGGGGTGTTTCTCTGCAGCAGGGACTGGAGCACTTGTCAGGATAGAAGGAAAATGGATGGGGCAAAAATACCATCAAATTCTTGAGGAAAATCTGCTGCCCTCTGCCAGAAAGTTGTCAATGGGAAGAAGGTTTACCTTCCAATATGACAATGACCCAAAGCACACAGCAAAACTGACCGCACAGTGGTTGAAGGAGAAAAAGGTGAATGTCCTTGCATGGCCTAGTCAGAGCCCAGACTTAAACACCATTGAAAATCTGTGGAATGACCTGAAGACTGTAGTCCACAAACAGTCACCATCAAATTTAACTGAGACATATCCCAACAGACTAAAGGCTGTAATTAAAAAATTAAGGCAAATTAAAGCAAGGGGGTGATCCTTTTTCCAACTCAGTGATTCTGTTTTTAAATAAAAAAATAAAAATTTCTGACATGTTGGTGTTATATCTTTCACTTGGATGTTATAAGTTGCACTGAGTAAATACAGCTGGATAAAACAAAGACTGTGTCCGTCTTCATTTCAGGCTGAAAACCAACCAAATGTGATTATTTTAAAGGGGGGTGATTCTTTTCTATACCCACTGTAAATATAGTATATGTATATATACACAGTACTGTGCAAAAGTTTTAGGCACCCTATTTTTTAGTACAGACTTTGTTATAGATTTTTTATTTCATGACTTCTACATTATCAAGTCAGTACAAAAAACATTTTAGATTCCCAAACATGAGTTTTCTAGCACAAAATTAAATGTTACAGAAAAATGTTTGTATGTCGTAAAAGAAAGCAGCATATTACATAAGAGACACTTTTCAGACAAAAAAACACAATGAAGGCTGCTGGGTTTTGCTGCAAAAATAAGAAGCGAGTGCGAAAGTCAAAGTCTCCAGAAGAACTGTGTCTGGTTCTGCAAGATGCTCAATAAAACTTACCAGTTCATTTCCTTATAAAACCTCCATTCATTTCCTCCATTTTTTTAAAATGTAGAAATATTTAATTTCGTTATTTCAAAGGCATCTTTGCTCTACAGCATTTCTTTGCATGTGCCTAAAACTTTTGCACAGTACTGTATATAAACTCCAATCCTGAATGAAACAAGGTTTGCAGGACTACGGCATTTTATATTAATGGATTGCACACATATAATATTATTATAATAATATAATGATATATGGTGGGTAATAGTGATTATTATATTCATTCTACTATTAAGATTCATTTTATTATATTGATTATATTAATAAGAAAACAAATCAACTGTGGCCATGGGTTCATATCAGCAACAACAAAAAAATGGTCATGTGATTAAACCTTGTGTCAGTGGGAATGGACAGGATACATTTGAACCATTTGTGCCTTTGCTGTTCTTCTCATCTTCTAACAACACAGGTCTCACTGCTGCTGTGTATAATACTGACAAGAATCTTGATCTCAAATATTGACAAGAGATTCTTGAGCTTCTCTCTCTCTCTCTCTCTCTCTCTCTCTCTCTCTCTCATGCTTTCATTAGAACCTTATTTATTTTGTAGTATATTGCATGTTCAGTATGCAGTATGCTAATATTTCACTCAGCTTCTCGCAATAGATAAACTATGATTTGCTGGTGCTGTAGCATATTTAGAAGTCTAACATATGGCCAGCTGGTACAGTGGGGGAAAAAAGTATTTGATCCCCTGCTGATTTTGTACGTTTGCCCACTGACAAAGAAATGATCAGTCTATAATTTTAATGGTAGGTGTATTTTAACAGTGAGAGACAGAATAACAACAAAAAAATCCAGAAAAATGCATTTCAAAAAAGTTATAAATTGATTTGCATTTTAATGAGGGAAATAAGTATTTGACCCCTTCGACTTAGTACTTGGTGGCAAAACCCTTGTTGGCAATCACAGAGGTCAGATGTTTCTTGTAGTTGGCCACCAGGTTTGCACACATCTCAGGAGGGATTTTGTCCCACTCCTCTTTGCAGATCCTCTCCAAGTCATTAAGGTCTCGAGGCTGACGTTTGGCAGCTCGAACCTTCAGCTCCCTCCACAGATTTTCTATGGGATTAAGGTCTGGAGACTGGCTAGTCCACCCCAGGACCTTAACGTGCTTCTTCTTGAGCCACTCCTTTGTTGCCTTGGCTGTGTGTTTTGGGTCATTGTCATGCTGGAATACCCATCCATGACCCATTTTCAATGCCCTGGCTGAGGGAAGGAGGTTCTCACCCAAGATTTGACGGTACATGGCCCCGTCCATCGTCCCTTTGATGCGGTGCAGTTGTCCTGTCCCCTTAGCAGAAAAACACCCCCAAAGCATAATGTTCCCACCTCCATGTTTGACGGTGGGGATGGTGTTCTTGGGGTCATAGGCAGCTTTCCTCCTCCTCCAAACACGGCGAGTTGAGTTGATGCCAAAGAGCTTGATTTTGGTCTCATCTGACCACAACACTTTCACCCAGTTCTCCTCTGAATCATTCAGGCAAACTTCAGACGGGCCTGTACATGTGCTTTCTTGAGCAGGGGGACCTTGTGGGCGCTGCAGGATTTCAGTCCTTCACGGCGTAGTAGTAAGTTACCAATTGTTTTCTTGGTGACTGTGGTCCCAGCTGCCTTGAGATCATTAACAAGATCCTCCCATGTAGTTCTGGGCTGATTCCGCACAGTTCTCATGATCATTGAAAATCCACGAGGTGAGATCTTGCATGGAGCCCCAGACCGAGGGAGACTGACAGTTTCTTCCATTTGCGAATAATCGCACCAACTGTTGTCACCTTCTCACCAAGCTGCTTGGCAATGATCTTGTAGCCCATTCCAGCCTTGTGTAGGTCTACAATCTTGTCCCTGACATCCTTGGACAGCTCTTTGGTCTTGGCCATGGTGGAGAGTTTGGAATCTGATTGATTGATTGCTTCTGTGGACAGGTGTCTTTTATACAGGTAACAAACTGAGATTAGGAGCGCTCCCTTTAAGAGAGTGCTCCTAAGCTCAGCTCATTACCTGTGTAAAAGACACCTGGGAGCCAGAAATCTTGCTGATTGATAGGGGATCAAATACTTATTTCCCTCATTAAAATGCAAATCAATTTATAACTTTTTTGAAATGTGTTTTTCTGGATTTTTTTGTTGTTATTCTGTCTCTCACTGTTAAAATACACCTACCATTAAAATTATAGACTGATCAGTTCTTTGTCAGTGGGCAAACGTACAAAATCAGCAGGGGTTCAAATACTTTTCCCCCTCACTGTATAGCCTCTGGTCCACACAAAAACCACAAGTTCCTGTGTGTCTGCAGCCAGCAGCAGGTGGCGGCGACTTAATACAGAATACGGCTCCACCTCTGAGGACGAGTTTGGCTCGAACAGGAACTCCCCCAAAGCCGGGCGTCTGAGGCCAGGCACTGCTTTGCGTACCAGTAGACTGAGCAGCTCAGGCACGGTGGCAACAATCCCGGGCAGCATCACCATCAAACACAGGATGAGGGAGCAGGAGGAGTACATCAGAGACTGGACAGCCCACAGCGAAGAGATCGCCAGGTACTGATCAACTCCATGTTCCTCAGACTCACTAACACACTCATACAAATGCACTCCATAGCCATCTACAAAGAAATACTCCCTTTCTTATTAAAGGAGTAAATATTATACACTATACTGAGTGGACCATCACAATCATTGTGAATTAGGCAGGTTTTAATGTGGCCACTTCACTTCAGTAACTCGAGTGTAAACTTTCAATTTACAGTAATACTTAGCTGTCTAGTCACAGATTTCTTTGTCTAGTCCATTCTAACACTGCTTTGAGGTTGGAGGAGTCAGAGAGGACTTTAACACAGAGACACATAGACTTGCTGTACAATATGACCACAGAGCACTCTGTGTGTTTATTCTCTCCACTCAGTCTCTCTTACACACCATTCGTTTCCTCTTGCTCTCTTTCTAAAACAATTTTATGCCTGCAGCTATATCTTACTGCTATAATCACATGTAAACTCAGTAGACAGCCAAGCACTCTGACTTCACTACAATGCTCCTGTATAGGAAAGTAACAAAAGAGTGATTACACAGCAGAGTTCAGCCAGATGCTCAGAGTAGCAGCCACTTTCTTCCAGCTGTCAGATCTCACTGCCGCAGGGGAATTTCATTGTACCCCTTACGATTACTGTATATTAAAGACACATCTCGTTTTTAATAGTTTTGTTAAGTAGCAGGATAGCAGGGATAGTCCATATTTTCTTGAAAAGTTGATAAATTGAATCCAGAACCATATTATCATCCACAAAACTTCCAATTCAAACTTTGTGACAAGCCTATGTGGCAGGTTGATACCAAGTTGCACTAATGATATTATATTTCCAAGATGGCTACACCAATTTTTGTTTGTTTTCATTATGTTTGAAACCAAATCAGCAGGTCTGTGTGACCATTACTTGAGTGAACTGCATACGGAGTTTGAGAATAAAGTGTATATAATGCATGTCTAATGATGTACAATTATGTTTATATCATTGGCTTTATGTATTTTGGTTTTCCACTGGTTTTGTGAGCATGCTGTGCAGGGCCCACCTTGTGTGAGTTTTGTGGCTTGTTTTGCATGTTTATGACCTCCCCTAGTTTTGAGCACCCCTCTGATGGTTAACAGGTTATTCCCCTGTGTGCGCAGGATCAGTCAGGACCTGGCCAAGGATCTGGCCATTCTGGCGCGGGAGATCCATGACGTGGCTGGCGAGATTGACTCGGTCAGCTCCTCCGGCACAGCACCAAGCACCACGGTGAGCACGGCGGCCACAACGCCCGGCTCTGCCATCGACACCAGGGAGGAGGTACAGCCCACTTCCTTAGAGAACTTACACCACACCACCAACTTAAAGACTAAAATATGGGCTTTTCTATGGGCTTTTCATTAAATGTTGTGGTAATGCTCATAAAAGCCTGTAAACATGTAGCTTTCATTCCCTGTTAGCCACAGAGACTTCCCAATCTATCCCACCCATGGTCAGGATAGCAATCAGGAGCGTTTTATATAATATAACATTACAGAGCAGAGCAGCAGTAACACTGACCTCCATTCTTCATCACTTCACCCTCTCATTTCATTACTTGTAGTTGGTAGAGCGAGTTTTTGATGAAAGTTTGAACTTTCGGAAGATCCCCCCTGTGGTGCAGACCAAGACTCCAGAGATGAATGGCCGGCCGGTGGAGCTGCGACCTCGAGCCCCGGACAGTCTGGATCCCCAGAATGCATTGCGCAGACGCACATGGAACCGAGATGAGGTCAGACCGGTATGAACCTAATAACTTGCACCACTGTTAGATATACTTACTGAAATTTAGACTCATACATGTTCAATGTGTGTGAAGATAGATGAACTGCTGTAAGTATAATAATATTCGCTTTACATATGCAGCATTTAGGGGGGTGGCTTAGTGCTTAGCACGTTTGCCTCGCACCTCCGGGGTTGGGGATTCTATTCTCACCTTCGCCCTGTGTGCACGGAGTTTGCGTGTTCTCCCTGTGCTTCGGGGTTTCTTCTGGGTACTCCGGTTTCCTCCCCCAGTCCAAAGACACGCATTGTTGGTTGATTGGCATCTCTAAATTGTCCGTACTGTGTGAATGCGTGTGTGATTGTGCCCTGTGATGGGTTGGCACCTCGTCTAGGGTGTCCCCTGCCTTGTGCCCCAAGTCCCGCTGGGATAGGCTCCAGGCTCCCCCGCGACCCTGTGTAGGATAAGCTGTACAGAAAATGGATGGATGGATAGATGCAGCATTTAGTCCATTTGAATCGAGCCCTAGTGTTTTCTCCCTCTGTGCAGTTCATTTAGACAAGGAGATTGAAAATTCCACAATCACACTCGGGTTTGGACCAAAACAACATGTCCAAGACTGTCTGAGTGAGGTAGTCTGAGTCTGGTTCCAATCAAACTCAGTTCGATTACAGTGAGATAGCGATTTGACCCTGAATCGACCCAACTGCAGGAAGTGAACCAAATATGCTGTGTATTTTGGGTTGTTGAGGTGCAGGAAATGCCATGTGTTTTGGATATTTGGACTGAGAAAATAAATGGTGGATACAGTATACAAAATATTTTGGTTATTTACTAACCATTTACTCATTTATTAGTTCAGTAACTCAGTGTTCTCCATGTTTCTTCATTTTTATGGTTTAAACGTACACTTCCATCACCAAATTTCTGACCAATGAATAAAAGAGTTTTACAAGTATGTTTTTTCATCACTACACACCCTTTTAGTTTGTTTATGTGTGTGACCAGAGCAAAAATGGAAATGATTCAAAAGTATGCATTTTGCTCTGATTCGGCAAATGAATTATTAGCTGAAGAAGTGCCCTTAGTTTCATTCTAATTTGATTGCTGATCTCATGGCAGTCTGATGGGGTTTTTTTCTCTGCACTGTTGTACGAATTCTAGACCCTTCCACACAGTTTGTACGTGTTAGTAATTTTAAATGTGATTTAAAGTAATCTTTTAAGGTGTAGATTGTGCATCAACATACACATACTTCCTCAAACTAATCTACACTTTGGAGTATGGTTGCGTTTTTACGTTTGAAATGCTTACAGGCCTGTCGTATGATCTCGTAGGCGGTGCTAGACAGCTTGCTGCTGACATCAGTCTCTCAGCTGTCCTCCAAAATCCGCCAGTCTGTGGACAAAACAGCAGGCAAAATCAAGTCAGTACTAAAAGAATTCACACTCATCATTACCAAATACAAAACACAGAAATATGTCAGTTATTTTACTGAAGCATAATGTGTTCCATCGTCAAGGATTTTGTTCAAGGACAAGGACAGGAACTGGGATGACATTGAGAGCAAACTGAGCTCAGAGAGTGATATACCACTTCTCAAAACCACTAACAAGGTGCGTTCAATAACACAATCAGTATAATCATCTTATAAGCACATCAAAGCACCAGTTTTAGATATGTGATCAGGTCTCCAGAATACCACTTAATACTGTGTAATATTATTATTAATACTAATAATGCTGTTATTTTTCATAGGAAATCTCAACAATTCTAACAGAGTTGAAGAGGGTGGAAAAGCAAATCCAAGGTGAGGTTGAAAGCAATGCTGTTTAGAAACGTTTGACCTACTTCATCCTTCTCATAACTGCTTACTCACACTTTTGGCCCAAAGTGTCTGATTTGACCACTTCTCTCAAGAGAGAGTAGCTCACTGATTAGCATCTATAATAATAATAATAATTATAATAATTAGTTACATTTATATAGCGCTTTTCTAGACACTCAAAGCACTTTACATAGTATGGGGGGAATCTCCTCAACCACCGCCAGTGTGTAGCATCCACCTGGATGATGCGACGGCAGCCATAGTGCACCAGAACGCCCACCACACACCAGCTATAGGTGGAGAGGAGAGATATAGCCAATTCAGGGGTGGAGATTATTAGGGGGCCATGATAGACAAGGGCCAATGGGGAAATTTCGCCAGGACACCTGGGTGATACCCCTACTCTTTACGAGAAGTAACCTGGGATTTTTAATGACCACAGAGAGCTGTGCTGTTGAGATCTTTACATACACCTTACAAGCATCATGTGCAAAAGTTTTAGGCGCATGCAAAGAAATGCTGTAGAGCAAAGATGCCTTCAAAATAACGAAATTAAATGTTTCTACATTTAAAAAAAAAATTTTAAATACCGTAAAGAGCAGTAAACAGTAGTAAATGAAACAAAGTCAATATTTGGTGTGACAAAAACATAAAAATAAAAGTAGTAGTCTCCAGCCACAGTTCTTCTGGAGACTTTGACTTTCGCACTCGCTTCTTATTTTTACAGCAAAACCCAGCAGCCTTCATTGTGTTTTTTTTTATCTGAAAAGTGTCTCTTACGTAACATTCTGCTTTCTTTAATGACATACAAATGTTTTTCTGTAACATTTAAGTTTGTGCTAGAAAACTAATGTTTGGGAATCTAAAATATTTTTTGTACTGACTTGATAATGTAGACGTCATAAAATGAAAAATCTATAATAAAGTTTGTACTAAAAAAAAAAAAAAAAAAAAAATAGGGTGCCTAAAACTTTTGCACAGTACTGTATATACCATATTATGACTGACAACATGATATCCATTAAAGAGTGAAGCCAAAATGTCCCTGACGCCCTCTCGTGGCCAGCTACAGTACAATTTATAACCCCACCCAGACCTATATAAATGAATATAAAGTCCTAGATCATAGTCATGGCTTTATGTCAGTGTCTCTTCCACTAAATTTCTCAATGATATGTGTTTTATGGCCTCACAGCTTCAGGGTCCTCGGTTTGATCCTGAGCTTTCTGTGCATGTTCCCTCTGTGTTCATGTGGTGTTCCTCCCACCTCCAAAAAAACATGCCAGTAGGTGAACTAGTGACTCTAAATTGCTCCTAGGCGTGAATGAGTGTGTGTGTGTGTGTGTGTGTGTGTGTGTGTGTGTGTATGGTGCTCTGCGATGGATTACCATCTCATCCCGAATGTATTCCTGCCTCATGCCCAGTGTTGCCGAGTTAGGCTCCAGATCGGCTGTGACCCTGAGTAACCATAAATGGTTACTGTAAATGAATGATATGTGTATTATAGAAGTTGGGTGTTTTGATCAGGTATAGGTTTAGTTGACACAGCACAGCCAGCAGCTCTATTATTTGGTAGTATATAGTATATTCATTACATGTGAATCGTTGTATGGTTACAGAATGGAGCCTGAGAGTGCAGGCTATAGTGTTAATGTGGGTGTGGCTAATCCTCTCTTACCAGCTAGGTGACACTCCAGTTTTTTTTAATGGTTATTATTTCGCAGTATTATATGTACAGTTGAGGTCATTTGTTTAAATAAGAAACCTGGATGATCAACGACTGTTTTTATGTTTTGTGATAGCTGTTCATGAGTTCCTTGTTTGTCCTGAGCAGTTAAACTGCCCACTGTTCTTCAGACAAATCCTGCACATTATTTGGTTTTTGCAAACGTTTACACAGTACTGTATGTTATGTGAAATAGCTTATTCAGGGCAGTATTAAATAAAAAAAAACAATAATTTTTTTATTCGTAACATTTGCTGATTCTGCAAGGGGTATGTAAATGTATGACCTCAACTGTATATATTATACATTAATATACATATATATATATATATATATGTAGCCTCATTAGACTGTCTTTTTCCTCAGCCTATCAGAGTAAAGTAGCTGTCATCCATCTCAAAGTGCTGTAATTTCCTGCAGGCTGAAGAATAATTACTGTCTCATTAGGTATTCAGTTTATTCTGGAAGATGACCCACTGCATGCTTGCACACAAAGCACTTCTTTTTATCAGTTAGTGTATCTAAATTCTGTACACGTGTCCATAATAAGTATGGATGAGACTCTACAGAGACACTCCCTCCTTCTCTGCTGCACAAGCTCTGGCTCCAGTTTTAATTTAATTTGTACTGTAAATCTGATTAACTTTTAGCTTCACAGCAGCACACTGGGAATGGGTTTTAATGTAGTGTTGGTATTTAATATAATATGTATGTTTATGTACTTTGGGTATATGTTTAAGAAGAATCTTCCTGTCTGTTCTGTAGCCATAAATATCATGGTAGACCCGGATGGAACCCTCGACGCTCTTACCAGTCTAGCCCTGGCGAGTCCCATCAAACCCAAACCTAAGGCCAGCAATGGAGCCTCCAAATCCTCCTCCACCATCTCCCCTAACCGAGAGCTCCCCAGCCCTGGACTGAGCCGTCCTCAAGCCAGTGGAGAGGCGAGCGCTATTATTAACAAGTGAAGGACAAGAACTCTCAGAATTGAGCAAACTGGACCTCTGATACTTAAAACTCTCCGAACTGATAGACCTTTACCTGTACATACTGTCTGTTCCCCTCCCTTCCTGCACTCCATTGGAATGTCCATCTTTCTCCACGTGAAGTTGATGAAAGTCACACCTGCGGATTTGGACAGTGATACACAGTGCAGCTCCACAAGCACAACACACAGCTGCTGGTGAAGAAGAGGTGAAAGGCCATTGATCTAAGGCTTGTTATGCTGGACTTCTTCCTCATGTCTGTGTGTCTGATGTTAGAACCAACTGCTTGCGTGTGCTGCAAGTGTGTTACGCTCCCATCCAGGCATGAAGCAAGTGGACGTAATTCAACTTCGACAAAAACCACTCCGAGTGCCTGTCTTCTCTCCTCTGTAAGCATTTCTCTTCTGCGAACAGCAACTTCTTATACAGTGACGTTTGTGTCAGAAATGAGATTGTGTCGGTTTTAAAAGACTTGAAAGAAATATAACCTTGAAGGGAAACTTTGAGAAGTGTTAAAGATTACGAAGCTAAACATGAACCAGCTTACCAAAGTAAGTCAAATTCTATGCGTGCACTCAACAACTGTAAATTTCATCCAGTTTATTCAACTGATTTTTTTTTTTTTTTCAACTGAACAAATCTGATTTCTTGATTACACAAAGTGCATTTACGCTATTAAAATTAGCATAGGTCAGCTCAGTGATTTTGGCTCCAGTAAACAGAACATTTACTGAATTACTCAATTTTCATGCACTGATGTTTTTTTTGTAACCTTTTAGACTAAAGGATAGGTAGCAAACTTAGTAGACGGTTCAAAATATCGATTTAAAAATCAGCAAACGTCTGACATTTAGCCATTGTTTCATTTTCCCTCACATTGGAAAGAGGCGTTTGGAAAATATGCAGTATTAGACAACGTATTAGTGAAATGCAACATGGTTATGTGTTGCACATCTCTCATTTGCGAAGATCTCTGTGCTTTGTGCTACTGTGACCTGAGCCTTAGAAGAAACAGCCTTTAGTGTGAGGCTCATTCACATTCCGGATATGATACGGTCAGTCGGACGTTACGTTTTTAATCTCAATACACTAACGTTCTCTAATCAATCAGAGTATGCAATTACAGGGAATTAGATACGCAATAGTGAGTGTTGCGCAGTTTGTCAGCATTTTCAAAAATCTCCAAAAGCTCATTAGTCATGTTTTCCATGAAGGTATTCCAGCATATGGTGTATGTATTGTATTGTCTTACTCTCCTGTCACCGCTTGCTGCTTGGCTGTATTTCTGTTCATGGGGAAGGGTGGGAGATGAGTTAACCCAGCCTTTCATTGTGAATCTGCGTGTCGTAGAAAGAGTAGCGTGACTGTTATTAGGCGCTGAAACAATAGTGAAGATAGGTACAGGACTTTTTTTTTTTTTTTTTCCTCCTTTTGTTGTTGATAAATGTATCAGCGAAGTGCCCTCTGTGGAAAATCTAGTTCTTGGGCAGTTTTAGGAATGAAAATCATAATGTAGCGTGCACATGTATCGTTTTAAGGTTCCTGGACTCCTCTAAGTTAATGTTATGTGTGTTAAAGGCCATACAGGGCATAAAAGGACATAACACCAAAATCATATCTGTATATCATACTGTTCTCATAACAGGTTGTGTTTTCAGTGGGACGATCCTCCCACCCCATAAAATACATTACCTTTTTATTTTATTATTATTTTTTTTAAATAGTATCATTTATAATACTATTGTACGTTTTACATGACGGGGAACAGAAAACATGCTTGGTACAGTTTTGTTTTTGTTTGATTCTTTCTTTCTTTTTTGTTTCAGTTTACATTCACATCTGTAAAATACAGTTTTTGTTCTTTTTCATTGTTTTTGATAAACGTGTTTATTTATTTTTGTTTATTTTTGTTTAATGCCTTGAATTGTTTGCAGTACATTTTTGTTGGTATTTCAGTTTTGTTTTTGTTTTTTTTTATGGAATCTTTTCATTCTCTCAATAAAGGAGAAAATATTCCTGGACCTTAATGAAACATAAACATGTCTGCGTATATCCTGCATTTCAATAAAGTCCTTGATCTAAATCATGACTGAAACTTTTTCACAAGAAAGACTTTCATAATCATTTGACATCTATTTGCCAAAATGCATAAGAGAATGTGCAAAAATTGTTGCATAAACTCAACATTTCTCCTCGAACAAAATCATTCCTTTAAAAATGGTTCCTTTTTTTAATCGTTTATCTTTATTTTATAAATCTTTATAAAAAACGTTGATGGAAGCTACTGACCCCCTAAAATATTTCACAAAATGCTAACTGTCTCCTGAAAACATCTATTTTCTAAAAAAAATTGCTTCCAGTTTCTAGAAACTGTTATTTTTCACAAATATGAGGTTGCACAGATATAAAATTCCCTCATCCTTCACCATGTACAAAACCAGAGTGCTTTCAACACAACACAGAAAGACCTTCATTAATCTTTAAAAGTCAGGTAATGTTTATAAAAAGTACACTATAAAATAAAAATTAAAAAATAAATAAATAAATAAAAAAGTAAGCACAGTCAGGGCCATAATACAGTCCGTACAGGATTTCGCAGAGTTGCTTGAATTTACATCAGGTGTGTGTGTGTGTGTGTGTGTATATATATTATTCAAAAGTTTACACCCCCCTGGCTCTTAATGTATCGTGTTGCCTCAGTGAATGTTTGCACCTTTTGTAATAGTTGTGTATGAATCCCTCTATTGTCCTCAGTGTGAAAAGATGGATCTCAAAATCATATAGCCACTGATGGAAAGGGGTCAAATATGCAGAAGATGCTGGAAAAGCAAATAATGTGCAGGACCTGGAGGATTTTTCAGTTTAACTGTTCAGGACAAACAAGGGACTCATGGACAACTATCACAAAACATAAAAACAGTCATTGATCATCCAGGTAACAGCACACAGCATTAAGAATCGAGCGTATGTAAACTTTTGAACTGGTTCATTTGTGTGAATTCAGTTATTATTGTGTCTTGTGGACATATGTAAACATTGGTTATGTGAAATAGCTTATTCAGGGCAGGACTAAATAAACAACAAAATGCCATTTTTATTATCCCTCTTTTATTATTATTATTATTATTATTATTATTATTAACAACATTTTGCAGAATCTGTAAGGGGTATGTAAATTTATGAGCACTGAACTGTATTTTCTCCAGGACAGGCTTTACCAAAATGAACTGTGGGAGTGTCAATAATTTAAAAAACTGTTCTGCAACAAAATGCACTATTCAGTAAAAGGTTTTATGTTTGAAAATATACAGTGGGTATAGAAAAGAAATCACCTTTAAAATAATCACATTTTGTTGCTTTTCAGCCTGAATAACACCAGCATGTCAGAAAATAAATAAATAAATAGAAAACCAGAATCACTGAGTTGGAAAAAGGATCACCCCCCTCCTAAAAATCACTTGTAAACTCAATAAGGTGTAGCTAATCACCTTCTCAATGGCACACAAAGCCATTTGACTTTCAACTGTGATCAGCTGCGGTCATTTTGATTCGCTCAGCATGAAAAGAGCTTTCCTGGAGCATTTTGTAGTGCAACTGAAGCAAACAGTCAACTATGGGTGGCAAGGGACTGTCAAAAGATCTCCGGGATAAAGTTGTGGACAGTCACAAGTCAGGAGATGGATACAAAAATATTTCAAAGGCTTTATCAATGCCTAGAAGCACAGTGAAGTCTATTATTAAGAAGTGGGAGGTATTTGGTACAACACAGACCCTCCCTGGATGAAAACTGGATGAAAGAGCCAAGAGGAAACTGGTCAGAGAGGCTACCAAGAGGCCTACAGCAACTCTGAAGCAGTTGCAGGAATTTATGACAAAGAGTGGTCATTGTGTGCATGTGACAACAATATCACAAATTCTCCACAAATGTGGCTTGTATGGGAGGGTTGCAAGAAAAAAGCCACTCCTCAAGAAAGGCCACATGAACGCACCTTGAAGATTCTGAGGCCACATGGGAAAAGGTGTTATGGTCAGATGAATTATTTGGCCTCAACACCAAACAATATGTCTGGCAGAAATCCAATACAGCTCACCATCCAAATAACACCATTCCTACAGTAAAGCATGGAGGTGGTCATATCCTGTTATGGGGGTGTTTCTCTGCAGCAGGGACTGGAGCACTTGTCAGGATAGAAGGAAAATGGATGGGGCAAAATATAGTCAAATTCTTGAGGAAAATCTGCTGCCCTCTGCCAGAAAGTTGTCAATGGGAAGAAGGTTTACCTTCCAACATGACAATGACCCAAAGCACACAGCAAAACTGACCACACAGTGGTTGAAGGAGAAAAAGGTGAATGTCCTTGCATGGCCTAGTCAGAGCCCAGACTTAAACCCCACTGAAAATCTGTGGAATGACCTGAAGACTGCAGTCCACAAACGGTCAGCATCACATTTAACTGAACTTGAGCAGTTCTGCAAAGAAGAGTGGGCAAATATTGCAAAGTCTAGATGTGCAAAGTTAGTAGAGACATATCCCAACAGACTAAAGGCTGTAATTAAAAAATTAGGGCAAATTAAAGCAGGGGGGTGATCCTTTTTCCAACTCAGTGATTCTGTTTATTTTTTTCTGACATGTTGGTGTTATATCTTTCACTTGGATGTTATAAATTGCATTGAGTAAATACAGCTGGATAAAACAAAAACTGTGTCTGTCTTCATTTCAGGCTGAAAAGCATCAAAATGTGATTATTTTAAAGGGGGGTGATTCTTTTCTATACCCACTGTATTGTGCTAAAATTAAACCTATACAGCTTCCCCATATGATCAAAATAAAAATATTCCCTATTGTGTGTCAATGATTTTATATATTCATTTCTGCTCATTTTGATGAAGGGTCCCAATAGTACTGAAGATTTCATGAATTCTGTAATTTACTAAATAGTAAGACATTAGAATAACATTTTATACAATTACTAACTGCATATTTATATGTGCAATGACTACATCTCTCAGAAAATAATATAAAAACATGGTATTACAAACCGTCAAAGCACAGTCTCTGGACTGTGCTTCAGCTACTCAGCACATGTGTACATGGAACAGTGTCAAAAATTATTTTTCTGGGGGAAAAAAGAGAAATGTAGAAATAGCATACATTATTGTTGCGTTTTTGGGGTGTGTATCTGTAGCTCTAGGACTCCAGGGTCAAGCCTTTCCATGACTTTGCCAGTTCTCGCTTATATTGCTCCAGCTCCTTCAAAGACAATGCAAAGCGGAAAATGCTTTATATGCAACATACAACAAACATTCTTCACTATGCTTCTCTTTCACCTTCTCACATTTTGTGGGTTAATGAACCCATGAAAGGGTTTCAAACAAACAATCTCCATAAATAGAATCTGACTGTAACCCTTCATGAAACACACACACAGTGCACTTTGACACACTGTCCATTGCTCCAGGTGACTGTTATTTGGCAGCAGCCATTAGAAAAGCGAGTGAAAAAAAAAAAAATCAGGTGATGGGGTAAATTCTCTAAGGTTACATAGCCGTCACAGGTTATAATTAAGCTACTGCTGTATTTATGGAGAGCTGAAGTGTATAAGAACCTTGAACACAATTAAGCCATTGATATAATATGTAGAGTTATAAAAATAAATAAATAAAAATTATAACATTCTTCTGCCATGTACAAATATACCAGAACTATATTAGCTAGCTAGTTACAGTATCTTTGCTTGGAAGTCTTTGGAAGTTTTTAGGTACCACATCATCCTCTAATAATGGGACATCATAGGTTTAAGCGATTGATTCTAAGGGGTAATGAGAAAACTATAAATTGGCTGTTCTAAATGGAAGAACTGCATTGTGTTAACATATCCCATCTACACAATCAGAATCAACCACTTAACACAAATCTGAGTTCGGTGGTACCCTTAGGCCATAGTACAAATTACATTATGTGGACATCAAGGTTTTTGTGGACAACCTTGTTGAGCATCCCATTCTAAAACTATGGGCATTAATATTGAGTTGTTCCCCCTTTACTCTTACAGTATAATAGCCTCCATTCTTCTGGGAAGGATTTCAACTAGATTTTGGAGTGTGACCGTGGGGATTTGTGCCCGTATAGTCACAAGAGCATTCGTTAGCTCAAACACTGATGTCAGGTGAGGAGTCAGTGTTGCAATTCATCTCAAAGGTGTTCAGTGGGGTTGAGGTCAGGACTCTGTAAAGGTCACTCGAGTTCTTCCACTCCAGCCTTGGCAAACCATGTCCTCATGGAAGTTGCTTTATGCACAGGGGCATTGTTATGCTGGAGGAAGTTTGGGCCTCTTAGTTCCAGTGAAGGGAAAACTTAAAACTACAGCAAACAAAACCATCCAATTGTGTGCTTCCAACTTTGTGGCAGCAGTTTTGGGAAAACCCACATTTGGGTGTGATGGTTAGGTGTCCACAAACATTTGGTGACATAGTGTATTAAAAGCTATGTAAATGCTACCATGATCATAATTGAATCCTAAAATATTTTGAAAGCATGATTACTTAAGTGTATGCGGACTCCCTGTACCTGGTCTTTCTGTGCTCTCATGGCATCTATAAGTAGTTCACTGTACTGGGGGTCTTTGGCTGGATCTTTCACTTCCTTGCGTTCATTAGTGATCTGAGGAAAAACCAGTGAGAACCATGAGCTTTTAATGCCTTGTGTCAAGTATGGGTCAGTTTTTTTTTTTTGCTTACAGCTATGAGAAGTGTGCTGTGGTACCTCTGGAGGAAAAAACCTTTCAAAAACTTTTTTCCACAGGTCCAGTGGAGTCTTAGCGTGCAGTGTTCCAAGATCAACATCAACAGATCCTGAATCAGAAAAATTACTTATAATGCCACTGTGTTACTGTTACTAAATATTCGAAAGATTCAATTCAAAAGATGTCAAATACTGTTAAGTGTTAGGTTAAACCTTGGAATCTTATATCACTAATACAATGATCACTGGCTGCAGTAAACAGCAGGTGGTGCTATTAACACTCACCTATCTGACTGAGAGAGTCCATGCCTGCTGGAACTACGAGAGGTTTGCTGTGGTCTGTACAGACGTACTTCCTAAGGAATAAAAATGTGCATATGGTTACTATTATATCACCAGGATGGATCACTAGCTATAAATCTGATATACATCCTCATAACAAAATAGCTGGTTTACTTTTAATAATCATTCCAGGACCATACAGCTACTTACCCTCTCTCAGTCCCAAAGGCTAGATGATTGAAGAAGTTCTTGACTTTAGACATTGTTGTCTCTGATTTACTGCTAGTGAACTATGAAAAACGCAATAGAAAATAACAAATAATGGCAAGTGAAACTACGTGGCATCAGCATCACTTATCTGCTTAACACACAGGGCTGAAAACTAACTTTCTAGTTCACCAGCCAGTGTGGCTAGTTCAGATTTAGTGTAATTGTATATATACACAGTATACAATAAATATAGTACTGTGCAAAAGTTTTAGCAGGTGTGAAAAAATGCTGTAAAGTAAGAATGCTTTCAAAATATAGACATGTTAATAGTTTATATTTATCAGTGAACAAAAAGTGAGTGAACAGAAGAAAAATCTATCAAATTTGGTGTGACCACCCTTTGCCTTCAAAACATCAATAATTCTTCTAGGTACACTTGCACACAGTTTGTGAAGGAACTCGGCAGGTAGGTTGGCCCAAACATCTTATAACTAACCACAGTTCTTCTGTGGATTTAAGCAGCCTCAGTTGTTTCTCCAGACAGACTCGATGATGTTGAGATCAGTGCTCTGTGAGGGCCATACCATCACTTCCAGGCCTCCTTGTTCTTCTTTACGCTGAAGATAGTTCTTAATGACTTTCACTGTATGCTTGTGGTCGTTGTCATGCTGCAGAATAAATTTGGGGCCAATCAGATGCCTCCCTAATGGTATTGCATGATGGAGAATTATCTGCCTGTACTTCTCAGCATTGGGGAGACCATTAATTCTGACCAAATCCCCAACTACATTTGTAGAAGTGCAGCCCCAAACTTGCAAGGAACCTCCAGCATACTTCACTGTTGCCTGCAGACACGCATTCGTGTACCACTCTCTAGCCCTTCGCATACAAACTGCCTTCTGCTACAGCCAAATATGTCAAATTTTGACTCATCAGTCCAGAGCACCTCCTGCCATTTTTCTGCACCCCAGTTCCTGTGTTTTTGTGCATTGTTGAGTCGCTCGGCCTTGTTTCCACGTCAGAGGTATGGCTTTTTGGCCGCAAGTCTTCCATGAAGGCCATTTCTGACCAGACTTCTCCAGACAGTAGATGGGTGTACCAGGGTCCCACTGGTTTCTGCCAGGTCTGAGCTGATGGCACTGCTGGACATCTTCCGGTTGAGAAGGGAAGTAAGCCTGATGTGTCTTTCATTTGCTGCGGTAAGTTTCCTTGGCCAATCACTGCGTCTACGGTCCTCAACGTTGCCTGTTTCTTTGTGCTTCTTCAAAAGAGCTTGGACAGTACATCTGGAAATTTCTCTCTGGGAGAGACCTTACTGATGCAGTATAACTACCTTCTGCCTTCTTGCGGTGCTCAGTCTTGCCATTTTGTATGACTTTTGACAGTCTCCAGCAACCTCACCTTGTTAGCGGAGTTTGGCTGTTCCTCACCCAGTTTTATTCATCCTACACAGCTGTTTCTGTTTCAGTTAATGATTGTGTTTCAACCTACATATTGAATTGATGATCATTAGCACCTGTTTGGTATAATTGTTTAATCATACACCTGACTATATGCCTACAAAATCCCTGACTTTGTGCAAGTGAACCTAGAAGAATTGATGCTGTTTTGAATGCAAAGAGTGGTCACACCAAATATTGATTTGATGTAGATTTTTCTTCTGTTCACTCACTTTGCATCTTGTTAATTGATAATATATAAACTATTAACATGTCTATTTTTGAAAGCATTCTTACTTTACAGCATTTTTTCACACCTGCCTAAAACTTTTGCACAGTACTGTATATAAAACACTGATAAATAAATTAATTTGAACAAATATACAAGTTTATTTCCACAAGGATCATATCAGTGTGTGCAATTTACATTCCTGCTAAATTGGATAACCAAATGCTATTTTTTTTTAAATGGATGACAACCTGATATGTTTATTATACAGTTAATTGATAAATTAGGCGGACGTGAAGCTGAGGAGGAGTTTATCACTAAACGAGGAGACCGGTGTTTGGATTTTTACTGTTTTTTTTATTCTTTTATGTAATTGGTATATTTTAGGAGCCTATCTGATGAAGGGTAAGTTTTACTTTTAGATGAATGTTTGTGTTTCTGAGGCTCTCAAGACTGCATGCAGCTATCACTTGTAGCCAAAAACAGTGGTGAATGGTACTATATTTATATCATCACTGATATCGTTATCTCAATAAATACCAAAAAATATTGTGATATAGTTTTAAGTCCATATCGCCCATCCCTAGTATATATCTCCTCATGTTATGGGGTAATATAACATCTGGTCAAAGGCGGTGCCTTTCTATTGACTGATGAATGTTGTAAACTGTTGTCTTTAGGAGCTCAAGAACAATTTAACAAAACTTACTATCAGGGATGCACCATAGTAATGAGCCAGAAAACGCAGGGTCTTACAAATCACCTTCCTCTTCTCTGACTCAAAGTCCTGCACACAGACAGATAAATCATTAATGAAGATGATGCCCAGCCTCACAACTGCTTTTGCAAGTGCCTTTTAAAGAGTGCTGTGAATAACTCCATTCACACAGAACTATGAATTTGCAAAAAAAAAAAAAAAAGAAAATGTAAATATGCCATGAAGTACATTATAACTATGCAATGAGATTCTTACCTGAAAGATGTCAAACTTGCTACCGATCATAAGAAGAGGCACAGGGAAGGGGCTGATGAGCTCTCTGTCCTATTGCAGACATCCAGTGTTATGTTAGAGTTATAAAATAAAACACATTATTAATAACAATGGAAACTGATTTCTCACTGGGTGGTCTTTGGGGAGGATACGCAATGCTCTGCTTTGGCTTAACTGTTTGCTGGACTCTCCTGGCCTCTTGGTTATGGCAAATGCCTTTTCCACTTGGTTTAGAGCTGCCTGAAGGAGTTTCTCCATGGTGATCCAGAGTGCATTAGGCTTAGACAGATCCAGTACCAACACCACAGACAACATGCTGCATGAAGAGGTGCAGTCATTTCAAATGACTTGTGGAAAAGTATCAAATGTTCATGTTCTTTTCAATAACTTAATTAACAATAACAATAAACTAATATTACTTTAAAAAGCTCCCCTTTACATCAAAGCAAGTATCAGGGTAATTTTTCTTTTATATTTATGAAATCACCTAGGGTAATTAGTCATTTCAGTAACACTACATGCACACAAACATGAGCAGGGAACAACCGAGACAGACCTGAGGTTCTGAGGAGTGATGGGTATCTGCACAAGATCTGATAAAGATGTGCCTCCTCCCAGTTCCCACAGATGAGCTATATCTTTGAGCTAAGTAAAAATAAATAAATAAAGCAAAACCATCCTAAATTAATCTAAGCATTCAAAAACTTGCCTTTTTAAAGAATTTTGAGAGTGATTTGTACTTACTGTGTTGTGTGCTCTTGCTCGCCTACCGAATGTGTACTCCAAAGCCAGGGTTGGTTTGGGGGTTTCATCTCTGAATTGAGACATGAAATACATAAGTATTGAGCATCCTTAAATAAGGCCAAAATAATTACTCAATGCGCTCTTACCTGTCAATACATCTGAACAGTATTGTTGTTTTACCCTAAAATGGCAAATAAATAAATAAATAAAACATAAATGAGATATAGAACATAAATGTAGATTAATACAGCATTAATACAGCATTTTTGGGGGCCAAGCACCCAGACTCGGTGAACCACACATTCACAGATGCGCTACAATTGTTGCCCAAGCAATCACAGGAAAGCACAACCATAACTTTAGGCAAAGGGATTCAAGAGTGATGTGTAGTAGCATAAATGGCAGTTATATGTGAGCAGTTTTAGCATGCTATTGTTACTTTTGACCAGTAAGTGGTGCTGGTAGAAATTTGTTGCATAGCCTCAGGCCATGGCTCTGAAGGCGCCTACCAAGTTTTGTGTTGGTGCGCAAAGTCGTTGCTGAGATACCGCCTCACAACCTGTCTGGCGGCTTCGCTCTCAGATTCGTTGGCCCATTACGGACAAACCATTTGGAGTATTCAAAATTTGGTGATGATTGGACAAAATTTGCAGGAGGAGTTTTGGTTTGTGACAAAATCCAGTAATTGACGGCATAGAGTGTGTTGAACTCGTCTTGACACAGGGAATCCAGGGATGCCTAGCTTTTACATTTTGGACAAGGTTCAAAAGTTATGACCATAAATGTACTTCAAAATTAGGCCCAACTTTGACCTGATGGTGGCGCTAGAGTATGGGCAGCACTTGGCCAAATTTGGTCAGAATGTTCCTCCCCAATCAGTGCAACAAATTTCACAACTTTTTAACAGACGGTTCTATGGACTGCCATAGAGAACCTAGCCAGAAGAAGAAGAAGAAGAACAAGAACAAGAAGAAAAATTAAAGGTAGAACAACAGTAAGGTGAATATGCACCTTTGGTGCTTGGTCCCATAAATATATATATATTTTTTTAATTTTTTAAACCTTACAGCTATCCTGAGTTACTAATGACCTGCATAAGAGTGCTTTATTGTGTTTATATGATTGTGCTTATCTTTTACCCCAGTTTTACTGCCCATAAAGAAAACAGTCCTCTTGCAGGGAGCATGGCCATCTTTCTCATCATCATCATCATCATCATCATCATCCTGATTGTGTCTAGTTCTTCTCTCTCTGGCCCGGACCTCATCTGCAGCCAAATCCCACAGGGTGTCGGTACTACAAAACAAAATGTGACTGCTCACAACAGCCTCTGGTAGTTTTTGTATAACTATCACAGTAGGTGCAGGGGATTCTTAAGGAATCATATCAAGCTCAAGTCATTATGTGGCAGTTTATTTAACACTAAAGAAAGGATCAGAATATTTGCAATGCAACCTTGTCCTTTACTAAATCAAGCGTTTTATTCATCCCCTGCACCTGTCTGTGTCTATGTCTACGCCAGTGCATAGGTGTCATACTATCTGCAAAGTTGTATGCGGTCTGGAAGATGAAAACTGTCTTTTGTTTTGTTCTTATCTTAACGCACAGTGTCCACACTTATGGACAGTCAATTTACTGTTGTTTTATATATATATATATATATATATATAAAAATTACCAAATCCAAAATCACTTGTGACTGTTGTTGAAATGGAACATAAGTCATGATGCTGATTTTGGCTGCTCTATTTGCTGTTCTCAATGTCTCAGGTATATCTTTACAAATGTTTTACACAAAATCCCAAATTAAATTTAAGAAAAAAGTAAATTTGTGCCAGACTCCAGTGCTTTACCTTTAAAATCAACTGTAACACACGGTGTAAACTGTGTACAACACAATGTCAAAAATATTCCTATATTTTGTTTCAAAAATTATATTTTCTATAATTCAGGTCATCAATATTAAATATTTTAGTCCTAACAGTATTATATAAACACACTGGAATGTTATTTTTTTATTTCAAGTATAATATTTTTTTTTTCTTTTTTTTTTACTCATGGTATTCCTACACATTGACAATACATTTACTGTTTTTAATTTTTAAGTAATAAAAAAAAATGAGACTGTTTTGAAATATTTTATGAATAAAAAGGTTTTAGCGTTCGCTAACGGTATGCAGCTACCTAGCTAGCTACAATAGCAGAACCATAAGCTAACTATCAAAAACAAATCGAAAAACGCTTTATTCTACTTACCTTATTTTTCGCATTATCTCCTGTTGTTGTATTTACTTTTTCGTAGCTAGCTATAAGTCAGTCGATGTTTACCATCCTGAGACCAGCTTGCTAGTCAGCGTTTTCTCCGCAGACTGTTGCGAGGGGCAACGGCGCGATTTGATGACGTATTAACCAAGGGCCTTATGGGATCTGTTCGGTCGGCTTGAGCGGCAAGATATAAGCTGACCAAAAATGAACCACGTGTAGTCTCGTATAGGTTGTGTATGTACTTGTTTAAAAAAATAAAATAAAATACTGATAGAGATCTATAGTGAAGCATATAGAAGTTAAATAAGTTAGGTATAATGATATTGAGTTTTCTTTTTAATAATGATATCTTTTTCTTTTTTTCCCTCTCTCTCTCTCTCTCTCTCTCTTTTCTAGGTGTGGCTTTTTGACAGTGAGTTAAGAATAGGCTACAGTGCAAGCAAATACTGTATGTAGCTATGGCAGATTAGATCTCACAACCTTCTGGTTACTAACAGAACTTTACTCAGTGAGCTCCACTGTATCTGGGCAGATAATACTAATAGTAATAATGCAAGCTATTAGCTATTAGTATCATGCAAAATAGTGCTGCATTTGCACATGTAAGAGTACAGCGAATGTCAGTCAAGTTAGTAATTATTCCAAGGTAATACGTGCACATGTGAGTGGCTCTAATTAGTGAGACAGTGATTACAGTTTCTGATTAAAACCCTTGATCTGCACTGTTACTGCTGTTAGTGTTGTTTAGTAGCATCTTACCACAGTCATAGTGCAACAACTAAAACTGAGCCTGCTCACTAAATAAATATGGAATAAAACATGACAGGGTGTGCCGTTATAGGAAAACGAAGCCGAGTTACTGTTTCCAAACCAAAGTTGATTCTTTTCCAACAACAGCATGGTCCCAAAATGCTTTAAACCTCATATACCATAGCAATTTATTTATTACAGAATGATATGTCATACTTACCGATTCATAGTGACTGTCAGGGGTTAAATTGGGCCGGGGCCCAATATTTAGTTTTTCTTTTTTTTTTTTTACACATTTCTCGTTCTTACTAATTCAAGCAATGATTCAAAAGTGTTGCCTTGGTAGCACATCATAAATGAGGTCTGCCCCTAAAGTTTACAAGATTACGTCAGAGCTTCAAAAAATCTTCAATAGCGTCATTCACAGGGCAATCGAAGTGATGGTTTATGCTCCCGCCACTTTGGTGTGAAGTGTACGTAAGATTTCGTTTAATTTATGTTTTTTTGCACTTGTATTATACAAGACTGTAAGTCGCAAGTTTGTTTCCTACCGATGATCCAATCTCAAAGTTTCAGAGGTAAAAGATATGAGTGAGACAAAGAGGAGGGCTTCAAAAGGTAGGCTAGGTCTGCATTAGTCACTACTGAGTCACTACTTAACATGTACAGTAGGCTACCTGTTTGTTGCCACATGGTGAGTTTTGTGAAGCAAAAGCCTATGCTTTTGAAACGTTTTTATTCATGAAAATAAATCACGAAATTTTATTGTCATCAGCTGTAGCTTTGCACACTGCCGGCGTCTAGAACGATTCTGATCAGCGTTTTAGTTTTCATAGCAGAGGGCTCTCTCAACTTTTTTTCTGAGATTTTGCATACGCGTGCACCCCTCCAAAGCCTGAAACCATAGAGCCCCCACATAACAAATCCCAATTTAACCCCTGGTTACTGTTAATGTTGAGGACTTTATAGAGAAACCCCAAAAACCTCCGTTCTAATGGTTTTCCCATGTTGGAGCATTTAAAGAAACAGCTTTACCCCTGAGTGTTACAGGGTGCTGACACTGGAGACTCCTTTCATTAAATAAACATCTCCTTACAGAAACCATACCATATCAACCATATTCACCATGTCAACAATTACATACATTTTTAAAACCTATTTATGTGGAGAGTCTGACATACAATGTTCCTATGTAAGTGCATTAATATAAACTTTTGATTTGAATTCCAGCTGCCATTACTGTCAGAACCATGCTGTTATTATCATTATTTTTTAATTAATTAATTAATTAAACATCTGCTGACAGATTCTAAAGCTCAAAAGTACTGTGGTATCAATAATCCTAATATATGGAATTAAAATACATAAGTGTCAAAAACAATCAAGTAGTACTATTACTGTACTATTTTTATGCTTATAGTAGTTTTGACAAGACCACCTTGAAAGTTTAACACAGACTATGACTGAGGTTTTCACACACTACAGGCTTGTTCACACACTACAGGCTTGTTCACACACTACAGGCTTGTTAAGGATGTTAAAACATTTTACGTTTACTTTTTGTTACACATTTATTATGAACATACAATAGCAACATTTACACTTGGCATCATCATTTAATATTTTATCTATTAACAGCAACCACAAAGTTTACTTTACAAGCTACACAGAGAAAGGTGAATGACCTCCGGACCATTAAAGCAGTGTCTTGCTGTTGTGATGATAGAGATAACGTTTTATTGGGTATTGGATCTGACAAACGCACAGTATGTACAAACAGGATATCACTGAGGATATTCCTTCTTTAACACACATAGCACCTCAGCGTCTCACAAGCCGATCTCGGATCTTGAAGCTGATGACCCCGAGCAGTACGAGGGCAGGCAGGAAGGCGTACAGCATAAGAAAGTCCAGGGTATAGCGTGAGGGGCCTCCTGGGTAAAGTTGGTCTATAATAATATTGCCATCTTTTATCAAGCATCCTTCTGGGAAACCCATAGATTGATCTGAGGAAGAGGATATGAGTATCAAAAGGTGGAATTTTACAATTCTTCATTTGACTGACTCGTCAACAAAGTGACTTACAATTGAGAAAGCATACAAATGAGCGGTTGAGGGTTTAAGGTTAACAGTGGGATTTGATCTCACAGCTTTACCAATACCTTAATCACTGAGCCACCACTGTTTAGCCTGTGGTAATTATGGGATGTATTTGATCTAAGAACACTTCTTACTGCATGTGAAGTTCAAGCCATAGAACTCAGTGACGATGAGAAGCTCACAGCCATATTTCTGGAAGGTGAGGTAACTTAGCCACTGGAACACCAAAGGCATCTGCTGAGTGCTCCTGCAGAGAAACGGGAATGCAGTGTATCAATGCCCCTTAATCACCAACCCAAACTGGAGCTAGCTTTAGTAAATGATCTGGAGAAGGATTCCATAAAAAAAAAAAGAAATAAGACTTAATCTTAACGAAGGTGTTACCTGAGGAACCCGGAGCCCACCATGATCCCAGCTATATTGAGCAACGCCATTCCGCTGTTAACCATGTTGGGGTCTTGAACCACTCCAAGTAGCACCAGCGTCAGAAGCTCCCCGATGATGTGGGGCACCATGATCACAGCTGTAAAACACATGAAGCGCCAAGGATCTGGGTGCATCCCTACAGCCCTGAGATGCACATATAAAAACACACCTGGTAAATTTTCAGTAACTTACTGGCAGCATTTTAACATTATAACATTACAAATCTGTTTCATTAGAATAATTACAGCTATGAGGGTTTTCTTTTTAATGTTGGATGACAAAATAAATTAGTCAGGGGATGTTCATTTGTTGCTTCAGGTTAATACTCTACAATAAAGTTAATAATACTGTATGTTTTACTTTATACAGTAATACACACACATACACACACTACATGGACACAATCTGTACTTAAGTACTTAAAAGTACTTAAGAGTAGGCTACAATGCAAGCATGTACACTGATCAGCCATAACATTAAAACCACCGACAGGTGAAGTGAATATCATTGCTTATCCACTGATTATACAATAGTGCCTGTCAAGGGGTGGGATATATATACTAGGCAGCAAGTGAACAGTCAGTTCTCGAAGTTGATGTGTTGGAAGCAGGAAAAATGGGCAAGCGTAAGGATCTAAGCGACTTTGACAAAGGTCAAATTGTGATGGCTAGACGACTAGGTCAGAGCATCTCCAAACTGACGGGTCTTGTGGAGTGTTCCCGGTGTCCCCTACTCACTTATTCCTTAAGGATTTGGACCCTAACCCTAATATTCTAAGCTTCCTAAAGAAGATCGAATTCAAACAAAGGGAAATCCTTTGATATAAGGTTTTACATAGAGGTTTTAAGGGTTAAGAGATCCTAATGGTGCTAATGAAGCCCTAATAGTGCTAAATTGAGATTTTTTTTTTTTTCTAAGACTGTGGGTATCTTGCTGTGCCTGCTATGGAAGAAAAAAAAAACAGGACATGTTTTATGATCTTTACAAAAATGCCCTGTAGTAACCTGTCTTTTAGTTACCCCACCTTTGCTATTACACCATCCTTCCTCACTTTCCTTTTCCTTATCAATACTTATCAGATTACAGTTTAACCCCCCTCAACTGGATCAATGTTCACCTGGAAACATAACACACGCAGAGAATACATACTCACCAGTAAAGGAAAGAGGTGAAAATAAATACACTGATGATACTGAAGGGGAAGATGTGAATGATGTAGGCCAGGAACATCTGCCATTTCTGGTACAATCCATCTTTACTCTCCTGATCAGCTACAGCTCTCACAGCAGGGACTGCATGGGACACAGCATACAGTTGCAATCAAAATTATTCAATCCCCATTGCAAATCAGGTTTATTGTCAAAATTTACAGACTTTAAGCTGTTTGTAATGAACAAATCAAACAAAAGCAGCTGAAATAGTTAAACACAAGTTCACCATTTTCAAAATTATTCAACCCCTTCATGGCAAGCATCCTTAGTACTTAGTAGAGCACCCTTTTGCTGTTATGACCTGCTGCAAACGAGATGCATAGCAAGACACTAGCTTCTGGCAGCGTTCCTGAGGAATCATAGCCCATTCCTCATGAGCAATGGCCTCCAGTTCAGTAATATTCTTGGGTTTGCGTGCTGCGACTTCTTCAAATTCCACCAGAGATTTTCTGTGGGGCTCAAGTCAGGTGTGATGGCCCTGTAGAATCTTCCAGGACTTCTTCTGCAACCAAGCCTTAGTGGAATTTGAGGTATGCTTGGGATTATTGTCCAGTTGGAAGGTCCAATGACACAGACGGCATGACATTTTCTCCTAGGATTTCCGGATACTTCAATGAATCCATCTTGCCTTCCACACGCTGCAGGTTTCCAGTGCCAGAGGATGCAAAGCAGCCCCAGAGCATCACTGAGCCACCACCATGCTTGACTGTGGACAGAGTGTTCTTTCTTCATTCTTCTTTCTCCAGACATACCGCTGAACCATCGTGCCGAAAAGTTCCAGTTTTGTTTCATCGCTCCACAGAACAGAATTCCAAAACTTCCGTGGTTTATTTATATGATTTTGAGCCAAATTCTCTTGTGCTTTTGGGTCAGTAGTGGTGTAGGTCTTGGAGTTCTGGCATGGAAACCTTCCGCGTTTAATACGTGCCATTCTGTGCTCACTGAAACCTCAGTGCCTGTTGCCACCAAGTCTTGCTGCAGGTCTTTTGCAGTCATTCGAGGGTTTTTCACAACCTGCCTTCTCAGAAATCTGGTTGCAGGTGTTGATAGCTTCATTTTTCTGCCCCGCCCAGGTATTTCATGTATTTTCTGCCCGTAGCCAGTTCAGGTATTTCATGTGTTCCAGCTCAAGCACACCTGGTGCGACTAATGAAGCCATTGATTAGTTGAATCAAGTGTGCTTGAGACAAACCTGTTTTGCTATTGTGCTATTGTGCTATTGTGATGGATTCAGTTCAGGGGTTGAATAATTTTGAGACTGGAGAAGTCATTATAAGTTGCATTTTCAGTTGAATTTGGGGAAACCACTTGAAGCATTCATTGTGTTGAACTATTTCAATTGCTTTTGTTTGATTTGTTCATTGCAAACAGCTGAGAGTCTGAGAATTTTGACAATAAACCTGGTTTGCAATGGGGGTTGAATAATTTTGATTGCAACTGTATATGTGAAACATTATAACAAAATCTAACAACATATCAACAGTCACAGAGAACCTGGACTATTGATAGGTTGGGTACTGGATTGGATTTTATGTCCCTCCTTAGAGGTTAGCTCTAAGGTTTGGGTTCCAATATGTCCTATGAAAAGAAGCATAGACACCAAGGAGCAGACAAACTCCTGGCCTAATAACTTCTGACTCTCATTATCTCACTCTTTCTTTGCTAGGGTTTATGTACCAGAAGCAAATGTACTGTACTGTATTTTGACCAATGGTAGTAATGGTGTATGAAAATGAAAAATTGGAAAGCACAGTTTAAGCTGGATGAGTATCATCTGAGAATGTTTTCTTCACTTGTACCTGGAAATCGAATTATTTTATCAGTTTCATAAAACTACTTAGGAGCTCAAGTCGTTCTCTCCTCAATCTGTTTTGACCTACATATATCTAAAACATATATAACCACAGGATTCAAATGTACTTTTATTATTTGGTGAGGCACAGAGTGAAGGAGCAACTCACACAGGGCCACAGCATTCAGCATGCCTGTGTATGGCGAAGCACCCATGGCTTGGTAGATAATACCAATCCGGTCCTGCACTGCACCCTTGTTGACATCATCATCAAGATTCATGACAAAGAAGGCCACAAAAAGGCCATAGATGAGATTTTGAGAGAGACGCATGATGACACCCATCCTGTCCCGAGACAAATTCCGTACCGTCCTCCTGTAGTGAGAGAATGTGAATAATAAGAAGTGAATTCTTCTATCAGAAAGAATTGAATTTGGTCCACATTAAAGACTGTTGATCAAATGCCCAGTATTGCCCAGTGATATAACCTTCTCACCTAAAAAGGACACCCAGTTTGGACATACAGCTGGGGGACTCTTTGCTCTTGAAGGGGATCCTGGGTTTATTAGCACGCCGACAGCTCTGCCGAATCTTCCATGTCATTCTCTGATAGATCTCTGATCTCCGGTATGCTGAGGTTATATCATGCATGCGTCTGTAGGTGGCAGTTTCTCTCTCACTGGAACGTGTATCCACCGAGGTCAGGTCCACTGGCAGTGGAAAGGAATGCCTTAGTTAGTCTATAACAGTAATCGATTACTTCTCCAGGCTGAGCAGACTTCATCAAACCTTCCAGAGCATATAATTAAGTTTAAACAAGCTACTCATGTGTTCTCATTTTTCAGGATTTCTGGAGACTTAGGCTCAATTCCATGCAAAGTTTTGAGATTTTGAAACGTCCATCAGATCTGGTATTAGCAGATCTGGTATTAGCAGATCTGGTATTAGCATCCATTACCAGTTATCAGATCAAATGGACAGCACTAAATACAGGTCCTGCAGGGGGTTCAGATTTGTCTCTCGGATCACACAGACCATTTACAGACCATTATAGAGTCTCCTCTATTCTGATTATAATAATTAGGATCCCGTATGCTACCATTTTTGAAAACATTACTACTTTATAGATAATAATTTTAAACATAATAATCCGTTAAGATATTAACTTTACTTTTTTTTTAATTATCTTTAAGGGTTAATGTGCATGTATTTGTTTATCTGGGTATGTAGGTATGTATTTTACTGTGCTGTTATCTATTAATGTCACTGGTGACGCTTGTTGCTTGTAGTAATTTTTTTTACTTTTTACACTCATTAATGATGGAAAAAAAGTTTCATCTATCACCATAAATATGTCTTCAGTTTGTCCTGTTGAGCGGACTCTTGATCCATGTAAAATGATGCATGTAAATAAATATTACAACAATCTTTCAGAAAAGGTTCCAAGGAAAACCTTTTTTAGAAAGCTAGAATTACTAGCCAAAGAATCCTGAAGGAACCCTTTCTTCTAAGAGCGTATTGCAATTGAGCCTTCTTTAATGGCTAAGATTGCAATCACAGTAGTATTTTATGTAGCAATCATGAGTACTACAAGGTCCAATATAGCAAGCTTAAGGGTTCTTCAGAACCCATAAAGGGTTTATCTCAATATTCACTACGTGAAAGGGTTCAGAGAAGAATACTTTTAGGAAGCTAAGAAAGAACACGTATTTCCCTACAGCTGGTTTCTGCTTCACTTTGGATGGATGGGAAGAAAATGTGGATAGATGCATATGGTGTGTGATGGCTTACAGTAGAAATATATTACCATAGATGTCAAACGGGTTGCAATACTTGGGACACTCGTAGCCACAGCTGCTGAAGAAATCCACCATCTCGCCAGGATCTCCACAAAACACTAACTCTCCACAACTCATGATAGCTATCCTGCTGAAGACCTGCAGACAGAGACATACACCCACAGTTCTGCTAATCACCACATCATGATTTTGTGAGTTCATTACCAAATCATATAAACTAGTTAAACATTAACATTTATGACTGTCTTTTATGGTAATCTAATATAATGATATGAAAGATTATCACCATGATTATAAAAGCTAACAAGTCATTTTTGACAGGAGTGACACGGAAAGATTTTGCACTTACTCGGAAGAGCTCTGAGCGGGGCTGATGGATGGTCACTATGACTATACGGTCCCTCTTGGCCAGCTCTGCCAGCAGCACTACAATCTGATTGGCTGTCATGCTGTCCAGACCTGTGGTTGGTTCGTCCAGAAGGATCACCTCTGTAATGAGCGTCATAAAGTCAGAAAAAAAAACCCATAAGGAACTTTTGAGAAGTCCACTTTGTTTCTTTGTTGAGAAACTTTAAATTTAGTCTCACCTGACTCATTAGTTCATCCAATTTGCTTAAAGTTGGAGCCTAATTAATTGCATGATTAATCCATTTCCTGCTTGATTGAAGAACGCAGCAGACAGAAATCCTTTCTAATTAAACATGGTTGGCTAATACTTGGGGAAGAGTCCCAGGATACCACTCAGGTCTGAAGAGCTAGATAAAATGCCCCAGAGGAACCCTCATGGACCACAGCTTAATTCCATATATGCTGTATGATAACCCTGCTTTTCACTCTTTTAATATTCTCTTTCCCTCTGTCTGACTCTTTGCTATAGGGGATCAGAGCTTGAGTATTTTCTTACTTACTGTATTTTGGTCTCACTTATTAACGATTCACTTTGGTACAGCAACTGTTGATGTCTGTTGTCTGTCAAATGTATATTTAAGACTGTAGGCAAGTAAACAGATGCGTACTCACTGGGATCTTGGAGCAACTGGCTAGCGATGGACACCCTCCTCCTCTCTCCTCCTGAGATACCTGGAAAGACTCGGCCTCCGATCACAGTGTTAGCCACATGGCTTAGACTCAGTTCGGCCATAACAGCAGCCACCTTGCGTAGAGATCAAAAGATTGAGATTCATGCACTGCTGAGTCTGTAAATATATTAAAGGGCTCCCAGTCTTTATAGTGTGACAGGTAGGAGATCACCTTCTTGCGGATGGCGCTGGCTGAGTGCTGCCTCAGAGCCAGCTGAGCCGTGAATGTGAGCGTCTCCTCTACTGTCAGATAGCTCAGGAGATTGTCACTCTGAGAAGCGGCGAGAAAGGGATAGTGCCCATTAGAAAAGAATGGCAAGGAAATGCTTTGACACAAACACCTGAGAGTATAGTACACCATAACAGCCTGATTCATTTATCAGCATAGTGAAGGGCTTTAGAAAGCCATTTCCATGTCTATCATTCACACACCCAGCAATTTTAACATGAAACCTTTTCAATATCTTATTTGACATGTATTATGATACAATACAATAAGCAGGGTTTCTGAGCCAAATGGTTACAGACATTAGAACCCAAAATAATCCTACAAAGTCTTAACCTGTACCTGTATCTGTCTCTCAACTGTCTATACATACCTCGGGTAGTTAGCAAGATGGTACCTACAATCACTGTCCACTTTAATAGGAACACCTGTACACCTGCTCATTTATGCAGTTATCTAATCAGCCAATCATGTGGCAGCAGCACAGTTCATAAAATTGTGCAGATACAGGCCAAGAGCTTCAGTTAATGTTTACACCAAACATCAGAATGAAGAACAAGTCTGATCTCTGTGACTGTGATTGTGGCATGGGTGTTCCAGATACCAGATGGGCTGGTTTGAGTATTTCAGAAACTGCTGATCTCCTGGGAATGTCACACACAACAGTTTCTAGAGTTGACACAGAATGGTGCGAAAAACAAAAAAAACATTGAGTGAGCGGCAGTTCTGTGAGTCGAAACACCTTGTTGATAACAGAGGTCAGAGGAAAATGGCCAGATTAGTTAATGGAAAGTTTTTGAATATTATAGTACTAATACTATTTAGTACTATTACTCATTTACTACACTGGATACCACCCACCCCCACATTATAAATGACCAGAAATCATAAATATCAAAATGCTTTTGACATCAACATGTATTGTAGTTATGATTACATTCTTATAATATTTTATCATCTCTCTCTCTCTCTCTCTCTCTCTCTCTCTCTCTCTCTCTCTCTCTCTCTCTCTCTCTCTCTCTCTCTCTCACCTACCAAGACATGTGGAGCTTTAACTAAAGAGATTTAGAATCAACTAGACTTCAGGGCCTTTGGATACACCCATTAGCTTAACTAGATTTCTTTCTTTCTTCCTTCCTTCCTTCCTTCATTCCTTCCTTTCTTGCTTCCTACCTTCCTTCAAATACCCTAAATAATAAAAGCCTGAGTAAATGAGCATTAATCATTGATACTATGCTACTGAGCAGTTCTTAATCAATGCTTCGGTTTTGCACATATTTGCACTGTTTCTTTCTTTCTTTCTTTCTTTCTTTTTTTTTTTAATTATACGTCCAAAAAGTCACTCTTTTGACGTAATCCCTGGTTTTTATTCAAAAGTTTGACAGGCCACTTCAGTTTCTTTGTGTAATTAATGACTGCATGCTCTAATATCACCAGCTACGTACGTTCAAGAGAATTAAATTAATGATTGGCTTAGTTTACAGCACCCAAGAGTCCTAAGAATTTTATCTGCAGTAATGTAAGATTAAATAACAGCTGTCTCTTAATTATTATTTAATTTCACAGTGGATACACATGAATAGGTGAGAGGAAGATAATTTCAGTGTTCTTAAGTGCACTCAGCCTCAACCTTTTGGTGTGTATAAACATTTATAGGCCTGCTTTTCAGCCTTAACCTCTAGTAACCCAGACCAATACCTCTCACCTACTTAATTTGATTGCTGTATGTTCAAAGGTGAGGCCACGATTAGTCAACAATTACAAATACAAATTATATAACATACATGCACATAAATGCTAACCCAGACACACATACTAACCTGAAGCACATAGGAGAAACATTCCTGAAACTGTGCTTGCTTCACTTTTCTTCCGTTCACAAACACTTCCCCAATGAGGGTACCAGTATTTCCAATACGACCTGCAATAGTGTCTAACAATGTGGTCTTCCCAGAGCCTGAAAACAAACACTAGTAATTAGGATCTTAACAGGTTTGTCTATAGCATCATGCATAGTATTGTGGTTACTATAATAATGTTAATATTTTAATTATTTAGTTAGTAATGTTGTGTAGCTGAACATACACTGATCAGCCATAACATTAAAACCACTGACAGGTGAATAACATTGGTTATCTCGTTACAATGGCACCTGTCAAAGGGTGGGCAGGCAAAAGGATCTGAGCAACTTTGACAAGGGCCAAATTGTGATGGTCAGACAACCGGATCAAAGCATCTCCAAAACAGCAGGTCTCGTGGAGTGTTCCTCGTTTGCAGTGGTTAGTACCTACCAAAAGTGGTCCAAGGAAGGACAACTGGTGAACTGGTGCCCAAGGCTCATTGATGCACATGGGGAGCAAAGACTGGCCCGTCTGGTCCAATCCCACAGAAGAGCTACTATAGCACAAACTGCTGAAAAAGTTAATGCTGGCTATGATAGAAAGGTGTTAGAAGACACAGTGCATCGCAGCTTGCTGTGTATGGGGCTGCGTAGCCACAGACCGGTCAGAGTACCCATGCTGACCCCTGTCCACTACCGAAAGCGCCTACATGGGCACGTGAGCATCAGAACTGGACCATGGAGAAATGGAAGAAGGTGGCCTGGTCTGATGACTCATGTTTTCTTTTACATCATGTCAGTGGCCGGTTGCGTGTGCGCTGCTTACCTGGGGAAGAGATGGCACCAGGATGCACTATGGGAAGAAGGCAAGCCGGCTGAGGCAGTGTGATGCTCTGGACAATGTTCTACTGGGAAACCTTGGGTCCTGGCATTCATGTGGATGTTACTTTGACACGTACCACCTACCTAAACATTGTTGCAGATCAAGTACACACCTTCATGGCAACGGTATATCCTAATGGCAGTGGCCTCTTTCAGCAGGATAATTTGCCCTGCCACACTGCAAATATTGTTCAGGAATGGTTTGAGGAACAGGACAAAGAGTTCAAGGTGTTGACTTGGCCTCCAAATTCCCCAGATCTCAATCCGATCGAGCATCTGTAGGATGTGCTGGACAAACAAATCAGATCCATGGATGCCCCACCTCACAACTTACAAGACTTAACGAATCTGCTGCCTAAGTGTTGGTGCCAGATACCACAGCACACCTTCAGAGGTCTTGTGGAGTCCATGCCTCGATGGCTCAGAGCTATTTTGGTGGCACGAGGGGGACCTACACTATATTAGACAGGTGGTTTTGATGTTATGGCTGATCTGTGTATACGTAATTTTAAAACTTAGTCACATTAGAACAGGTCTATTTATTACCCATAGCCACAGGACAGCAATTATAAAACATTTTCTAGTGACTAATTTTTTTTATTGATTTTTCTAGCTTTTCTTGGTGAGCACAGTGTGTACATGCAGGAGGACGCTATGTGTGATTTGTATCACAGGTGCTAGTTGGAAAGTACGTCGTTGTCACTGGTTATTAATCTAAAAATCCACAGCTTTGTATATAGAAGCTACACACATGCCATAAACCTCACCTGAGTTTCCCAGGATGCCCATTATATGACCACTGTCCACATGAAACGACACATCATTCAGGATCTGCCGAGTCCATTTCTTTCTGTAGGATGGGAGATCCCACCAGGGCCCTACGCGTTCACTAACACACAAACATGTTTCATGCAAATTAATGTATAGTTTACATTTATTTAACTCAATTAATTTAATTCAGTTAACTCTTTTTGGGTGTATCATTTGTCCAAATTTAGATGGCACTGATCATTCAAACCACACACAATTCATTTGGAAATACACTAGAAAATTTTAATAAATGCTTCAGATTAATCTCTAAGAACATGAGTGGTTCTTCTTACTGAATAAATGATCATTTATTACCACAGTAAACAATAAACAAATATCTTACGCTGAGATTTGTTATTTCAAAGTAACTATAAACTGAATATACATACTATGCAATAGAATATCAAACAAATTATAAAACAGCAAATGGAAATTTTTAACACTTGTTCCATTTCTGACAAAAGAAAGGATCATGCAAAATCATTGATTTTTTTTTTTTTTTGTAAAAAAGAAAAGAAAAAAAGTATTAATTTTAACAATGATTTTTTTATAATAAAAATGATAAATGAATTATTAATATTAAATATTAAATTATTAAACATATTAAATCCCGGTAATAAATGTAGTCTATGTGATGTTTCTTTTAAAAGCTGGTTAAAATTATTATTATTATGGAATTAAATTTTCAAACTGCCCTGGCGAACTTATTACTATTTCCCCATGGCCTCCATTTGTTAAATTCTTGGGCATAAATAATACAATTATGTTGCAGATCTACCATGAATGCAATTCAAGCCAATCCAATGCAGTATCGCTAAAAATAACTATAACGTTTACGTACGCTCTTTTAGACAAGTAGGAACTTTTTGTATTTCTAATGACCCAGAAACAATTCTGACATGTAAGTGCTCTCTATTTTGCATTGTTTTAACAACAACAAGAACAACAAAAAAGTAGAGAAATTTGACAACATTGTTATTTGTGTCTTGTTTCTTTCTTACCTGACTGTGTAGGACACACTGCTCACACCGAGACAACAGGACGGCTCTTTTTGGTTAGAGGGCGCTGGGCTCTGGATGTCTGTCCTCTTCTCCGGAACATACTTGAAAGATTCATTTGAGCCATTTTTCTGGTCATTAGTCTGCATTGAGTATGAGTTCTTCATGCTAGCTCATGTAATTTCTCATGGATTTATCACGCCTTCCTGATCCGTCAGGTCCACTTTTGTTACTGCTGAAGCTTCAAGTCCACTGTCAGGCCATTCCAGTGTACATTACACCAGTGAAGCTGGCACCCTAAAAAGAAGTGCTTATCAGTGGACCTTTGCTCAGTGCTGTATATAGAGAGAGCTCTGAGACTGCCTTCTCTTTACAACACACTCTCCCAGCGGGGAGACAAGCAGCCACTTCTTCAGGTTTTCAACCCCGGACCAAGGGGTCTCTGACCCCAATTCAGCAACTCTTCTGCTCCTACTAGCTAGACGCCATGACCGATGACACTGTGTTTGATTTGGAGAGCAGCTTCAGCTTCCCAGCACTGGCTGCAAACAATGAGGTGAGTGACAACCAGAAAGGAGAAAACAGGCAAGTAAGCAGACTGAACAAGGACACTTACACATAAGAGCAGTGAGGACATTCATTCATATTCCCTGTCTTCATGTCCCATGTCCTATATTTTCCTCGATTCCCAAGAGGAAGAGGTATTAAAACTCTGTGTTATGTAATGAGAATGCGTGCCATTATTTAAATGGACTCTGAACCAGGCGAAAATTCAACATTTGTCTGTCCACTTATCTACCAGCACACGACAAATCTGATTAAAGGGATAAGCTGTTCATCTGTTGTAGAAGAGAATCTGTTTTATAATCTGCTCAGAATGACAGTGACAATTCTCCAGAGCTACTATTTCCTCTGAAATAAAATATTTCTCTGAAGGTACTCACATTCGTGGCTTGAAATAAAGCACTGAAATGACCCATAGTGCTCTTGCTTTAGAACATTTTTAGCATGAATAAAATGCATTGCTGTCTGAGGCAAGCTGAATGTGTTATTTGAACATAGGTGTTTATTAACTCTTCATTTCTGCACACAGGGAAGAGATATCAGGCTGTTTTCCTCAGGGGATGAGGACAGCAGTCTGTATTTTACCTACAGTGGGGGTTGCAATGAACTGGAGGTCAGAAATCTGCACTATCAGGTATTTATTTTTGAGACACCAACAAACTCTTCTCAACTGAATCAAATGCTCACTTTTGTAATGGTTACATGAGAGGAAAAACAACAATGGATAAAACTATGTATTGATCATTTTCCTGGCACTGGTAAGCATGCATGCTCTGTGTTTGTATTCTAGGTGGACACAGCAGCACAGATCCCCTGGTATGAGAGACTGTCAGAGCTTAAGATGCCCTGGGAGATGCGGGGCAACAAGCAGACTGCTATCAAAGACCTGAACCTGAGAGTGTACAGTGGCCAGATGCTGGCTGTTATCGGCAGCTCGGGTAGGAATGAATCTCAGACAAACCGGGAAAACTATCAAATTAAAAAAGTAAAATAGGGCTACTAATAACAACATATGAGTACCTTAAAGGTGCAGCAGTCTCTAGACTGTTCAAAAGTCTTGTTCAAAAGTCTTATAGTTCAAAAGTCCCTATTTAAATTTATTATTTTTTTTGTCTAAGATGTTTATTTGATGTCTTCATTACTACATCAGTTAAAAAAGAGCGATTTTTAGATTTACGAACATTAAAAAATAAATAAATAAATAACAAATTTTACCTGATAAAACAGACAAGAGCTGTGGCAGATTCATGAAGATAAATCTTACCAGCAAATGTTCTCATAAAACTGTATGAAATATACCTGAAACTACTGATGCATTTTAAAGGCAAAGGGTTATCATCGCCAAATACTGAATTTGTTAACTTTGTAAACTCTGTTTACTGCTCTTTATAGTATATTTTATGCCAAAACCTGTTATTTCATTATTTTTGAAGGCATCTTTGCTTTACAGCATTTCTTTACACGTGCCTAAGACTTCTGCACAGTATTGTAAAATAATCATATACGGCACTGTGCAAAAGTCTTGTAGAGCTAAAATGCTGTAGAGTAAAATATGCCTTCAAAATTAAATGTTTCTAACTTAAAAAAAAAAAATACTATAAACCGCAGTAAACAGTAATAAATGAAACAAAGTCAGTATTTGGTGTGACAACTGTTTGCTTTTAAAAAAAAAAAAAAACTTTTTTTGTACAATGTACAATGTGTGCAGTTTTATAAGGAAATGAGCTGGTAAGTTTTATTGAGCATCTTGCAGAACCAGACACAGTTCTTCTGGACACTTTGACTTTCGCACTCGCTTCTTATTTTTGCAGCAAAACCCAGCAGCCTTCACTGTGTTTTTTTGTCTGAAAAGTGTCTCTTACGTAACATGCTGCTTTCTTTAATGACGTGCAAACATTTTTCTGTAATGTTTCATTTTGTGCTGGAAAACTAATGTTTGGGAATCTAAAATGTTTTTGTACCGACTCAATAACAAACTGAAGAGTTTGTACTAAAAAAAAGGGTGTCTAAGACTTTTGACACAGTACTGTAATCTCAAAGATACCTTAGAAAAAAAATATGATTTACAATATTGCGATGCAGACTGCATGGTGGTGCTGCAGGTAGTGTTGCCACCTCACAGCTCCAGGATCCCTGGTTCAAGCCTGAGCTCCAGGTTCCTGTCTGTGTGGAGTTTCTGTGCATGTGGGTTTCTTCTCACCTGCAAAAACATGCCAGCAGATGAATTGACTACACTAAATTGTCCTTATGTGTGAACAGAACAATTGTTTTCGTGGTGCCCTGTGACGGACTGGAGTCCCATCCAAGGTGTACTCCCATTTCTTGTGCTCCAAGAATAGGCTCTGGATATCCCGCAACCCTGACCAGGATAAACTGAAGATGAATGAAGAATAAATGAATGAATATTGCTACGCAATTAGCTTAGCAAGTTGCCTCATTTCAAGATTCTGCTTAAAATTTTTTGTCCTGGAAATATGGTCCAACTAAAGAAATAAACACATGGCATAGTTTTAATGACAGTTTCATTGCAGTTGCAATTTGAATCAAGTGGGCTCTTAAAATGACTTCTTGAATTCTTGAAGTAAAAATACTACTAATACTACTAATAATCACTTTGCAGTCAATGAAGAGCAGTGGTAAGAAATAACACTTTGGTAAGCACTTTCTTTCTTTACTGGTTTCTGCTTCGGCCTCCAGGCTGTGGAAAGACGTCCCTGTTGGACATTATTACATGTCGAGATGAAGGAGGCACCAAGAAATCTGGAGAGATACTCATCAATGGCAAGCCTTGCACCCCCTCGCTAGTGAAGAAAAGCATTGCTCATGTCCGACAGGATGACCGCTTGTTACCCCATCTGACAGTACGGGAGACTCTCAACTTCGTGGCCAAGCTACGCCTGCCAACACATTTTACACAGGCACAGAGAGATCAAAGGGTAAGACATGCAGCACTCATAAATTCTTCCAAATGTCCTTGACATTCTTGTCCATGTCTTGTCCAACTGAGGGAAAGGGTAAGCAATAATTCAATTCAATGTAGTGTTTCTTTACAACTCAGAATTCATTAATGGAAAATTCTCATTTGCAATGCAGAGAAAATGAAGCGACCATGTAAGTGTTTATCTAATATCATTAAATCAGTATTGACCAAGGCCAGCTCATATTATGTCAGTCAGTTGCCTGTAGCAGAGAAAATTAAGTTAAAAAAAATAACTTTTTACAATGTGACTATATAATATTATTAAATATATAATATTAGTAATGCTAACCAAGGCATTCTCTCTAACCACCAACTGTACATCACAGATCACTTTCAAATAAATGGAGTGATAATGATTTCTGTTAACATAAACAAATCATTTGATTGCAAATTCTTTTTATTTTATTCTATTTTTTAAAAATTATTTATCATTGGTCAGTTCACTTTGTACAAGGTAACTTGAATGATCTGGGTATCATCCTAATGAAGCGATTCCCCAATAGTGACACGGTGCAGTTCCGGGATGCGAGATGTCATACTTATCATCCAGGTAATGATACAGGAAAGCTCGCAACAAATTTTTGCTTCAGTTCTCATTATAAAATTACTTATATGGTATTTAAAGTTAGTGTTTTTGCAAACCAAGTGCCAAGGTACTTATACCCTTTCGATAACCTCATTCATGCTGGAAATATCCTGATTATCATAGGCAGTATATTAGCTTTGGAAAACAGGATAAATAATTTTTGATTGCGAATGGCACCAGAGAAGTGTTATAGGTTTATTGCTATCATCCACATAAAGATTCACATTTCAGTGTGTTACAAAAAGAAACAATATCATCATCAGTTTGGGAACAGAGCTGGAACCGAACCTTGTTAAACACTTGGCTAATCTTGAGATAGGTTATATTATACAGTATATTCAGTTTAAGAGATTTTCATCCTGAATAGTAGCACATGAACATGATGGAAAGGTTTGAAACAAAAGTTATATTTTGGAGAAATAGACATTAACTGGCTTAGCACCCTCTTGTTTACATTTATAGAATTTACAGCTGAGGATTAAGGGCCTTGCTCAAGGGCCCAACGGTGGCAGCTTGGTGGTGTTGGAATTTGAACTCACAACTTTCTGAGTGGTACTCCAACCTTTTAACCACTGAGCTACCATTGCCTTGCTGCTTGTTTTGTTACTCGTATGTAAGCCTGATGAAGCAATCTGTGCAGGTGGATGATGTCATTGCCGAGCTGAGGTTGAGACAGTGCGCTAACACTCGAGTGGGGAACAACTATGTGCGGGGTGTATCTGGTGGAGAGAGGAGGAGGGTCAGCATTGCTGTTCAGCTACTATGGAACCCAGGTGAGTTTGAGATACACCCAATAAAATAACATTGGTTTGGCACAGTTCTACAAAATCTGTTGATTTATCAAGCATTTTTTTCCCCCAGACAATAAATATGTACAATATGGTCTATCTTTATACATATATAACAGCTACCAGAATTTGCCCACATCTCTAAATACTACATATTTGTTTTTAGGTATTCTTATCCTGGATGAGCCTACTTCAGGTCTAGACAGCTTTACTGCTCACAACCTGATTATCACCTTGTCTCGACTGGCCCGAGGAAACCGTCTGGTCCTGCTCTCGGTGCACCAGCCACGCTCAGACATCTTCCAGCTCTTTGACCTGGTGGTGTTGCTCTCCTCTGGCTCAGCCGTGTACTGCGGCCCTGCCAAAGACATGGTGCCCTACTTCACATCCCTGGGGCATCCATGTCCACGCTACTGCAATCCCTCTGATTTCTACGGTAAGTGAGCCCTGACTGATTGAAAAACATAAATTCTTTTGAATTCCCAATGAATTTCTTGGTTTGATCAAGGTGTCTGAACTGTTTCCATCCGACGCAGTGGACTTGATCAGCATTGACCGCCGCAGCTCAGAAAAAGAAGCTGAGTGTCTAGAGAGAACAAGGGTCCTGGCAGTCCAGTTTGCTGAGAAGGTGAAAGACACTGATGACTTCATGTGGAAGTCTGAGGAACACAACGTTCCAACGCTAGATAATAATATCCAAAGGTAAATCTTGGTAACTGGCTCATCTCTGTAGGGTTCTCTCATAAGTAGCTGATTTCGGATGCCTGCTTTTCATACAGAGAGAGAATGAGTAGCAGCTCACACACGTTTGATGTTTTTGCTAGTGACGTCCCTTCTACACCAAAAGCCGAAACAAGCATCAGAGTGTCACAAAGGAAGGACCATCGACCAGGCCGGCTGCACCAGTTCTCCATTCTGATTAAGTAAGAAAGCCCAAAACACTGGATGTTAAATGAAATGTAGAGATCCTGTGGAACAGCACATCAGAGTATCATCTACATGAAGATGGAGAGTAATCTGATACAGAAGAAACAACATTAACAGAACAGAATCTTTTGTAACTTTGAATTCATGGTTTCAGTGTAATTACAAAACCATACCAACCATACCAGATTCATTTGATATATCAGTAAAAAGAGCAGTGTATTGTGTTTTTTTTCTGTACACCCCAGATTTCAAGTGCTCTTCTAATGGCCAGCTTATTATAATTCAAATGTAAATAGCTTGTTCTGAGTGGTCGTTACATTATACTGTCTTAGGCAGTGATTATATTTAGCTGCATTTCTCATTCTCTTTAGATTTGTACATTGCTCATGCCTAACATAAACTTTATAGAGTCACATGTACATTAGCCGTTGTATTGATGTGGGAACGTCAGTATTTCATCCCATGTTGTCTTTGTGTCATGTTTGCATGTCTGTGTCAACAGGCGGCAGGTATATAATGATTTCCGTGACCTGGTGACGCTGGTGGTGCATGGCCTAGAGGCCCTGCTAATGTCACTGCTCGTGGGCTTCCTGTACTTCGGGGCAGGTGAGCAGAAGCTGCCAGTGCAGGACACTGTGGCCCTCCTCTACATGATCGGCGCTCTCACACCATTTGCTGTGGTACTGGATGTCATTGCCAAGTGTGAGTCTCAATTCCATGCACAGGTCAAAACTATACTATTAAGATTTACTTGAGCAAAAGCTTATTCATTTTTTGCATCTACTCAACATTGATGTATGTTGTTGTGGCATTTACAGGTCATTCAGAGAGAGCCATTCTGTATCATGAACTGGAAGATGGAATGTACTCAGTCACCCCTTATTTTTTTGCCAAGGTACATATGTACACCTTACTTCCCGTCCATGGTGGTCTAAGGATCCCGTGCTCTCCCGTGCTTCCCCTGTCACTGGGGGTTGCACACAGTGCCGGTCCCAAGCCTGGATAAAATGGGAGGGTTGCGTGAAATGAAATATGCAGACTATGATCTGCTGTGGTGACCCTGAACAGGAGCAGCTGAAAGAACATCATATGTATACCTTGCTACCCTGAGAATAGCATAGTGACCACAAGGAGGCAGCAAAGCTCCATGCAGTTTCTGGCAATTGTGAAAAAGCATTTTCTTGGATTGAATGTATAACATAACAATTGGACAATTGAGGCCTAAAATCCACAGTGATTGTGTGCATCTCTCTCTCAGGTTCTGGGTGAGTTACCAGAGCACTGTGTTTTCACACTGGTATACAGCCTGCCTATCTATTGGCTAGCCGGCCTGAATGACTCACCAGACCGCTTCCTGCTTAACTTCATGCTGGCGTGGCTGATGGTGTACTGCAGCCGCTCCATGGCTTTGTTCACAGCAGCTGTGCTACCCACCCTCCAGACCTCTTCTTTCATGGGAAACTCCCTTTTCACTGTTTTCTATCTGACCGGTGGCTTTGTGATCAGCCTGGACAACATGTGGCTAGGTAATAAGCTGTTATCACCAATCACTCAAAAATATTATCCTCTGACACACAACACTAACAGATACTGTAATTACTGAGAAATTCATCAAGCATTGCTGTTGTTATGATCAATGTTTTCCCTCCTTCAGTCGCTTCCTGGTTTTCCTATATTTCCTTCATGCGCTGGGGTTTTGATGGGATGCTGCAGGTTCAGTTCCGTGGCCTCAAATATCAAGTCAGCCTGGGAAACCTGACCATCAATGTAGACGGTATTAAAGTAAGAATACATGTTTGTTTTTTTTATCATAGCTTAATTTTTTTTTTCACAAATGCCATTGGTAGAGGTGAAATGCTCATGTGGTTTCATTTATTTTGGCCCTGCCAGGTGGTGGAGGTGATGCATATGAACCAGTTCCCACTATACTCCTGTTATTTAGTGCTGATCGCTGTAGTGTTGGTCTTTATGTTGCTCTACTATCTGTCACTCAAGTTCATTAAGCAGAAGTCCAGTCAGGATTGGTGAAGAAAAAGCTACAGTCGAAATCACTTTTGGACGAACTTTACCCCCTACATATGAAACCAGCCCACTGCAGAATGATGACAGCACCAGCATGTTCTCAGTCCACACTGAGGTGATATAGGAGAACTCTGGAGAAAAGTGCTCATGTGCTGCATATACTGACAAACTCAAGTTTGTCACCTCTGTCAATTTTCTGCTTATAATGGACACAAGGGCCAAAGATCAAAATCGCATAGCTAGAAATTTACAACCCCAACTCCAAAAAAGTTGGGACAGTATGGAAAATGCTAATAAAAACAAAGAGGAGTGATTTGTAAATGTACTTTGACTTGTATTTAAATAAAAAATGTATAAAGACAAGGTATTTGTTGTTTTACCTAATAAACTGCATGGTTATTTGAAGATAAACGTTTATTTTGAAATTGATGCATGCAACACATTCCAAAAAAGTTGGGACAGGGGCAATTTAGGACTAATAGCGATGTGACAAGTTGAAATAAGAAGGTGATGTGAAACAGGTGAGGCAATTGTCTAATCATAGTATATAAGGCCTAGTTCTTCGAGAGCAAGGATGGGTCGAGGCTCGCCAACCTGCAAACAGATGCATCAATGAATAATCCAACACTTTGAGATCAACATTTCCCAAAGACAAATCGGTAGGATTTTGGGCATTTCACCTTCTACAGTGCACAATATGATTAAAAGATTCAAGGAATCTGATTAAATCTCGGTGCGTAAAGGGCGTGGCCGAAAACCACTTCTGAATGCGCGTGATCTCCGATCCCTCAGACGTCACTGTCTTAAAAACCGTCATGAGTCTGTAATGGATATCCTGACATGGGCTCGGGAATACTTTGGTAAACCTTTGTCAGTCAACACCATTCACCGCTGCATCCACAGATGCAAGGTAAGGCTTTACTATGCAAAGCAGAAGCCGTACATCAACACTGTCCAGAAGCGCCGCCGACTTCTCTGGGCTCGGACTCATCTGAGATGGACAGTAGCACAGTGGAATCGTGTTTTGTGGTCTGACGAGTCGACATTTCAAATAGTTTTTGGACAAAACAGCCGTCGTGTTCTCCGGGCCAAAGAGGAAAAGGACCATCCAAGCTGTTATCAGCGTCAGGTCCAAAAGACATCGTCTGTCATGGTATGGGGGTGTGTCAGTGCCCATGGCATGGGTAACTTGCACATCTGTGAGGGCACCATTAATGCAGGAAGATATGTACACATTTTGGAGCAACATACGCTGCCATATAGAGCAGGACAACGCCAAACCACATTCTGCCCGGATTACAAGCGCATGGTTGTGTAAGCAGAGAGGCCTCTGCTTACATGGCCTGCCTGCAGTCCTGACCTGTCTCCGATTGAGAATGTGTGGCGCATTATGAAGTGCATAGTAAGGCAACAAAGGCCCCGTACAGTTGCGCAGCTGAAGAAATGCATAATGGATGAATGGGGGACAATTCCGCTCGCTAAATTTAACCAACTGGTGTCTTCAGTGTTCAAACACTTAATAAGTGTTATTAAAAGAAAAGGTGATGTTACACAGTCGACTGTCCAAACTTATTTGGAGTGTCTTGCAGTCATCAGATTTGAAATGAGTATATTTTCAAAAATTCACAAATAAAACATCAAATAATGTGTTAATAATGTGTTTTCAATATAGTACATGGTGAATAGAATTTTCAAATGACTCTTTTTGTTTGTTTCTTTTTTGCATTTTCCATACTGTCCCAACTTTTTCGGAATTGGGGTTGTATTGTAAGTTGCTTTGTGACATATAAGGGCAACGTTTTTGATTAATGGCATTATTAGTTTATCCTTAGAAAAATGCCACTTTGTCTAAATCACTGGAAGTCATGACAGCTCATGACAGTCATGACAGCCATGACAGCTCCATTTATTCATTAATATCAGGGTCATCAGAAGGTTTGCCAAATTACCATTTGGAGGTTGACATGAATAGTTTTTCAAGCCTATATGATGTGAAAAATCCAAAAAGGCAAGAAGTGACATGACATGTACAGTATGTGGCAGGAGATACTGTTATGAACAAAATGGTGGCTGGTTGAGCAGCTTGTATTAAGTATTCATTTTCCCACCATGTTATGCATTTACCAAAGGCTAGTTAAAGAGTGGAGAGGGGTGTAAGATGTAAAATCCCAGGTATTTTGGCAAAACCAAAATAATGAGAGATATTTAGAAAGTGATATACCACTAATAACATAAATAATCACACATTGATTTATGACTGAAAATGTGAAGTTATCCTTATGATTTCAAGAAGAGAGTAGTGGAAGAGTACTCCTGAAGGCTCTGGCCTCTAAGAGATTGTCTACCAAACTTCAAATGAGCTAATAAACCATTGCAACAAGCTTTAATATGACAACTGTAATTCTGCATAAGGGAACATTGAGAAGGGGAGTTGACAAACAAATGTGTGTTGATAACAATATTGAAACACAGCCCTTATTTTCTACAACAGATTAAGTTCACATTTATGAGTGTTCGAGTTGTTTATTAGACTACAACTGACTGCCGCTGGATGGCAGCAAAGCACCATGCACACCCATCATCCTTTCAGACAGGTTTGTTTTGTTGTTGGTTTTTTTTTTTTTTTTTTGAAAATTGCAAATGAAAGATATCTATCTACAGCTTTTGTTCATGTCTTTTATGCATGTTTATTTTCTATACTGTGATTATTAATCTTAATGAGTTATGGACATAAAGGCATATTTAAGGGATATCTTGGGTATTTTTTATTAAGTTACACTATCAAAGCATTTCTATGTTAAAATCCTGATGATGGAAGTTTTGCACTGGTGCAAAACCCTGATAATTTCGGCAAGAAAATGTCTGAAATACAAGAAAATACAAGAACTGAAGTAAGTGGTAAATGTGTTATTAATCTTCGTGACATTTTTATTAGTTGTTCAAATTTATGATATACAGTATACACAGTGTTCTAAAGGAATACAGTGGGTATAGAAAAGAATCACCCCCCTTTAAAATGATCACATTTTGTTGCTTTTCAGCCTGAAATGAAGACGGACACAGTTTTTGTTTTATCCAGCTGTATTTACTCAGTACAACTTATAACATCCAAGTGAAAGATATAACACCAACACCAATTTTTTTTTTTTAAATTAAAAAAAAAAAATCACTGAGTTGGATAAAGGATCACCCTCTTGCTTTAATTTGCGTTAATTTTTTAATTAGTCTGTTGGGATATGTCTCTACTAACTTTGCAATATTTGCCCACTCTTCTTTGCAGAACAGCTCAAGTTCAGTTAAATGTGATGCTGACCGTTTGTGGACTGCAGTCTTCAAGTCATTCCACAGATTTTCAATGGGGTTTAAGTCTGGTCTCTGACTAGGCCATGCAAGGACATTCATCTTTTTCTCCTTCAACCACTGTGTGGTCAGTTTTGCTGTGTGCTTTGGGTCATTGTCATGTTGGAAGGTAAACCTTCTTCCCATTGACAACTTTCTGGCAGAGGGCAGCAGATTTTCCTCAAGAATTTGACGGTATTTTGCCCCATCCATTTTCCTTCTATCCTGACAAATGCTCCAGTCCCTGCTGCAGAGAAACACCCCCATAACAGGATATTACCACAGCCATGCTTTACTGTAGGAATGGTGTTATTTGGATGGTGAGCTGTATTAGATTTCCGCCAGACATATCGTTTGGTGTTGAGGCCAAATAATTCAATTTTAATCTCATCTGACCATAACACCTTTTTCCATGTGGTCTCAGAACCTTCAAGGTGCGTTTTGGCAAAGCTCAGTTGTGGGTGGCTTTTTTCTTGCAACCCTCCCATACAAGCCACATTTGTGGAGAATTTGTGATATTGTTGTCACATGTACACAATGACCACTCTGTCATAAATTCCTGCAACTGCTTCAGAGTTGCTGTAGGCCTCTTGGTAGCCTCTCTGACCAGTTTCCTCCTGGCCCTTTCATCCAGTTTGGAGCGACATCCTGATCCAGGGAGGGTCTGTGTTGTACCAAATACCTTCCACTTCTTAATAATAGACTTCACTGTGCTTCTAGGCATTGATAAAGCCTTTGAAATATTTTTGTATCCATCTCCTGACTTGTGCCTGTTCACAGCTTTATCCTGGAGATCTTTTGACAGTGCCTTGCCACCCATAGATGATTGTTTGCTTCAGTTGCACTACAAAATGCTTCAGGAAAGCTCTTTTCATGCTGAGCTAATCAAAATGACCACAGCTGATCACAGTTGAAAGTTGAATGGCTTGGTGTGCCATTTAGAAGGTGATTAGCTACACCTGATTGTGTTGACAAGTCATTTTTAGGAGGGGTGGGGGGGCGGTGATCCTGTTTCCAACTCAGTGATTCTGTTTTTTTAATTTTTAAAAAAATTTTCTGACATGTTGGTGTTATATCTTTCACTTGGATGTTATAAGTTTCACTGAATAAATACAGCTGGATAAAACAAAAACTGTGTCCGTCTTCATTTCAGGCTGAAAAGGAAAAATTTTGTGATTATTTTAAAGGGGAGGTGATTCTTTTCTATACCCACTGTAGATGGTTACCTGTTATCACTAAATAATAAATGTGCTGTATAAAGTATGCAATCTTTAGAAACTTCATTATTCTTAGTTTTATTCTTTTGTTATAGCCAATTGGCACCCACTAGACAGTTTTCCCCAATCAGACAAGACAGCTACCAATACAGGAGGGTGAGGGCCGGCACATATGGAGCCAAACATATAAACAGTTTTAAACCAGCGCCATATCCTCTATACACAAAGACCAATGCCATCATTTACACCCAGATGTTCTCTTGGTCTCCTGTCCAGAGATACAATTGGCACATCAGGATTCAAACTTAAAATCACTATGCATTTTTAAAACTCTTCACAAAACCCTAAGCTGGTACTAAATTTGCAAAGTGTATAAGTGTGCAATGATTCCCATAAACCAAAAACAAAACAAAGAAGAAACTCAAAGCATAAAACAAACATTTGTAACACATTTATTAGCATAAATACTTCTGTACATGACATTATTTGTTTTCAATGCAGTTGTAATGAGCAAGAGTTTACCACACATCACTGATTTCACAACATTTGAGGATCTGGGCTTACATTAAAAAAAAAATTAAAATAAAAAAAAATTAAGAGACAAAAGAATAATGAGAGGGAATCTAGTTATCTGTAGAACTCTGGGTCTGCGAGGCCTTCAGTTTGTCTGCATAGAACTTGAACGTCTCCTGCGGGAACAAGAGAAAAACTGTATAAATATATATACATATATAAGGTTGAAAGAAAGAAGGAGAGAGAAATCCAAAATTTGACAAACATCCTGCAACATGCTACTTCTCTCTCCAAAAAGGAGTTTGCTGTGCGTTACAATTTTTATTTCCAAAAAGCCCATCTGTTTACCATCCAAATCTACAGTCTTTCCTCTATACCACACTAATAAGAATGAAAAGTCACTTCTTCTCTGTGGTTGCACTTTGCAAATTAAATGTGTACACATCTTTACACTCTGCCCTCCTTCAAATCTAACTAATTAAATGGCAGCCGTTTCAAAAAGCAGGCCTCTTTTTGTGGAAGGTACGTACTTTCAGAAGATTACCGAGGCTCAAACGTTGTGTTTTCTCCCTATTAATGTTGTAATTAAAGTCAATAAGTAGCAGACGCCTAATAGCAGGACCAGATGCAAACAGCACCTCAAATCCTTTCTTTATCAGAGCTCTCAGGAAAGGTTAGCCTTGTCCCGTGGGAAAGAGAGAGACGAGAGACAGAGGGTATGGAAAAAGAGGAAGAAGTGGGGGAGCGAGAGAGAGAGCGAGAGAGCGAGAGAGAGAGAGAGAGCTACCTGAGATTGCTTTGTGCAAACTTAAAAGTTAAAGTGAGAGCACTGGGATTTTGTTCGAGTAATAGTTTGACAGGCTCTTGTTCTAGTAGATTTAAAACACAGCAATAGTGCCCCTGAATAATACAAGAGCAAGGAGGGCTAACACTACCCAGAGCAGATCTGATGGTAATGTAGGGCTGAAAAGTGATGAGGTGAACTGTAGATGATGGTGTTCATGCAAGGGCTTGAGGGGTGGGGGTTTAGGGTTATAAGTAGTCTAGATTTCTTAGAGCTGTGAAAGTCATAGAAAGACTGGTTCCTGATTGGAAGAAAAAAAAAAAAGCATTTTTACGAAATACGCTTCAGAACAATCCACTATTTCATTGTGACAGTGTTTATGATGTTATTTTGATGGTTTGTAGTAGAAAGAAGCCAGACTATATTATTTTGTGTGTATAACATTTAAAGAAAAAAATATATATATAAATAAAAAACACGAGATGAGGATAAGCAGCCTACTAATTACAGAATTGTGTGACATGATATAAATACACATATTGTACAATATAGTAGATTTGCATATTCTTAGGACAAAATGAAGACATTTCATTTATATCAACACGTTTAGTGTGTTAGGTTACTTCGTTATCAGTATTATAAAAAAATAAAATTAAATTTAAAAAAAAAAAGTCAAAAGTAGACATCAAAAGTTAAAAATGCATTAAAACGCCTTCTCTTGTATGTTCACACTTTGCTATTCTAACTTCTGGATTTCAGATGTAGTAGGCCTGTGCCCAGTTAACAGAGTTTAATTATTTATTCATTTATTTCAATGCCAATTAAAAGCAGGACACTGGTATTGGGTGATGTGTGTTGTTGTGGTATTAACCTGCATTAATACCACATTAAT